>JBBCBC010000002.1:10877930-11477930 GCA_037126765.1 Stenogyne calaminthoides | reverse complement strand
AATAAATTAACGGACACACGAATCCGATACGCGAATCCATGCTAAATGATTAAATATGGTCATGTTATTAAGCATTAGATGTGTTATTTAATTTAACTTTATTATGTAATACAACTTAAATTGACAATATGACACTCGTTTTAGATTGAATTCATCATTATGACTTATATATTGGGCTGATGGTATTTGAATTATTGTTTTGTTACTTAATTAGATTAAATTATTGAATATTGTTAAGTTTTGGGGGAGATAAAAATTTGAATTGCATACATTTTGTTTTACGAATTTTAGATTTATATATATTTTTAGGTGTTATATATAATAAATTATAAATAAATAGACGTATCTTTGCCGAATCGCACCCTAAATTTTTCAAAAATACGTATCCCCGTATCCGTATCGTATCGCACCCGCACTCGCGTACCCGCATCCGTGCAACATAACTATGGACGAATCCGAAACAGACTCACATGAGTTATTTTCCCGACCCGGATCTGAAGCTGACCCGCGAGTTTTCCTATAAACTACTTAATTAGGATTATATTGCACATGCAATATTTCACACAAGACTCACTCTCAATTAAAATGTTTTATTGTATATAACAAAGTTTTCGTTTTGTTGTTAGTCTGTATTATGTGGAATCTTACGTGGCTTTGTTATTTACTGACTAACACACAAAATGTATACGTGTCGAACACGGATTAAATACGAGATAGAGAGTAAATATAGAGGTGCTAAGTAGAAAATTTGTGAACCCTTTTATTGACCTCAATGGACCTATTTATACTGATTTGGCTAGCATGTGCTGCCTTGGCTAGCATGAGCTGCCATTTTTACAAGATAAGATTACATGTGATAGTGACACGAGTAGGGGTGGACGGTACGACATACCGAAAATTTTCTCGTCATACCGTTACCGTACCGAAATTTTCAATACCGAAAAAATATCATACCATTGTCATACTGAAAATTCGGTATACCAAAATTTTGGCATACCGAAATTTTCGGTATGTCAATATTACATAGCGATACCGTACCGATATTTCGGTATATACCAAAATACCGAAAAAAAATTGGTATACAAGAAATATTTTCGGAATACCGAAATATTTCGGTATTTCGATATACTGAAATTTTCTATATTTTCATACTGTTATCGTACTGAAATTTGGTATCGTACGGAAATTTTTGGTATACCGAAAATTTCGATAAAATCGATATTTTTCGGTACGGTAAGCACGATATACCGGTATTTTTGGTATTTTATCCACTCCTAGACACATATCTCTCGGGACTCCCCTGACTGACCCCTTCTTTACTTGTGCTTAAGTCTTCGACTTGTCATCCATACGCTATGTGTCTGGCATCTTGTGTGTCTGCTAGGTTTGATGTGGATTCCGGCTGTGGGTAGGTTATGTGTCCGCCTGGCAGGGCAGACACATGTTGGCTCTTACAGGGTCGTGTCCTTCGAGACCGCCTCGTGCTTGCCCCAAGATGGTGAGCACGTGTGTTACCTCTGCCGGGCTTCTAAGTGTCTACTTCGTGCTTGCCGGATGGGCGAGCAGGTGTGAGGCCCTGGCTGGCTTCGGGGGAGCCGTGTTTGCCCCCTGGTTGGCTCGTTGCGGCCTCCCGCCCGTGTTCGTGCAATGTGGCGGGCACGTGTGCCGGTCTGGCTGAATCCCTGTCTGACGTGGCACCTGGCGAACACGAGATTGGCTCTAGGCGTCACGTAGGGTGTTCGCTCACTTGTCGAGCATGACCGGGTGGTCGGGAGTTGACCAGCCCATACATTGGACCACATGTTCACTAGGCGAACATGTGGCAGGTGGTCTTTGACTGGTGGTCGAGCGGGTACAACAATACCCTCAGCCTGGTCGCCTGTGCTCGTCTCGGGGGCCAGGCTGTGTTGGAGCGCCCCTGTGTTTTGCACTTAACGAGGTGGAGCCTCGTATTTCATGAAATGTGGTTTCACGAGGCATTGAAAACTACATATTTCCATCATGATGGGACTAATAACGGCGCATGCCACGTATCTGCCTTGGAAGGTGTGATTTGAATTTAAAAAACCCTGGCCCAGAAACTATATAAGGTTGGCCTCCCTTATTTTTCTCACTTTCCTTTCTTTGTTCTTCTCTGAAAATCTCCGGCGAAGCTTTTTTCCAGGTATTGAATGTTTTCCATTTAGTTTTGTTGATTCGAGAAGCTTGCACATTTTTTATAATCTACTACATAACAAAATAATTACATATTTGAGGTTAGCTAAATTATTATAAAATCATTTTATTATGATTATATTGATTCTAGAATTTTGTGTTTAAAGAAAAAATGTATGATTTATGAATTGATTATATATATATATATATATATATATATATATATTTTGATTCTAATATTCTTTGTTATAGATAAAATCTTTTAACAATCTAATATTCTTTGTTATAGATAAAATCTTTTAACAATTTATTCAAATGTTTTGTGAATTTTAATTAATATTTTACATGTTTTGTCATTAAATCACACATTTTATTATTAAATGATATATTATACAATAATTATCAAAATATATCGTGAATACACAAATTTTTCGTTAAAAAATAATTCAATAAAATCTCAAAACATTTGCTCAGAATACACAAATTATAGAACATATATATAGTTCATGTATGGATCAAATTACGATTCAAAATATTTTATGATAAACTATATAATAAACTGATTGAAACCTTAAGAATCGATTATCAAAAATCTACAAAGATATGATAAATTGATCAAGAAAAACCTAACTCGACTCTCTTAAAAAATAACTCAAACCTCTTAAAATAAAATCTACAAAGATATAGTTCCCCTAAGATATATTTACTACATCATTTTGAATAAATCGACCCTCTTAAATATAAATATAAAAAATTTAAAAAATTATAAAAATAATTTTATTTTAAGAACAGGCAACTATACGTTATATATAAAAACATAAAATTATTATTAATTCAGAACATGATAACCTAAAACCTAAACATAAATAATTAAATAAAGTATTGATAATAAAAAGATTCAATTACAAATTACCAGGAAAGTTGACCATTTGTAGGACCTGAAAATTGAAATTTTCATAAAACAATATGAATATGTGAAGAAATAAACAATATGTGACTACTTATAAAACACAATTGGTATTAATTTTGGTTATTACGTCTAATAAATTATCATTAATTGTCTATTAATAATTACTCATCATTATATGCAATAATTTATTCCTAAGCTAATCTCATGGCACAAAATATTTAAGAAACTCTACTACTTGAACAAAACCAATTTAGGCCTAAAAATTTTTCCTATCGATTTAGAGCATTAAAGACAAATAATTATCAATTCGGGACCTGAAAGATAAAAATTATCAATTTAGGATTCAGAAATATTAAGACCATGTTTGGCATCTTATATTTTATATCCTTATTTATTTATATACATTATTATTTTTTCATTACTATTTTCATTTTTTATTTTTTTCATTCACGAAAATTATAGTCTTTGATGATGCTTCAATTTATTTTTTATTAATTATATTAATGATTATTAGTGAAAGTTATCAATTAATGTGCAACATAATTAATTATTTCAATTTGTCTATATAAAATGTCTAAAACTAATCATATATGTGCAAATGATATTTTTTATTTTATTTTTCATTTCAGTATTCTATATTTTAGTAATATATATTTTTTGTTTATTTATGTTTTCTTTTTACAAAACAATTTGGTTTACATACAAAATTTTATGAAAATTCATCATCTACATTGTTTTACTGCTACAATAACATTTAAAATTTACATTGTATAAATATGTGTACGAAATATAAAATCTGTTTACAAAATGAATTGATGGTATTTTTTTTAAAATATCAAGAGAAAATTAAAAAGTACTGGTGTATAAAATTATTATATTGCGAAAATAAGTTTAAATTTATCCAACCACAATTCTTCCATTATGAATAAATAAACAACCAAACAAAAAATAATGTAGTTATTAAAATGATATTAAAAGTTAGGTTACACAACAATATTAAATAATATTTAATTAAAAAATAATTGATCGAACATTTGTAACTTATAAATTATTCATATTTGTTTATAACATTATTTGATGTTATTTTACATTAACTGAATTTTAATTAAGAATGTACAACAATATTAAAAGTACACTTGCAATTGTCTTACAACGTTTAACAACCGATTTGACTTTAAACAAACAATACAAAAAACATTTATATTATATCATATTATAATCTTTAATTAAGCCTAATTAATATTAACAAATAACATATATAAGTATTATATTCATCCATATTAAAATTATACATAAAAAAAAAGAGAGATGGACGTATGTTATGAAAAATTGAATTAGAAATAGGCAGAACAAAAGGTAATCCCATTGAATGAGAGAAATAGGTTGAGCAAAAGCAAATCCCAAATACCGATCATTAGAACATGAGAATGACGAACACATAAACTGAAGAACAAGCTCTGACCAAACCGATGAAGCTTGGTAACGCGTCGAAAATAAACAACAATTTGCGAAATCTTTCAAGAAAGTCATCTGCAACAGAGTTAAGAATAATCACCTGCGCTACATAATGAAAAATAAAAATTAAGAAAAATGAAGAAATCTAAACAAATGGATACCCAACAAATCTATATAAACGAAAATACAATAAATTAAAATAACATTGAAACTGAAAATATAAATACAAATCTAAATCTAAATAAACCAAAAACATAATTAAACTCGAATAAATTAGATTGAAAATCACCACATATCTGGGTGAATTATATATAGTGGCGAATTTGGAGTGGTGCTTGTGAAAATAACCTTAACTCAGGTGTAATCGAAGGAGAGAAATTAGTGAAAATAATGTTTGCATAATTTATTGTAGGAAAAGTGGAGGATCAAGATGAGAAAATGATTCTACTTTCTTAAGCTAAAATCAATGGCCGAGATCATCATCAAGATAATATCAACGGCCAGAAAAAAAAGGTGGGAAAACCTAATAAGAAAATATGTAGGTGTATTATATAGTTATAGATAGATAGATAGATATTGCCTCGTACTGTTTTCGTCAAATCCCACAATATTTAAGTACATTGATTCAATATTTTAATTTTAAAGTGTTCTGGAGACTTTCTCTGGCAAATGTTGGAACACCCCGTCTGAGCAAAGCAATAAAGGGACACTCATTATATTTACAAATGAATAAAACACAAGTCTCCCAACTTTTTAAAATGAATAAAACATTCAAAAGGATTCCAACAGTGCCAAATCTGTAGAAATGAACAAAGCAATAAAGTCAATAAGCAAATGAATAGTGCTGCTAAGACTGTTCAAATGAACATGCAATATTCGATGAGAATTTATTGATTAATATACTTGCGAAGCTAATTTTTCAACTAGCAAAATGCACTATTAAATCACATTAATGTCAAAGTTTGTATAATTCATCATATGCATTATTAAAGAAGATTTGGTAAAACACAAGTCTATATTGTAAAAAGACAAAACATAAACACTTCATATTAAACAATGCATCAAAATTTAATACCAAAAGTTATTGTTGGGAGATGAATTTAATAAAAGATAAATATTTTGATTAGATCTCAAAACCCCTAAGTATAACATGTTCAGAATAATCTAAGGTAGGATAAGAAAACAGGTTTCAATATAGATTAGTTCAGGAAATATCTGCAAATTGTATAGTCAGCAGATATCTCTGAGTTTATAGGTTAGACACACACTGAGGGGGAACTCAGTAAAATGACCGAAGACCATGAAGACTCAGAAGACCACAAGAAAGAAGACAATCAAGACTCGAAGACCTCAAGACTCGAAGACCTCAAGACTCGAAGACCCGAAAAAACACGAAGATTATCTACCTGAGGACAAATAGACTGAGAAAGTCTTACACATTCATGAAGAATAAAAATTGTCCAAATATTTGATTGCAGACAAAAGGAACTACAACCAAGTGTTGTTTAAGGTTGTCTCATCTAGAGAGATTAACCTAAAAGAGCCGTTTTGTTTGTCTAAATTCACTGAAGACAAGAACCAATCAGAGAGAGACAACACTATACTTAACTGACATAAAAAGCGACATGGCACTGAGATGTCAGATGTACTGAGTTCCAAACTGCAAGAAACTTGGTGATTGCATTGGTTACTTGTTACCCAAACCATGCAAGGGCGTATTCAAACCCTAAAAATTACCGTTTATCACTAACCAAAAGAGGAAACCCTTGATGCTATCTCTTCCAACGGATAGTTTTTTCAAGAGTGACCTTGGAGAGTTGCCTATAAATACCTGTGACCTTCTCCATTGCAAGGTTACGGGAAATCAAGCAACTCCAGAGCTCATTCGTATTCTTGCATTTGAAGCACACGAAAAAAAACTAAGATTTTCCAAGTGTTTCACATTGAAGAGAGCTCATTTACTAAGCCTAGAATCTGTTATTATATCCAAAGCTTAGTAAGAGATATCCTAGCCTTTTAATCTGTTCTTATTGTATAAAGGATATCTCACCTTAGTTGGAAACCAACCAACCCAAACCCTATTGCTAGGTAGTTTGAGTGTGTGATTGTTGGAGAGTAAGAGTTGTAAAGAGTTAGTAAGCTGCAGTTGAGTTCAGGCTGAAAACTCTAGAGAAGAAGTTAGTAAGCTGTTTAAGACAGTCTGAAAGCTTGTGTGTGTTTGAGTTAGTAAGCTGCAGTAGTCCAGCCTAAAAACTCATAGTGGAAAGTTAGTAAGCTGCTGAGTTCAGTCTGAAAGCTTGAGGAAGTAGTAGAAGTGAGTTAAGGAATTTCTCTGAGGATCAGAGAGAGTGGACGTAGGAGCTTTGCCTCTGAACCACTATAACTTGGTGTGTTATTTGCTTTCTGCTTTGCATTATAACTGTTGCATATTTTCACTGAAAGCATACTGAGTTTTCTGATATTCAGTTGGAATCAATCCACTGAGTTTGCATTAAACTGATCACAGCCTTAACCACTGATTTACTAAAATAAAAAATATTTTCAGCAAAGTAAAACGAGTATAAACCTAGGGCCTACACATTCCGCACCCTTGATAAGCTAGAACAGATAGTTGTCAAACTGAACAAACTCAACTGAGTATTCAGTAAGATAGTTATCTGATCCAAGCTTCTCAGGACTTTGTTAAAGCCTCAGATCAGTTGGGCTAATCTGAAGCTACTGAAAGCTACTCAGAATCATTGTCTCGATGAGACTATGATTTCGGGATAATTTGTCTTTTTCAGTATTATTTCTCAGGACAACCTGACCCACTTATTTCAGACTTGAGAAAAGTTTTAAAAATCAATGAACACGTGTATTCCCCCCCCATACACGTGTAAGACTAGTTTACACCGGGACCAACAAGTGGTATCAGAGCAGTGGTTCATTTTTGACCACTTGCTTTGGTAGCCATAGTCTTGCTTACTGAGAGACTTTGGTGGTCTACTGAATATATCTTACTGCTGATATCTTACAAGGCTCATTCATCATGCCTTCTAAGAAACTACCTATGTTCTCTGTTGAGAACTATGACTAATGGAGATTGAGAATGCAGACACATCTGTATTCTAAACATGAAAGAATGTGGAGAGTTGTGTCTCAAGGACCATTTGAGTACACTGTTGTGAATCCTAGAATTACTGATGCTGAGAGAGATGATCCCAGAGATGAACTTCCTAAGTCTGATGACCAACTTACTCCTGAGGAGAGAAAGTTAGTCAACTTAGACTATATTGCTAAAGATACTCTATATGACACTATTGATGATGGTGTTATGGGGAGGATTTCTCACTGTGAAACTGCTAAAGAAATATGGGATACACTTGCTATCATGTGTCAAGGCACAAATCATATCAAGGAAAACAAACTATCTCTTGTCATTGCAAAGTTTGACTGCTTTTAAATGGAAGATGGTGAATCTATTGATAAACTGGAAGTCAGATTCACTAGTATCATGAATGATCTGAATGCTCTTGGGAAAAGATATCCAAAAAGAGAAGTTGCACCGAAAATTCTTAGAGGATTGTCTAAGAAATGGGATATACATGCTGTGGTGATTGAAAACACCAAGAACATTGATTCTATGCCATATCAACAAGTTTTCTCTGAACTGAAAGCTTATGAATTTGTGATTGATAAGAAAACAAAGAAATTTGATAGCAAAGATGAATCTTCATCTAGCAAGAATGTAACTTTCAAAGCTAAAGAAAAATCCTGTAAAGCTAAAGAGTCTGATAACTCATCTGCCAAAAATCAGGATGAACAAGAGGATAAGCTAGTACTGTTGGCAAGGAGGTTTGAAAGACTCAATAGTAGATACAGAAAGTACAAAAAATACTACAAGAATAACAGATACAGGAACATGAATAACTCAGAAGCTGAGGACAAGTCCACTGAAAAGAGGAAGGATCACAAAGCTGAAGGATCTTCATCCAGAAGGAAGGACTCCAAAACCAAGAAGGAGAGTGATCAGGATGATGATACCAACAGATGCTACAACTGCAAAAAGAATGGTCACTTCCAGTATGACTGTCCTGAGCTAAGTGCCAAGGAAAGAAAGGAAAGGCAAGCCAAAAGAGACAAGAAGAATTCAAGCAAGAAGGCTATGATTGCTGAAGAAGAAGAACAATCTGAAGAAGGATCCAGCTCTTCAGAAGAAATGTTCTCAGATAGTGACAGTGATGATGTTTGCCTTGTTGCCATTGAGGAGGTAAATTCTTCTATCGCTGTTGCTGCTCCTACACAAACACCTGAGTTATCATGTTCATCAGTAACCAGTAAGTTTGACCTGATCGATTCTTTTGAGAATCTTATAAAGGACTATTTTGTGTTACAAGAACTGTTCATAGAAACTCAAGAGTAGAATGAGGAACTGACTGCTGAGAATCTGAAGTGAAAAAACTCTAATGCTGTTGAGATCACTTCTGAATTGATGGGAGCTACTGATGAACTAGATGTTCTGAAAGTACAACTCTCAGAAAAAGAGAAAGTGATAGATGCCCTGAACGGAAAATTAGAGAAATTCACTGAAGAAAATCAGCTTATCAGAACTGAATTCAATGACCTCTTTGAGAAACACGAAACTCTAAAGAAAAATGAGGATAGCTTGCGGAGAAAGGTAACTCTATTGAATTCTGCATCTAAAGCAATAGATGAAATTCAGAGTTATCAAAGACCTGCAACTATAAAGACTGGATTGAGATATAATCCAGGGGGAACCTCACAAGGTCATCTAAACGCTGCTTCTTCTAGTAGAACTAAGACTGTCTTTGTTAAACCGACGGTTCGTACTGATCTTCTTATTGAAGAACAACCCCGTGTTTTAGACAAGGGTAAAGGACCTATGGTTTCAGAGAACCTGAAGGTTCAGGAAGGAAAGCCCAAACCTCAGGTAAAGGCTAGAAAACCTGAACACTCAGTAGGAAATCCTCAGGCCAGTACTTCGAAGCCTCAGGCTAAGAATACCAACCTGAAGAAATCTGTACTGAACCATCAGAGGAATCTTCAGAAGAGAAACACTCAGCCGAGATATTCTCAACTGAGGAGACCAAGTCCTCAGGATACTGAAAGACCACAATTTCAGAACAGGCAACCTAAACCGCACTTGCCTAAGGGTAAAGGTTTCCTGAACCCAAGTCAGCAGAGACATAGACCAGCTACACCAAGGCCAAAGCATTGGAACAAGAGACCTGAACCCAAGAAGAACTCTAAGGCTCATGTTCATGCTAAGACTGACACTCATACACAGGATACTGCCAAGGCACCTAGGGTGGTGAATGTGTATGTAGATGTTTATGGAAGACAAATCAGCTACTCTAAAGTAATTAGAGTTGTCAAACAGATTTGGGTTCCAAAAGGTACAGATAACCTGGTAGGACCCTACACCAAATGGGTACCTAAGACCTGATCTGTTTTTCAGGAAAAGGAAAAGGGCACTGAGCTGAATGAAGAGAACATAACCCTGATGAGTGGAAATGAAATGGCCCCTGTTGCATGGTATCTAGACAGTGGATGTTCAAGGCACATGACAGGATACAAACAATTACTCACTGACTATGTTGAACAAAAAGGCCCTCAGATTACTTTTGGTGATAATTCCAAAGGACAGACTGAAGGATGTGGAACTCTTAAAGTTGATGCTGTTCATATCCATGGTGTATCATATGTTTCTGGTTTAAAGCATAACTTGCTTTCTATAAGTCAATTATGTGATAAAGGATTCAGTGTTGAGTTCTCAAAGAACTTATGTTATGTGAAAGACAATGCTTCACAACAAATATTACTGACTGGAACTAGAAAAGGAAATGTGTATCTTGCTAATTGGAGACTAACTCCTATGGATACATATTTAGTTGCAAAAAGCTCTACTGACACCAGTTGGTTATGGCACAAAAGGCTGAATCACTTGAACTTCAAAACCCAGAACAAACTTGCAAGATTAACACTTGTGGGGGATTACCAAATGAAGTATTTGGTAAAGATCATGTATGTGATGCATGTCAGAAAGGAAAACAAATCAGAGCATCATTTAAAAGTAAAGTAGAGGTCTCTACTGATAGAATACTTCAATTGTTACATATGGATCTCTTTGGTCCAGTCACACCTGTGAGCACTAATGGTAGGAAATATACACTTGTGGTAGTTGATGACTACTCTAGATATACTTGGGTCATATTCTTACTCAGTAAGAAAGAGACTCACACAAAACTGCCTGAATTACTGAAAAGACTCAGTATTGAAAAGAATATGAGTGTGGTCAAAATCAGATCAAATAAAGACACTGAGTTTATCAACCATATTATACCTGATTATTATGCAGCAAATGGAATAGCTCATGAAACATCAGTTGCGAGGACCCTCACAACAAAATGGTGTTGCTGAAAGAAGAAATAGGACTCTGAAAGAAACTGCAAGAACAATGATTGCTGAAGCTGACATTCCTAAGAGATTTTGGGCTGAAGTTATCAACACTGCATGCTACTCTCAGAATAGATCCATGCTTACAAAGAATCAAGGAAAAACACCTTATGAGCTGTGGAATGAAAGGAAGCCTCTTATCTCTTTATTTTGTGTGTTTGGTTGTAAGTGTTTCATACACAATAATGGTAAAGATCAGTTGAAAACCTTTGATAGCAAAGCTGATGAAGGAATATTCTTAGGATATTCTGAAGTCAGTAAAGCCTTCAGAGTTTACAACTGTAGGACCCTTATTGTGGAAGAAACACCTCATGTTATTTTTGATGAATCTACTTGTGTTCAGAAGAAACAGGAACATGACTCAAGAGATCTAACAAAAAGAATCACCAGACTTAGCCTGAAGAAGAATGTTAAACCATCATCTGAGCCTGAAGAGAAGAAACAAATCATTTTCTACGAATGGAGTGAGTCAGACTCAGACAAAGAAGCTCAGGATGGAAATACTCAGGCTGGTGAAACTCAGAATAATAGTTCTCCACTGAAGGAAAGTCAACACACTGAAGCTGACCAATCTGAACAAACCCCAGTTCAGACTCAGGTATGTAATGCCGATGAAGATGTGGTCACAGCTGAGGCAAACTCTGGATCTATCAACCAAGGGGGAACAAATGTCACTGACAATGTTCTTAATGGAATTTCCCCTGAGGAGGATGATTCTCTCTCTCATTTTCTGTTGTTCCCTGAGTTTGATGAATTACCTGAACCTAACATTTCTAATGTTGAGGATACTACTGAAGGGGGAACATCAAGGAGAAAGTGGTTAGATAGTCATCCCTCAAGTTAGATTGTGGGTGATCTATCAGAAGGTGTTAGAACAAGAAAGTTCCATGGTGAAAATGTTTTATTCTGTTGCTTCCTATCTGAAAAGGAACCCACAGGGATTGAAGAAGCTCTTCAAGATTCATTTTGAATTACTGCTATGCAAGAGGAGTTGAATCAGTTTACAAGAAATGAAGTTTGGAAGCTAGTGGACAGACCGAAGAGGCACAATGTGATTGGAACTAAATGGGTGTTCAAGAACAAGAGAGATGAAAATAACAACATTGTAAGAAACAAGGCAAGGCTAGTTGCACAGGGATATTCCCAAGAGGAAGGCTTGGACTATGATGAAACCTTTGCACCTGTTGCAAGACTAGAAGCCGTCAGATTGTTTCTTGCATATGCTGCTCACATGAAATTCACAGTCTATCAGATGGATGTGAAAAGTGCATTTCTGAATGGTGTGCTTAAAGAAGAGTTTTATGTGGAACAACCTCCTGGCTTTCGTCAGAATGACCAAGTTTACAGGCTCAGAAAAACCTTGTATGGTCTGAAGCAAACACCCAGAGCATGGCATGATACTCTTTCTCAGTTTCTTACTGATCATGGTTTTACCAAAGAAACTGTTGATAGAACCTTATTTAGGATAGAAGATGGGAAATATATTTTACTAGTTCAGATTTATGTGGATGACATCATATTTGGATCTCCTAATCATCAGATGTGTGAGAAGTTCTCTTCTCTGATGAAAGGAAAGTTTGAGATGTCAATGATGGGGGAGATGAATTTCTTTCTAGGACTTCAGGTGAAACAAACTAAGGAAGGAATATTCATCAATCAAGCAAAGTATACCAGAGACTTGATTGCTAAGTATGGTGTACAAAACTGCAATGCAGTTAGAATTCCTATGAATACTAACTACAAGATGGATCCTAATCCTGAAGGAAAATCAGTTAACCACACTGATTATAGAGGGATCATTGGATAACTGCTCTATCTCACAGCAAGTAGGCCTGATATTACTTTTGTTGTTGGGATATGTGCAAGATACCAAGCTAATCCTAAAGCAAGTCACATGGAAGCTGCCAAAAGGATCTTGAGATATCTTAAAGGCACATCAAATAGAGGATTATGGTATCCAGCAGATGATAACCTTGAATTAACTGGTTATTCAGATGCTGATTTTGGTGGCTGTAGAATTGACAGGAAATCTACTACATAAACTTGTCAATTTCTTGGAAGTAAACTGAAATCATGGTTTTCAAAGAAACAGACCTCAGTAGCAACCACTACTACTGAAGCTGAATACATGGCTGCAGGAAGCTGTTGTGCACATATTCTTTGGCTCAGACAACAATTAAGAGATTATAAGGTTATAACCAATGAAGTACCTATATTTTGTGATAACAATAGTGCAATTGCTATTACACAAAATCCGGTATTTCACACCAGATGTAAGCATGTTGATATCAGACATCACTTCATCAGAGATCATGTTGAGAAGAAAGATATCAGGATGGAGAAAATTCATACTGATAAACAAAGAGTTGATATTTTGATAAAACCTTTGGCTGAGTCAAGATTTCAAGAACTATCAGTTGAATTGGGTATGTTGGATTCAGGTGAATAACTATCTAAAAAATTGAAGGTTTTCGGATGCATGAAGTTTTTTTTGGTCTCACTGAAAAACTCAGGATAAAAATAAGGTTTCCTTCACTGAGTTGTGGAAAACTCAGTAACCTTAGTTCAATTATTTAAATTACACTGAATTTTTATCAAGGTCAGAACTCAGTAAGACTGATATTCCAAAATTAGTCTGAAGTAGTTATTGATTCGTGTAATACATTTATTGTCTAAATTGATTGCTCAGAAATCATTGGGCATAAATGATAAAACACCTGAGGAAATAAATGGGCGGGATTTTTGAAATTCTCGTGCAAGTCAACAGTTTGCAGAAATAGTGGTTCAACACTGTACACAATCACTATAATGGATAAAAATGGCGGCTATTATCAGTTCCTTGTCCTTTTACTTACCCATTTATAAACCAGTAATCCCTTGAAAATCGTGTAACCGTTGATTAACTGTTCTTAAAATAATCCAAGGGACTAGATTGAGACTGGTATTAATATATATACCCTTTTCTCACATATTTGAAGACATTTTACTCTACTGCCTTTCAAATCTTTGTCTTCAAAATTTCTCCAGAAAAATCCCTTGCATTTAACAAATCCTCCAAAAATCCCAAAAATGACTCTATCCATCTTCGCCAGACTAGCCGAAATCAACAAGCCTTATTATGAGCATATTGTATCCTTCGACGGAACAACAAATTCGCAACATGAGGAAGAAGCCCTACACATTCTTCGGTTGGCTAAAATCCCCCAACTTGTCGGAAGTAAACCAGAAGGAGAATGCCCTAGAGAGGTAATCGAATTCGTTGCCAATATGCATTTAGATCAAGAAAACTGCATAAGTTCTAAGATTACTGTTTATCAACTGTCAAAGGGGCATAAGAATATGGATTTCACTAGAGAACTTTACATAATTCCGAACAATCTGAATGCTATTTTTTAGTTATGTAATAAGGGGGAAGATCATACTCTGTATATGGCTGATCGAGAGCAAGAGTATCTGGATAGGATTTCTGTAGACTCTGTGAAATTTGAAGCCACTTTAAACAAGAAACACTTATAGCCAAAGTATCGAGTACTTCTGGATATTGTAAGCAAGAGCTTGATGAGTGGATCTGGGAGTCATGTGTTGGGGTTATACTGAAAAGTATGCTTTTACTTTGTATAACCAAACTGAATTTCTTATTTATTTTACTGAAATAAATTATTTATCACATGTTGCATTAAATATGAATGAATGTTATATATATTTATTGCATACCCATTCGATAAAGTCAATACGTGTTACATTGTAGTTAATTTGGTGATACCAGATCACAGAAGATCAAATTAACAGTTTCTCGTGACTAAGTACAAATTCACAACCCAGATGGAAATGAGCAACCAATCATGAAAGGTTGAAGTGTAAGGCTACGATTGGCTTGTCTTGACCAAGGGATTACACTAGTGCATCCTGATGCGCTGAAAAGGACCTACAAGAGGATAAATTCTTCGGTACTGAATATACAAGAATTAGACCTCAGTGGTGCGTTATTTCTTAATCTCCGTTCCTTAAATAGGATCGTGTGAAATTAATAACTATTGCTTTGACTTATGATGGGAAGAGAATCAATGCGATTCAATACCTTGTATCTTGGGCAATATTATTAATTACATGACGATTGCTAAGATTTAATATGGAGAATCGTGTGCAAGTACGACTTGCTTGATTTGTCCCCTTGGTGGGCTCAGAATCTTTATCATACCAAATCTTGCAAGTGGAAATTTATTTCCGGTATGGATAATAATGTTGAGCTGTCTTTACTCAAAGGACAAAAATATTAATTAATATAAAGTCTGTTCAGTGACTTAATTAATTAATGGACTAGGATAATTTTAAACGCGGGAAATAATAATCGGGAGCCATATTATTGTGAAGTCGTAATGTGGGTTAAGATGGATAGTTCAATATTAATTTTATAGTGGAGTAAATTAATATTAATGGGCTTGAATAATATTTTGCTAAATATTAAAGCTTCATAGCCCATTGGAGGTCCAATCTTAATTCTCCTAAAGACCCCTCAAATAGCCCAAACTAAAGTCCAATTAATGAAAAGGAGAAAAAATATTTTGGCTTATTTTTCTTCTATTATTTTCGAAAATATTGGGAAGGAAGAGAGAAAAGATTTTCTTGGAAAGATTTTATGGAATATGTATTCTTGGAATACAAGATTATCCCATAAATTCAAGAAAAGTCAAAGATCTTATTTCTTTCCTAACTAATTGGAATTTTCGAAAATTCCCTTAATATTAGGAGGTGGAATTTTTGTGGAATATTTTAAATATGGAGAAAAAAAAAATTGGATATGTTCAAGATTTCTTGGAGATCAAGAAAAAGATTTTCCCATCTTATTCCTAGGGCAAAAATTTCGAACCCCTTAGTATTATAAATAGGGGATGAATTTTTCATTCCCAAGTCCAATTCCATGTGTTGGAAAAATTAGAAATCCACGAAGGTGGTAGCCAAAATTTTTCCTTTTCTCCTTTAAAGATTAAAATCGTTCGTTGATAATCCTCCCACCGGATTGCGTTCGTGGACGTGGGACATATTTGAGAAGGCACTTTGGGTTGATCCATCGTCTTAGCGGGTGTCTCTACGAGAGGTTAGTATTTACGTAATTCCTAGACTCCGCATGCTTAGGTTTTACGTGAAATACGTATACGCATGATGTTTATTTGTTCATTAATTATTATGTTGAATTGAATTAGGATTAATTCATGTTAGTAATTAATTGATTAATTTAAATATGTATTTAAATTCAACTCGAATAGATCCGGGCACCCCTAATTTCCCAACATCATGAACAAGTTAGCAAGCCTAAGTTGCGGTTGATGGCTGCTATTGAAGATTCTCCCTCTAAAAATTTCAACTGACTACAGTATTTGATCAATGTGATCAATGATCAAACCAATCACATCAAATAGAGTGGTGATGTAGTGAGTATCAAAGGGAAAATTTAGCATGCCATGAAGATTGCATTCATTTTGGAAGCATGCATTGAGGAAGAGGACATGTTTTCAAAAACTATGAATTTCCCAGGAACAAGATAATGTTCAGGCAGAAACCCGAAAAGGGTCAGAGAAGGTTGAAAGAGAAAGCTGCTACATCTCAGAAAGAGACAATTTCGGGAAGAAAACCATTTGAAGAAGATGCTCCTCACCAATTCGGACTTTAAAAAGGAAGCTCATGAAGTCGGAAAGTTCTTGAGATCACCAAGAGAAAAGAAGCAAGAAAAGGACAGAACCCTGCTAAAAATGAAAAGGGAAGCTGGGGAGAAGTTAAAAACAAAGGCCTTAGCTCCTCAGAAGAAAAGAAGATGTTGGGATATTTTAGTTTTGATGAATTATGCCAAAATATTATCAACTTGTGTTATTGAAGCTAATCTACAGATAACAAGTTAAGGGGGAACGAAAAAACAAATTGAGGGGGAACTCACGAAATCAGAAGAAGATGATCGAGATCAGATGAGGCTATGAGATGAGACCGTCGAGATCGGATAAGTTAGATGAGTTTAGGAGTTAACCCGATGAGCCAGGCAAATCAAATGTGAAGAAAAGCTAAAGCCAAAGAAATCGTAAGAGAAGGTTGCGCAGATCAGAAGAGGAGCAGATGAGACTGATTAAGATCAGACGTGATCGAGATCAGATATGAAGAGGAGCAGATGAGACTGATCGAGATCAGACGTGATCGAGATCAGATATGATAAACTAATATGTTAACCTAGTGTACTGATCTGATGTTATCCTGATATGTTGATCTGAAGAAGTGTTGATCTGATCAGTCAAGCTGATCAGATCAGGCAAAGAAGAAATCGATAGCTCGAGTCAATGTGACTCGAGGGTCAAGATGTCCGAATTCGTAAGAGAGTGAACTCAAGAAGCCTAAGTGTCAAGATGCCCGATCGGATAAGGTCCGCTCAAGAGATCCTATTTGAATCAAGAACACGAAGGTTAGGATAACCTCAAGGCTCGGATAACTCAAGGCTCGGATAAACCAAGGCTCACATGCTCGGATGCTGAAGGCTCGGATAACTTGAAGGCTCGGGATAGCTCGGATAACTCGAAGGCTCGAGGAAGATCTCAAGAACATAGTCGTTAGAATCAGCTGACATGGACCAATGAGAGGAAGACGACAAGCCTGAAAAAGCTGCAAAAAGCTACAAAATAGTATGGATTTGAATGTGACTCCATCCAACGGTAAAATTCAAATCCACACTATAAATACAAGTTCTTCCTTCATTATTAAGTGTGGAAAGGTGTGAGAAATGCGTGATCCATCAAGCTACAGAGCCAAATCATCTAGAATCTCCACCATAGAACACAGAGCAAAAAATACACGCATATATTCAAGAGTATTCTACCCTAGATCTAAGCACAAATGTAATATCCTAAGCTTAGAGAGATTTTCCCAACCTTATCATTGAGGCTAAACAAATGTAAGGGAAAATCTCAACCTAGTTGGAAACCAAACAAACCTTTACCCAAATTAGTTTGATCGGTTAAGTTTGTAGGTGAGTGTGAACTCGGTAAACATCTAGCAATCCCGAAAGGGAGGGTAGGCAATCCCGTGAGGGAGATAAGTCCCATTTGAGTGTGAACTCGGTAAATATCTATTGGGTGTTGGACTAACACGTTAAACTAAATCCAGTCGGTTAAGTCGGTTAAGTCGGTGCCCCTGTGAAGGGAAGAGTGGATGTAGGACGGGTTTCGTCCGAACCACTATAAAATCGTGTGTTCTTTACTGCTTTATGTTTATACTTGTCATATGCATTTGATTATAAGAAAAACAACACACATCGTTCTTAAAACGCAAAAAAATAGAATCACTCTGCCCTCACCCCTATTTTATATGCATTACACGAGTCTTCCGCGCACATGGGTTTTCCACAAAATTGGGACCAACAATTGGTATCAGAGCAGGGAGTTCAAAAGGTCACTGTTTTTCAATGTGAACATCTGAACTGATACCATCAATTGGTATCAGAGCGGGAGTTCAAAAGGTTCACAAGCTTTCAAAGTGACCACCTGAACTGATCTTTTTTAAAACCCATTTTTGAACTGATACCAACAATTGGTATCAGAGCAGGGAGTTCAAAAGGTCACTATTTTTCATTGTGAACATCCGAACTGATACCATCAATGGGTATCAGAGCGGGAGTTCAAAAGTTCATGATTTTCAAAGTGACCACCTGAACTGATCTTTTAAAACAAAAACCCGATCTCTGTATAAATGCATATATTTTAAATGTTTTGGCGTCATTATCAAAAAGGGGGAAATTGTTGGGATATTTTAGTTTTGATGAATTATGCCAAAACATTATCAACTTGTGTTATTGAAGCTAATCTACAGATAACAAGTTAAGGGGGAACAAAAGAACAAATTGAGGGGGAACTCACGAAATCAAAAGAAGATGATCGAGATCAGACAAGACTGCAGATGAGACTGATCGAGATAAGATGAGTTAGATGAGTTCCGGAGTTAACTGATGAGCTGTGCAAATTAAATGTGAAGAAAAGCTAAAGCCAGCAAATCAGAAGAGAAGGTTGTAGACCAGAAGAGGAGCAGATGAGACTGATCAAGATCAGACGTGATCGAGATCAGATATGAAGAGGAGCAGATGAGACTGATCGAGATCAGACGTGATCGAGATCAGATATGATAAACTGATATGCTAACCTGATGTACTGACCTGATGCTATCCTGATATGTTGATCTGAAGAAGTGTTGATCTGATCAGTCAAGCTGATCAGATCAGGCAAAGAAGAAATCAGATAGCCTGAGTCAATGTGACCTGAGGGTCAAGATGTCTGAATTCAGAAGATTTGAACTCGATGAAACTCCGAGTGTGTCAAGATGCCCGATCGCACAAGGTCCGCCAAGAGAAGTCTCTTTCAAAAACAAAAAACGAAGGTTCGGATAACTCGAAGGTTCGGGATAACTCAAGGCTCGGATAACTCAAGGCTCGGATAACTCAAGGCTCGGATAAATCAAGGCTTAGATGCTCAGATAACCTGAAGGCTCAGATAACCTGAAGGCTCAGATAACTCAGATAAACTGAAGGCTCAGAAGATCCTAAAGAATATAGTCATTAGAATCAGCTGACGTGGACCAATGAGAGGAAGACGACAAGCCTGAAAAAGCTGCAAAAAGCTACAGAATAGAATGGATTTGAATGTGACTCCATCCAACGGTAACATTCAAATCCACACTATAAATACAAGTTCTTCCTTCATTATTAAGTGTGGAAAGGTGTGAGAAATCCGTGATCCATCAAGCTACAGAGCCAAATCATCTAGCATCTCCACCATAGAACACAAAGCAAGAAATACACACATATATTCAAGAGTGTTCTACCCTAGATCTAAGCACAAATGTAATATCCTAAGTTTAGAGAGATTTTCCCAACCTTAGCATTGAGGCTAAACAAATGTAAGGGAAAATCTCAACCTAGTTGGAAACCAAACAAACCTTTACCCAAATCAGTTTGATCGGTTAAGTTTGTAGGTGAGTGTGAACTCGGTAAACATCTAGCAATCCCGAAAGGGAGGGTAGGCAATCCCGTGAGGGAGATAAGTCCCGTTTGAGTGTGAACTCGGTAAACATCTGTTGGGTGTTGGACTAACACGTTGTAGGTCCCGAACAGGTTTTGTGAGGGTGTAAGTCTAGAGGGGAGGGGTGGTGAATAGACTTCCAAAACTTTTTGTGCGGATCAGGTGTGAACTGCAGATTACCCGATCAGAGTGCTAGTGTATCAATTTAAGCTGATGTTCAATCTTACTGAGTGCCTAAGGGCAGATCAGCTTGATATCTGTCAGTTTAACTGAATGGTGCGGAAGCTTGTTTTTACCCGTGTGAAAAACCAGTTTTATCAATTCAGATTCTTAAGTCGATTTTTCAACCGGTTGTCTAAAGGTGTCAATCGGATCGATCGTTTGCTTGGTGCGATCGAGCTTAACTTAGAATATGTATCTTCGTTATAAACTTCGGTTGTGTGAATAGTGTAAAGCAATAAGAAAGCAAGTAAATGCACACAAGACTTTTTATAGTGGTTCAGACGAAATCTGTCCTACGTCCACTCTTCCCTTAACACAGGGGAATCTTAACCGAACTTAACCTGCGGGACTTATACCCCTCACGGGATGGCCGAGATGTTTTCCGAAGTTCTCACTCTACAAACTTAACTGCGCAGGACTTATATCCTTCAAAGGATGGCGAGATGTTTATTGAGTTCACACTCTATAGATGTTTATCGAGTTCACACTCAACCGAACTAGAAATCGGAAAACTAGAATCCTGATCGAAATCTTAGGGAACAAACTTAACCTAACTTGCGTTTGGGTAAAGAATGTTTGAGGGTTCCAACTGGAAATCTATCCTGGTGTTTTAGGTAGCCAAAATTCTAGTGGATAGGATTTCTTGCTAAGAACTAATGGGATGAACACTCAAAGAATAATCTTCAAAAATAATATTCTTTGAGCGGAGATTTTGCTGTAGCTTTTGCTTCTTTTGCGGTGTCTCCGTGTTCGTTCTTTGCTAGTTGTCTCTTCTCTTCAATTGACAAACAATCCCATTTTGTAGACCTCGAAATCAAAGAGCCGTTGGAGGGCAATTTGAATTTCGGGCTATATTAGGTAGGTTGTAGGATATGATTGTGGCGTGCTCGATTATCGGCGTGGCCGTAGGCATCATTAAGCGCCATTTTTTGTCCATGACGTCGTATCCCGCTTTGTCAGCTCTTTTTGTGCACGTGTCACTTTCTCCTTGGCTTCGCGTGGCGGCACTTCAGAAATTTGTCCGTTAGACGATTGATATTCTTTTTGTAGAAGATTCATCTTGTTTGGTGTATCTTTTTGATTATCACCGGTGTGGTGACTTGATCGTAATGGCATCGATCTACCTTGTTGAGTCTTCGGATGCACATTGTCTTAGCTCAATATCACGAGACTCTGGCGATATAGGTCTTTAGGTCTTTTGATCTTTAGGTGTCTCGAGCCTCGGCGTATTGATCATACGAGTCTTGAGTTTGTTATTGAGTCTTGAGGTTTATCGAGTCTTGAGTTCATCCGAGCCTTGATGTCTATCGAGTCTTGAGTTCATCCGAGTCTTGATGTCTTCTTGTCTTCACCGATCTTGACTTCTTGTCTTGATTTGTGCTTAGTCTTCCGATCATCGACCTTATCTCGGGTCATCCGATACTTGACGACCTATACATATTGAGTTTCCCTCAATATGTGACCTATCTTTACATCACTATCTATACATTTAATTTGGCCATCTTAATACGATTCTAAGTCATCGATCAGCTAATAGGTCTGACTAGTCCTATTACAACCTGTTTTGGAACTTCCATCAAAACTAAAATACAGATTTCCCAACAATTTCCCCCTTTTTGATGGAACCAAAACACTTAATCACACTTAATCAGAAAAACAGATACCATGAATGGAAATGTAGATAATGTCAACAGTACATACCTCAGAAGACAATGAGATGTTGTCTTAGAATCAATGAGATGGAAAGTTTCATTTAGATAGGTGTGTGCATTATAGAATATATGAAAAGCGTACCTATCAACTGATTCCAAGTTGTCTTCCTCAGGTGTACTTGAACATTTGTAGTTCTTTGGGGATGCCAAACATCCTGTACATCATTTGCATTAGTTTGTCCAGCTCTTCTCTTCTATGGATCCCTCCTTTTTCAGCAAATCCATAGTAGGTATTTTTGAACTTAACATGATCTAGCT
Source organism: Stenogyne calaminthoides (assembly GCA_037126765.1). NCBI lineage: Eukaryota > Viridiplantae > Streptophyta > Magnoliopsida > Lamiales > Lamiaceae > Stenogyne > Stenogyne calaminthoides. The sequence goes on along the minus strand of JBBCBC010000002.1, from coordinate 11,455,719 downwards.
TGTTGTCTGGACGCAAAGGTGGAAGGAGTATTTCAAAGGGTGGAGCTTCTGGTATTAGTGACATGATTTTGCCTTCTTTCATCACTGTCTGGTAGAAGTCTGGATACTTTGTTTCTAACCAGTTCCGAAATTCATCATCATTTTCAGTCTGATCTTGATGAATTGGAATCTTCTCTAGGATGTAGACGTCACATAACCATTCTCCTCTCGATCTCGATCCCATTGCAGAAGCAGATCTTGCCGTCCTGAGAGGATGCCTTTAACAGTCTTGGGAAGGGCATTCTTCTCCCAAGCAATCTCCTGCTTTGCAACCGTTCTTCCTCTTCCTTCGGATGTAGCGATGTTCAATCCCTTAGCCTCTGCTAACCGCTTCTTGATTTGCGGCCTCTCTTATTCTCTGTCTTATGCGCTCTTAAACTTGTTCAGAGTCATCGGCTTTTGGTGGAGAATAAGCGGCCTTGTCTACGATCTTCCCGATTGCTTTCATCATCTTGTCTTTGCCTTTCTTTTTCCTCGAGTGCGCTTTCGGGTTCATCTTGTTCGTCTTCTTCAGCTAATTTCTTAGCGAGTTCAAGGCTCTTGGCCTGATCATCAGTTTCCATTCTTTTCTAAACGAACAAAGAAAAGTTTTCAATCTTGTCGACTCTGGCAATAACCTCTGAAAGAGCACTTTTCTGCTCAGCGATCTCTTTGCTATGTTGCTCCATAGTTTCTTTCATTTCCGCAACGAGATCGGTAGATGGAGTGGTGGAAAGCGGATCTGATGGTTTTTGGTAGAGATGAAAAAGTTACCAAGCGTAATATGCGAGTCTGTTTTGATTTCTTCTCTTTATTCTCTTTTCCTTCCCCCTTTTTGGTTTCATCAAAGAGGTTGGACATCTTGCGGTTCAGAGCAGTTAATTGCCTTGAGATCTCCTCTCTGAGTTTCTCGACTACAAGAGGAGTGATCTGACAGTGGCGAAGGTAAAAAGAGTGTAGAAGCGTCTGAGAGCAGTTTCGATTTCCTGTCTTGCTCGTTCTGTAGAAGCTAGAAAATGTTTCCAACCCATATCTAAGTGGTTGTTGGTTTTGTCCAAGGATGCTCAGACACTTTCCAAAAGTACGTGTAATGCGATTGAGCAACTCTCATCGAACCGAGAGTTTGTCGATGGAGTTTGAGCTTCTCAGCAAGAGGATATACTAGTTGCATTACTTCAGCAAGGATGGCATTGTGCATCCCAACTAGTTTTGCTTGTCAACTAGTTTTGCTTGCTCATCTTCAAATCGCTTCATCAGATCTACTGTGAGCGCTGCGAATTTATCTTCAAATGCAGCCTTGATCCCATCCTGAATCTTTCGAGTATGATGATCTAGGGGTATCGAGCTCATCGTGGCGATATCTTCGGATGTTGAAGCCTTGCCAAGTGGGCCACAGATCCATTCTTGGTTCATCGGCAACTCCTGATGATCTGTAGGAGGTTGAGCGGTTTCCTCCTTATCGGCAATACAGAACCTTTCGTGAATTAACCATCGATATCATCGTCGATTCAATTCAACAACACTTTCAATCGGCATTGTTTAGACATTTCAACTCCAAGTCTACAAAGAAATCGATCTGAGTTATCATTAGAATCGGAATTTCTTCAATGCTCTTGATCGATATCCTCCGGAACACTATCTCTTCTATCGATCTTTGGATGCGGGATGTTAGGAGGCATATGAACTCTTTGGTTTTCATTATCTTAATGATGGTCGGAAGCGGTGAAGCAACCTTTTTCGGTGTTGAAGGGATTATGAGAGATGGACATCGTTAAATCCGGATCTCTTAGGTTCTTGAGACTTGATTGGGGATTGGGATGTTTGTAGTTCGATTCGTTTTGTTTGAGGGTGACATTTTCAACGGTTTGATTGATTGGTGGTGTGGGAGATCTTGGTGATCGATCGAGGGTGAGGGTGAGAAGGTTTTGTGGGGAGGTGATGATGATTTTTAGAATGATGATTTGGAAGTGGGCGTTGGCGATCTTGCTCTTGGAAGATTCTTCGGATGGTGATTCTCAGATTTCCACTTCGTCCCTCGACATATCCTTTTGCGATCATCTTCTCTTCCTTTACTTCTCGATAGTTGGCTAGACTTTCTCTTCTCGATCTCCTTGCATCGGATCCATCGTTCTGGCGACTTCTTTGAGGCGGAACTTGGAAGCGATTTTCGGAGGAGATGAGAGACTCTTTCGTTTTCATGAGCATCTGGTTTCTTGGCGGATCCTTCCTCTTCATCCTCTTCTCTGGAGCGGCCTTTTTCGCACTTGAGGGCGATGCGATTTGCCTTATCTTTTCCTTTCTTTTTCTCCCTTGGGTTTGGGCACATAAGGAGTTGGATCCTCACCAGATTGTCCAGGTAGGGACTCATCTTTGCCCAATATGGCCTTGTGCTTTGCTTGGTAAATCTTCGCTCCATTTTCGTTCCATTCATAATTCTGTGGCAGCTTATCTGACATAATGATAGAGATTTTGTGTATGAATGAGCACTTGGAAGATAAGCACACTTCATTGCTCGGGTGGATTCGAAAGCGCCCTTGAGTCTTTTCTCGATCTTGCTTTGACCATACCCAACCAATCGATATCTGAAGCCTTCTTGATTAGTGCAGCCATGACACTTATCTTGTACGAAGTGACTGCATCAAGATTGTAGGTTGAGCACATGATCACCTTCTGAACAATTTCAAGAAGAAGGTGATATTTTCTCTTCGAGATAGGAGGCTTTGGCGTTAAATCGTGTTCTCCTTATTTCTTTGGTCTCAACAAATTTCGGCATCAAGAAATTCCTTTTCTCCTACATCATCGTGTAGGTCTGCGGATTCATGCTTCCTCGAGTTTGGGCGAATATCCTCCGGAGATCGTCATTCGACACTTTCGCGACTTCGATCCTCCAACCAAGAAGAAATCGGTCAACATCAATGTCTTCATCCCTCTGCAGATTGTATAGAAACTCCGAGCTTCATGTATGCGTGGATGATGTTACGATGTGTAGAGCAATAAGCGTTCAAGTCCTGCGCTATTTCGCAAGCACTCGAAATTTCCGGTGATTCAGAGGGTTTGAGGTGATGGTGAAGACTACGTACTTTTCATCAATGATGTCTTTCTTCATCGATGAAAAATTGCAGAACTTTTTCCCTTGGCCTGGTAGTGGAATAAGATATGCCATTTCTGTTACGATATGCAAATTGATGTTTAGTTTGAGTAATTTTAGCATCAATTTAGCAAATAAGCATTTAGATCTAATAAAGATTACAGAAATATATCATCACGATTTGTAAACCTAGGTACCAGAGAGAAAATTGAGATCATGCAATTAATTAAAACAAGAAATTACCAGAAATTGATTCGAAAGATTTAGAAATCGGAAGAGTAGAATCAATTGATCTCGAAGGTAATTCTCTGAAGATTTTTTGAAAAAAATTGATCTTTTAAGAACTTTGAGAAGACAAAGTAGTGGAAAGCGGTTTTCTGAGAGGGATTTGGATTTTATAGAAAACGAGGGAAAATCTTTTTGCACAACTTTTCAAAGTACTCAAGTATCCGTGTTTTGAAAACAGTGGCTGAGATTAGTTAACCAAAAAGTATTTTGATCGCACGGTTGAGAAAAGTAGTCTTCTAGTATTTCGGACTCGAAAAATCGCAATAAAACGTTTTGAAAATATTTTCCCAAGTTCGCATTAAAAGCTTTGCAGAGCATGCGTCATGAACAGAGGAAAATAAATCAATTATAAATAACGCATATAAGGTATTCAGAAAGAGATAAATAAGAGAGCGTATCTGACTGATTGATATTGTAATCAATCAGTTACCACGGTGATTTGATCTGGTACTTTGTTGACTTATCTGATGGTTGCCTCATGCATTTCCCAACAATATCTCACTTATCTGATCAGATTCTTGCTTGAAACACTTCGCTACTTATTTGATCCACTTATCTGATACACTTCATCCTTCAGTCTTCTTCTAATCAGCCCGTATTTACTGAAGTCAACTCCCGCCAAAACTTTTACTTCGGGAGTCCAAAAGTCGCCTCGATTCCCAAATCGGCGCGATTTGACATTCTGTAATAATGGCATAGATACGCTGTGATTTAATCGCACCGTTAACTTATCCAACCATTAGCCGCGTGTTCCTGACGTGTTGTCGATGCAAATGTCTCTTAAGATCTTTCTGAGAAGATAAAATTTGCATTTATACCCCTAATTTCCTTCTATAAATTAGCCTGGGGTGTTAGGCAAACAACATAACATAAATCATTTCATCTTCTTTAGCATATCCTTCATGCTTTTCCGATGAGTTCCTTATTTCCGGTGAAACTTCCGGTGGGAACCTTTAACCCTTTTCCAATGAATTCAGCTTCTCAAATCAACCTTGTGTGTTCCTTCACTTTGCTTTTCGTCAAATCATCTAAGATTTCACATACGATCAATGCTAAGCTTCTTTACCACCAGGGAGGCGGATCTGCTAAGGCAAATGAGAAGGCACTTCTCCTAATCGTATGCACCTTGTACGCCTATCGAGATGACGGAATAAGCATCAACATACTTAGTCTGAAACAAAACATGGGTTTGATATACAAAATAATGTATCAAACTCAATATTTGCATGAGACACTCATGGCCATATGGTCTTTGTGACCAAACCTGTGGCACTGTGTCCCATTTAACAGCTAGAAAGCCCATTGATTTTAGGTCTAAGGGCTCCTAGCTTAAAGATCCTTCAAGGCTTGCTCTCGCTCCTCACTCCGAAGCTCTAAGAGTGCCTTTCAGGATTCTAGAAGTTTCTCTGCCCCCCTGGGTCGGAGAGTCTAAGAGCATCACCTCTTAAAATCTCTCTCTCTCTCCTTCCCTGCCTAGGGTTGTCTTAGGGCTTATGGTTTATGTATCGACCTCCGGGTCTTCTTGTACTTGTAATACCACTTGAAGATAGCTTGTAGCATTTGTAGCTTGTGATATCACTTGTAACTTGTAAATCTGAACTTTGGGTCCTTATCAATGAAAAACTCTGTTATTCCATTGCTGTGTTATTTCTTCTGACTTATGCGATCTGTAGCTTTACTCTTGACTTGCTTGTTGACTGCAACTTTAATCGACTTATAAAGTAATCTTCCATTTGATAAGTTCCCCCTTAATCTAATGTGTCTTGAACTGATTTGCTCCTTGTCTGAACTTTAGATCGGTTACATATCTGACTTTTTGATCTGCTCCTTATCTGAACTTCAGATCGGCTCCTCGTCTGGTCGTCTGATCAGTTGAGATTCCTAACTCAACTGATTCCACTTAACTTGGTTAGTCTTTTAACCAACTGGTTCTGGAGATCAGTCCTTCAACCATATCTGGTGCATTTTCTCCAAGATCCAGAAGCCCTAGCTCGTTGCATAACTCTCTGAATCTGATCTCAGCTAGCGGCTTAGTTAAGATATCAGCTTTCTGCTTGTCAGTATGGATCTTTTCCATCCTGATAATCTTCTTTTCAACATGATCTCTGATAAAATGGTGTCTGACATCCACATGCTTGCATCTTGTATGTAGAACAGGATTCTGAGTGATTGCAATAACACTATTACTGTCACATAATATAGGTACGTTCTTAGCTACGATGTTGTAATCCCTTAGCTGCTGACTTAGCCAGAGCAGTTGGGAACAACAGCTTCCTGCAGCCATATATTCGCCTAAATAGTAGATGTACAGAATCGATGTCTGCATTTCTTGAAAACCAAGAGATCGGTTTATTTCCTTTTAAACCGACATGAACCTGAGGTTGACTTCCTATCGATTCTGCAACCTCCGTAATCTGAATTAGAATACCCACTAAGCTCTAGATTATCATCTGATGGGTAAAATAAACCAAGGTTTACAGTCCCCTTCAGATACTTGAGAATCCGCTTAGCTGCTTCTAGGTGGCTTTGCATTGGATTTGCTTGAAATCGACACATACACCTCTTGCAAAAGTAATGTCCGGTCGCTGGCAAATCGGGTATAGTAGTGATCCAATCGAGCTCTATATTCTTTTCGATTAACTTTTCGACCATCTGATCTGGATCCATCTTGAACACGGTCATCATGGGAATTTCGGCTTCCTTGCAATGTTGAACTCCAAACTTTGCCAAGAGATTCTTTGTGTGCCGCTTTGGCGAGATGAATATCCCTTACGTACTCTGCTTGACTTGTAAACCCGAAAGTAATTCATCGACCCATCATGGACATCTCGAACTTCTCTTGCATCAATTTCTTTGAACTTCTCACATAGCTTCTTGTTGGGAGATCCGAAGATGATGTCGCCCACGTAAATCTGAACCATCGAATATCTTCTCCATCTTCTACTCGAATAAGGTTCATCCACTATTCCTTTAGTGAACCCGCCGTCTATCAAGAAGCGAGAGAGTGTATCATACCAAGCTCGAGGAGCTTGTTTCAGCCGTAAAGAGCTTTCCTTAAAGCGGTACACTTGGTTGCCTTTTTTCAAAGCACGGAGGTTGTTCGACATAAACTTCCTCTGCTAGTACCCCGTTTAAGAATGCACTCTTTACATCCATCGATACACATGTGACCCCTCGTAGGCAAAGATATGCAGCTTGACCCGAATGACTTCTAGGCGGAGGATCGGTGCAAAGGTCTCATCATAATCAATTCCTTCTGATTGTGAATACCCCTTAGCAACAAGTCTTGCCTTATTACTGCTTATGTCATTTTTCTCATCTCTCTTGTTCTTGAATACCCACTTCGTGCCAATTACTTCTTGATGAGTTGGTTACATCCACCAATTTCCAAACTTGATTCCTCTCAAACTGTTTCAGCTACTCCTGCATGGCTAGAATCCAACTTGCGTCTTGTAGAGCTTCCTCTACTATAGTTGGTTCCTTCAAAGACATATAACAACAGTACATGGCACTTTCACCAATCTGATGTCTAGTTTTGACTCTATCAGATGGGTCTCCGATAATTGAAACGGTTGGATGGTGGTAATCCAGTCATACGTTACGATGTCGTCTGTTTGGAGAACATCATCCATATCTGATAGTAGTTCATTACTAGTGATTGGGAGTGGTGCGGAATTATGATCCACTCAATAAGAACATGTCTCAGCTGATGTTGGACTCATCATGTCTTGATGTCATTCTCATAGGAACCGGGGAGTTCCTCTGAAACCGGATGGTTCGATTGATATTTATCTCACCATAACAACTTCTTCACTGACAGTTGTGCGTACCTTTGGGTTTGATTGACCTGTTGAATCAGCAAGATCAAGTTACGGGATGTACATAATTTATTACGTGTTCGAGTTCTTTCTCCTTGATGCTTAGGTGATCCATTTTCTCGTGTCGGTATCGGTTGATCTGGTGCGGCTTGTTACGGCGGACTTTCTCTTGTTGAAGATGTCTCATCAAAGACCACATGGGGTGTTTCTTCCACAACTAAGGTTCGCTTGTTGTAAACTCTGAAAGCCTTACTGGATGAGGAATATCCTAAGAATATGCCCTCATCTGACTTGGCCTCAAAAGTCTTCAACTGACTTTTCCCATTGTTGTGTATGAAACACTTGCATCCAAAAAACATGGAAGTATGAAAACACGAGGTTTTACGCGCCTTCCACAGTTCATAAGGTGTTTTGAAGTGAGTCTTAGTCGAGAAGAACATCATTACGAGTATGGCATGCGATGTTGATTATACGCCCGTAAACGGTTTGGTGTGGCATGTTAAATTTAACATAGCGCGGCGAACTTCCTTGAGAGTTCTGTTTCTCGTTTCTCGCTACTCCATTTTGTTGTGGCGTTCTTGCGGTGACATTTCATGTCAGTATATCAAACTTCGGTCAAAAATCAGTAATAAAGGAATTCAGGAACTCTGAACCTTTATCTAATCTGATTTTTACTATGCTGACACCCTTCTCATTTTGTAGCTTCTTGAGCAACTCGGGTATCTTTGTCGTTATCTCATTTTTCTTGTATAAGAATACAACCCAAGTAAATTTGGAATAATCATCCACGATTACTAGAGTATATTTGCGTCCACTGAGACTAACTGGTGTAACTGGTCTGAATAGATCCATATGGAGCGATTTGCGATTACTCTCTTGGATCTTGGGTCGTATTCCCTTGAATGAGGCTTTAACTTTTTTTTTCCTTCGACATGCGGCACATGTCGATCTTTGGAGAATATCTCATTCGGAAGTCCCTCAACCAAAGACATCCTAGCTATCTTGTTAAGAGTCTTGAAGTTCGAGATGACTCAATCTTTTGTGCGAGCCAAGCGCTACTTTTGGAACTCTTAACAATTAAGCATGTATTCCTGCAATGCTTGTTCCAATATCTTTGTGTAGATTGTGCCTTTCCTTGAACCAGTTAGCAAGGTTTGTTGAGTGGCTCGATTCCTTATCATACACTTGTCTCTCGAGAACTCAACGTTGAATCCGTTGTTGCAGAATTGTGATACTGATAGTAGATTGTGCTTTAATCCTTCGACATCTGAGACTCCGATTACTTGTACATCATCATTCTCTAAGGTTAGAATCCTTTGGTAAAACCAAAGTTATCATCACCGAAAAGAGTACCGTGGGCCTTCTTGTTCTTTGTAAGAGCTAAGGAGATGTTTGCTTCGGTCATGTGCCTTGAGCATCCACTATCGATGTACCCGGATAGTTCTTGTACACCTCCTTTGTTGGCGATCCCACTTGAACACGCAATCAAATCGGGGCTTTAGGTACCCCTTTGGAATTGGGTCTGGGGGGGTTAGTGGTGGATTTAGGGATCCACACAAATAGAAGCACTTCTATGAAAATCGGATAGATTAGAAGGTCTGATTTATCTCCCATACATATCAACATAATCATACATCTCTTTATATGCTTTCTGATTAGTATGATTATTCGTGTGAGCCTTGGATGACTTAGAAGACTTGGGATTTTTCTTTATATTTTGTCTTCTTTTAATCCAGTGTGGCGACTGCTACCATCAAAAGATTCATATCTTTTTGGCATAGGTGGTCTTTTGCGGTTTACCCATAGCTTGCTTATTAGGCGGTGACCTTGATTGGGTCTCGATTAGATTTCCTTCTTCTGGGTTGTCTCTTCGATACCTAATCACGATCGAGTTGAGGTTTGTTGTAAGAACTGGGTTCTTTGTTGATTCTCTACCGATGCTTTGTCGATTAGGGGTCCATTTATGTCCCCTTTCGATTAGGCACCTGCCTTACTTGCTCAGCATGTCTTTTTCCCTTATCAGATACAAGTTTAGCTTTTAGTGTATCTTTGTCAGAGACTCGTTTGATTACACCCTTCTGAAGTGAATCAAACGGGGCTTTTGAGGATGTAGAAGGGTTCTCATACCCATTCCCTTCTTGTTAATCGGCGTTGAAAATGGGTGTTCATATCTTGAGCGATTTTTGATGACCGTGAAAATCTCTATTTTCTTGCCGCGAGACTATCCTCGGTAGATTTTAGACTCTCATGTAGTCGGAATAATTCATCAAATTTAGCTTGAAGGATTTTGAAATCATCGACTTGTTGTTTGTTGATTGCTAGGCGATCTTTGATCTCGCTTCTCATGATCGAAGATTTATCTTTGAGCGTTAAGTTCTCGATTACCTTGAGAGCGATTTTACGGATTTCGGTTTAGTAGCTTTCTTGTGGTGTTCTCTTTAACAAGCTGATTATTTCTGATCCTTAGCTTGTCATTTTCATCTTCCACTATTGTATAAGTGTCTACTGCATCAGAGAGATCATCAATCAATTTCTCAGAGTAGAGGTGCAAGTCAATCTCTCCAGCAGGTGTGCTCATAATAACAGGTGTGGAAATTGAAAAGCAGAAGGTTTGGAGGTTACCTCAGATTGGTCCTCCTTGGCCATCGAGCGGACTTCATCGTCATCTGAAGAGAATATTAGATCTTCATGCTCGTGGAAGTCAATAACACTGCTTATCAGACATAAGTCTCCTACAGATTAGTAGCCAGAGTCCTCAGAAGGCAGATAGGAATCATCAATTCCATATGTGTCAGCGACCAGGGCTTTCCTATCTCTGAGGCGTTGTTCTCTTATGTTTCGTTTCTCTTCTCTTTCTCTGGGGGAGTCGGTCGAGGCGGTCGGTCTTTGTAGTGACCTGGTTTCTCGCATGATTGAAACCACGATCCTCGATCTCTGAAACTTCCTTTGCCGGGGTGAGTCACTCCGTCTGTAGGATCTGTCAGGTGACTTCCCTTTTCGATGGTATCGAACTCCTTCTCTCGATCTGTTATCTCTTCTCTCATCTGTCAGATCATCTCTTTTCTTTTCTTCTCTGTGATCTCTTCGATCCGATCTGGTTCTTTCTAGTGATCTGTCAGTTGGCCTCCTGTTTCTTCTGTTGTCTTGATAGTCCTTTGTAGAATCTCGATACTTACCAAGCCGAGTATTTGTTCTTTCAAGTTTCTGTAAGCGAGCGATCTGATTACCTTGACTCATTATGTTTCCAACAGGTTCGATGGCCTTCGATCTGCTTCTTTGGTTGCTTTAAATGCAAGCGATTTAGGCGTTGAGACTTGAGCGTCTCGTCTTCATCTGTTTGTCCTCTTTCGATTAAATCGAACTCGTGAGCTTTAAGGCTTAGGAACAAGCTACTCGGCTTCATCTTTGAAATGTCTTGGCAATCATTGATTACCGTGACTTTCATGTCCCATTCTTGGTGAGAGATCTTAAGATCTTGTAGTTGATATCTTTTGTCGACATCTCTCTTCCAAGTTCTCGTAGCTTATTCTTGACATGGTGATCCTCCCATCGAGCTCATTGATGGTCTCGTTGGGCAACATCTTTAGCTTTTCGAACTTCACTAGTTAAATTTTGTAGTCGGTTTGTGTTTGATCGATCATTTCCTTAGATATCTCGCAAAGAGTATCCCACATTGCTTTCAGCGGTTTTGAGATACTTTTATATTCTCCTTTGTGACTTTATCCATCGTCTTTATGATTATATGCTGGCGATTGTATCTAGAGTATACAACTTTCTTTTCTTACGCATCCATCGTATTTGGCTTTTTTCGTACAAGACTTCCCGGTGCAAAGTCTGGATCTCCTCCAACTGCTGGGTTGTCGTGATATATAATGATGGGTCCTCGTTCAATGACTTCCATCATTCTGCCGCTTATCGATCCTAGATGGTTGCATATATATATGGCCCAATCTGCATACTCATCAATTGAAAACTTAGGCAAATCATGGTACATGCCAGAGGTATTATCCATGCTGAGTGATTTAGAAAACGAATGAGTTTTGAAAAATGGTTTTTCAAGATCTGTTCAAATGACCACAAAGATTCTTCCTCAAGAATCGATGATACTCAAAGCCAGTCGTCTGTAGAACCACTGCTCTGATACCACTTGTAGGTCCCGAACGGGTTTTGTTAGGGTGGAAGTCTAGAGGGGAGGGGTGAATAGTCTTCCAAAACCTTTTGTGCGGATCAGGTGTGAACTGCATATTACCCGATCAGAGTGCTAGTGTATCAGTTTAGACTGATGTTCAATCTTACTGAGTGCCTAAGGGCAGATTAGCTTGATATTTGTCAGTTTAACTGAATGGTGCGGAAGCATGTTTTACCCGTTTGAAAAACCAATTTTATCAATTCAGATTGTTAAGTCAGTTTTCAACCAGTTGACTAAGGTGTCAATCTGATCAGCTTGCTTGGTGCAGACTGAGCTTAACTTAGAATATGTATGCTGTTATAAACTCAGTTGTGTGAATAGTGTAAAGCAATAAGAAAGTAAGTAAATGCACACAAGACTTTTTATAGTGGTTCAGACGAAACCCGTCCTACGTCCACTCTTCCCTTAACACAGGGGAATCTTAACCGAACTTAACCTGCAGGACTTATACCCATCACGGGATGGCCGAGATGTTTACCGAGTTCTCACTCTACAAACTTAACCTGCGGGACTTATATCCTTCAAAGGATGGCCAAGATGTTTATTGAGTTCACACTCTACAGATGTTTATCGAGTTTACACTCAACCGAACTAGAAATCAGAAAACTAGAATCCCTAGTCTGAAATCTTCCGGGAACAAACTTAACCTAACTTGCGTTTGGGTAAAGAATGTTTGTGGGTTCCAACTGGAAATCTATCCTGGTGTTTTAGGTAGCCAAAAGGCTAGTGGATAGGATTTCTTGCTAAGAACTAATGGGATGAACACTCTAAGAATAATGTTCAAAAATAGTGTTCTTTGAGCGGAGATTTTGCTGTAGCTTTTGCTTCTTTTGCGGTGTCTCTGTGTTCGTTCTTTGCTAGTTGTCTCTTGTCTTCAATTGACAAACAATCCCATTTTATAGACCTCGAAATCAAAGAGCCGTTGGAGGGCAATTTGAATTTTGGGCTATATTAGGTAGGTTGTAGGATATGATTGTGACGTGCTCTGATTATCGGCATGGCCGTAGGCATCATTAGCGCCATTTTTGTCTGCAGCATCGTATCCCGCATTGTCAGCTCTTTTTGTGCACGTGTCGCTTTCTCCTTGGCTTCACGAGGTGGCACTTCAGAAATTTATCCGTTAGACGATTGATATTCTTTTTGTAGAAGATTCATCTTGTCTGGTGTATCTTTTGATTGTCACCGGTGTGGTGACTTGATCGAATGGCGATCGATCTACCTTGTTGAGTCTTCAGATGCACATTGTCTTAGCTCAATATGCAGACTCTGCTGATATAGGTCTTTAGGTCTTTTGATCTTCAGGTGTCTCTGAGCCTCAGCGTATTCAGTCATACTGAGTCTTCAGGTTTGTTATTGAGTCTTCAAGTTTATCTGAGTCTTCAGGTTCATCTGAGTCTTCAGTGTCTATCTGAGTCTTCAGGTTCATCTGAGTCTTCAGTGTCTTCTTGTCTTCACCTGATCTTCTGAATTCTTGCCTTCTGATTTGTGCTTAGTCTTCTGATCATCTGACCTTATCTGGGTCATCTAATACTTCGACCTGACCTATACACATTGAGTTCCCCCTCAATATGTGACCTATCTTTTACATCAGCTATCTATACATTCCAGCTGGTCATCTTAATCTGATTCTAAGTCATCAGTCAGCTAATAGGTCTGACTGGTCCTATTACAACCTGTTTTGGAACTTCCATCAAAACTAAAATACAGATTTCCCAACACACGTTAAACTAAGTCCAGTCGGTTAAGTCGGTTAAGTCGGTGCCCCTGTGAAGGGAAGAGTGGATGTAGGACGGGTTTCGTCCGAACCAATATAAAATCGTGTGTTCTTTACTGCTTTATGTTTATACTTGTCATATGCATTCGATTATAAGCAAAACAACACACATCATTCTTAAAACGCAAAAAATTAGAATCACTCTGCCCTCACCCCTATTTTATATGCATTACACGAGTCTTCCGCGCACATGGGTTTTCCACAAAATCGGGACCTTCAGAAGACTTCAAACAATTACTGAGAATGAGGCTAGTGAAGCTGAGGAAACGCAACCAGAGGGGCAGACAGGGTTAAAATCACCGCTACAAGTTCTTGCACAAGTGGTGAAGAACATTGAAGAAAATGAGGCAGAAGAAAATGTGTTTTCAGAAGTTTTGGAAACATCTATTGGGACAGATAAAATTTCTCAGGAAATTTTTAAAGGTTCTCAGTTGATTACCAAAGAGAGAAAACCTCAGGCCACAACTGCTCCAACCTCATAACTGTTAGAAGCTTAGGAACTTTTGAATCTCGATGTTCTTCTGAATGAACCATTTTTTGACCCTTCATATCTTCAAATCATCCAATCTAATCTCACTATTCCTGAACCACCCAGATCTCCTATCTTGAAAAAGGGAGAAGCTGAAGAGACTGAGTGGAGGAGTAAGGGGGAAAGGTTCATTCTAAATCGATATCATGAACTAGCAAACTATCCTGATCTTCAGGACATGTTCATACGATTGAGAACAACTGTCTATATCCTGAACCAGACTCTTCCAGATATGTTGAACATAGCATCTTTCAGAGGTGAAGAGTGGTGGAGTGCTGAAACTGCTGCCCTGACTGAGTTCTCAGGATTCAGGAAGACAAAACTCAGGATCAAAGTGGCTGAGTTTGATGAAATTGTTAAGAGAAAGATTGCTGAGAGAAAGATTGCTGAGGTTGGAGAGCCAAGTTCACAAGAACATGGAGGTGGAAATCAAGGAGGACAAAGTGAGAAGGACACTGAAAAGGAATCTGAGTCAGAAAAGGACACTCAGAAAGGTAAAGAGTCTGTTGAAGAGAAACAAGCTGAGCTAGAACAGGCTACTGAGACTGATACCAGATAACCTCAGATTGAAGTTAGCACTCTTAAAGTACCTTTTGACACTATTATAAATTATGACAAAGTTACTGAAGTATCTATCTTTAAATTTATTGTTTGTGGTATGCAGACTGAGGCTCACTTGGAGCACACAACTCAGTTGGAGAAGATGATACAGACACCAGTGATTGACTTTACACCAATCCTGGATAAATTCAAAGCAGTAGAGCCACTGGTGGAAAAGATGACTCAGATGGAAATCATGCTTGCTGAACAATCTCAGAAATTAACAAGTCTGAGTTCATCTGTTGATGTTCAAAATGCTCAAACTGGACTGGAAGAGAAGATTGCAGCTCTTGATGCTAAAGTCGATGAAATGGGAAAAGAGCTTGCTGCGGATCTGGAAAAGAAATACCAAGATTGGTCTATCTATCTTGAGGCAAAGCTTACTGAGAAGAATCAAGAAATGATTTAGGCAGCTGTTCAGGAAATGAGCTCTATGCTCATGGGCAAAATGACAGAATTAATGCATGGAACTTTCTCTACTCAGTTTGCACCGTTGCTGAAGATATCTCCCTGGCCAAAAATTATCTAAGTAGAATGGAGGATGAACACGATCATTTGGTAGGAGAAGTCAGAACCTTAGGCAAGGAACAATTTCATATGGATGCAACTCTTTCTTAGATTCTCCCGGAGTATAATGTCAAAAAGGGGGAAAGGACATCTTACACTTCAAAAGGCGAGTTGGACAAATTGATAAAGAAAACCCTGGAGAAAAAGGCACAGGAGGAGATTGAAGCTGAGAAAATTCTGATGGCCCTCAAGGAAGTTGAAGCAACTAAGAAATTAAAATTCAGAGAATCTGAAGAACCGAGTATGTTCAGATTGATGAGCAAGCTGCTCAAGAAGCACTTGATGCAAAACTTCTTGAGAGAAGAAGAAGTGAGACAAGCAAAACTGGTGAAGCCCATGCCAGACCTGAGAAAAGAAAGGCAGTGCCTTTGTGGAAACTGAGGTGAAAAGGAGAAAGAAGGTCTCTAAGCCAATTCAGAGAAAGTTGGTGGTAGATTTTTCTGAATCTGAAGAGTCTGAAGCTGAGGCTGAGAAAGAACCAAGAGTTGAAGCAAGAACTCAGCCTGGAGAATTTGATGCTAAGAGAACTCTGAAAGCTCTTCAGATTGAGATGGAAAATAGAACTGTAGCTTCTGTCTCAGGTGCTCCACTAATCAAGAAGAAGAAAGAAGAAGAGCAGAAAAGAAATGGAGGATTCAGGAAATTCTTAGGTAAAAGGAGAGGATCTGTGAAAATTCAGAAATAGCCACACATTGATAAGTGGATTCCAATTCTGATCAGTGATGCTTGGGAAGAAATTAAGAGAACATTTTGGTTCTATTATGAAATTCTAAGGGAATGGAGAGGAAGCAGTTCAGACAAAAATGAAGCCTTCATAGAATATCTCCTAACATTCTATCCTGAGTATCTGCAGAAGTGGATAAATCTGGCAGATGAGAACAATACTCAGATTGTTGCTCCAAGGCCATACATATATATCCTGCTCCAAGATTCGAGAATGGCTTTGTGAATGAGGTTGCCATTTCTCAGGAAATTGCTGGTTATGCAGCTCAGCTAGGATTGACTGGAAACAATCCTGACATCATCAAAGCCAGAGATGACCTGAAAAGAAGATACTACGGGATGTTCAACCTAGAAGTCCATGAAGATGAAATTGAAGAAGACTGAATTGTGGAAAACTCAGTTTTTTTTGTTTTTTGATCTACTCCTGCTTTTCATAATTCTCATTGTAATATGTAATTTCTCAATCTTACATCAATGAAACTGCTTCTTTTGTGTGTTAACAGAAAGATAATATCCCATTATCTTATACCTTGAAATGATTGCCATAATGATCTGATGGTGTATCTCCTAGACAAAATTGAAACCTGTAATAGGTAAGGTTTTCTTAAATTTGTAATAGATGGGTTTGACATCATCGAAAATGGGGAAATTGTTGGGAGATGAATTTAATAAAAGATAAATATTTTGATTAGATCTCAAAACCCCTGAGTATGACATGTTCAGAATAATCTAAGGTAGGATAAGAAAACAGGTTTCAATATAGATTAGTTCAGGAAATATCTGCAAATTGTATAGTCAGCAGATATCTCTGAGTTTATAGGTTAGGCACACACTGAGGGAGAACTCAGTAAAATGACCGAAGACCCTGAAGACTCAGAAGACCCTGAAGAATCAGAAGACACTGAAGACTCAGAAGACCCTGAAAAACCTGAAGATCACTACCCGAGGACAAATAGACTGAGAAAGTCTAACACATTCATGAAGAATAAAAGTTGTCCAAATATTTCATTGCAGACAAAAGGAACTACAACCAAGTGTTGTTTAAGGTTTTCTCATCCAGAGATATTAACCTAAAAGAGCCGTTTTGTTTGTCTACATTCACTGAAGACAAGAACCAATCAGAGAGAGACAACACTGTACTTATCTGACATAGAAAGCGACATGGCACTGAGATGTCAGATGTACTGAGTTCCAGACTGCAAGAAACTCGGTGATTGGCTGCATTGGTTACTTGTTACCCAAACCATGCAAGGGCGTATTCAAACCCTAAAAATAGTCGTTTATCACTAACCAAAAGAGGAAACCCATGATGTTATCTCTTACAACGGATAGTTTTTTCAAGAGTGACCTTGGAGAGTTGCCTATAAATACCTGTGACCTTCTCCATTGCAAGGTTATGGGAAATTAAGTAACTCCAGAGCTCATTCGGATTCTTGCCTTCGAAGCACTAAAAAAAAAACTAAGATTTCCCAAGTGTTTCACATTGAAGAGAGCTCATTTACTAAGCCTAGAATCTGTTATTATATCCAAAGCTTAGTAAGAGATATTCTAGCCTTTGAATCTTTTCTTATTGTATAAAGGACATCTCACCTTAGTTGGAAACCAACCAACCCAAACCCTATTGCTAGGTAGTTTGAGTGTGTGATTGTTGGAGAGTAAGAGTTGTAAAGAGTTAGTAAGCTGCAGTTGAGTTTTAGCCTGAAAACTCTAGAGAAGAAGTTAGTTAAGACAGTCTGAAAGCTTGTGTGTGTTTGAGTTAGTAAGCTGCAGTAGTTCAGCCTGAAAACTCATAGTGGAAAGTTGGTAAGCTGATGAGTTCAGTCTGAAAGCTTGAGGAAGTAGTAGAAGTGAGTTAAGGAATTTCTCTAAGGATCAGAGAGAGTGGACGTAGGAGCTTTGCCTCTGAACCACTATAACTTGGTGTGTTATTTGCTTTCTGCTTTGCATTATAACTATTCCATATTTTCACTGAAAGCATACTGAGTTTTCTGATATTCAGTTGGAATCAATCCACTGAGTTTGCATTAAACTGATCATGGCCTTAACCACTGATTTACTAAAATAAAAAAGATTTTCAGCAAAGTAAAACGAGTATAAACCTAGGGCCTACACATTCCGCACCCTT
Source organism: Stenogyne calaminthoides (assembly GCA_037126765.1). Lineage (NCBI taxonomy): Eukaryota > Viridiplantae > Streptophyta > Magnoliopsida > Lamiales > Lamiaceae > Stenogyne > Stenogyne calaminthoides. Next base: position 11,438,000 of record JBBCBC010000002.1, on the reverse strand, counting down.
GATAAGCTAGAACAGATAGTTGTCAAACTGAACAAACTCAACTGAGTATTCAGTAAGATAGTTATCTGATCCAAGCTTCTCAGGACTCTGTTAAAACCTCAGATCAGTTGGGCTAATCTGAAGCTACTGAAAGCTACTCAGAATCATTGTCTCAGTAGACTCTGACTCAGGGTAATTTGTGCTTCTCAGGGTTATTTCTCAGGACAACCTGACCCACTGATTTCAGACTTGAGAAAAGTTTTAAAAATCACTGAACACGTGTATTCCCCCCCATACACGTGTAAGACTTGTTTACACCGGGACCAACAGTTATTAATACTCATCAAAAACTCAACCACAACATTGGCAGTTCCGGAGAGCTTCGATGAGCCACCGTCGAGAGTAATAGTAACCGAATCAAACACGTCGAGTTTCCGCAGCCGTGCATTGGTGACGATAGAAGACTTACCCAATTGTGTTGTAAATCTAATTTATTTATTTAACATATGTGAATTTAATATTTTAAGTCATGGATAATAAGTTAAATTAACCTAAATAGGCTATCCTACCACTGTTAAGTAAACATGATAGCGGTGATATCTAGTTTTCCTTTCTTTGAAGTAAACATTAGTTAATTTGGGGTATCTTAACCATCTTTTATTAGTTAACTAATCTACTCTATCCATATTTGAGAAAGTAAATGAAGTCATAATGATATACAAAGCTGGAAAGGATGTCACACTACAAATGCTGGAGAAGAATGATGGTCAAGTAGCATTGACAACAAATATGTGGACATCCTCCTTCCAATGGAAAGGGTTCATGACAATCACAACTAACTACATTGGCAACAACTGAAATCTACAGAGCCTGATTATTAGGTATATGTTAGTTTTATGTAGATTTTCAACAAATTTTCATATTTTCTTGTGTTATATAATATGTGATGCTCATTTTTTACACAATTTTACAGGTTTATGTATGTTCCAAGTCCACATACAAGAGATGTTCTTTGTGAAACATTACTAGAATGTTTTATTGACTGGAACATAAATCGAAAGATATCCATTGTAATTGCGGATAATTGTTTAACCAATGATGCAATGATGGATTCTCTTGTAGAGAAGCTTTCTTCGGATACTCTCTTAGTTGGTGGAAAGCTAATACACAAGTGTTGTGCTCATATTCTATATTTGATTCTGAATGATGACTTGGATGTCATTGTAGAAGCAGTTGACAACATAAGAGATATTGTTGTTTATTGATTGTTGCTTATTGGTTGGGCATCGAGAAGAGATGGGAGAAGTTTGAGGAAATAAATCGTCAAGTTTGTGTTACGATTACTAAGAAGCTGGTTCATGATTGTAAAACACAATGAAACTCAATGTTTTTTATGCTACAACTACCCTTGATTACAAAGACGTTTTTGGCCCGCTTGAAGGTTCGTGTGCAAAGTACAAATGCGCTACTAGTGAAAATGAATGAAATATAATAAAAGGAAATTTGTGGTAAGCTCAAGTTATTTTGTGATGCAACTAAACTTTTTTGTGGCACTAAATATGCTACTACAAATTTGTATTTTCCAAATATTTGTGAGATTAAGGAGGCTATAGTTTAACAATGTGTTTCTGATGGTCATAGAAAACATGGCCAAAACAATGATGAAGAAGTTTGATAAATATTGGTTGCATGTGCATGAAAATCTGGGTGTGACACCATTCTTGATCCTAGGTACAAATGTGATTTGTTAAGAGTAATACTTTGTAAAAATTTATATGAATGACGCCATGAGATTAAATATTCTTGTTTTATGTCATGAGTTGCTTGAGTAATATGAGAAATATTGTCAAGCGAGAGATGATGATAAGAGTGGTTCAAGTTCAATGGATGCTAATCAATTTGAAGATTTGTGGTAATTTAAAGTCTCTAAGTGATTTTGACTTGTATATGTCTAAGAAGACAAGAAACCTGTGAGGTCGAAGTTAGATCAATATTTACAGGAGGATATCTTACCCAGGACCTTAGATTTTGATGTGTTAACATGGTGGAAGTCAAATAAGGGTAAGTATACAATTCTAAGTCGGATTGCAAAATATATTTTAGTAAATCATATCTCTACGGTTGCCTTAAAATATGCTTTGAGCAAAATAGATTGGTTGGCCCTCATCGTAGTAGACTTCACCGGACGACTGTTGAGGCCTTAGTGTATGCACAAAGATGGTTATCAACATGAGATGAAAGGTAATTGATGGTCCCGTTTTGAAAACCCATTTTGCGTGTGCGGAAGCAAACATGTCATTGCGATGCATATAAAACAGGGGTGAGGGTAGAGTGTTTCCAATTTTTTAAACTTTGGAGCTCATGTGTGTTGTTTTGCTTATAATCAAATGCATATGACAAGTATAAACATAAAACAGTAAAGAACACAGCAATATATAGTGGTTCGGACAACCAGTCCTACATCCACTCTCCCTCTCTAGGGAAATTCCTTCAACGGGACTTATCACCCTCCACGGGATTGCCTATAGATATTTACCGAGCTCACACTCGAACTGGACTTATAACCCTCTCTCGGGTTCGCCTCGGGACTTATCACCCTCCACGGGATTGCCTACAGATGTTTAACGAGTTCACACTCCAACGGGACTTATCACCCTCACTCGGGATTGCCTAACAACTACCTCACTTCACCATGGGGTTTGGTTTTGGTGTTGTCTCCAACTATGGTGAGATTTTCCCTTACAATGATTTAGCCTCAATGCTAAGGTTGGGAAAATCTCTCTAAGCTTAAGATACATCGTGGGTTGCTTAGGTTGGGTTCTAGAACACTCTTTGAATATATATGTATATCTACAGACTTGTGTTCTAGGGTGGGAATGCTTTGGGTATAACTCTCTTTGGCTCTGTAGCATCTCGTGCTATATTCTCCACGCATCCACACTTAATTTGATGGAAGATCTTGTATTTATAGTGTGGATTTGAATGTTACCGTTGGAGAGAATCACATTCAAATCCATACTATTCTTGTAAGTACAGCAGCTTCTTCAGGCTGGTTGTCTTCCTCTCATTGGTCCACGTCAGCTGATTCTAACGGCTATATTCCTCAGATTCCTCGCCTTGGAATCATTCAGGATTCTCTGAGTCTCGGTGTCTTCAGAGACATACTGAGTCTTCAGTTCTATCTGAGTCTTCAGGATTCTTGATTCAGCGGACTTCTCTTGGCGGACCTTATGCGTCGGGTATCTTAACACTTTCGAGTGTTGAGTTGATTCTTCTGTCTTCGGACAATCGACCCTCAGTCACTAGCTTTTCGAACTAGCGATCATCATCGGCGTTCGATTCTCGGTGAATATGACTTGGATGACTTCTCTTACGATGACTTCTTTCACGATCGGTATCTGATTTACGGTTTTCGATATCGATTTCTTCTCTTTGATCGATCGGTTCACATGATCGATCGATTATAGCATCAGGTCGGCATATCGGTTTATCGCATCAGATTAGTACATCGAGGTTAGCATATTAGGTTAGCATATCGGTTTAGCACATCGATCTTAATCACGTCGTCGTGATCATTTGCTCATCTTAAATATCGATCTCGATCCACGTCGATCTCGTCGATCTCATACGCTCCTCTTCGATCGCAACCTTCTCTTGATCTTACGGTCGGTTTCTTTCGACCAACTTATGCGCTCTTCCGATCACCATATCGGCTAAATGCATTCTTACGATCATCGTCAGTGCATTACAGTCATCGATCAGGTCATCTAGTCATCGATCTTCGATCGGTGGCTTAACTTATCTTCTCTTGTTTTTGCACGGCTCATCAGTTAACTCGGAACTCATCTTACTCATCGATCTCGTCGGTCTCGTCTCGACCTCGTCGATCTCGATCATCTATATCGATTTAAGTGAGTTCCCCCTCAATTTGTTCTCTCGTTCCCCCTCAACTTGTTATCTGTAGATTAGCTTCAAAAACACAAGTTGATAATGTTTTGGCATAATTTATCAAAACTAAAATATCCCAACAGTAATTTTTAAGTTTCTTTTTTTAACCTAAAGTAATGTTATACCTATATAATTCTTATTCATATCATTTGATTTTGCAGGTGAGCATGCTAAAGGATAATGAGAAGAACATAATTATGGTAAGCTAAAATCGTATATGTACGTGTTAATATTAACAATTATTATGTTCTCATCCCCTCTCAACACTATATTTGGACTTCTTTTTTAATTAAAAAAATGATGTTGTTGTGGAGGATACCTTGTGAGCTGGGAAAGAGAAATGGAGAATAGAGTGTGTAGCTGTATGATAAAGAGATTGAGCTTGTGAAAGTCTCTTTTTTTTTTTGGACATGAAATTATCATGAATTTGTAGATTTGGTAATTTGGTTTATATTTCATTTTGGACATGAAATTGTGGCGAATTTGATGATTTCGCGGAATTGTAATTTATGGTTTAATTGTTGATTTATAATGTCTGGTTTAATTGTGGATTTGAGTTTTTAGTTGAATTATGTTATTGTATTGTATTAATGTTGGGGAATTAATTGCACGGATCTATTCGGGATGAATATTTAAATACAAATTTAATTCTAACAATTATTACTAGCATGAATTAATCCTATATTAATTCAAATAATAATTCAACAACAAATCATGCATATAAATTTATCACATAAATCCTACGCATGCGGAATAGCTAGGAGTTTACGTGAACTAACCTCTCGGAGCGACAACCGTTGAGAAAATGGATATCCCGTTCGCACGAACAAACCCAAAGAGCCTTCTCAAGTATTCCCTCATCCTTGTCCAATAATCCGGTGGAAAGATACTCTTGAACAATTAACAAAAGGAAAAATAAAATTATGTTGCACCACCTTTGTGGATTTCTAATTTTTCCAACACATGGAATTGCATACGGATGAAAAATTCATCCCCTATTTATAATACTAGGTGGTGGCCAATATTTACCCTAGGAATAAGATGGAAAAATCTTTTCTTGGTCTCCAAGAAATCTTGAATATATCCAATATATTATTTTCTCCATATTTAAAATATTCCACAAAAATCCCACCTCATTTTGTTATGGAATTTTGGAAAAAATAAGGACAAGATTTCCAAGATTGGGATCTTCTTGAATTTATGAGATATTCTTGTATTCCAAGAATACATATCTTCCATAATATCCTTTCAAGAAAATCAAGAAAATCTTTCCTTCCTTATTCTTTCATTATTTTCGAAAAATACAAAATAAATAGCCAAGTGGGAGATTTCTTGAATTTAATGAGATAAACTTGTCTTCCAAGAATACTTATCCTCATTCCATAACAAAATTTAAAAAAAAATCTTTCTCCCTCTTTATTTATTTATTTTCAAAAATTTAGGAAAAATAGGCAACAATATTTTATTTAATTTTAAACACATTTTTCAGTTATTGGACTTTTATTTGGGCTACTTGAGGGGCCTTTAGGAGAATTAAGATTGGACCTACCAATGGACCTTGAACTTCCAATATTGAGCCACAATATTATTGAAGCCCATAAATATTAATTAATCCCACTACATAATTAATATTGCACTATCCATCTTAACCTATATTACAATTAATATGGCTCCCAGTTATTATTTCCCGCGTTTAAGATTATCCAGTCCATAATTAATTTAAGCCACTGAAATAGCTTCACATTAATTAATATCTTTTTCCTTGGTTCAGGAACGACTCAACATTATTATCCATACCGAAAAACTAATTTCACTTGCAAGATTTGGCATGATAAAACTTCTGAGCCTCCCAAGGGGACTAATCAAACAAGACGCACTTGCACATCGATTCTCCGTGTTAAATCTTAGCAATCGTCATGTAACTAATAATATTGCCCAAGATACAAAGTATTGAATCACATTGATTCTCTACCCATCGTAAGTCAAAACAATAGTTATTAATTCCACACGATCCTATTTAAGGAACGGAGATTAAGAAATAACTAACCACTGAGGTCTAATTCTTCTATATTCAGTACTGAATAATTTATCTTCCTGTAGGTCCTCTTCAGTGAAACATTATGCACTAGTGTAATATCTTGGTCAAGACAAGCCAATTTGAGCCTTACACTTTAACCTTTCACGATGGATTGTTCATTTCCATCTAGGTTGTGAATTCCGTACTTTTAGTTACAAGTGACTGTTAATTTAATATTCTGTGATCTGGTATCACTAAATTAATTACAATGTAACACGTATTAATTATTGAACAGTTATGCCGTAAATATTTGTAACATTCAATGATATTTAAAGCAACAGTGATAAATAATTTATTTCAGCAAATAAGTCCGTAATTCAGTCTGGTTATACAAAGTAAAAGCATACTTTCCAGTATAACCCCAACAATCTCCCACTTATACTCAAAGTCTGCTTTTAAGTATAGTACAACACGTCTCGTGTAGAATCTACTTGACACCTAATGTCACCTACATGAACCTAATAATATCTCTCCCACTTATACTCAAAGCAGATTGACAACGGTCTTGACACCCATTCCTTCCACATGTCTCTCGAATGTATTCTTAGGCAGGCCCTTTGTGAATGGATCTGTTAGGTTATCCTCTGACGCGATCTTTGTCACCTCTATATCTCATCTCTTAACGATTTCTCGTATAAGATGGTATTTCCTTTCAATGTGTTTGCTGGTCTTGTGGGCTCTTGGTTCCCTTGAATTTGCAACTGCTCCGACATTATCACAATAGACCATGATTGTGCTGGGAAAATTCAGAACTACGTCCAAGTCCACTAGGAAGTTCTTGAGCCAAACCGCTTCCTTCGCTGCTTCACAAGCAGCTACATACTCGGCTTCCATGGTAGAATCTACGATGCATTTCTGCTTAACGCTTGCAGATATCTTCCTTAACTATTCTATACTGAAACCTGACTCAGACTATCAAGATCATCCTGAACATGTCATACTCATGGATTTTGGGATCTAATCAAAATCTTTATTAAATTCATCCCCCAACACTTATGCTAAATAAATTTAATCTGATAAAAAAAAAGGATGGACAATGGTGGAGAGATGGAATATAAATGGTTTTTGTCTTAATACAATTAATAAAAAAAATTAATAAACAATAATACAACAGGTTGCAGAAGCAGAAGAGTGACATTCTCCTATCATTGGTTTGTTTATAAACTATCCCATAAATTTTTTATAATGATTGATTATTCCACATTTTAAGAAAGACGAAATAATAATAATATTTTTAACAATCACTTAAAATATTAAGAGATCTTACTGACTGAAAACCTTATTGCCTACTTAGCGATTGAAGTGGTAGAGGACTTGGAGAAGACAATCAAATATTTGATTCTCCCCATCCCTTAGATCAATATGGTCCTTAACAATGAACTGACGCCGGCGATGTATTCATTGCTTTGACAAAAAAAAAATTGAGAGAAGTATAAGCATAAGTATACTTAAAATGCTTTGAAAAAAAAAAGCGTACGCAAAAAAGGCTGACACTGCGGGATTCGGCGCTGCAAAGTCAAAATGGCTACAAAAGACACTATTCAAGCTTTCGGCCATGCCGCCCCTGAGCACATCAAATCAATCCTGCAAATCTATCAAATATAGCCGGAAATTCAAATTGCTCTTCAACGTCTCTTTGATTTCGAGGTCTATAAATATAGGATTACTCTTCAGAGTAAATACGACGGAAATCATCAAGAAGCTCATACTATAGCCAAATTTCCGCACTAAGAACACAACCTTGAAGATTAATTTTTCTAAGTGTTCATCCCATAGTTCTTAGCACAGAAATCTTATCCTCTAGTTGTTAGGCTACTTAAATACTAGGATAGATTTCAAAGTTGGAACAAACAACAAATCTTACCCAAAACCCAAAGTTAGGTTAAGTTTGTTTAGCAAGATTTTAGACTAGGGTTTCTAGTTCTGATTTCTGGGATCGGTTGAGTGTGAGCTCTATAAATATCTGTTGGTGTAATGTGTTGGACTAACACAATAATCTAAGTCCAGTTGGTTAAGTTGGTTGTTGGTGTTGTGATAGGGAAGAGTGGGCGTGGGGTGGTTGTCCGAACCACTATAAATCTTGTGTGCATTTACCTGATTGATTAACTGTTTTACACTATTGCACACAACTTGATTAAATCTACATACATATTCTGAGTTAGGATCAGCTAGCACCAAGCTACTGATCGGATCATATTGACTCCATAGTCATCTGATTGAAAACAGCTTCGGAATCTGATTTGTTATAAACTGGTTTTTCACACGGGTATAAACTAGTGTTGGAAAATTTATAGTTTTGATAAAAGTTCCAGAAACACATGTAATAGGACGGTCGGACATTAGTCGATCGATGTTTATATTACCGTTTATAGAATACCGATTGATAATTCTTTATATAGAACAACCGATGTAATAGATAGGCCACATATTGAGGGGGAACCTCAATATGTATAAGTCGATCCGAAAATCCAAAAAGAAACCGGTGATATCCGACAGCCGGAATGCTAGAGAAGAACAGAAGATCGATCGATCCGATCTAGTCGATATCTCACCAAGTCATAAAGCTCAAACTCGAGAATACTTGAAGATCGATGACTTCCGGAAGATCGCACGGAAGACCTACATCACCGAAGTCCGCTAGTTGAAGCTAAGTCAACCGGCACCAGAAGACTCCATCAGGTAGACTGATCAGTTCTGACTGATCAGGTCAGCTCTCCAGGTGAAAAATGATGTTTCACCTAATCATACGTCTATGATCTGAACAAGAAGAATGTCAACCTTAGTTGGAAGAACAAACACGAAAAAAGTCGCTGTTAACCAATAAGAACAAGACACGTATGATCGGAGCCGACAATTAAGGGACTTGATGCTGCTCTCTCTAACGGCTATAAAATACAAGTTCACGCTTTCGGCCATGCCGTTCCTGAAGCACGTCACATCAATCCTGCAAACCTACCTAATATAGCTTGAAATTCAAATTGCTCTCCAACGGCTCTTTGATTTCAAGGTCTATAAATATGGGATCACACTTCAGAGTGAAACACGGAAACACTGAACAATCAAGAAGCTCAAGCAATTATCAGATTTTTGCACGAAGAACACGATCAAGAAGATTATTTTATTAAGTGTTCATCCCATAAGTTCTTAGCATAGAAATCTTTTCATCTAGCTGATAGGCTACCTTAAACACTAGAAAAGATTTCATAGTTGGAACCAAAACAATCTTATCCAAACCCAAGTTAGGTTAAGTTGTTTAGCAAGATTTCAGACTAGGGTTTCTAGTTCTGATTTCTGGGATCGGTTGAGTGAGAACTCCTTAAATATCTGTTGATTAATCTTGTGTTGAACTAACACATAAAACTAAGTTCGGTTGGTTAAGTTGGTGCCCCTTGTGATAGGGAAGAGTGGACGTAGGGATTTGGTTTGTCGAACCACTATAAATCTTGTGTGCCTTTACCGCTTTGATTAATTGTCTACACAATTGATCACAACCTTTTAAAGCGCATACATATTCTAAGTTGAGATCATTTAGCACCAAGCTTTCGATCCGATCAAGCTTGACACTTGATCGGTGGTTAAAACACTAACTTTGGAATCTGATTTATAAAAACTGGTTTTTTCACGGGTAAAACTTAAGCTTCCGCACACATCAGTTAAACTGATAGTTACCGAACTAATCTGCCTTCAGGCGATTAGTAAGTTGGTTATCAGCCCAAACTGATTCACTTCGACTCGATCAAAGCTAAGCGCCTCACACCGACTGCAGAAAAAAGTTTCGTAAGTCTATTCACCCCTCCCCTCTAGACTTACGCCCTCATTAAACCCGTTCGGGACCTACAAGTGGTATCGAGTCGTTGGTTCTCTGAGACTAATCGACTTTGTGTATCATCGATTCTTGAGGAAGAATCTTTGTGGTCGATCGAATCGATCTTGAAAAACCTTCTTAAAACTCATTCATTTCCAAAAAAACTCGGCAAAGATGGATAACACCTCGGTATGTATCATGATCTGTAGAAGTTCTCAATCGATGAGTATGCAGATTGGGCCATATATATGTCCAACCATCTAGGTTCGATCATTGGCGAGAATGATGGAAGTCATCGAAAGAGGACCCATCATCATATATTACGACAACCCTGTTAGTTGGAGGAGATCCGATTTTGCCCGGGAAGTCTTGTATTTAAAAAGCCCAAACCTTGATGGATGCAAGAGGAAAGGAAAACGCATACTCTAGATACTATCACAAGGCATATTATCATGAAAACAATGGATAAGGTCACCAAGGAAAAGATTAAGTATCTCAAATCTGCGAAAGCAATGTGGGATACTCGCTGAAATATCGAGGAAATGACCGGATAAAAAGACAACCGTCTCTGCAGGCGAATCGGTAAAGTTCGAAAAATTGAAGATCTTGCTTAACGAAACCATCAACGAACTCGATGGAAGGATTACTATGTCAATAAACAAGCTTCGAGAACTTGGTAGAGATGTCGATAAAGATATCAACTACAAAATTTTAAGGTCTCTCACCAAGAAATGGGACATGAAGGTCACGGTAATCAAGGATTGCCAAGACATTTCAAAAATGAAGCCAAGTAGCTTGTTCTTGAGCCTTAAAGCTCACGAAGTTCGATTTAATTGAGAGAGGACAATCGAGATGAAGATGAGGTGCCCTTGAAGCCTCAACTTCCAAATCGATTGCTTTTTAAGGCAACCAAAGAAATAGATTGAAGACCAATGAGCCCATTGGAAACATCATAAGTCGGTAACGGTCGCTCGCTTACCAGAAACTAGAGAAATCAAATACTCAACCGGGTAAGTATCGAAGATTCTATAAAGATTATCAATATACCGAGGAAGAGATAGGAGATCGGACAAATGATCTCCGAGAAAAGAACCAGATCGATGATCGGAGAGATCACCGAGATGAAAGGAAAAGAGATAATCTAAATGATGAGAGAAGAGATAACCAATCAGATGTAAGAAGCTCAGATTACTATCGAAAAGGAAAATCACCGATAGATCATACGCATTTGAGTGATTCACTGGAAGAAAAAATTTCGTGGATCAAGGAGCATGCTTCAATTCAGGAGAAGCTCAGTCACTACAAATAAGCAGACCGCCTGCGGACTGACGCCAAGAGAAAGGGAAGAAAAGAGGAAACGTAAGAGAGCAACGCAGACAGGACGTAAAAGTCATGGTTGCTGACACGTCAGGAATTGACGATTCATATCTGCCCTCTGAGGACTCTGGATACTCCTCTGTAGAAGATTTTCGTCCCGACAAGAATCTTTGTTGACTTCTATGGAAATGAAGATCTGATATTCTCTTCAGATGATGATGAGATCTGCCTGATGGCCAAGGAGGACCAATCTGAGGTAACCTCCAAACCTGCTTTGTTCGCTTCTACACCTGCTATCATTAGCACACCTGCTGGGGAGATTGACCGCACTCTACTCGAAAGCAATTGCTTGAGGATCTCTCCAACGCAAGAGACACTTATGCAATAGTGGAAATTTGAAAATGATAAGTCGGGGACCGTAAATAATCACTTGCTAAAGAGAATGATCTCAAAAAAGCCTCCGAACTTAAATCATTTAAACCGCTTTCCGGCAACCGAGGAATTTAAAATTTCGAAAGTTAAAGCTTCGATCGGGACAAGCAGATCAAAGATCATTGGCATTAACAAACAACAAAGTCGATGACTTCAAAATCCTCGCAAGCAAAATTCGATGAGTCAGTTAAAAGCATGAAAGTCTAAAATCATCGAGGATAATCTGCGAAGAAAAATAGAGGTTTTTACAAAATCATCTAAAACCGTTCAAGACATGAACACCTATTTTTTGAACAACGATTAACAAGAAGGACTTAGGTATGAAAACCCTTCCACATCCTCAAAAGCCCCGGTGATTCATCTCAAAAAGGTGTAATCGAGATGAGTTTCGACAAAGATACACAAAAACCAAACATGTATCTAATAAGGAAAAAGACCGGTTGAAAGGGTAAAAGCGGTACCAACCGAAGGGAAATGTAAATGGACCCCTAACCGGTAAAGCATCACCGTAGGAATCAACAGAAGAACCCGGTTCTTCGAAGAGACCTCAACTCGATCAACAGATCAGAATCGAAAAAAGACAACCCGTAAAAGGAAGTCCAATCGAGACCCAATCAAGGTCACCGCCTAATAAGCATGCTTCGTAAACCAAAAAACCACCTATGCTTAAAAAGATATGAATCTTTTGATGGTAGCATCGTATTACCCCCCTATAATCTAGAAATCTAGGGTCACGACCAGAACCAATAATCGATGAAAAGAAGACAAACGAGAAAAGATAAATCCCAAGTCTTCTAAGTCATCCAAGGTTCACACTAATAATCATACTAATCAGAAAGCATATAAAGAGACGTATGATTATGTTGATAGGTATGGGAGACAAATCAGGCCTTCTGATCTAACTGATCTCAATAGAAGTGCTCGTTTGTATGGATCCCCAAAAACTAATCCTAACCCCTCGGGACCCAATCCAAAAGGGGTACCTAAAAGCCCGATTTGGGCTGCAGGATCGCGTGGGTCCGCCAACAAAGGAGGTGTGCAAGCAACTATCCGGTACATCGATAGTGGATGCTCAAGGCACATGATCGAAGCAAACATCTCCTCGGCTCTTAATAGAAACATCTCGTGTACTCTTCGGTGATGATAACTTTGGTTATACCAAAGGATTCGGAACCTTAGAGAATGATGATGTACAAGTAACCTGAGTCTCGTATGTCGAAGGTCCGGCAAGCACAACCTACTATCGGTTTCTGGTCTGCGACAACGGATTCAAGTGTTGAGTTCTCGTGACCAATGCACTATCAAGAATCAAGCCACTCAATGATTTTGCTAATCGGTTCAAGGAAAGGGACGATCTACGGTGATTGGAACAGTTGCCCAAGAAATGCATGCTCGATTGTCAAGAGTTCCAAAAGTAGCGATTGGCTCTCGCACAAAATGAATGAGCCATCCGAACTTTAAAACTCTTAATAAGATAGCAAGGATGTCTCTAGTGGAAGGACTTCGAATGAAGTATTTTCAAAGGATCGGACATGCATCGCATGTCGGAAAGGAAAAACAAAGTCAAAGCTTCATTCAAGGAATTTCGGACCGGCATCCAAAGAGATAATCGCGGTTGCTTCATATGGATCTATTTGGACCCGATTACACGGTCGGTCTCAACGGACGAAATATACTCGTAATCGTGGATGACTATTCCAAGTTTACGGGTTATATTCTTACATAAGAAGAATGAGGCGACAACGAAGATACCCGTTTGCTAAAAAGATTACAAAATGAGAAGGGTGTCGATTGTAGTAAAAATCGATCGGATAAAGGTACGAAATTTCGAACTCTTTTATTCTTGATTTTTGCTCTAAGTTTGGTATCAACATGAAACATCACCGCAAGGACGCATACAACAAAATGGAGTAGCGAAGCGGAGGAACAGAACTCTCAAAGAAGCTGTTCGCACGATGTTAGCTGAACATGCAATACCAAGCCGTTTCTGGGCAGAAGTAATCAACACTGCATGCCATACTCAGAACAGATGTCTTCTGACTAAGGCTCACTACAAAACACCCTATGAACTGTGGAAGGACAGAAAACCTCGTGTCTCTTACTTCCATGTTTTTGGGTGTAAGTGTTTCATACACAACAATGGGAAGAGTCAGTTGAAGACTTTTGAGGCCAAGTCAGATGAGGGTATATTCTTAGGATATTCCTCATCTAGCAAGGGGTTTCGGGGTTTACAATGATTTAACCCTACTTGTGGAAGAAACACCCCATGTAGTCTTTGATGAAGCATCTTCTGAACAAGAGAAATCTGCCTCAGAACAAGATGTACCTGATCAACAAGTACCTGATGCTCAGAAAATGGATCAGCTAATGATCAAGGAAAAAGAATCAGAAACCGTAACGGTATACATTCCAGATCTAGCTGATTCACCAGATCATTCAGATCCTAAGGTACGAAAAACCGGTTGTGAAGCGTCCGTGATTTGAGAGAAGATCAATCGAACCATCCGGTTCAGGGGGAACACCTGAAGTTCCCACGAACAGACATCAGCACATGATGAGTCCAACATCAGCTGAGACATGTTCTTATCAAGTGGATCATAATTCTGCACCACTCCCAGTCACTAGTAATGAACCTTTATCAGAAATGGATGATGTTCTCCAAACCGACGCAAATCAGAACAGAAGGACCTGGATAACCAGTCATCCAACTGATCTGATCATCGGAGACCCATCTGATAAAGTTAAAACTAGACATCAGATTGGTGAAAGTGCCATGTATTGTTGTTATTTGTCTATGAAGGAACCAACAACAATAGAGGAAGCTCTACAAGACGCAAGCTGGATTCTAGCCATGCAGGAAGAGCTGGAACAGTTCGACAGAAATCAAGTTTGGGAACTGGTAGACAGACCAAATCATCAAGACGTAATTGGCACGAAGTGGGTTTTCAAGAACAAGAGAGATGAGAAAAATGTCATCACCAGAAATAAGGCAAGACTTGTTGCTAAGGGGTATTCACAATCAGAAGGAATTGATTATGACGAGACCTTTGCACGATCGCCGCCATTTAGAAGCCATTCGGCTATTTACGGCATATGCCTCCCACAGAGGGTTCATCGTGTATCGATGGACATAAAGAGTGCATTTTTAAATCGGGTACTAGCAGAGGAAGTTTATGTTTAACAACCTCCGGGCTTGAAAAAGAACAACCAAGTGTACTTTTTTACTTAAAAGCTCTTTATGGTTCTGAAATAAGCTCCTCGAGCTTGGTATGATACACTCTCTCGGTTCTTGATCGACGGTGGGTTCACTAAAGGAACAAATGGGACGTAACCTTATTCGAGAATAGAAGATGGAGAAGATATTCGATGGTTCAGATCTCGTGGGCGACATCATCTTGGATCTCCTAACAAGAGTCTATGTGAAAGATTGCAAAACCGATGCAAGGAAGTTCGAGATGTCCATGATGGGACGGATGAATTACTTTACGGGTCTCGGTGAAGCAAAGTGCGAAGGAATATTCATCCGCTAAGCGAAGTACACTAGGAATTTATTGGCTAAGTTTGGAGTTCAAAATTGCAAGGAAGCCAAAATTCCTATGATGATTTGGATTCAAGATGGATCCGGATGAGGATGGTCGAAAAACAAATCGAGAAAGAATATAGGGCTCTCATTGGATCTCTCTTGTGCACTGATTGCAAGTAGACCGGATATCACCTTTTCTTAAAGAGGTGTATGTGCGATTTCGAGCAAATCCAATGCAAAGCCACCTAGAAGCAGCTAAGCGGATTCTTAAGTATCTGAAGGGGACAGTAAACCTTGGTTTATTTTACCCATCATATGATAATCTAGAGCTTAGTGGGTATTCTGATTCTGATTATGGAGGTTGCAAGATTGACAGGAAGTCAACCTCAGGAACATGTCAGTTTTTAGGAAGTAAACTGATCTCGTGGTTTTCAAAAAGCGGTACATCGATTTGCGACATCTACTACTGAAGCAGAATATATGGCTGCAGGAAGTTGTTGCTCCCAACTGCTCTGGCTTAGTCAGCAGCTGAGGGATTATAACATCGTAGCTAAGAATGTACCTATATTCTGTGACAGTAATAGTGTTATTGCAATCACTCAGAATCATGTTCTACATACAAGATGCAAGCATGTGGATGTCAGACACCATTTTATAAGAGATCATGTTGAAAAGAAGAATATCATAATGGAAAAGATTCAAACTGATTTACAGAAAGCTGATATTCTAACCAAGCCACTAGCTGAGATTAGATTCAGAGAATTGTGTAATGAGCTAGGGCTTCTGGATCTTGGAGAAAAAGCACCTAAAATGATTGATGGATTGTTCTCCAGAACCAGCTGGTTAAGAGACTAACCAGGCTGAAAGGAATCAGTTGAGTTTGGTATCTCAACTGATCAGAAGATCAGTCAAGGAACTGATGAGAGAAATCGATCAGATTTACGAGTTATCAGATTAAAGGAACTGATCAGATTTAAGGTTTATCAGATTAAAGGAAACGCACAATTTAAAAGGAATATCTGATTAAATAAGTTGGGTTATTTTACATCTTTGTAAGTCGATTTAATTGATATTCAACAAGCAAGATTCAGATTAAAGCCTACAATCGCATAAGAAAGAAAGAGAATTTACACAATAATGGAATAATAGAACTTTTCATTGATAAAGACCGAAGGTCGATTACATTACAAGTTACAAGTACAAAGGACCCGGAGGTCAAGACATAAGTCATAACAAAAAAACCCTAAACCTATAACCCTAAACCCTCATCCTAACCCAAGAAGTGGGGAGAGAGAGATTTTAAATCGATGCTCTCATTTTCCCCACTTAACAAGGGTGTGAAAGGCTTTAAAATAATCCTAAAGCCTCTCATTTGAAGCTAAAACCAATGGAGCGAGAGAGGCCTTGATAGGATTTATAAGCCGAGAGCCCTTAGACACAAGTCAATGGACTCTCCAACATTAAATGGAGCACATGTGCAAGAAATTGGTTCAAAGACCTTATGGGCACATGTGTCGCATGAAAAAAAATTGAGTTGATATACGAAGATCACCGTTGTTCTCGATCAAGACCGTATATCAAACTCATGTTTTATATCGGTCGAGTCTGTTAATCTTTGGATTACGTCATAACGATAGACACACAAGGTGCATACGGTTAAGAGAAGTGTCTTCTCAGTTGCGATAGCAGATCCGCCGCCGTGGTGGTAAAGGAGCTTGGCAACAATTGTATGTGAAATCTTTGATGACGACGAAAACAGTGATAAGGGACACACATGGTTGATTTGAGAAGCTGAAATCATTGAAAAAGGGGTAAAGGTGTTTTTAGGAAGTTTCTTAGGAAATAAGGGTTCACCAGAATGCATGTTTTTACAAAGAAAGATAAGTATGGTGAATGGGTTATGTTGTGTAAAACATTGGTCCAATTTATAGAGGCCAAGCAAGGGTGCAAATGCAAATTTGATTTCAAAAAGCCTTTTAGAGAAATTTGCATCACAAGGACAGCGTGTAGAAATCACGCGACTGATAATTGGATAAATTTACGGTGGATTGACATATCAAGATATCTGAGACGATAATTACAATGTCAAATCGCCAACTTAGGGAATAGAGACTACTATTCTAGACTAAGTTTTTGGCGGTACCACTTATCCCAAGAATTGGCTTGATTCGAGAAGAATCGATTAGGTCAACCAAAAATCGATTACATCTTAAACCGATCGGATAAGGAAGATCAGTTGAACTTGAAACCTCAACAAATCAGATATATCAGTCTATGAGAAAACAGAAATATCAGTTGATGGGGGAACTTCAACTGATCAAGGAGGATCAGTAATATCAGTTGAAGGGGGAACCTCAACCGATCGAGAGAATCGAAGGAAATCGGACACAAAATGAAACGGATCGGTTGAAAAGAACGGTTGAGAAATTATAAGGTTTAGGCAGTAAAACTAAGATCAACAAGTGGAATCAACTTCAAGTGGTATTGACCGATTACTATATCACCAATCGAATCGCCTTTCTTTTCCTTGTTATTTGATTATTCATCGGATTTTATCTGCATTTTTATTTGCCTTCTTCAGACGCATTTACGTGTGGCGTATCCCCGCAAATCATTTAATGCGGACGTGGGGTACATGTATTAATTGCTACAAAATGAGCTTTTAAATCCAAAAGGTTTTAAGACGTGCTTTTCCCAACCATTCGATCAAAACCGCTTAATCTGGATCGTCTAATCTTTTCAAGCGGTTGATCTTCCAAATCTTGTCTTTTTCCTCCTCATCTTTATAAGGTTCAAAAAAACCCTACCGAGTTTTCCAAATCACAAACTTGCGTTTTATTTTCGAAAACTCTCCAGATTACTTTTGCGATTCAAAGTGTTTTTTTCTTAAGTCTCAAATCCGAAAAAATAGAATCCGGTAATTTCGATAATTTGATGAATCATTCTTTTAAAACCATTGATCTTAAAGATTTTGTCAATCGGCCGATATCTGTATTATGTTTTATTGTTTCTTGGTTTCGCGATATGTGATATTCTTAGTATTTATGCACAATTTTAACCGAATCTATCTTATATCGTAGATGATCACTCCTTTGTATGGGTAAAATAATGTGCAACTATCTTGAATCGACATTAAGGATTGTCGAGGACAAGTTCAGTATAATTTGGGGTGACAAAGGATCCGGAATCAATGGAAGTAGAGAAATTTCAAGAAAGCGGGACTTGAGAAATATTATGCGGCTCTTCGCAATCCGGTGATCAACGATATGAAGCCCTCGAATTCTTAAGGAATTTAAAGGTGGATCTGAGATGCTCGAGAGAAGAACTACTTTCGGCGATCACGGAGAAGAGATCGACCGACGAATGAGGATATAACTTCGTCTATTCGGCCTACCAAAAGGGCCGAATCTACTTTGCTCACTACTGAGGAGAATCAAGATGGTGATCGTAAACGAAGCTCATCGAGAGAGGCCGACAAACATCATCGTCGGGGCTTTGTCGAGCCAATGCTCAAGAGGAAATACCGATTGTTGTTTGATATTTTGTCAAAAACAATTATGGGTATTTCATTCAAACCGAATGCTATTACATCGGTCAAATATGACAAAGATGCCATTTGCAATAATTGATGAAGCCAAGAACATCAATTGGCATGGGTTCCTAAAGGTCATTCTACTCCAAGAACATGATAAATTTGGAGTTGATGAGTGGAGGCAGGTCTATCTGAAGAAGAGGATCAGCAATCTCAACAAGGTTGCAGTTATCCTACAAGACAAAATGCCAAATGCCAGATGGGAACAGAATGGACTGAAGCCCTACAAGGCATTCCTCTCCACCACTTTAGCCATATTTGGGCCACCAGACGATGATATGCGGCCAACTCCCCCAAAGACTAAGAAGGGAAAAAGCAAGGAAGCAACTTCGTCTACACTAGAAGCCCCGAAGAAGAAAAGAAAACTGGTGAAGGTCCAGGAAAAGAGGCCGAAGAAGGCGAAGCAAGCCTCCATGACTCTGATGCTAGAAGATGAGTCAGATGAAGAAAGAGCGCCAGATCAGTCTGTTGCACCACAAAAATCAGGTGAAAAATCAGACAGGCAGGCTTCTCAAGCTGAGAGCTCGCCAGTTCATTCTGAGGAAGAAGCACTAGACGAACGATCTCCTTCTCCTCATTTCGAAATGATTCTCCACTGACCTAATAACGCTGAAAGCATATCTCTCCTACTCTTCCACCGCCGCAAACACCAAACTACATCGATCCAGCGAACTGAAACTACATCGACGAACACAAACTACAACAAGCCATGAACGGAAAACCTTACTGTTGTGGAACCAAGAATCGCCTCCACAATGAGAACCTCTGCGCAGTCGAGCCTATGTCGGACAACTTCCACCTACTCAAGCACCACGGAAACCCTCCACATCTCATCAATGTAGGAATCTGGGATGGACAATTCTCGAAGTTCAGATCATCAAAGTCCATCACAGGAAAATAATCGTAATGCAAATCGAGCGAGAAATTGATGAGATGTATCCGTAATCTGGTCGCCCATCCCGCTATTAGAGAACAAGTTATGGAGATCCTCACCGAGAGATCTCGGATTAAAAAGCTTCTCGATTTTATAATGATTATTGAGCAAATGGGGCGGTCTTTGATGAGTTTGTAGATTTTGATTTCGATATGAGGAAATCGCTAACGTAGGATCACCGGTGAGCTGATAACTCATGAATCTATCAAAGCTCGATCCATGTGAAGTTGGGATTGATGAACAAGGCGAACAGGAGATCGCTCAAGAAGCTCCTGAAGCAAATGCTACAATGAAGGATCTGAGGAGTTGCCGATGATAGTGGAACTGGTGCCGCAGTTCATAACCAACCACTGGAGGCACAAACAACTGAAACTGATCAAGTGATGCAAAACATTCCAACATCACATATAACCGCTGATCAATTTCAGGAAATCAGATCTTGTCTCAAAGATCTCTGAAAGAAGAAATTGAGGGAGTGATAGGCGATCGAGGAGATTGGCCTCAAAGAAATAACAGATCAAAGGGAATTGGCTATTTCCCAGTTGCGGCGATCAAAGATCGGTTCTCCCAAATCGTGACCACCGTGTCTGCCGATCTTATAAAATTCCGTGGATGACAAGCCGATTTGGTGGATCAACAACAAGTTTCTTTTCTGATGCTCACTGAAAAGCTCGATTTGACTGAAGACAAACTTGACAAACTGATCTTTACATTTTCTTCTGCCATCGAATCTGTCAAGACTGAGCTGATCTCGAAGGTTCAACTTCTAACTGCTCCAGTTCTAGGCTTATCTGTTGCAGATCTCAACAGGGCAATATCAGTCAGTTTTGGTTCCCTAATTTCCCACCTCACAGCGCTTTTTGATCAAACCAAAAAGGGAAGGATGGATCGAGAAACCAATCGACATAATCGTAACAATGTAAGATCTAATTTAGACTGTTGAAGCCTATGGACAAAGACTAGACCATCTGGATCTCTTTGCTAATGAAGTCTCTGAAAAGATTGAAAAATCAAAGGCAAGAAAGGTAGCTGCTGCGGGTGCTGAGACATTACAAAAGGTAGGCTGGTGCCGGGACATCACAAATCCTGCAACCTACTCGTACTAAAATAGTCACAAGAAGCACAATTAATGACATAAAGCCGATAAAGAATCGCCGAGAAACGGCTCCAAAAAGAGCAAAGTTCAAGAGGAGGCTAAAAAAAAGAAGAAGAAAGAAGGGCGAAAAAAATTGACAGAGGCGTAAAATCAAAAAAAAATTCGGATCGAGAGCGAAGAAAGGAAAGGCCGGGAAAATTGCATGCGTAACCTCGGTGCCAAAGAAGAGTTGATGAGATCATTCCAAAAACTGCTGCACATGCTAAGAGGTTTGAGGAATGGAACAAGATCAGAAGTGAATGGCTTCTGGATGCTTTTGTCCTTAATCTTGTTCCACGAGAAGAATCTCCGGATGATGAATTCCATTTGGTTAGAAAATAAATATCCAGATTTTTCAAGTATCTCGGAAAATGAGGCCAAACTTATCAATGTAAAAATATCTCGCCAAGAGTATGATCTGTTGGATTACTCGAAGAAGGCGGATGGTTCATTTGATGATGGCATTTCAGAGATTCTACTTTGACATCTGAGCAAAACGCATATAATCGATCCTCGAAGACCAATGATGTCAAATGGAAACTATATCGGATCTTCAACGTGCCTCAAGATCAAAGAGAGATGCGAGGAAGGATACAAGCCTAAAGAGTGAAGAATCGAGAAGACTTCTCGGGATCATTTTTTTTTAAATTCAAACTTTTTCGATGTAACATGTAATCGATATATCTAATGAGAAAAGTTTATTTTTCGATCCTAAGACAAAATCTCATTGTCTTCGATTATGTGCTCTTTCTTGTTCTATATTTATCAAGTGTGTTTGGTTTCTCAGTGTTTTGGTTTTTATCAAAAAGGGAAATTGTTGGGAAATTTATAGTTTTGATAAAAGTTCCGTAAACACATGTAATAGGACCGGTCGGACTGTTAGATCGATCGATGTTTATATTCTTGTTTATAAAATACCGAGTTGATAATTATTGTATAGAACAATTGATGTAATAGATAGGTCACATATTGAGGGGAACCTCAATATGTATAAGTCGAATCTAAAAATCCAAAGAACGGTGATATCCGCGCCGAATCTTTAGAGAAGAACGAAGATCGGATCGATCCGATCTAGTCGATATCAAAATTAAAAGTCATAAAGCTCAAACTCGAATACTTGAAGATCGGATGACTTCCGAAGATCGATCAGACGGAAGACCTACATCGGTCGAAAGTCGCTAGTTGAAGCTAAGTCAACCGGCACCGAAGACTCCATCGGTAGACCGATCGATTCGATCGATCGAAAGTCACTCTCCGGTGAAAAATGATGTTTCACCTAATCATACGTCTATGATCTGAACAAGAAGAATGTCAACCTTAGTTGGAAGAACAAACTTTGAAAAGTGCGATACGTTAACCAATAAGAACAAGACACGATGATCGGAGCCCGACAATTAAGGGACTTGATGCTTCTCTCTCTAACGGCTATAAAATACAAGTTCACGCTTTTTCGGCCATGCCGTTCTCAAGACGTCACATCAATCCTGCAAACCTACCTAATATAGCACGAAATTCAAATTGCTCTCCAACGGCTCTTTGATTTCAAGGTCTATAAATATGGGATCACACTTCAGAGTGAAACACGAAAACACTGAACAATCAAGAAGCTCAAGCAATTATCAGATTTCCGCACGAAGAACACGATCAAGAAGATTATTTTATTAAGTGTTCATCCCATAAGTTCTTAGCATATAAATCTTTTCATCTAGCTGATAGGCTACCTTAAACACTAGAAAAGATTTCATAGTTGGAACCAAAACAATCTTATCCAAACCCAAGTTAGGTTAAGTTGTTTAGCAAGATTCGGACTAGGGTTTCTAGTTATGATTTACGGGATCGGTTGAGTGAGAACTCCTTAAATATTTGTCGATTGTCTTGTGTTGAACTAACACATAAAACTAAGTTCAGTTGGTTAAGTTGGTGCCCCTTGTGATAGGGAAGAGTGGACGTAGGACTGGTTTGTCCGAACCACTATAAATCTTGTGTGCCTTTACCGCTTTGATTAATTGTCTACACAATTGATCACAACCTTTAAAGCGCATACATATTCTAAGTTGAGATCAGCTAGCACCAAGCTTCTGATCTGATCAAGCTTGACACTTCAGTCAACTGGTTAAAACACTAACTTTGGAATCTGATTTATAAAAACTGGTTTTTTCACGGGTAAAACTTAAGCTTCCGCGACACATCGGTTAAATCGATAGTTATCGAACTAATCTGCCTTCAAAGCGATTAGTAAGTTGGTTATCGCCCCAAACCGATTCACTCAAGACTCGATCAAAGCTAACTTTGCCCTCACTTTGATCTGACAAAAAAATTTCGGAAGTCTATTCACCCGCCCCCTCTAGACTTACGCCCTCACTAAACCCGTTTCGGGACCTACAACTAGCTTCTAAGACTGTCGGTTAAACCGATAGATACCGAATCGATCGCCCTCGAGCGATCGATAAGTTGGATATAAGTCCAAACCGATTCACTTACACTCGATCGGCAAACCGCAATCACACGTCTGCGTGAAAAAAAAAAAAAAAGTCTATTCACCCCTCCCTCTAGACTTACGCCCTCATTTAAACTCGTTCGGGACCTACAAGTGGTATCGAAAAGTGGTTCTACGGACCAATTGACTTTGAATATCATCGGTTCTTGAGGAAGAACCTTTGTGGTCACTTGAACTGATCTTGAAAAACCTTTTTCAAATCTCATTTGTTTTCAAACTCACGATCGGCATGGATAATACTTGGTATGTATCATGATTTGCCTAAATTTTCCATTGATGAGTATCAGACCGACAATATACATGAGCAACCATCTGGGATCAATAAGCAGCAGGATGATGGAAGTTCTTGAACGAGGACCCATCATCATCTACTATGACAACCCAGCTGTAGGAGGTGATCCAGACTTTCCAGTTGGAAGCCTTGTCAGAAAGAGTCATGCCCTGATGGATGCTGAAGAGAGAAAGTTGTACACTCTGGATACGATAGCCAGGCACATAATCATGAAGACCATGGAAAAGATAACCAGAGAAAAGACAAAGTATCTCAAGACATCCAAACAGATGTGGGATACGCTTGCTGAAATGTGTGTAGGAAATGATCTGATTAAAGATAGTAGACTGCAAGCTGAACTGGTGAAATTTGAAAAACTTAAGATGCTACCAAATGAAACCATCAATGAGCTCGATGGAAGAATCACCATGTCAGTCAACAAGCTACGAGAACTTGGATGAGAAATGTCAGATAAAGATATCAACTACAAAATCTTGAGATCTCTGACTAAGAAGTGGGATATGAAAGTCACAGTAATAAAGGATTGTCAAAATATTGCTAAGATGAAGCCAAGCAACCTGTTCCTGAGTCTTAAAGCCTATGAGTTCGATCTGATCGAAAGAGGGCAAGAAGAAGAAGATGAGTCGCCTGCTGAAGCCACACCTGCCACATCAAAATCTGTTGCATTCAAAGCAGCCAGCAGCAACTCAAAGTCTACTGAACCTGTTGGAAATATTATAAGCCAAACTGAACAGATTGCTTTGCTAACCAGAAAACTTGAAAAATATAACATCCAACTTGGTAAGTATCGCAGATTTTACAGGGATTATCAAAACAGCAGAGGAAGAGATAGGAGGCCAGCTGACAGATCTCCATAAAGGACCAGATCTGATGATCGTAGAGAAGATCGCAGAGAAGATAAGAATAGAGATGATCGGTCTGATGAAAGAAGAGACAACGGATCTGAGAGAAGAAACTCAGATTACAATCAAACAGGTAAGTCACCTGACAGATTCTACAGACGAAATGACTCACCTGACAGAAGAAGTTCCGTGGATCGTGGAGCATGTTTCAACTGTGAGAAACCAGGTCATTACAGCGCAGATTGCCTAGACCTGACTCCAAAAGAAAGAGAAGACAAGCGGAACAGACGAGAACAAAGATACAGAGACAGAAAAGCCATGGTTGCTGATACATCTGAGATCGATGATTCTTATCTGCCTTCTGAGGATTCTGGCTACTCATCAGTAGAGGACTTTTGTCTGATAAGCAACGCTGATGATTTCTATCACTACGATGATCTGATGTTCTCATCTGATGAAGACATTTGTCTCATGGCTAAGGAGGAAGACCAATCTGAGGTAACCTCTAAACTTTCTGCTCTTTCAGTTTCCACACCAGCTATGATTAGCATACCTGCTAGAGAGATTGTCTTGCAGCTCTATTCTGAGCAATTGCTTGTTGATCTCTCTAACGCAGTAGACACTTATACGATAGTGGAAGCCGAAAACGATAAGCTAAGGATTGAAAATACTCAGCTTGTTAAGGAAAATGCTGTCAGTAGAGCAGCTGAACTAAAATTAGCTGAAGTTGCTCAGAAGATAACTGAATAACTGAGAGTTCTGAAAGTTAACTCTTCTGATCAGGAGAAGCGGATTAAGGAACAACTAGCTATCAATAAACAGCAAGCTGATGATTTTAAAATTTTACAAGCCAAGTTTGATGAACTCTTCCGACTACATGAGAGTTTGAAATTAACTGAGGATAGTTTACGTAAGAAAATACAGGTTTTCCTGAAATCTTCGAAAACCGTTCAGGATATGAACAACTATTTTCGAACGACAACTAATAAGAAGGGAATTGGGTATGAAAACTCTTCTGCATCCTCAAAAGCTCCGTTTGATTCACTTCAAAGAGGTGTAATCAAACGAGTTTCTGATATAGATACACATAAAGCAAAATTTGTATCTAACAAGGGAAATAGACCTGCTGACCAAGTAAGGCAAGTGCCTAATCAGAAGGGGAACAGAAATGGTCCCTAATCGAACAAACATCACCGAGGAATCAAAAGAAGAACCCGGTTCTTTCCAAGAGACCTCAACTTGATCGCCAGATTAGGTATCAGAAAAGACAACCTCTCAGGGGGAAATCTAATCTGAAACCTAATCAGGTCAGCTGCCTAACAAGCAAGCTAAAGGTAAACTGCTAAGACCATCAATGCCAAAAAGATACGAGTCTTTTGATGGTAGCAGTCGTACCTACCCTTATAATCAGAAACCTAGGGGCGCTTTTGAGCCCCAATTGGGTTAAAAAGAAGACAAACAGCAAGGAAAAATCCCAAGTCTTCTGATCCACCCAAGGCTCGCACAAATAATCATACTGATCAGAATGCATATGAAGAGATGAATGATTATGTAGATGTTTACGGGAGACAAATCAGGCCTTCTGATCTATCTGATTACAATAGAAGTGCCCTGTTTGTATGGATCCCTAAAACCAACTTTAACCCCTCAGGACCCAATCCAAAAGGGGTACCTAAAGCCTGATTTGATTGTAGGTTCGCGTGGGTTTGGCCAACAAAGGAGGTGTACAAGCAACTATCTGGTACATCGATAGTAGATGCTCAAGGTACATGACTGGAAGCAAACATCTCCTTAGCTCTTACACAGAACAAGAAGGCCCACGTGTACTCTTTGGTGATGATAACTTTGGTTTTACCAGAGGATTCAGAACCTTAGAGAATGATGATGTACAGTGTTCTTTGGAGTCTCGTATGTCGAAGGTTTTAAAGCATAATCTATTATCAGTTTCACAATTCTACGACAACGGATTCAGTGTTGAGTTCTCGACTGATCAATGTACTATCAAGAATCGAGCTACTCAACAGATCCTGTTAACTGGTTCAAGGAAAGGTATGATTTATACAGCAGATTGGAACAGTTGTCCAAGAAATGCATGCCTGATTGTTAAGAGTTCAAAAGGTAGCAGTTGGCTCTAGCACAAAAGAATGAGTCATCTGAACTTTAAAACTCTTAACAAAATAGCAATGATGTCTTTGGTTGAGGGTCTTCGAATGAGGTATTCTCTAAGGATCGGACATATGTCGCATGATGTCGAAGGGAAAATAGGTTAAAGCCTCATTCAAGGAATCCTCGACCAAAGATCCAATGAGTAGTATTGCAGAATCGCTCCATATGGACTTATTTGGACCGATTTACACGATCGATCTCACGACGAAATACACACTCGTAATCGTGGATGATTATTCCAAGTTTACAGGTTTTATTCTTGTATAAGAAGAATGAGACAACAACAAAGATACCCGAAATTTGCTTTCAAGAAATTACTGAGGAATGAGAAGGGTGTCAAGATAGTGAAAATCAGATCAGATAAAGGTACATAATTTCTGAATTCTTTTATTACTGATTTTTGCACTAAGTTTGGTATACAGCATGAGACATCAGCTGCAAGAACGCCACAACAGAATGGTGTAGCAGAACGGAGAAACATAACACTCAAAGAAGCTGCTCGCACTATGTTAGCTGAACATGCAACACCAAGCCGTTTCTGGGCAGAAGCCATCAATACTGCATGCCACACTCATAATAGATGTTCTCTGACTAAGGCTCACTACAAAACACCCTATGAACTGTGGAAGGGCAGAAAACCTCGTGTTTCTTACTTCCATGTTTTTGGGTGTAAATGTTTCATACACAACAATGGGAAGAGTCAGTTGAAAACTTTTGAGGCCAAGTCAAATGAGGGTATATTCTTAGGATATTCCTCATCCAGCAAGGCCTTCAGGGTTTACAATAGGCGAACCCTAGTTGTGGAAGAAACACATCATGTGGTCTTTGATGAGACATCTTCTGAACAAGAGAAAGCGGTTTCAGAACAAGCAGTACCAGATAAACCTGTACCTGATGCACAGAAAATGGATCAGCTAAGTATCAAGGAAAAAGGATCAGAACACGTAACAGTGTATATTCCAGAACTTGATCTTGCTGATTCACCAGGTCAATCAGACCCTAAGGTACGTACAACTGTCAATGAAGAAGCTGGTACAGCTAAGACAGTATCAACTGAACCATCTGGTTCAGGGGGAACACCTGAAGTTCCTACGGACAGACATCAGCACATGATGAGTCCAACATCAGTTGAGACTTGTCCATGTCAAGTAGATCATAATTCTGCACCACTCCCAATCACTAGTAATGAACTACTATTAGAAGAGGATGATGTTCTCCAAACTGATGCAAATCAGAAAAGAAGGATCTGGGTAACCAGTCATCTAACTGGTCTGATCATCGGAGACCCATCTAATAGAGTTAAAACTAAACATCATATTGGTGAAAGTGCCATGTATTGTTGTTATCTGTCTTTGAAGGAACCAACTGAAGTAGAAGAAGCTCTACAAGATGCAAACTGGATTCTAGCCATGCAAGAGGAACTGGAACAGTTTGAGAGGAATCAGGTTTGGAAACTGGTGGACAGACCAACCCATCAAGATGTGATTGACACAAAGTGGGTATTCAAGAACAAGAGAGACGAGAATAATGTCATAACCAGAAA
The DNA here is from genome assembly GCA_037126765.1 of Stenogyne calaminthoides. Taxonomy (NCBI): domain Eukaryota; kingdom Viridiplantae; phylum Streptophyta; class Magnoliopsida; order Lamiales; family Lamiaceae; genus Stenogyne; species Stenogyne calaminthoides. Next base: position 11,409,918 of record JBBCBC010000002.1, on the reverse strand, counting down.
TAAGGTAAGACTTGTTGCTAAGGGATATTCAGAATCAGAAGGAATTGATTATGATGAGACCTTTGCACCAGTCACTCGTCTGGAAGCCATTCGGCTGTTTCTGGCATATGCTGCCCACAGAGGGTTTATTGTGTATCAGATGGATGTTAAGAGTGCATTCTTAAATGGGGTACTAGTTGAGGAAGTTTATGTTGAACAACCTCCAGGCTTTGAAAAAGGCGACCAGGTGTACAGTTTAAGAAAAGCTCTTTATGGCCTGAAATAAGCTCCTCGAGCTTGGTATGATACACTCTCTCAGTTCTTGATAGACAGTGGTTTCACTAAAGGAATAGTGGACAGAACTTTATTCAGAATAGAAGATGGAGAAGATATTCTGATGGTTCAGATTTATATGGACGACATCATCTTCGGATCTCCCAACAAGAGTTTATGTGATAAATTCAGCAAGCTGATGCAAGGGAAGTTCGAGATGTCCATGATGGGTCAGATGAATTACTTTTTGGGTCTACAAGTTAAGCAAAGTACATAAGGGATATTCATCTGCCAGGCGAAGTACACTAGGAGTTTGTTGGCTAAGTTTGGAGTTCAAAACTGTAAGGAAGCCAGAATTCCTATGATGACTGGATTCAAGATGGATCCAGATGAGAATGGTCAGAAAACTAATCAGAAAGAATATAGGGCTCTCATTGGATCTCTACTATACCATTTCGCCAAAGATACCGGATATCACTTTTGCAGTAGGTGTATGTGCCAGATTTCAGGCAAATCCAATGCAAAGCCACCTGGAAGCAGCTAAGCGGATTCTTAAGTATCTGAAAGGGACAGTAAACCTTGGTTTATTTTACCCATCAGATGATAATCTAGAGCTTAGTGGGTATTCTGATTCTGATTATGGAGGTTGCAGAATTGACAGGAAGTCAACCTCAGGTACATGTCAGTTTTTAGGTAGTAAACTGATCTCTTGGTTTTCAAAGAAGCAGACATCGATTCGACATCTCTACTATCAAGCGTAATATATGGTCTGCAGGAAGTTGTTGCTTCCCAACCGCTTTCGCTTAGTCGGCGGTGAGGATTATAACATTATAACTATGAACGTACCTATATTCTGTGACAGTAACAGTGTTATTGCAATCTCTCGGAATCCTGTTCTACATACAAGATGCAAGCATGTGGATGTCAGACACCATTTTATAAGAGATCATGTTGAAAAGAAGAATATCAGAATGGAAAAGATCCATCCGATAAATGTAAAAGTCGATATTTTAACCAAGCCACTAGCTGAGATCAGATTCAGAGAATTATGCAATGAGCTAAGGCTTCTGGATCTCGGAGAAAGTGCACCATAAATATTTGGTGGACTAGTCTCCAAGACCAGTTGGCTAAGAGACTGGCCAGATAGAAAGAGTCAGTTGAGGAAGGTACCTCAACTGATCAGATCTGATCAGAAAAGAATTATCAGATTAAGGGGGAACTGATCAGATTGGAAGGTTATACTTTGTAAGTCGATTAAGCTATGTTCAACAAGTGAGTTGTATAAGATTAAGGCTACAAATCGCATAAGAAAGTAGAAACAACACAACAATGGAATAATAGAAATTTTCATTGATAAAGACCCGGAGGTTAGATTTACATTACAAGTTACAAGTACGAAAGGACCCGTAGGTCAGTACATAAACCTTAAACCATAAACCTTAAGCCTAACCCTAGAAAGGGGGGGAGAGAGGCTTTGAAGATTTTAGAGCCTGATGCTCCCATTTTCCCCCAACCCTAAAAGGGGTGTGAGAGGCTTTGAAATAATCCTAAAGCCACCCTCAGAGCTTCGGAGTGAGGAGCGAGAGAGGCATTGAAGGATTTCTAAGACAGGAGCCCCTAGTCCTAAAATCAATGGACTCTCCAGCTGTTAAATGGGACACAAGTGCCAAAGATGTGGTGCAAAGACCACATGGCCACAAGTGTCACATGCAAATATTGAGTTTGATATACGATGATCAGCTGTTTTCTGATCAAGATCGTATACCAAACTCATGTTTTGTATCAGACTGAGTCTGTTGATGCTAATTTTGTCATCTCGATAGGCACACAAGGTGCATACGGTTAGGAGAAGTGTCTTCTCATTTGCGAGATCAGATCCGCCACCTCGGTGGTAGAGAAGCTTGGCAATAATCATATGTGTAATCTTCGATGATGACAAAAGCAGTAATAAGGGACGCACGGGGTTGATTTGAGAAGCTGAAATAATTTGAAAAGGGTTAAAGGTTTTTGCCGGAAGTTTCACCGGAAATAAGGGTTCATCGGAAAACATGGAGTATAAGCTAAATAAAGAAGATGAATGGTTTATGTTGTGTTGTTTGCCTAAAACCCCAGATCTATTTATAGAAGAAAATCAGGGGTATAGGTGCAAATTTAATTTCTCAAGACCCTTAAGAGAAATTTGCACCGCAAGGACAGCGCATAAGAAACACGCGACTGATGGTTGGATGAGTTGACGGTGTGAGTTATCACAACGTATCCATACCATCATTATGGAGTGTCACATCACGATGACTTAGAGAATCGAGGTGACTTTTTGACTCCCAAGTAAAAGCTTTGGCGGGAGTATGACACAAATCCCTAGGAAACGTGGCCTGAATAGAAGAAGACTGAAGTTCAATACAGCTGAACATCAGAATGGCCTGAACAAGAAATCTAATATCCTGAGTTCTGAAGTACTTAATTGCTGAATGTTGAAGAGGATCAGATAAGTTGATCAGATAAGAGGATCAGATAAGTTGATCAGATAAGTATCAGATTGGATCAAACAGGAATCTGATCAGATGAGTGGAATATTGTTGGGAAATGCTAAGGGATAGGCTACCATCAGTAAGGTCAACAGTAATCAATCCAACCAGATCAGATCACAGTGGTAACTGATTGATTACAATATCAATCAGTCAGATACGCTTCTTATTTATCTATTTCTGATCATTTTATATGTCTTATTTAAATAAATTGGTTTTTACTACTGTTCTCTTAACTTTGTGACGAATGCACTGCAAAACATTAAATGCGGACATGGGAATATGTATTTAATGCGGTTAATTGCGAGTTTTCGCGTCCAAAATACGAGAAGACTACTTTTCTCAACCGTGCGATTAAAATACTTTACGGCCGACTAATCTCAGCCATTGATTTCAAAACACGGACACTTGAGTACTTATGGGAAGTTGTGCAAAGAGGTTTCCCTAGCATAATATAAACCCAAATCTTTCTCCGAAAACCTCTTTCCACTCCTTCTTCTTATCAGTTTCTTAAAAGATCAAACTCTCAAAATCTTCAGAAATTATTTTCCAAAATCAATTGATTCTATTTTCACGTTTATTCAAACCTACGAATCAATATCTGGTAATTTTCTTTTAAGTACTGCATAAATTCACTCATAGTGGTTATTAGGTTTACAAATCGTGATGTTGTGTGTCTGTAATTTATATCTGTCATATGCACTGATCTATATGCTTATTTGCTTAATTCGTGCTTAGATTGTTGGTTTGACTGAGTTTATTGAAATAGTTTACTCAAACTAATATCAGTTTGCATATCATACATAAATGGCACATCTTATTGCACGAAAGGGCCAAGGCAAAAAGATCTGCAATTTCGCATCAATGAAGAAGGATATCATTGATGAGAAATATGTGGTATTTTCGGTCACCTCAGATCCTGAATTGTTGGAAATTATGGAGTGCCTGTGAGTGTGTGGTCTTGAACAATACTGCTACAGACATCAAAACATAGTCCACACTCATGAAGCCCTAGAGTTTTTATATAACCTACAGAAGGATGAGGATATTGATGTTAATTTAATTTCTTCTGTTGGAGGATTGGAAGTAAGAGTCACGAATGATGATCTTCATAGAATCTTTGGTCTCACTCGAGGAAGCATCAACCCAGAAACCTTCACAACTGATGTAGGAGAGAAGGATTTTCTTGAAGCCGAGCTGTTGAGGCCAGCAAATAAGGATCATACACTGAATGTCAAAGCTCCTTACCTGAAGAGGAAATATCGTCTTCTCCTTGAGATTGTGCAGAAGGTGATTATGTGCTCAACCTACAGTCTTGATGTTGTCACCTCTTATAAGATCAGTGTCATGACTGCAATCATCAAGAAAACATCTTATATGGATTGGTTGGGTATGTTCAAGTCAAGACTGTGGAAAGACTCAGGGAAGTTCGATCTGAACGAGAGGAATGAAGTGTACTTATCCTCTAAGTGCTCTTTCATGCACAAAGTATCAATCATTCTATCAGACAAGTTGCCGAACAATTATGAATGGAATGAGAATGGTACAAAAGTGTATTTAGCCAAGCACAAGGCCATCTTGGGCAGGAATGGGTCTCTACCTGGCCAGTCTAATGAGGATCATACTCCCTATGTGCCCAAACAAAAGGGAAAAAGAAGGCACCAGAAAAGGCAATTGCATCTTCGATACAATCAGAAGCACAGGGAGCGGCCATCCCAGAGAAGAGGTTGAAGAGGAAGGACCTGGCCAAGAAACCAGCTGCTCAACAGAAACGTCAGAAGAGAGTCACTTCTCCTCTGAAGATTGTTCTTAGTCTTGCTCAGCAAGTTCACAGAACGGAGGAGCTGATTCAGGTTGAATCAGAAGAGGAGATTGCAGTCAGTTCTGAGCACACTGAAAGTGGAGTTAGGGACGAGCAGATGCTCGAAGGAAAAGGAGAAGGAGAAGGAGAGAGAACTGTTGAAGGAAATAAAGTGGAGCACTCTGAGGGAGAATCACCATCTGATTCTCTGTCTCTCAGCAAAATCTTCCAGAAAGAAAGATCACCTACACCCACTTCCAAATCACCATCACCCTCTCCTCAAAAATCATTATCACCACCACCCTCTCCCCACAAAACATTCTCACCCTCACCCTCACCCTCACCAGTCAGACCACCCCCTTCACCCAAATCTCCCACTCCCCCAACCATTGAACCTGAACAAACTGAACCCCCTCAGACTTCAATTGTTGAAACTGAACCCCCTCAACCTTCTGTTATTGAAACTGAACCCCCTCAACCAGTGGTAAACGAACCTGAACCTCAACAACCTACAGCCAGTGAACCACATATATCTCCACCTCACCCCCAATCTCCAGAAAAGATACCAGAACCTGAGAGATCTGACAAACTTATGTCCATCTCTCACAATCCTTTCAACACCAGAATCGTGCTTGCTTCACCTGATTCAGAAAGCCCTATTATAAAAATCATGAAGCAACACATAAAGGAGTATCTGCTGGACCTGTGCCCTGAGTTGGATCAACACCCTGGCATCCAGCACCATATAGAAGAGATTGTGTTCTGGAGAGATATCAGATTGAAGAGCATCGAGGAGTTTCTGATCCTCATGAAATCTTTGGGCTCTGAATTTTTTGTAGATCTGGAGATGAAGTGTTTGGAGAGTGTTGGGATTGATAGTGCTGTTGAGTTGGCCTCTGAAGATGATATCAGATGGTTAATTCATGATAGGTTTGGGATTGCTGAAAATAAGGAGGAGACTGTAGAACCTCCTTCTCATACAAATCTTGAGGGAGCTGCCGATGAACCAAGAGGAGGTGCTGCAGATGAGACCCAGCTTGGCAAGGCATCAACATCTAACCAGACTGCTATGCTGAGCTCCGATGCCCTAGATCTTAGTTCTGAAAAATTCAGGATGGGGTAAAGGCTGCCATTGAAGAGAAATTCACAGCTCTCACAGCAGATCTGATGAAGCGTTTTGAAGAAGAGCAAACGAATTTGGTTGACAGAGAACGGAAGCTCACAGTTGAGAAGCTCACACAGATGCATAATGACATATTTTCTAATGTGATGCAACTGGGTAACCCTCTTGCTGAGAAGCTCACTCTCCAGTCTGATAAACTCAAAATTCAGACGGACATGCTTAGTGAAACACAGATTCTACTTGAAAGTGTCTGGGCATCCCTGGAGAAGACTGACACTCACATGGATATGGGTTGGAAGCATTTTGTGGCTTCTACAGAACGTGCCAAGAAGGATATCTTGGAGATAATTCCGATTCATCAAGACCAGGCTGAAAATGATGATGAATTCCGGAACTGGTTAGAAACGAAGTACTCAGACTTCTACCAGATTGTGATGAAGAAAGGGAAGATCATGACATTGATACCTGAAGCTCCTCCCTTCGAACAACTTCTTCCACCTATGCGTCCAGATAACAAGCTCGATACACTCAAATTCAAGGATGCTTACTATGGATTTGCCGACAAATGAGGGATTCACAGAAGAGAAGATCTGGACAAGCTGATGCAAAGGATGTACAAGATGTTTGGTATTCCCAAAGAACTTCAAAAGTTCAAATACTCCTGAAGAAGACAACTTGGAATCAGATGATAGATACATTTTATGTAATCTGTAATGCTCACACCTATCTGAATAAAATATTATATCTTTCTGATTCTAAGACAACATCTCATTGTCTTCTGAAGTGTGCACTGTTTTACATTATTTGCATTTCTATTTATGTTATCTGTTTTTCAGATTAAGTGTTTTGGTTCCATCAAAAATGGGGAAATTGTTGGGAAATTTTGTATTAAGTTTTGATGGAAGTTCCAAAACAGGTTGTAATAGGACCAGTCAGATCTGTTAGCTGACTGATGATTTAGAATCAGATTAAGATGACCAGCTAAAATGTATAAATAGCTGATGTAAAAGATAGGTCACATATTGAGGGGGAACTCAATATGTATAGGTCAGGTCAAATTATCAGATGACCAGATAAGGTCAAATGATCAGAAGACTAAACAAGTCAGAAGACAAGAAGAAGTCAGATGATCATGTGAAGACATAAAAGCTCAAGGTCAGAAGACCTGAAGATCAGATGACTCAAGAAGACCAGAAGACCTACATCAGCCGAGTCTGCAAATTGTGCTAAGACAATCTGCATCAGAAGACTCTATCAGGTAGATTGATCAGTTATCTGATCAGGTCAGGTCACACCTGGTGTTAACCAAATGTTACACCAGATCATACGAATCTTCTACAAGAAGAATGTCAAACTTTAGTTGGTAGAACAAACGCTGAAGTGTTGTACTTGTGAAACCAATGAGAGAGCGACACGTACGCAAAAAAGGCTGACAATGCGGGATTCGGCGCTGCAAAGTCAAAACGGCTACAAAAGACACTATTCACGCTTTCGGCCATGCCGCCCTTGAGCACGTCAAATCAATCCTGCAAATCTATCAAATATAGCCGAAAATTCAAATTGCTCTCCAACGACTCTTTGATTTCGAGGTCTATAAATATGGGATTACTCTTCAGAGTAAATACGACGGAAATCATCAAGAAGCTCATACTATAGCCAAATTTCCGCACGAAGAACACAACCTTGAAGATTAATTTTTCTAAGAGTTCATCCCATAGTTCTTAGCACAGAAATCTTATCCTCTAGTTGTTAGGCTACTTAAATACTAGGATAAATTTTAAAGTTGGAACAAACAACAAATCTTACCCAAAACTCAAAGTTAGGTTAAGTTTGTTTAGCAAGATTTCAGATTAGGGTTTCTAGTTCTGATTTCTGAGATCGGTTGAGTGAGAGCTCTATAAATATATGTTGGTGTAATGTGTTGGACTAACACAATAATCTAAGTCCAGTTGGTTAAGTTGGTGCCCCTTGTGATAGGGAAGAGTGGACGTAAGACTGGTTGTCCGAACCACTATAAATCTTGTGTGCATTTACTTGATTGATTAACTGCTTTACACTATTGCACACAACTTGATTAAATGCACATATATTCGAAAGTTAGGATCGGCTAGCACCAAGCTACCGATCGATCCGATTGGCTCCATAGTCATCGATTGAAAACAACCGAATCGATTTGTTATAAACTTGTTTTTTCGAGGGTATAAACTAGCTTCGTTCCGTTAAATCGATCGTTAAACCGATAGATACGAATCAAATCGATCGCCCGCAATCACAGCGATCAATAAGTTGGATATCATCCAAACTAATTCACTTTCACACACATGATCTGGTGAGTGCATATGCTTCGTTTAAAAAGCTGCTCTCTTTTTCAAAGTTGAAGGAAAAAAGTTTTCATATATACTTGAGATAAAGTTGACGGGCATTCGACCTAGTTCTTGGAGACAAATCAATGATGTTTGGCTCCTCCTTGAGCAAATACTGCACATGCAACAAAAATATAGATGGAAACCTACACACATGATCCATTAGTATTCAACTGAATTGCATATGCTTCGTTTAAAAAGCTGCTCTCTTTTCAAAGTTGAAGGAAAGACATGTGATATGTCATATATACTTGAGATAAAGTAGACGGGCATAACGACTTATGTAGTTCTTGGAGGTCAGCAAATCAATGATGTTTGGCTCCTCCTTGAGCAAATACTGCACGTGCAACAAAAATATAGATGGAAAAATTGAGCAAGAGTTTTTATCTCGCAGTAGGCTCCATTAGTATTCAACTGAATTGGTATATGAAGCAAATTAACCAACTCACAATTCACTCGGAGAAATGTCTTTTATTAATTGAACCTGTGTAGATAGAAATTACTTTCTTACATCCCTTGGAATCTCTGGAGAAAGTCAGTGTCTTCAAATTAGGAGAAAGGTTGAAGGACAACGTTATCTAAAACAATTGAAAGTCAGGTTACGAAGTTAGAATTCAAAGTAACTATCTTGCCGTTGCAATAAGCAAGATATCAGAATCATTTTTTAGAGATATAATACTGCCAACAACGGATAATGTTAGTTGCTAAATTTCAGGAAAGAGAACAACCAAAACTATAGAACGAATTAAAAATCTACATACTTAAGTTTACATTACATAATTGAAACTCATACCTTTGAGAAATTATACTCAATGACGGTTTCATTTCTTAAGAACCCCAAAATTGCAGCATACAAAACCTGAGATAGACCATATCAAACCCATATATGAAATTGAAAGCAACATTGACGATTAAAATGAGCCGGAAATTATAGCCAAATCCGTCAATTTGTCACCGTTAAATAATGAATAGACATGATGGCGGCAGTGGCGGCGACATCGTTGCTCCCTTGTGCGACGGGTTTTTTCCATATAGAAACTTGGGTTTCGAAAATAAACTACGGAAACTGAAAATAAATTAGGGGGAAGAAGAAGAATCATAACAGAACATTTGAGTTACTTTAGATAATCGAAGGTAGCAAAAAGCTTCAATTAATCATAATGGCAAGATTAATGGGAAAAACAGAGAGATACGGCGATCTGGCTCTAGGAAGAGGTGGAGAGACTGAGTAAAAGAATGAGATTTTTGTGTTTTTTTTTTTTTTTTTTTTTGGCGGCTGTTGGTCCTGGTGAAAAACTCATGAAATGCGGAAAAATCATGTAATGCATATAAAACAGGGGTGAGAGAATAGTGATTCCAAAATTTTCTTTTTAAACCATGTATTTTGCTTATAATCAAATGCATATGGCAAGTAAGAACATAAAGTCCAACTCCTACATCCACTCTTCCCTATCACAAGGGGCACCAACTTAACCAACTAGATTTAGATTAATGTGTTAGTCCAACACAATACAACAGATGTTTAATGAGTTCTCACTCTCACGGGACTTATCTCCCTCACGGGATTGCCTACCCTCCCTTGCAGGATTGCTTAGATGTTTAACGAGTTCTCACTCACACCCAGAATTTAAGTTAGTCCAACTAACTTAAATTCTTTGCTTAACAAAACTTAACCTAACTTGGGGGTTTGGGTATAAGATTGTTTGGTGTCCAACTAGGGTGAGATTTTCCCTTACATTTGTTTAGTCTCGATGCTAAGGATGGGAAAATCTCTCTAAGCTTAGGATATAGAATTTTGTGCTTAGATCTAGGATAGAACACTTTTGAATATATGCGTGTATTTCTTGCTCAGTGTTCTATGGTGGAAGTGCTAGATGATTTGGCTCTGTAGCTTGATGGATCACACATTTTTCCACTTTCACACACTTAATTTGATGGAAGAACTTGTATTTATAGTGTGGATTTTAATGTTACCGTTGGATGGAGTCACATTCAAAACCATACTATTCTGTAGATTTTTGCAGCTTTTTCAGGTTGGTTGTCTTTCTCTCATTGGTCCACGTCAGCTGAATCTAACGGCTATAATCTTCAGGATTCTTCTGAGTTCTTCAGGATTCTTCTAAGTTCTTCAGAATTCCCTGAGTCTTCAGGATTCTTCTGAGTTCTTCAGGATTCTTGATTCATTGAGACTTCTCTTCACGGACCTTATGCGATCGGCATATCGACTTTCGGGCTAACTAAGTTCGGCTCTTCCGATTTCGGATAATCGATCCTCAGTCACTTGCACTCGAGTTATCGTCGATTTCGGTTCTCGATGAACATGTCTTCAGATGACTTATCTTCAGGTGACTTGTCTTCATGTGACTTCCGGTTTTCGATCGATATCGATTTCTTCTACGCCGATCGATCAAGACAACATCAATTCAAAGATATCAAAGTTAGCTCATCAGTTTAACATTTTTAGGTCAGTTGCATCAGGTTATCTCATCGATCGATCCGCGTCTGGTCTCGATCAGTCTTATCTGCTCCTCTTCTGATCATCAACCTTCTCTTCTGATATGGTCATCTGGTCTGGTCGTCTGATATGTTCATCTGATCAGCATATATGCTCTGGTCATCTGATCAGCTAACTTCTGATTCTTCTGATTAACTGGCTTAGCTTTTCTTATCTTCTGATTTTGCTCAGCTCATCAGCTAACTCGGAGCTCATCCTACTCATCTGATCTCGATCAGCCTCGTCTGATCTCGATCATCTTCGTCTGATTCCATGAGTTCCCCCTTAACATGTTCTCTCGTCCCCCCTCAACTTGTTATCTATAGATTAGCTTCAATAACATAAATTGATAATGTTTTGACATAATTCATCAAAACTCAAATATCCCAACAGCGACGGTTCGATTGATAATGATAATACAATTGATAATTGAAAAAATAGATATTTAAAATAACATTTCGCAACATACTATGGTGACACGTGACAACTTAATAAGGGTGACAAATGACAGCATCTGTGAGATACTTCTATTTTTATAATATAAGATTTCTCAATCTAGTCAAATTATGATGTGAACATCAAAATCTCTTCGTCTTTTGTGAAGAGAACATCCTACATTGTGAAGTACCATTTGACATCATTTTTAGGTGAGCTTTCTCAGCTAATTTCCTGTTAAATATTCGTAATGGATGAGAGATAATGTAAAAAATGTAGGTATCATAAATTAGAAATATGATGCATTTAAAAATCTAATTTGTATATAATTGATACTTTATGTAAGACTACCCACACCAGCATCATTGCTAAATACATATTTTTTACTACTGATGGGTATCCAAGGTTCTTTGCTCATCACAGCTGCAGACGCTTGAAGTCATAGTGGCTCATGGCGTGGCGGGCCGCGACAGAAGATCAAGCTTTGTCGCGTCGCTCATCTTGATGAAAAAAAAAAAAAAAAAAAAATTGATTTAAGGTTTAAGGTTAACTAAGATTTTTAATAATATTTATTGAAAAATATTAACTAATTAATTATAAGACATTAATTTCAATGAATTAATTTATAATTTATTAATTATAAAGTATTAGTTGTTTCATTGAAAAGTGTTATAGTTGTTTGATCATAAAATATTAGTTCATTAACTGCAAAATATTAGTTATTTCCTGTCAACAATATTAGTTCTTCAATTGAGTAATATTAATTTGTCAATTGTAAAATATTAGTTCAATTATCAATTTAAACATAAAAAATAAATATACACATTACATGAAAAAAAATATATACAGATTACATTATGAGGATGGACTGCGATGTGTTGCTAGAAAAAGTTGAATTAAATATTAAAAAAAAAGTATAGTATTTGTCTTTCTCGTTTTGTCTAGACCTATACTCAGCCTCACGTCGCGCTGCATCCGACTCGTGTAATGTACGGAATAGCTCTATCCTGCTTTCAAATTGTAAATCTAAACCATTTACAGAAAGGTCATGTGCGCGTTTCCAGAATGCAGATATAAACGGTACTGAATGATCGTTGGTTGTCATATGCAACTGAAATTACAGTAAAAAAATTATAATTATAATAAAAAAAAATCATAAATAACAAAAATTATAAAATAACTTGAATATAGTTTTTTCTTACCAATATCCAATGAGAATTGTTGTTCACGTTCCCTAAGATCAATGTCGCGGTCGCAAGTCCTCGATGGGAATCTGTTATTGCGGGAAGGCAAAAAAATCCGCCATGTTCACTAAATGCAATTACGAAGACGTTATATGTGGTTGCAACTAGGTATCCATGTTCAGGTAATGTAAACCATTTAGATATTTCTGCAAAACCTTTGAAATGATCAAGTGATTTTTCCAAATCTGACATGTCGATGTAACCACGTAGAACGTTATCGTATAAATCGCGTCTTATTTGCAGTTCCTGCTTAAGATCCATTCGTACCTTTGGTCAATATCTCTAAATCCGCAGTTCCCATAGATTCTTCGGATCCATAGATTGCGAGTGCAACAGCTCTAAATCCGCAGTTCCCATCTCCAATTACATCATTGTAGGAATGAATATACTTTCTGATATATGGAGGGAAATCGTTCTCCACCGGAGAGTTTAAAAATGGTATTTGTCGGTTAATATTTGTTTGAGATTTGGGTGGCCTACTCGAACTAGCGGTACTTTTGCGATGAGGGGTATCAGGAGGTGGGTGCCTTTGGGGCTTTGAAAGGAGTATTAGGGGAGCAGCCCGGATTTTGGGAAAATCTATTTTGATTATCTTCAGAAAAACTCATCGTACATCTTTCTGATGTGTTATGTCTACGATCAGCTTCTGGTGGAATATCCTAGTGCGCATTAGTTGTCGGCACTCTCCCCTTACCCCATTTTTTAGTAGACTTTTTTAATCCCATAGCTTTTTGCGCCCACTCAAACAAAGAAGGTTGACGATCGCTGCTTGAAGTCTTCTGTTGTGACTTTTTTTTTTCAACCTTCGGTGGAAGAATGTCTTCTGTGTCATCATCAAATAATTTTCTCCTAGTCTTACCACCATTGTCATCATATGTTTCGTCGGTGGTGGTAGGAATACTAGAAAAATCTATATCCAATGTTCTCCTAAACGAGTCTATACAATTTAAAGGTATTGGATAGTTGTTTTGAAAGCACCTTGTAAGCTCGTATTGACACGGAAGACCATGTGTTCTCCTGAGATAGCAACCGCATATTTTTCCACCCAGATTCCTTTCTATTTCTGCGACAATGAGTTCGAACGCTTTGGACGTGATATTGCTCACTAGTTGGCTGTAGAATTCGTTCTGTAGCATATCAATCCTTATCTTGTGGCCGGTAATCCTGCATTGCTTTTTGATCTCGCATATTTGTAACTCCATGACCTAGTGAATTTTTTGAAGATGATGTCAAAGTGCTTCCTGCCGCCATCCAGGTTTTTTTTCACCCTGTGGTGTTCTTGTTCAACCCTACATCAATAATTAAATGAACAAAATTTAAATTTATTACTTGTCTATCTCAATAAATATATTACTTGTCTCAATATGGTAATAGTGCAATAGTTTTGGTTTCATAGGTAAATTTAAATATAACAGCTACCTAACATTAATAGTTTTGATTAGTGGTGATTTTGCTTGAGATTTTGTGCTATTCTTGCTCACTCTTGACCTAATTTCATAATTTTATTGAACTAATTTCACTTAAGTGTGCCTAAATGTGGAGAAAGGGCGTGTTTGGTTTCTTGTGCAGGAATCGAGTCAAAAACGAAGGTTTTGTGAAGTAAATGGGAAAAAGCACTTGCTCGGGTCGTGCAATACCTAAGTCGGGCTGGTTGAAACACAATTTTGAAGAAAATGTCAATTAGCACTTGCTCGAGTCGAGCAACAATGCTCGACCTTCCGTTGGTCGAGCAAGGGAGCGAAAATTGAAAGTTTTGAGTTGCTCGACCCAAATATGGTCGAGAAACGTTGCACGACTCAAGCAACCCTGCTCGAGTCGAGCAAGCCGAAAATATCTGAGGTCCCATTTCTGACCTAGGGACACGTGCCAGAGGATTCAAAAAACATATAAAAAGCCTCATAGTCCCTTGGATTGATATTTAACCGGGCACACAACGATCCTCTTATACTTGAGAGGTGAGTGTTGAAAACACGTGTCAATGGTAATAGTGCAATAGTTTTGGTTTCATAGGTAAATTTAAATATAACAGCTACCTAACATTAAAAGTATAAATATTTTTAAAGTTACCTGTTCGTGGTGTAGTTTTCGTAGTGCATGCGATAATCTAGATGTGCCCGTAAAATTCTTGTTTTATGCGGCCTAAGCCACGTATCTTCGCAATACTCAATTAGATCAGGACATCTGCTGTATTTTTCCTTTATATGAGCCCACCATATTTTCCAATCTTCATGTGTGCCCGACTAGACTGCACAATTCCACCAAAATTTAAATTTATTAGCATGTTTTTCTTTAAATCCTGGTTGTTTTAGAGCCCGTGTATAAACAGTTTGCTCTACGTGGCGCCTGCATAAATGTGCTTGAGATTCTGGAAAAATCACGTCCACAGCATTCATCAACGCGAAAGCCCTATCTGTGACAACGACATTTGGTATTCGTATCTCGTACAATCCCCGAATAAATCCTAGGATATATTCGAAGTGTTCCTGCGTTTCGCGAATCATAAATGTGTATGCGATGGTGAATGTCTTGTGAGTGCCCGTTGCCCCAACTGCCTCAAGCAAAGGCATACCGTACATGTTCGTGTTGTATGTTGTGTCAATGATTAATACTTTCGGATATGCGTTGACCATTACAACCGAACATGGATGACTAAAAACTATATCTTTGAGTTCATTGTTGTCATCCGTCCTAAAATTGTACCTAAATTTAAATAAATACAAATAAAAATTTGGGAAAAAAATAATCAATGTATTTTTTATTTAATTTTGAATGGATTTATTATAGTTATATCAATATGTATGCTAATGCGGACGACACATCATCATTATTAATACACAAAAATACCAAACTCTCTATATGATTGACACATTATCAAAACTCATGAAGTAATATCAAATATATGTAATAATAAAATATTTTAATAATTTGTAAATTATATTTATGGATATATATATATATACGTATTGGAAGTAAAAGCAATGTCATATGGGGCCAGTTTATGACATAATATATGTCAAGACTTTGAATGGAGGGTAGTATACATTAATTAATTAACTGGGATCATAGTTGTTGGATAGTAGAACGGTTGTTGGCATTATGATAAAATTTATGAGAAAATGACATAATTTATAAAATAATAAAAAAAATTGTTTGAGGATTTATACCTGTAATTCCGCTCTCGCAGTAGGTGTATGAAGTTTTGCGTTGAGGTAAGCTCCTCGCGGTTGTCTCTCCTAATCTTTTGCTGTGAATTGTACATTTGCTTTGAGTCCGTCCGATTCTCGGGATTGATTGTCTTTATATATCCCATAATGTTGGCTGCAGTAACATTCATTGAATCTAGTAGTTGTACATGTTTGTACTCTTCGGGTGTTAATTGACCAATTCTGGAACCCTCTGCGTTATTTGGAAATCGATGATTGTGTGTTCCTTCCAAAACATTAATTTCCCACATATCACGCTCGGGATCAGAAAGCCAAGCAACCAAACGAAAAGGACATGAATTTTTGGCGGTTTTTGTATTTCGCTCATTCTTTGTTTTTCTAGGGACATATTCGCCACCTTCACTACATATATATCTTACCTCCTTTGCATTAGAATTACGAATAGCCAATGTGATATTTCGCATTCTAGCAATAGCCTTAACAAAAAATTCAACTCCTTCTTTTCCTTTTAAACCCCCCGGAGGTGTTATAAAATCCTCCGACACATCTGTGGATACATAATTTTCATCATGATAAGGATTCATTTTTTTGGAAATGGTTGCTAAAAGTTTGAGGTTAAAATATGGTATAATTATAAAAAATATGTAGTGAAGGTAAAATAAAGCAAAAATATATAATGTGGTATGAAAAATGAAGAAAATTTGAGGAGAAAATATGAGGAGAAAAACTTATATACGTATGCAAAAATTTGTGCTGAAAGACTATATACGTCTGAAAATTTTGAGCATAAAAACTTATAAACATAAAATTTGAGCAGAATGTGTGTGTATGAAAATTGAGATTTGATGAAAAAATGTGAGTGTGAAAATTGGTGTGAATATGTTGTGTTTAAAAAGAAAAAAAAGTGGTATGAAAAATATTGTGTGCATCTGAAAAAGGAGAAAAACCCGGAAGAAAGGAGGTGGCGCGGCACGCAAGCGCCAGAGGTTCAGGGTTCGCGGCACGCGCGCGCCAGAGGGCTTGTCAATCGCGCCGCCAGCGTGACAACTCCTATCGCGCCACGCCACGCCTAAGTGTCTCCTCCTCGCGCCAAATCCACGCGCCAAGAAGATCCACTCAGATCAAGGGCACGCCACGCGCCTCACGGGTCTGACTTAGATTGGACTACACAGGCACGCGTGTTTTTATGTTTTTTACTCGAATTATCAGTGTATTCACTACTACAATCGGTTATTTAAGTATCACTGTTATATGCACGCGCTCTGGCTGATTCGTATTATTATTATCAGTATTTTAGTATAATATTTAATTTAATAATGATATAATTATGTTATATTTTAGGCATTATGACATTGTATTTTGAATTTTTTTTTAATTAGAATTTAATTTCCCATCAACAACCAACATTAATTTCCCACCATCCCAACATTAATTTTCTAACAACACTCTTTAATTTCTACCTACAACCAACCCAAATTACCTCCTATATAATCCCATTCTTCCTTCATTTTTCCCTTCATTTTTCTTCCTTCTCTTCCTTCTACTCCAACCCACTTTGCAGACTTCTTCTCCTCTTCTTCTCTTCTTTCTTTCTTTCTTTCCTTCAACTCTTTTCTTTCTTTCTTTGCTGCAACTCCTTCTTCTCTTCTTTCTTTCTTTCTTTCCTTCACTCTTCTTCTCCAAACTAACATACCCAGCCACCACCCGCCGCCCGATGCTGCCGCCCGACGCCGCCGCCGACCGCCGTCCGCCGCCTGCCGCCGCCAATTTTTTTTTTCTTTAACGTTTGTTGTGAATATTGTTATTTGACACGTGATAACTAGTCAAACTAACATATTTTTGTTGTATCACAGTCGAATAATTAGTCCCTCGTGAGCCTACTTACCACCGCCGCAATCTTTTGAGTGCCCGTCGTCGCCACTTTCAAGGTATGTTTTATTTGTAAAGTATTAGTTGATATGCAGTAAAGTATTAGTTGATATGCTGTGAAGTATTAGTTGATATGCTGTAAAGTATTAGTTGATATGCTGTTAAGTATTAGTTGATATGCTGTAAAGTATTAGTTGATATGCTGTTAAGTATTAGTTGATATATGCTGTAAAGTATTAGTTCATATGCTGTAAAGTATTAGTTTATATGCTGTTAAGTGTTAGTTGATATGCTGTAAAGTATTAGTTGATATGCTGTTAAGTATTAGTTGATATGCTGTAAAGTATTAGTTGATATGCTGTAAACGAAGTAACGTTAGCTAGTTATTTAGACGTAAACGTAAATGATATGCATAAAAAATTATTAAATATTATCATATCCACATATATATATAACAACTTGTACTCCTTAATATAGTTGGGTGAGAATACAATAATTTTTTTTTTGTGAGGAAGAGACTAGAAACTCCCCCCACCTGTGTCGTTGGCCCCTCAGCGGGGCGGGTTGTAAATCGAAGGATGTGCCCAAGTGGCAGACACTTGTGGGAGAGAGCTAACTGTTGGGGAATAATTTGCACAGATCTATTCGGGGTGAATATTTAAATACAAATTTAATTCTTTAATTATTACTAGCATGAATTAATCCTATATTAATTCAAATAATAATTGCAATATCATGCATATAATAAGCCACGTAAAACCTACGCATGCGAAATCTACGGGTTTACGTGAACGTACCTCTCGGGATGGCAGTGAATTCGGTTGGACGGACTAACCAAAAGGACTTCTCAAGTATTCCCTTAGCCCTTGCTCAACTATCCAGTGGAAGGACACTTGTCGAACAATTAACAAAAAGAAAAAAATAAACTTTGTTGCACCACTTATGTGGATTTGCTAATTTTTCCAGCACATGGAATTGTACTTGGGAATGAAAGAATCATCCCCTATTTATAGGTGAGAGGTGGTCGATTTTTTCAGTAGAAAACCAATGTGGGAAAAGACTTTTCTTGATCACCAAGAAATCTTGAATATATCTACTATATTTTTTTTCCCATAATTAAAATATTCCACAAAAATCCCACCTCATCAATATGGATTATTTTCGAAATTAATGATGCAAGAATCCAAGATTTGGATCTTCTTGAATTTATGAGATATTCTTGTATTTCAAGAAATACATATCTTCCATAATATCTTTTCAAGAAAATCAAGAAAATATTTCTTGCCCACTATATTTCCAAAATTTCGAAATCCTCTTATGAAATAACCAAGTGAGAGATTTCTTGAATTTAATGAGATAATCTTGTATTCCAAGAATACATATCTTCATGCCATAACAAAATTCAAAGAAAATCTTTCTCCCAACTTATTCATAATTTTCGAAAATTTAGAGGAAAAATAAGCAACAAAATTTATTTCATTTTAATCACCTTTTTCAGTTAATGGACTATTTGTTGGGCTACTCAGGGGGCCTTTAGGAGAATTAAGATTGGACCTTCTAATGGACTTTGAATATCTAATATTGAGCCACAATATAATTCAAGCCCATAAATATTAATTAATCCCACTACATAATTAATATTGCACTATCCATCTTAACCCATATTACAGTCAATATGGCTCCCGGTCATTATTTCCCGTGTTTAAGATTATCTAGCCCATTAATTAATTCAAGCCACTGAAATAGCTTTCCGTTAATTAATATCTTTTGTCCTTGGTCAAGGAACGGTTCAACATTATTATCCATACCGGAAACTAATTCCACTTGCAAGATTTGGTATGATAAAGCTTATGAACCTCCCAAGGGGGCAAATCAAACAAGCGTACTTGCACACGATTCTTCGTATTAAATCTTAGCAATCACATGTGACCAATAATATTGCCCAAGATAAAAAGTATTGAATCTCTTTGATTCGCTACCCATGATAAGTCAAAGCAATAGTTACCAATCCCACGTGATCCTATTTAATGGACGGAGGTTAAGAAATAACGAACCACCGAGGTCTAATTCTTCCTTGTTCAGTTCAAGAGAATTTATCCTCCTGTAGGTCTTATTCAGTGCATCAGTCATGCACTAGTGTAATCTCTTGGTCAAGACAAGTCAATCTGAGCCTTACACTTCAACCTTTCACGATGGGTTGTTCATTTCCATCTAGGTCGTGAATAACGTACTTTTAGTTACAAGGGACTGTTAATTTAATCTTCTGTGATCTGGTATCACTAAATTAACTACAATGTAACACGTACGATTTAATGAACAGTTATGCAGTAAATATATGTAACATTTAATAATATTTAAAGCATCAGTGATAAACAATTTTCAGTAAATAAGTCTGAAAATTCAGTTTCGATTATACAAAGTAAAAAGCATACTTTTCAGTATAATCCCAACAATCTCCCACTTATACTCAAAGTCTGCTTTTAAGTATACTACAACATGTCTCGCGTAGTCCGTGACATCTAATGTCACCTACACGAACCTAATAATTTCTCCCACTTATACTCAAAGCAGATTGGCAACGGTCTTGACACCCATTCCACCCACATGTCTCTCGAATGTATTCAGAGGCAGACTCTTTGTGAATGGATCTGCTAGGTTGTCCTTAGACGCTATCTTTGCCACATCTATATCTCCTCTCTTAACGATTTCTCGTACAAGATGTCTTTCCTTTAGTGTGCTCATTTAACTCGTGGACTCTTGGTTCCCTTGAATTTGCAACTGCCCCTAGCAGATATTGCTAAACAAATTCGGAACTCCATCCAAGTCCACTAAGAAGGTCTAGAGCCAAATTGGTTCTTTCACTGCTTCACAAGCAGTTACTTACCCGACTTCCATGGTTGAGTCAGTGATGCATTTCTGCTTCTCACTAGTCCATTTGATGGCTGCACTTCCCAAATGGAAACACACTAACTGAGGCAGATAGTTTCTGGAATCTAAATCTGATTGGAAATCCGAGTCCGTGTAGCCAATGGGGTTTGGACTATCTGACTGATAAATCAACATTCTATCTCGAGTTATTTTCAGATACTTCAGAATGTTTTTAACTGTCGTCCAATGCTCTTTCCCTGGGTTACTTTGATATCTTGCTACCATGCCTACGGCAAAGCAGATATTCGGTCTCGTACATAGCATTGCATACATAAGGTTTCCGACAGCCGAAGCACAAGGAATGTCTTTCATGTCATCTATCTCCTTTTGTGTCTTAGGGGACATTTTCTTGGATAGATGGATTCCAAGTCTGAAAGGTACGAATCCTTTCTTGGAATCTTGCATGCTGAAGTGTTTCAAGACAGTGTCTATGTATGAAGCTTGTGATAAGCCGATCATCCTTTACCTGCGATCTCGAGTTATCTTGATCCCAAGGATGTGTCCGGCTTTCCCTAAGTCTTTCATATCAAACTGTTTTGAAAACCATGCCCTTACGTCTGATCACACCTTCACATCATTCCCGATGATCACAATGTCATCTACGTATAGTACTAAGAATACCAATGCAGTTCCGACACGCTTTTTATACACACAACTTTCAAACTCGTTTTGATCAAACCCATAAGACTTTATAACATAATCAAAACATTGGTTCCAAGCTCTGGATGCCTGTTTGAGTCCGTAAATGGACTTCTTGAGCTTACAAACAAGATGTTCTTGGCCTGTTTCAATGAAACCTTGGGGTTGTTGCATATAGATCTCTTCATCAAGACTTCCGTTAAGGAAAGTTGTCCTGACATCCATTTGCCAGATTTCAAAGTCGAAATGCGCAGCAATCGATAAGAGAATACGGATGGACTTAAGCATGGCTACGGGCAAAAAAGTTTTCTCATAATCGATCCCTTCTTTTTTAGTATAACCTTTCGCCACTAGTCTTGCTTTAAAGGTTTCAACCTTCCCGTCCGATCCTCTTTTCCTCTTATATACCCACTTGCATCCAATGGGTATGACCCCATTAAGTGGTTCGATTAGCCCCCACACTCTATTATGAAACATAGAACCCACTTCAGCTTTTATTGTTGTTTGCCAAGAATCTGCATCCTTATCTTGGAGTGCCTCGTCATATGTCCATGGGTCTGATTCGTCTTGTCCGGGAATCAAGTCCGAGGATTCTCCTATTCCCATGAATCTCTCGGGCTGTCTAACAATCCTCCCACTACGACGAGGGTCCGGTTGTGAAAGCGTATCGTTTGGTATATCGTCTAGTACAGTTGGCACTGAGGTTTGCCCTCTAAGCTCATTTAAGGTAATCTCACTCCTGGGTTTTCTTTGGTTCATATAGTCTTCTTCCATAAATCTAAAGTGGGTGCTGATGACCACCTTTTGATCTTCGGGACCATAGAACATACACCCTTTTGTTCCCTCGAGGTATCCTACAAATAGTCTTAATTCTGATCGAGGATCCAATTTATCGGCTTCCTTGTCCAACACGTAGGCCGGACACCCCCAAATTTCTCATGTGTATCATACTAGGCTTGCTCCCGGTCCACAATTCTTTGGGAGTTTTGGGAACCGAATTGGATAGCACCAAGTTCAGAATAAGTCGTTGTTTCCAAGGTATGACCCCAGAACGACTCGGAAAGATCCGCATAACTCATCATTGATCTAACCATTTCCAAAAGAATTATGTTTCTTCGCTCTGCAACCCTGTTTTGTTGAGGGGTTCTGGGTGCAGTGAGCTGGGATACAATTCCTTCATCAGATAAGTGGTTCAAAAACTCATCGCTGAGGTATTCACCTCCACGATTAGATCGTAGAGACTTGATACGTTTTTCCCTATGATTCTCTGTTTGAGCCTTAAATTCTTTGAATTTATCAAAAGTCTCAGATTTATGCTTCATAAGGAAAATGTAACTGTACCTTGAGTAATCATCAATAAGAATACTCTTAACCTCCTCTTGCTTTGGTTGACATTGGACCATATACATCTATGTGAACGATCTCTAACACTTCTTTGGCCCTATTCCCCATTGGCTCCAAAAGCCCTCTTGGTCATTTTACCCTCCAAACATGATTCGCAGGTTGGAATCGGTTCAACTTGGAGAAGCCCTAGTGAACCGTCTCTCACCAACCTTTGGATCCTCTTTGGATTTATATGACCCAATCTTAGATGCCAAAGAAGTGTTTCGTTCACGTCTGATGAACGTTTTCTTTTCTCGGAAACAGTTGATGTGTTATAGGATACATTTCGTGAGTGGTGTGCATAGTTAATTGTATAGAGATCATTCAACAACGTTCCATGACAGATAAATTTATCAAAAAGAAAAATGGTAACAACTTTATTAAAAAGTAACCGAATATCCATCATAAAAGTTTAGAAACTGAAAACGAATTCTTTCTAAAAATTCGGAACGTAAAGAATATCTCAAAAATAAAACTTTGTCTTCAAAAGACAGGTGCACTTCTCCCACTGCTTCAGCTGCCACTCTCGTAGCATCGCCTAGTGTGATGAGGACCTCACTCCCACTAAGTTGTCGGGTCCGCTTGAACCCCTGTAATGTGAAACAAACATGATTAGTGGATCCCGTATCCACCACCCACAAAATGGGAGGCATACGCCGCTAAACAAGTTTCAACAACTAGTGCGTGAGTATTACCTTTCTTTCCATCCCTTTTAGGTCTAGAACAGGCTGACCTCCAATGTCCTTTCTCACCTCAGTTGAAGCACTTCCCCTTAGCTGGATTGTTCACTCCACCACCCTTCTTCACCTTATCTTTGCCATTGGCAACACTTGAGTTCACTTGCTTGTGGCCTTTGTTCCTTTTCTTGTTCTTACCACCCCTTGGTCTAGAAGAAGAAGAAGGTCCGTTTGCCACCAAGGCTTGGCTCTTCTGCCCCAATATCGCCTCTGCCGAGACAAAAGCTTGCAACAGATCAGGCATCGAGAACTTCTAATTATTCATCTAGTAGTTCAACCTGAACTGTTCAAAGCTTTTCGGCAAAGAATGGAGAACAAAATCGATTTGGGTCTCGATATCGTATTCAGCGCCAAGTACCTCAAGTTTATTAAGGTGAGCCATCATCTGGAGAACGTGCTCCCTTACGGGCTTTCCCTCCACCATTTTCATAGAGAGCAAGTCCCTCATGGTGATCTGACGAGCCACACTGTTCTGATGTTGAAACATCGCTTTAAGACTAGTCATGATTTCCGCAGCGGTCTCAACGTTCTGGTGTTGGTGTTGCAACACATCTGACATAGAAGCCAAGATGGTACACTTTGCCATTTCGTTAGACCACTCCCAGTCAGCATACTCTTTCTTAATCGTCTTAGTGGACTCATCTGATGGTTTATCCAATTTAGGTGTGGTCAGAACCCAATTATGGCTTTGTGCAGTGAGGACAATAGTGAGTTTTCGATTCCAATCAACAAAATTTTCTCCAGTGAGAAAATTGTCTTTTAGTATATTGAACAGTGGATTAAAAGGTTGCGACATGATGAACTGAAATAAATAATAACATGCATAAGCACAAATATATCACAAGGTTCGATCACATGTATCATATTAAAATCTCAAAAAAATATGAACATGCATCAGCCAACATCTCAAAACAGTTTAAATAAGCCACGTGGGGTGGGTCATTATTTAAACACATTCAAGCAGGTTACAAACAAGAACAGTTACAAACCTTTAATATCCAGATTAATAGTTGGCTCCCACTTGATCAATATAAAATTGACAGGGACTTCAGGGAAGTATATGCATATCAATTTTATACCTAAGTAATAACCATGATTAAATACAGGATTACTATTTCGCTTTGATCGAGCCTCGTGGGGAGGGTCATCGTCGCCACTAGTAATAACCCACAATCATCCTTTTGGAATTAATTCATGTGAAAGCTATCTTTTTTGACCGTCCCGTAGGGGGAATTTCTCTAAAAGAATTCACAAATGAATAAATCATGGAGGTCAAAATTAATTCAATTTTATTATCCGGAATAAAATTGTCAATTAATTATTTAAACATACTTAGTAATTTTTGAAGGTGAGATTTTTCCATTTGGCAACTCTCATGCAAACACATTTAAACAAATTAAATAAAGCACAAGATAGCACAAATAAATCAAGCAAGACAGAAAAATAAACATATTGGGTACAAGTTATCCAATTGTCATGGTTTGATTTTTTCTTGGCTTGATCTTGAAAAAACACGTCTCGAATTTCTCCCACTCGATCGTCTCGAAAAATACTTCATCTCGAAGCGCCACGTAAGCATTTCGCGGCAGGAATCTGCACCCGCATCCGGCCTAACTGAACTGCCTGAGACCGACTTCGGCGGCCTCGGCGACCTCGGCACCGCTGGCGGGTCGCGTCCACTGATGCCTCGGCATGTCTCGTGAGTCTCGCGACGTGGGATCTCGGCGGCGGCAGCGCATTAGCGTGCATCAAGAAGCGTCTTCGCCCATCCTCGCCTCGCCCAGCGACCTCAGCGGCGCCCGCGTCCCCGCGTGCGGCCCGTCCGTCCGCTTCGGCGATCGCGCCGCGGTGCCCCATCGCCTTCGCCCGCCCGTCGCGCGCATTCTCCATGGCGCTTTCGGCCACCTCGGCCTCGCCCTACGCCCATGCGTGCGGTAGCAGCGCCGCCACGCCGCACGATTTCGGATTTCGTCCTTTAATTCTTCGTCTCCGTCCTCATTTTCGATCCGGTTACAATTTATTTACAAAAAATAAATAAACCTAGATCTAGACTAGTCTATTACATTGATCAAATCAAACAAATTCTAATCTACTCGTGGATTTACTCACGAGGCAAAATGAATCCGAACGAATCGAATTAAAAACACAGTTTATATGCATGCATAAACAAACACATTAAAATCCATGACAATTGGATACCTGCAAAACAAATCTAACAGTTCTACTATCCAATTTCAAATTTAATGCCAACGAATTAAATTACAATTTAAAATTTCAGAGCCCGAAACTGTGGCTCTGATACCAGTTGTTGGGGAATAATTTGCACAGATCTATTCGTGGTGAATATTTAAATACAAATTTAATTCTTTAATTATTACTAGCATGAATTAATTCTATATTAATTCAAATAATAATTGCAACAACATATCATGCATATAATAAGCCACGTAAAACCTACGCATGCGGAATCTACGGGTTTACGTGAACGTACCTCTCGGGATGGCAGTGAATTCAGTTGGACGGACTAACCAAAAGGACTTCCCAAGTATTCCCTTAGCCCTTGCTCAACTATCCGGTGGAAGGACACTTGTCGAACAATTAACAAAAAGGAAAAAATAAACTTTGTTGCAACACTTATGTGGATTTGCTAATTTTTCCAGCACATGGAATTGTACTTGAGAATGAAAGAATCATCCCCAATTTATAGGTGAGAGGTGGTCGATTTTTTCAGTAGAAAACCAATGTGGGAAAAGACTTTTCTTGATCACCAAGAAATCTTGAATATATCTCATATATTCTTTTTCCCATAATTAAAATATTCCACAAAAATCCCACCTCATCAATATGGATTATTTTCTAAATTAATGATGCAAGAATCCAAGATTTGGATCTTCTTGAATTTATGAGATATTCTTGTATTTCAAGAAATACATATCTTCCATAATATATTTTCAAGAAAATCAAGAAAATCTTTCTTGCCCACTATATTTCCAAAATTTCGAAATCCTCTTATGAAATAACCAAGTGGGAGATTTCTTGAATTTAATGAGATAATCTTGTATTCCAAGAATACATATCTTCATTCCATAACAAAATTCAAAGAAAATCTTTCTCCAAACTTATTCATAATTTTTGAAAATTTAGAGGAAAAATAAGCAACAAAATTTATTTCATTTTAATCACCTTTTTTAGTTAATGGACTATTTGTTGGGCTACTCAGGGGGCCTTTAGGAGAATTAAGATTGGACCTTCTAATGGACCTTGAATATCTAATATTGAGCCACAATATAATTCAAGCCCATAAATATTAATTAATCTCACTACATAATTAATATTGCATTATCCATCTTAACCCATATTACATTCAATATGGCTCCCGGTCATTATTTCTCGTGTTTAAGATTATCTAGCCCATTAATTAATTCAAGCCACTGAAATAGCTTTCCGTTAATTAATATCTTTTGTCCTTGGTCAAGGAACGGTTCAACATTATTATCCATACCGGAAACTAATTCCACTTGCAAGATTTGGTATGATAAAGCTTATGAACCTCCCAAGGGGGCAAATCAAACAAGCGTACTTGCACACGATTCTTCGTATTAAATCTTAGCAATCACATGTGACCAATAATATTGCCCAAGATAAAAAGTATTGAATCTCTTTGATTCGCTACCCATGATAAGTCAAAGCAATAGTTACCAATCCCACGTGATCCTATTTAATGGACGAAGGTTAAGAAATAACGAACCACTGAGGTCTAATTCTTTCTTGTTCGGATTTCAAGAATTTATCCTCTCAGAGGTCCTATTCAAAGGCATCGGTCATGCACTAGTGTAATCTCTTGGTCAAGACAAGTCAATCTGAGCCTTACACTTCAACCTTTCACGATGGGTTGTTCATTTCCATCTAGGTCGTGTATAACGTACTTTTAGTTACAAGGGACTGTTAATTTAATCTTCTGTGATCTGGTATCACTAAATTAACTACAATGTAACACGTACGATTTATTGAACAGTTATGCAGTAAATATATGTAACATTCAATAATATTTAAAGCATCAGTGATAAACAATTTATTTCAGTAAATAAGTCTGAAAATTCAGTTTCGATTATACAAAGTAAAAAGCATACTTTTCAGTATAATCCCAACACTAACAGGATTCAATCCCCAGGACAAACCCCCATAATATTTCAATGGAGAATTTGTCCCACACGGGGTTCGAACCTGCGTTGTCGGGGGACTTCTCCCCACATCACCACAAGCTTTACCAATTTGGCTATTCCCTGGGGGGCAGAATACAATAATTTTGTCATGTTAGATAGTAACTAATAATTAATAGTCTATATTGTTTCGAAAAAAATAATTATAGTTGGGTGAGAATATAATATTTCATCGCAAATTTTGAATTAATATGTTTGATAATGGAAAAAAATAGGAGTAATTATTTTGGAATAAAATTCGTCTTCTAAGAAAACACTTAAAGTGGGATGAAAGTGGGATGATTGGAGTATATAATATATATTATGATCTTAAAGAATACTTTAGTGGGGTAATTTGGAAAAATTATAGGCAAAAATAGGTAAATATGCAATTAAAAAGGAAAAAAAAAGTGAAACTAAATGGAAAAAAAAAACGAACATTATGTGAAAATTTATCATGTCCTAATTTCCTATATAAATATTAATTGATATGCTGTAAGGTATTAGTTATCATGTTCTAAGATATTATTTGTTTTTCTTATATTGTTCAATTGTTGTAAGGTATTAATTGATATATTGTAAAGTATTACTTGATTTACTGTAAAAGTGGTTGGTTGTTATGATTTATAATTTTTGTTTTTTTTTTATGTTTAGTATGTCAGAACTCGAGTGTCCCGAGTGCTCCCGGCTTTGCAGAGTGTGCAACCGATGTGTTCTTGTGGAACACCACTCGTACAATCCTCCTCCTCCTCCAGCTGATTTTTTTAATTTCTCAACCCCCTTCGACATCGACCTAAACACCCCTGCTCTACAACCAATTGACGAGCAGTTTAGTCATTTTTATTCTTACAACACTTCTGGTGATTACAATTTGGGGAACATTGAAAATTTCATAACCCCAATTGCCTTCCCCACTTTTTCACCATCAACCCATCCGTTCATGTCCTCCCACAATATTCCTGCCATGGAAACATCTCAATTCTCCCTTAACATCGGGTTGTCTTCGTCGCATCATTAAGGCCAGGGCTCGTCTACATTGCCTCATCTCCAGGGCCCGTCTACGTCTCATCACGAAGATCCTAACGAAATTCAGAATGAGGATGCGAATGATCAGGGTGCACCACAACCCTCACACTGGTCCCGACAAACTAGGGAATGGTTGACTACGACGTCCATGCCTGGAGGACCTGAAGATCCATCAGTGTTGTGTGCTTTCAAAGCACACAAGGCATCAAAAATATGGGAGGATCCTGTAAGTAAAAAACATTATTTATTTTAATTATTATCTCAAACGATTATGATATATAAATTAACGGGTTTATTTTTTTTGTGAAAAATATGCAGAACTTTGTTAGGGTCCTCGATCCCTAAACTCGTTCGAAAAGTATTAGGAGATGGCCATTGAATTCGTTCATTCCCTGTGTTCCCTTACAGCTCGTGAATACGTCTGGATTGGCGAAAATCGGGGGAATGATGTTTCACTCGAATAACATGGCCCTCATTACTGCTTTCGTCGAACAGAGGCATCCTGGGGCGAACACTTTTCATATGCCACTCGGGGAGATGACAATCACACTCCACGACGTTCAAGCTATCCTAGGTAAACTAAATATAAAACTAATTTTTATTGAATTCGTATATTAAATAAATTTTCTTTTATTATTATTATTCAATTGTACTAATAAAAAAATATTATACTTTCAATGTAGGCTTGAACATAAATGGCAACCCCATCATTGTTCCGAAAGGAGCAGATCAAACTGACCAAGCACTAAAGAGTGCATGCGGGAACAGTGGTGAAAAACCAACCGCCTGTTACTTTGAAACAATAAAAGGGGAGTGTACAAATCCTAACACTAACCTGAGTGATGAATCAATTGTTCGAGGTTACCTGTGGTACACTATGGGGGCTACACTATTTGTTGATAGAACGCGTGATGTTGTCCCCATAAGGTACCTAAAGGTATTGGGTGATTTGATCGGCACTGTCCCTAATTATGCATGGGGAGCCGCCGAGTTGGCGTATTTATATCACCAACTCGGATAGCCATCCAGGCGTGAGACGACACAGATTTTGGGCTGCTTAACACTACTAGAGGTCAAAATTCCATTAAAAATTTTTTCAATGATAATTAATATATTGTTATCAATATATTGTTATATAATACCAACTCATTACAATTTTTCAGTGTTGGATATACGAGTACTTCAACAAGTTGAACAAATTATGTGAAGCTAATTTTTATAATGAAGAAACCCCCCGTGCATTGAAATGGAACAAATTGCATCGATTTGATACCAGCACTTATGCACGGGATCTTGTTCATTATCGGAAATTACTGGATAATTACCCATCAACTCATGTATGTTTCTCATTCTCATTCTCAATACATCTTAATAGAAAATACGTTATTTATAATTTAATAATCAAAATGTCTTATAATTTTATTTTTCATACATACATTATAGATCGATTGGACTCCGTTCGGCGTTCCATCTACTATCCCTCCTGCATCGTTATTGTTGGGATATTTTTAGTTTTGATAAATTATGCCAAAACATTATCAACTTGTGTTATTTAAATTAATATACAGATAACAAGTTGAGGGGGAACGAGAGAACAAGTTAAGAAGAAGAAGAAATCACCGCGGCAGATCAAATCACCAGGCAAGATCGGATCACCTAGGCGATATCAGATCAATTTGTCAGAATGATATCGATCGATCAGATCGGTATGCGATATCGGATCATTTATGCGAGATCGGATCATTTATCTTGAGATCAGATCGATTATCTTGATGTCAGATCATTTATCTGATATCAGATCATTTAGGCAAGAATCAGATCGGTATCTTGATAGATCAATTGTCTGAATCGGATCATTTATCTTGATATCGATTTCGATCACGATCAGATCTGATCTGAAATCGGCCCGATGAACATTGTTTTTCGGAACTTGATGAGCAGTGATTTCAAAGACACCGAAATATCTGATCATTTTATTGGACGGATCATGCGACGAATCGAAGCGATGAAGCGAGAATCCGTGATCGGATCAGATTAGACACACAAAAAGCGGTGATCAATAAGAAGATAACAACATATATGGATGTGACATAAAGGCGCAAACAACAACGGTAAAAAAAAAAAGAAAATTTGGAAGATTATTAGTATGGATTTGAATATTACTCCAAGCGGTAATATTCAAATCCACACTATAAATACATTGCACTATCTTCAAAAGAAGATAATGGAGGATCTGCAAAGTGAAATTAAAGCCAAATATTCAAGCAACTCCATTCATAGAACACAGAGCAAGAAATACACACATATATTCAAAAGTGTTCTACCCTAGATCTAAGCACAAATGCTATATCCTAAGCTTAGATAGATTTTCCCATCCTTAGCATTGAGGCTAAACAAATGTAAGGGAAAATCTCAACCTAGTTGGAAACCAAACAAACCTTACCCAAATCAGTTTGATAGGATAAGTTTGTAGGTGAGTGTAAACTCGGTAAACATCTAGCAATCCCGAAAGGGAGGGTAGGCAATCCCGTGAGGGAGATAAGTCCCGTTTGAGTGTGAACTCGATAAACATCTATAGGCGATCCCGTGAGGGTGATAAGTCCCGTTTAAGTGTGAACTCGGTAAACATCTGTTGGTTAAGTTGGTGCCCCATGAAGGGAAGAGTGGATGTAGGACTGGTTTGTTCGAACCACTATAAAAATACGCGTGTTCTTATTTGCTTTCATATTAACTGTCATACATACTTTAGCAAATCTGCATAACACACATTCAAAAAAAAAAAAATTTAAGTCACCTCCCATTGAGATTTTACGAGCTTTAAATCGGGTTTTTCGGGACCATCAGTTATTCCACGGTTGCATCAATTTTATGGATTATGCCGAAGGTTATATGCCTAAAAGGATTGCAACACAATTCGGGAGAATTCAAGGTATCCCACCAGCACCGCTCAACTTCGATAAAAATCTATCAAGGTTGGGTCTTAATGCAAGGGGCTACAAGAAGGTGTATGGACCCCAAGTTGCATACTGGAACGAGATGGACCATCACTACTATCCACTCGGGCACCTTGGTCACGAAGCTGTAATTCAGAATCAGACCACGCCAGAGTATATGGAATGGTATCAAAATATTACACATCTCAAAGTGCACAACCCTGAATTCGGCGCAAACAATGTGCACGTCAACCCTCGTTCGGCGCATAATACGTTGGGACGCATCATGCAAGACACACAGTTCTTCCAGCAGCAAATTAACCAGTATCCACAAGTTTCAGATTTTGTCCATACTGGAATTAACCAAATTGGTCAAGATGCTGGTATGCAACAAGTCCCTAATCATGGATATTGGGGACCGCAATAAGGATATAACGCTGACCAATTCGCCCAACCGATACCGCCTGGGTGGTGGGGCCAATATTTCCCAAACCCGCCCTACAACCCCGACGACGACAATAACAATTAGTCCATTTTTATTGATTTTGATGTTTGATGGGTATTTGTAATAAATTGATTAAGTTGATGAATGAATATACTTAATTTTTTTACCTGTTGTTAAATTTTTTATTGTTGACGTTTTTTATCTTCTTTTTATAGCATTAGTAATTTATTAATATAAAATCTATAATAATAGACAAAGAATTATAAAGTATTAATTTATAATTATTAAATTATAAATTAATTCATTTAATTATTGTGAAATTAATTCATTATACTTAATAAATTCAATAATACTTTTCAATTAATATTATTAAATTAATCAAATAATAACAATGAACACATTTAATTAGTGTGAGATTATTTAATTTAGTTTCACATTTTTTTGATTAATTATTTTCCATTAGGCAAAAATATTAGTTTCACAATAGTTATCCAAATGATAAATGATAAATTAGTTCGTTTAAATGATAAATAAATTAATTATTTACTAATATTTGATTAAATAAAGAAAAAAATTTTAAAAAAAACCATAAATCATCATTGGCGTGGGTATGACATTGACCAAATCTGCGTCCTTTGTCATATGACGAGAGAGTGTCTGGTCAGCGTATGTGGCATGACAAACATTCTTCATCGGACTTCAATCAGTAGTAAAAAATGTGTATTTAACATAACTCCCACACCAGTAACCATGTCCAACCGTTAGAGAAAAAAAGCAAATAAATTATAATAAAAAAATGAATATTCATGGCTTTTCCTGACCAAGGTTGGCAGACAAACCCAGTGAGTCAAGGTCACAACATATTGCTTCAAACTCCATATGCCAATTGTCAACATAGTTTTAGTCGAATTAAATTTTATTTGAATAATTTTATACTGTAAATTTTGTGGATAAACATAAATTTTAAAAAATAAAAAATAAAAAATTAAATCAAATTTCATATTTTTGAATCCCTCTATATACTAATAGAGAG
Organism: Stenogyne calaminthoides; assembly: GCA_037126765.1. Classification (NCBI taxonomy): domain Eukaryota; kingdom Viridiplantae; phylum Streptophyta; class Magnoliopsida; order Lamiales; family Lamiaceae; genus Stenogyne; species Stenogyne calaminthoides. The sequence continues at coordinate 11,377,325 of JBBCBC010000002.1, read as the reverse complement.
TTTTTTTGATGATGTGTCATCTTGTGGTTAATTTTGATGATGTGTCATCTTGAAGTTAATTTGGATGAGAGGTTACATTTTAGTGTATTGATGTGTTATTTTTTTATTGGTTTGTAGCAATATGTGACATCCATCTGACATTTTAATATGTAGTTTAATAAAAAAAATTGCAATTACTAAAGTTTGAACCATGCACATCTTAAATTATATTTATGTTACTTAGAAACTAAGTTAATCTATAAAATTTTAAATATCTTGAATATTTATTTTATTGAGCATTAACTTTCTTGTATTAACCTTTATTTTATATCTAATATTTTATTATATATCGATTTTGAAAACATCACTCAACAAACTAATATGAAATTTATACTTAATATGTGTCGCATTATTGTGAATTTCGATGATGTGTCGCCTAATTAAGAAATGAGAATTATGTAAAAAGAAAATAATAAATTTGATATATAGATAATGATGGCATGTCACAATATAATTATTTTCTAATTATTTAGATAATTAAAGTATGTATGAATATTATAAAATGTGTAATTAATATTTATTATTTTATATTTCACTTATTTAACTTTATTATATGCTTCATTTATTTTTGTTTAGTTAATTTTTATTTTGACTTAATTTAATATAAGTAAAATATTCAATCTAAATGTATTTTATGTTAATGTGAATTATATTTAATTATTAATTCTTTAATTATTAATTTTGTTTTATTATTGTTCTTATGTATATCTTAATTTATTTTATGTAACAAAATATTTTATATTATAATTCATTCACTTTTATTTATTTATTAATACATATTAATTAATATATTAATATTTTTTTAATTTTGTTTCATTTTTTTTTCTTAATCGGTGTATGTTGTTTTAATTTTCTGGTTTCAACTTCATATTAAAAGGAATGATTAATATTTGACATAATAATTTGATTCCAAGATTTAAGCAAAGTTGTTAATATACCCATTAAACAATTATTAATTTATATTTCATGTATATATGTATATATTTATATTTTTAATTATTAAATATATTATTTAATGAGAATGTTGTATTTTTTAATTGAAGACCGCGTAAAACGCGGGCATTAAACTAGTTCTCTATAAATAGTGATCAATATTGACATATTTTGAAGCACAATCTGAAAATCTTTTTTTTTCTTTTCAATTTTGTATTATAACTTGTAATTTTAATTTTATTATTGAGTTCATAGCTTATTTTAAGTTTTTTATATAAATTTGAAATATTAAATTATTTTTATATATTTTTTTACCCATTTTAAATATAATAAATATTGATTATAGATAATATGTAACTAATAAGTAATGATTTTTTTTTATTATTTTAGGTTGTAGGTTGTATATGTATGTGGACGAGGGATAAATAATTTTTTATTAAAATGTTGGATAGTTTGGGTTATGCATGTGGAAAAAAAAATTAAGTTGAGTCATAGATTGTGTATGTGAATAAGAGAAAAAAAATGAATTTTATTTTATATTAAAGACAATTTTTTATATACAATAATGTACGAATCTTATATCCATACAATATGTCAATACATGCTCCATCGTACCCACATAGATGAATATTCGTGGATTCTTTGCGGATCGAATTGGCCATAAAAGTTTTTCCAAAAAAATATTGTGCTAAGGCGAAACAAGAAAACTCGCTCACATGTGTGTTACTTATAAGGGAAAACATGTGTTACTGTAAGAACAAATATGTGTTACTGTAAGGACAGGTAACACATACTTGTCTTTTTAATACACATATTCTTTAAAGATATTGAAAAATGTGTTATTATATACACACAAATTTGTTATTGAAAGAGAAAATTGTGTTAATGTATGAACAAAATGACACTCTCTCTATTTTTTTCGCTTCTCCCTTTTTTTTATGTGTTTCTCCTTCTGACCAGTGATCAACTGCTTTAAGACCATTCACATTGGTCATGACCTTGGGTAGCCTGCAAACCCAAATAATAACCATGGTCACCCACAAAGCAAGAATGAAAAAAAAACTTACAAGTGTCGTATTCTAATTGGTTGAGTTAGGTTTTATTTGTAAAAAAATTGGATTGTTAATATTATGCATAATATATGTTTAAAAAGAAAAAAAAATATATTCCCTCTGTCCCACAAAATTATACTCCCTCTGTCCCACAAATACTTGCCCTAACTTTATGGCACGCATGTTAAGAAAAATGTGTAATGAGTGGAGTGTTGTGGGGTAATGTAGTAAGTTTATATGTATAAAGTAAATGAATTAAATGGATTGTGTGTATATGTGAGCTACAAAAGTAATGACATTTGGTGTAAATATGTAAATATTATGAGGATGAAATTTAGTAAGGAGTTTCCTTTTTTAGGTGTGAAAATATTTGTGGGACGTCCCATAAAGGAAATTGGCAAATTTTTCTGGGACAGAGGGAGTATCAAAATTCATATTTTTTATATTCTCTATATATAGAGACTAATTGATGTAGGCAGCGAGAGCGTATAATAAAGATGAATAAATACGATAACACAAGAACACACTAATTTCGTTGATTCCAAGAATACTCGGAAAAATGGCAAACTCAAATTACGTTGATTCTCACAAGAATATCGTAAAAGAGATATTGAGATAAAACTCTCATTTTTCATTATAAATTCAACTCCTTTTTACAATAATAAGAACACCTATTTATAATACTAAATTAACTTACGGAACAAGAAACGTAAATAAATCCTAAATATTGCAATATCAAATCAAATCCTAAACATAAATAAGTAAATTTAATTATACTATAAATAAAATCATAAAATATCTTTCAATATCTTCATCCATATCTCCATCATTCTCCTCCTCTTGGAGAGGATTCGACCTCGAATCTTGTTGGTGCTCATTGTAAAAGTGCGGAAACGAGCGAAAACATCCTTGAATTCACGTAGCGAACAAGTCATTATATCTGAAAATTCTGCCACTAAAACATCAATAATATCAAACACAAAATATTGATCATCATTCGCTAAATTCGTTGAGTAAAAGAAAATTTGATGAAAATCTTTAATCACAAAAGTATCTTCATCCATATGATTATACCCAAATCCACAATTATTTACATCTTCTTCTCCATAAAAAATTGGTGTGCCATCATAGCCATCATCACCAAAATTAATCGAAGTGTCAACATACTCGTTGAAAATTGATGGTTCATCATAACCACAATCTTCATCAAGATATACATCAAAAATTGGTGGTCCATCATATTCACCATAGAATATATGACCATAACTCAATAAATCGATATTTTGGCGGATCTGCGTATTATCATATCTCCATACGTTGACTGTTTATCACGAAAAGTATCATAAACCGATTGAAATCTCGGAATCATCATCGAGAATCGTAACTGGTCTCTGATTACCAACTGATGTAGGCAGCGAGAGCATAAATAAAGATGAATAAATATGAGAACACAAGAACACACTCATTCCGTTGATTCCAAGAATACCCGGAAAAGTGGCAAACTCAAATTACGTTGATTCTCACAAGAATACCTTAAAAGAGATATTGAGATAAAACTCTCATTTTTCATTAATAAATTCAACTCATTTTTATAATAATAAGAACACCTATTTATAATACTAAATTAACTTAGGAACAAGAAACGTAAATAAATCCTAAATATTGCAATATCAAATCAAATCCTAAACATAAATAAATAAATCTAATTATACTATAAATAAAATCATAAAATATCTTTCAATATCTTCATCCATATCTCCATCACTAATACTGACATATTTTGAAGCACAGTCTAAATTATATTTTCTCTTCAAAATTTATACCATTTTTCTCCTAACTTTTAAATATAAAAAATATTGATTATAGATAATATGCAATAAATAAATAAATAATTAATTAATTAATTTAGGTAGTAGATTTTGTCTATATTTTAAAAGAGAAAGTGAATGTTGACTCATACATTCTTAGCACTTTCGGTTTAACCGGGTTCAATCGGATCTGATCGTTATTCACGTGGTTGCATGACATCATAATGACATCATAATTATTTAATATATATAAATTATAAATATTCATCTATTTTTTTTAAAAAAATTCTAGCACCTCAAATATAATTTTTCGAGATAGTTTCTCAAAATTGCAAAATAGCCCCTAAAATTGCAAGATGGACCCTTCAATAAGTATTAAAATATTATAAAATAGCACTCAATTTTATGTTATTTCTAAATATTATCAAAGCGGCGAGTCAATCGGTCAGCGTTTTGTGCTCGTTTTCTAGCTTTTTAACGCTTTGTAAGTGGTTGAAAGTCAAGAGGTCCAATGCTTTGAATCAATTTGTTGTGTTTTCCGATTAGCTGCGGACCAGCCGGTCAACTCGCTTTTTAATAATAGAATTGTGAATGTGGATGAGAGAAACGTATTTTTTATTAAAAGGTGGGTTGATTTGAGTTTTAGATATGGATAAAATTAGATTGAATTGTAGGTTGTGTTTGTGGATGGGAGAAAAATAGCAAATATTAATACGACCTGCGGGTCAGAAACAGGTCAAACAGATTTTTTTCAGTAAAATCAGCGTAAAGACATAACAACAAAGCTCCCTTTGAGATCTGTGTTATATAAGGGTAAACATGTGTTACTAAAAGGAAGGATACATGAAACATGACCCGTGGGTTAGAAGGAAAGCGCATAAATACAGAGGAAAAAATTCGCGGATCCTGTGCAGGTCGAACTGGGTCAAATAAAATTTTCTATAAAATTCACGCAAAGGCAACAAAATAGAACTCACTGTTGGATTTTAGAGGCACGTAAACACGTAATACATGCGCAGCGAAATTAAACATTTCACCAACAACGAACATATAATTGCATAATTGAATACGTATAAACATAAAGAGAAATCTTATAGTAAATTGTACGTATATTTCTCTACTGTGGTATCCACGTAATTCCCGTTCACGAACTTGCACAGATTTGCCAGCGTTGAATCTTAGACGAAATTTGCTAGGAAAATTTATATTCTAGATTTTATGGAGAAATATGAACAACCGTATTAAGGATTCCCAAGAACTCATATATATAGGAGAGACTCAGCTTAAATCTTAAGCTAACCTGATTGGGAAATAAAATCCCTAATCTTTATTTAAATAAATCTCTAAGATTTATTTCCCACATATAAAATCTCTACGGATTTAATTCTCATGTATATCAAATCTCTACGGATTTGATTCCATATATATTAAATCCTACAATAATATTCCATATATTATTATTGGGAATTCTTATTTAATTAAATCCAATTTAATTAAATATTAATAATAATTAATTCCAAATTAATCTATTATTAATTAATTCTCCATAAATTAAATATTAAATCCAATTTAACATTTAATCAACCAACTATAATCCGTAAAGGGAACTACTTGTTGTGTGACCCATAGGCCCTCATATATCAAGCGATTAGTCAAACTAACGGTCTTAATTGAACCCTAGACAATAAATCAGACATTCTCAATATATGAGGTACGTTACGAGAAACGTGCAACTACCTGTAACTGAAACATGGGCTATTACAATTTCCTCCTTTCATTCGCGAATACTCGATTAAGTCTTGAACATGATGAAGTGTCTATTCAAATAACTTAATCATATTATCTCTAATCACTAATTGATCATGTATGTCACACTTAGCCACAAAGTCTAAGTTGACGTGCATCGGCCGATGACTTTGATCCAATTATGATGAGAATACGAGTATTCTCTCTAAATCCACATTGAGGAATGAATCCTATTCTTGGCTCAACTACCACGCACAAGTACTTCGTGATGAACTCAATCCAAGCCATATCTACCCATGGTTAGGGTGCAAGCGTCGGCCATGGTCAAAGTTCATCATCCCACACATGTCGTGCGTATTGACCTCAAGTCAAAGGAGTATCGCATCGCTCCCACTAACTGAGACACCCGTAGACACGTATAGTGGAAAATCATCAAACGGCTTCTCGGATGGGTATACCAATACCCTCTAAGGTATTTGTGCATCCATCATGAGATACCTAGTATCTCGTAGTAAGTGAGATGTTACTACACTCTCTAAGAGTATGATGCAGATCGCACACCAATCTCCATTGTATCATCAATATCCCATTCTTGATGATCCTTGATCGGGGCTATTTGAGAATCATGATTAAGTCATCTGAGTTCTCACAACCTCAATGACAACAATGACTCATGGGAACACTTGAATGAATAAATGCAAACAATCAAACATGATATTCAAACAAGTGTATTGCCATACATTAATATTAAATGAACTATAATATTAAATCAAACTGAATGTCATCGAGTATTATGTCCTTACAATAGATTGTCTCTAGGACACTAACACTAATAATCTCCCACTTGGACTAGAGTCAATCACCTACATGTCTAATCCCTAGACCATCAAATGTCTAGTGTGTACATGAACACTCAGTATTTTGGTGAAAGGATCTGCCAAATTAAATATGTGAGAATACATTTTAATTCTATTTCTCCTATCGTTATGATCTATCAGATCAAATGATAAGTCTGGTACTGCTTGTCGATCTCGGTTCCTTTGCTTGCGCAATCGCACCAACGTTGTCTCAATATAAGTTTATTAGACAACTGGCACTCGAAACTACCCCTAGTTCTCTTAAGAATTATAAAATTCAGACAGCCTCCTTGAGGCTTCTGATACAGCAATGTACTCAGCTTCAGTTGTTGAATCTGCGGTCGTCTCTTGCTTTGAACTATTCCAACTGACCGCCCCATCATTGAGAGTGAAGCGTAACCTGACTGTGATTTGTAATCATCACAGTTGGATTGGAAACTTGTGTCAGCTTAACCAGTCATTACTAGTTTTGACTGTCCACCATAGACAAGGAAACATTCTTTAGTTCGTCTAAGATACTTCAGAATGATCTTGACAGCAATCCAGTGAGACTCACCCGGATTATGTTGGTATCTACCAGTGATGTTGATAGCGTAGGCCACGTTCTGCCTAGTGCAAGTCATAGCGTACATGATTGACCCAATTGCATATGCATACGGGGCATCTTTCATGTGCTTGATATCAGCTTCAACAGAAGGACAATCCTTCTTTGATAGCTTTATCCCATGATTTGCCGGTAGAGACCCTCTCTTAGAGTTCTCTATCGTAAAACGCTTCAACACCTTGTCTACATAGGTGGACTGTGACAGTCTCAACATCCTCTTAGATCTATCCATGTGGATCTTGATCCCTAGGATTTAGCAGGCTTCACCAAGACCCTTCATCATGAAGGTCTTTAACAATAAATCTTTAACGGACTGCATTAACGGGATATTGTTTCCCAAAATCACTATGTCATCGACGTACACGATTATGAAAATAATATTCTTCCCGCTGCGTTTACAATAAAAGCAAGGATCTTCTAAATTTCTGATGAAGTCAAAAGGGACTTGATAGCTTCATCAAATCGGATATTCCAACTCCTAGAAGCTTGCTTCAATCCATAAATGGATATCTTTAGATTGCATACTAGATTAGAATTTGACTTAGATGTAAAACCTTCTGGTTGGGTCATAAACACTTCCTTATCAATGTTTTCATTGAGGGAAGTTGTTTTGACGTCCATCTGCCATATCTCATAATCACAGTGTGCTGCTATTGCAAGTAAAATTCGAATGGACTTGATCTTTGCAACTGGTGAGAAGGTCTCGTCATAGTCAATGCCTTCGCGTTGATTATAACCCTTCGTCACCAACCTAACTTTGTTGGTTTGTACTTTGTCATTTGCATTGGTCTTGCTCTTGAAGACGCAATCACAACGTATGGGTCTAACCCCTTCAGGCAACTCAACCAAGTCCCAGACTTGATTGGTGTACATCGAGTCCATCTCGAATTTCATGGCTTCATGCCACTTCCCTGAATCAATATCTGATATTGCTTCAGAATAAGTATTAGGATCGTCCTTATCCGGTATGTCCATATTATCGAGTTCCTCCTAGAGGTAAATGTATCTAATGGACAGATTACGATTCCTAATTGACTTACGGAGTTGTGGTTGTGTAGGCTGTACATTCTGATTGTGAAAATATTGTGGTGCATCGATATCATCAATGTCCGGAGAGTCCTCAAGAGCTACACTTTCAGATGCCTCTTGGGCGAGAGTTTGAACTATGCTGTTCTCATTCAGCCCACTTGGAGGTTCTTGCACTGGCAAGCATACTCCAATTACGCTCCCACTGGCTGAAAGACGATCACCTAGTGAAAGACTCCCACCGTGAAAGTTGTTGAATGCTCCCACTGATTCCTTGTTATGTTGCTTTGACGAGATATCAGTCTCTTTGTTAATTTGTGGTTCTTGAATTTCTTCAAGTTCTATCAGCTTACGACTTTGTTCCTTAAAGACATAGTTTTTTTCGAGGAACTTGGTCTGCCTAGAAATAATCACTGATTGTTTCTCAGGTGGATAGAAGCAATATCCTTTAGTTTCCTTAGGATATCCCACAAAGTAACCCTTTTCACCTTTGGATTCCAACTTGTCGGTAAGTATTCTTTTCACAATCACCGGGCAACCCCATGTTTGATATGTGTAAAAGTTGGCTTCTTGCCACACCATAGTTCATATGGCTTGTGCTCAACCGATTTAGATGGAATCTTATTCAGAATGTAAATTGAGGTTTGTAACGTGTATCCCCATGAGAATGTCGGAAGAGAGGAAAAGCTCATCATGGACCTTACCATGTCTAACAGGGTTCGATTTCTTCTCTCGGACACACCATTCATCTGAGGTGTTCCGGGAGGAGTCCATTGTGACTGGATTCCATGTAACTTCAAGTAATCAATGAATTCATGGCTAAGGTATTCACCTCCTCGATCTGATCGAAGAGTCTTGATACTCTTACCAAGTTACTTCTCTACTTCAACCTTAAACTCTTTGAATTTCTCAAAAGATTCGAATTTGTGTTTCATAAGATACACGTATCTGTATCTTGAGAAATCATCAGTAAAAGTGATGAAGCATCTGAAGTGACCCCTAGCTAGAGTGGGCAATGGTCCACATTCATTGTTGTGGATCAGCTCTAGAACTTCTTTGGCACGCACCCCTTTCCCAGAAAAGGTTTGTTGATCATCTTGCCCTTGAGACAAGATTCACAATCTCCATAAGACTCAAAGTCAAATGGGGTTAAGTAGTCTAACTTTCTTAACCTTGTAATTCCTTTCTCGTTTACATGATCAAGTCTACAATACCACAAGTAAGTCAGGTTTTCATGATTACTAAGTTTGAGTCTTTTATTTTGTATATTAAGAACATTATATCCACAATGCAACAAGTATAAATCATTCACCATAGGGGCATTCCCATAAACCACGCCATTCAACGTGAAATAACAATTATTATCACTAAAATGGAAGGAATAACCCTCAATGTCTAAAATAGGAATGAAAAAAATGTTGCGAGTAATAGGAAGAACTAGATGACAATCATTAAGTTCTAATCTAAAACCAAAAGGGTAAGTCTAACACATAAGTCCCCACACATTCAGGAGCAACTATTGCTCTGTTCCCATGTGTAAGACGACTTCACCCGCCCTAACGGTCCTATGACATATGAACCCTTTCACATTAGTGCAAATGTGAGAGCCAAATCCGGTATCCAATACCAAGTAGTTAGCGCTATTAGTGGATATGTCTATCTTAATAACAAACATAAATGTTCTAGTGCCAGAAGCACCCAGTGCCTTCCTTTTAGCAACCAGAACCTTATAGTCCTTCTTCCACTGTCCTCTTCTACTTATAGTAGAGGCACACATCCTTGTCTACCCACTCCTTCTTTTGAATACCATCTTAGTGATAGTGAACTCAAAAGTCTTGAGCACGTTATGAAGTTCAGGCATGGTCGCATCCGTCTTATTCATATTGTAGTTCACAATGAAACTAAAATATGAATCCAAGAGCGACTGGAGGATAGCATAAATGAAAACGTTGGTCTTTTAGCTCAAAGCCTAAATTACTAAGTTTATCAATTAGGCATATCATCTTAAGCACATGAGGTGAAATCTTCTCTCCTTTAGCTAACCGACATCTGAACAGATCTCTCATCACTTCATAAATCTCAGAATGAGATTCAGAATCAAAGAGATCCTTCAGATGCTTGAGCATTTAGAAGAGACCCATTTTCTCATGTTGTCTTAAGCGATTCGGGAGTCATGCCGAGCAACATCACACATTGCGTCTGGGAAACATTCTTTTGATGCCTATTCTGAGCTGCTACGTCAAACATAACTGTCTTAAGAAACCAGCTGCAGGGGTAACAGGGATTGGCGTGTCCAACACGTACTCAATCTTTTCTTGCCTTAGCACTAAACACATGTTTAGGTGCCAGCCCAGAAAATTTGGCCTAGCTAGTTTATTTGATTCCAAAAACACATCTCAATAACAGTTATACATTTCAACTAACCAAGAGAAATAAAATAAAATGGGAATTAAAATACATAATTCCTATGATCAATATTCAGCAATCAAAATAAACATGGCATTTCTTTTGTGTTTATTTTGTCTCCATTATTTTTACATACTCAACGACCTCATCAGAAGAGTACGAATTTATATCAAATATAAATTGTAATGGACTAGGATCCACATTCCTACCATCATAATCCCAGCGAGGGCTGATCATTACAATATCATAACTGGTAGGTCTCCAAACCAATTGCAAAACTAAAATTCCTAGTTTGTCGAACCTAGTTCGACTGATGTCCCTTATCCTTTGTTCCCCGCGAGGGCTAGCGAAATAAAGTTAAGTTGGTTTACAACCATCAAGCGGCGACATTACATGTCCCTATAAAAGTCCCGTTAAATGTAGATCCGAGCAAAAGACGAGGGTCTTTAAGTACTCATTGGAACGAAATCTCCGGTTTACTTTTAATTTTGATGGAAGACATCTTATCAAATTAATGAGAAAACCATATTTTAGTGAGGAGCGTTTTTAAAGGCGGGGTATTAATTGCTTAATCGAGATCCAACATGTTAATCTACATCACATTTGAGCAATTATTGGGCGCCGCCTACCCAAACATGACTTTCACGGACTAACATTTATATGGGCGCCGTCTACCCAAACAATTAATACGGTCCGACAATTATTGGGCGCCGCCTACCCAAACAATTATAATGCGGACGTAAAATGCGTTTACAGAATATAAAACATGTTAACCAAGTGGGAATTAATAACACGTTTAATCCTTTAAACCATAATTTGAAAATCCAATTTTAAAATTAAGTTTAATGATTAAATTAATTATTAATATCTTGACTTTAAGTAATCCAATTAATTAAGTCAGTTATTACTCCAACTAATATGTTTTATTAAAACCCAAATTTTATTAATTATAACAAATTAAATCCAATTTAATTTTAATCAATAAATATAGGGGCTCAAGTGCAATTTCTAAAATTTGCACGGAGGGGTTTGTTTGAAATCCAATTTGAAAAACAGCCCCTCCCTCATCACTGCCCAAAAAAATCGTCTCTCCATTCGAGACAACCGAAATCGACAATTCAACCTCAGTTCATCAGAATTAATCCAATTAATCATATGAACAATCAATTAAAATTTTAGATCATCCAGGTTAATCGAAATAGTCCAATCAAATCAGACAACCCATGGTACCACCCAAAGCAACATACCAATTTTACAAAATTGGCGTGAAGCGAAGGCGCATGCACTGAAATCGCCACCGCCGCTAAGCGCGCAGGCGACTTCGATGTCGTAACCCCCAAATTGGAAATAAATAACCTCGTTGAAATCCGAACTAGAGACGAAGGAAGGCGAATTAGGAGCGTGGGGAGGCGTGTCGAAGCATCAAGAGCGCGAAGAGCAAGCAATCGCGGTGGCTTTACGCCCTTGAAACATGTCGAACGTAAGCATAGTCATGTAAGCGATGACACGCTGCGAGGATAATTTAATCGTGACTCACGCCGTGCCGAATCGCGTTGAATCGAGTTAATCCACCACGGGTCCAACCCGTTTGCATTCGCTCCGTCGCGCAGCGCCCGGTATTCTCGCCAAGTCGAGATGTAGTGCTCCCGGCTTCAGCAAAGCCCTGGGCCAATTAGGATCGCGAGACATCGAGAGAAAAAGGAAGGAGGGCGGCGAGTTTTCGCAGAAAACCCTCTGGGTGAAGAAGATGAGACGAGCCAATTATCAAAGGGGGAGGGGTTTTGTTCAATTAAAACAAGTATTAAACACACAAAACTCATATAATGAACATGGTGCGTCCAACACACCAATTATGCATACACAGCCGTGCGGTCCAATTTATAAAAAAAATTACAAATCAATCAATTAGCAATTAAATCAAGAGTCTGAGCTCTGATACCACTGTTGGATTTTAGAGGCACGTAAACACGTAATACATGCGCAGCGGAATTAAACAGTTCACCAACAACGAACATATAATTGCATAATTGAATACATATAAACATAAAGAGAAATCTTACAGTAAATTGTACGCATATTTCTCTACTATGGTATCCACGTAATTCCTGTTCACGGACTTGCACAGATTTGCCAGCGTTGAATCTTAGACGGAATTTGCTAGGAAAATTCATATTCTAGATTTTATGGAGAAATATAAACAACCGTATTATGGATTCCCAAGAGCTCATATATATAGGAGAGACCCAGCTTAAATCTTAAGCTAACCTGATTGAGAAATAAAATCCCTAATCTTTATTTAAATAAATCTCTAAGATTTATTTCCCACATATAAAATCTCTACGGATTTAATTCCCATGTATATCAAATCTCTACGGATTTGATTCCATATATATTAAATCATACAATAATATTGCATATATTATTATTGGAAATTCTTACTTAATTAAATCCAATTTAATTAAATATTAATAATAATTAATTCTAAATTAATCTATTATTAATTAATTCTCCATCAATTAAATATTAAATCCAATTTAACATTTAATCAACCAACTATATTCCGTAAAAGGGAACTACTTGTTGTGTGACCCATAGGCCCTCATATATCGAGTGATTAGTCAAACTAACGGTCTTAATTGAATCCTAGATAATAAATCAGACATTCTCAATATATGAGGTACGTTGCGAGAAACGTGCAACTACCTGTAACTGAAACATGGACTACTACGATTTTCTCCTTTAATTCGCGAATACTCGATTAAGTCTTGAACATGATGAAGTGTCTATTCAAATAAATTAATCATATTATCTCTAATCACTAATTGATCATGTATGTCACACTTAGCCACAAAGTCTAAGTTGACGTGCATCGGCCGATGACTTTGATCCAATTATGATGAGAAGACGAGTATTCTCTCTAAATCCACATTGAGGAATGAATCCTATTCTTGGCTCAACTACCACGCACATGTACTTCGTGATGAACCCAATCCAAACCATATCTACCCATGGTTAGGGTGCAAGCGTCGGTCATGGTCAAAGTTCATCATCCCACACATGTCGTGCGTATTGACCTCAAGTCAAAGGAGTATCGCATCGCTCCCACTAACCGAGACACCCGTAGACACATATAGTGGAAATACATCAAACGGTTTCTCGGATGGGTATACCAATACCCTCTAAGGTATTTGTGCATCCATCATGAGATACCTAGTATCTCGTAGTAAGTGAGATCTTACTACACTCTCTAAGAGTATGATGCAGATCGCACACCAATCTCCATTGTATCATCAATATCCCATTCTTGATGATCCTTAATCGGGGTTATTTGAGAATCATGCTTAAGTCATCTGAGTTCTCACAACCTCAATGACAACAATGACTCATGGGAACACTTGCATGGATAAATGCAAACAATCAAACATGATATTCAAACAAGTGTATTGCCATACATTAATATTAAATGAACTATAATATTAAATCAAACTGAATATCATCGAGTATTATGTCCTTACAATAGGTTGTCTCTAGGACACTAACACTAACACTCACTTCGAAGTCTGTGTTACTATAAAGGCAAACATGTGTTAATGCAAGTACATGTATGTGTTATAACCTGTGACCAACTGTCTTAAGTAGATACTCAAACCATCATATTACATTATTGAATTAGCAAAAATATATTTTTTTTCATCATTATGTAGTAACACATAACTGCCCTTATAGTAATACATACTTGACTTTATAGTAACATATACTAGGAGCGAGTTTTTCAGTTTTGCCCTATGTTTTAAAAATCGGGTCCGACCGGCCAGTTGGACCGGTCGGACCGGTGAACCGTCCCAAAGCGGGCCAATAGAGGTGTATAAAACCGCTATTGGACCGCCCACCTCAAAACCGGAAAAACCATTCGAAAATCGGGAATCGATGAACCGGTGAACCGCCGGTTTTCACCGGTTTTCAACAAAAAACAAAAAAAAAAAAAAGGGGGCGGGCAGAGACCTTCATGGGCGACCTTGACCAAAGGAAGGAAGACGGCCATTGGGGTCAAGCGTCGCTCGACATCTACAAGAGAGAGTGGCGGTGGCGGTGGCTGCGATTTTTCAACGGGCACGGTGGCGCTGAGGAGATGGTTATTTGCAGTGAGCACGATGGTCGGTGCGGTGGGATGGTGGGCGGCAGAGCGGGTGGCGTGAGAGGTTGTCGGTGGTGGATGGTGGGGGGCGATGGCGCCATTAAAAAAACCGGAGAATGATGAATATGAAGGAAGAGAGAAGGTTAGGTTTTAACCGGCCCTTTTTTTTTTTTTTTTTATTCAACCCATTTTTTTCAAATTTTGACCCATTTATCATTTTTTGGGCTTTGCTTTTCATTTTTCATTTATAAAATACAATTAATATGTACTTTTTCTTAAAAAAGAATTTAAGTGTGCTCCAAATTTTAAAATGTTATTTTAGAAGGTTTCTAAAAAATTAAATTTAATGAATTCAAGTGTAATTATAATATCATCTCCTCTTGTAAAAAAAATAAAAATAAAAATTATAATATCATCTCAATACTATTTTAGTATTGATCTCCGAAAATTTTAAATATCAAGTAATTAAATATCAAAAAATAAAAATAAAAATTAATACTTGTGACTTTTGTATTGTTGATGACATTTCTATTATGTTTGGAAATTGAAATTTGAAAGTTGGAACTATTTATGTTAATGGACATTTCTATTATGTTTAGAAATTTAAGTTTGAACTTTGAAGTTTGAAGTGAGTTTAGATACTTTATATTCACTTATCATACTCTATATTTTGAATTTTTTAAAAAATTATGCATATTATATATATAATATTTATTATGACGTCATACCGGCTCAATCCGGTCCGACCGGTCCGACCCCGGTCCAACCTTTTTTTGGGGGTGTCCGGCTCAACTTCCGGTTCCGGTTTTTAAAACATAGGTTTTGCCTTTGCGCGAATTTTTTGAATAAATCTACTTGACTCGGTTCGACCCGTGCAAGATCTGCGAACTTTCAGCCCTTTCTCATTTGAACTAATATTTCACGATAAAATATTTCATAGGAAAGTTCCCCGAGAAAAATAAATATTTTATTAAAAGGTTGGGTTGATTTGGGTTATGGATATAGATAAGTGAATGCCCAACCACCAGATTACATTATTAAATGAGTAAAAATATCTTTTTCTCATAATGCAGGTGCAATTTCAATGGGGACCAAATTGCTAATTCCCAACTACTAAGAACTTGAGAATGAAACAACGAAATAAACTTGAGAATAGAGAAAGAAAATCGGTAAATCATCGATAAAACATATCCCATTGCACTCACCATAGCTCTTAGAACACGGCCAAAAATGGCATTTTCCACACCCAGATTTTCCACATTTACAGCAATTTCTCTAAATTCTTCGAAATATTCATTCAATAGCCCTCACCCGTCTATAGGTTTTGCCCAATTCAGAAAATACTCGAGCTTTGGTTGTAGATACAGCTCACTATGTTGCTATGCGGCGGCGAAGCAGCAGAAAGGTGGAGCGCCGCCGTCGACAAAGAAGAAAAAGAAGACGAGTAATAAGAGTAACACTAAGAGGGGGATTGACAATGATTTTGAGATTGAAAAGAGTGGGGTTGGAGTGGAGGTGCTAGAGTCACCGTCACAGTCAGATGAGTCACCGTACTCGGCGCTGCCTCTACCTAAACCAACGGCTGGTTTTGTTCTAGATGATGAAGGGAGAGTGCTTATGGCTTCTAACAAACGCATTGCTACTATTGTGAGTTTTTTTTTAAAAAAAAATCGTGTTTCTTTTCATTATTGTCTTGTCATTTTGTTTTGCATTTTATTTGTATACGATGTGTGTGTATTTGTTCAAATGTGTTTAAGAAATCCTTTTTTTATAGAATTATGTTTATTCATTAGTTTTGGGCTGGGAAAAGAGTGAATTTGCTATTAGAATTTAGGGGCGAGACATGAATATCATGATTAATTTTGCTTGTACCAACTCCAATGCAGTGGAATTTGGGGAATTAAATAGCATGAGAACTTTGGGATGGAAAAGATTACGGTTAGGCTGAGTTCTCCTTCTAACTCAGCCAGTGTCGTAGCTGGAAAATCATTTTCTTAGTAAAATTAATTTGTTCTCTACTTCTGAATGATCTGTTTTACTGTGTTATTAAGAATGACGAGTCTTAACTTTACAGAATATGATTATATCGGGTTCAAACTCGATTTGCCAAGGGTTGTTGCTTTCTTTTGAAAGCTTTAAGGGCTTGTGATTGGTCAAAGATGGATCATGGGTAAAACATAGATTAGTGCTTCCAATAGTTTTATTTTGTAAGTTTGAATTATGTCTTTTCAGTCATTTGACCAGACTCTTCTAGTTAGTAATACTATGGGTTTTTGTTTTTAAGGGGTTTTAGCATGCATTTGAGCTTATAAATAGGTTGCAGTTTGGCTTTTTGTGGTGTTAATTACAAATTCAGAAGAAAAACTTGACTTAATATCTCTAGCGAGGCTTATATTTTTTAAGGAGCTATAGTTTCATCAAGTTGTTTGCCATTTCGAACACGTGATGGGGATTCGTTTGATACTTCTACATTTGAGAGTAGCAATATTAACAATGAGCACTGACGCTGAACTTCTACATTCTCACAAGCTATTCTCTAACAATGAATGGTAAGATATAATCGACTAGTAGACATGAACAATTCACTTCACCTGTGTCTTCTTTCCCATTTATTCGATGTTTTAATAACAAACTTTGTGAAGTAATTCATGTAATGCATGATTGTTCCAGTGATATTTGTTTTGTGTGTCAAGGATGAGTTGTATTCATACGACAAATGTAAATGTACAAAAATTAAGTGTGCTTAAAAATTCATGATGCACTTGACCATTCAAATGTAAGTAAAACATAACATTAATGAGGTATGTTTGATTTGAGATTTAGAGGATTTTGAAATCTGGATTTCAAATCTAATGGATTTTAAAATCTTGATAAATAGTCTTATTAAAAAAAAAATCTTAAATAGTAATGGTGTGTATGTTTTGAGCTTTAAAAAGTGTATGATTTAACTTTATGTCAAATTGATGTGTAAGAGTGTTTGATGTTTTATTTTTATATTATTGTTGATTGTAATTGTAATGATTGAACAATTATAAATAATTAGTGTGTGTTAATGGAAGTTGCAAAAGTGAGAATACAAGGTGGAAAAGTGATAAGGAAAAAAAAGTGGGAATAAAAAACTATATACAGTATTCAATTTTACATAAATGAGTCATAGTGATGTAGAAAAAATGGTATTATAGGTATGTTTATAGGTATCCCGAATCCGGTTTTCCAATCCCAAATCAAACATACCCTAAGATATTAGAATATTAACATTATAAACTTTGACAAAGAGTGATTGCAATATGCTTGTCCGTTTAAATCGTATTCGAGCAGACTAGATATTGGAATGTAAATATAGGGACTAGGAAATAACTGGCATGTAGTTTTTCTAGATGAAATAACTTGAATATTTCTTGTTACTCATTTGCGGTTTACGTTTATGTTCAATTTTTTAGCCATCATTTCTCGTTCATTATATTCACCGTGTAGCTTATAATATCTAAAAATTCACTGACAGGTCGATTCTACCAATAATTTCCCCCTGGAATGTGTTATAAGGAGGATTTTTCAGAATTCACGCGGAGATGAATGTATGCTACTCTGCCCAGTTGATACGTAAGTAACATTGCAGGGCGGTTGTCTAATTAATATGCTTTTCTTTTATAAACTAAATGTTAATTTATTATATGCAGACCTGTTCAGATTTTGAAGAGTGTCAATGTTGAAGGGTGGTCTGCTGTAAGTCTTTTCTCATTAAATTTGCTGAGATTTATTCTTTTCTATTTTATAATTTATACTCATTTTACTTTCTTTGGTGCACATTGTAAGTTTCGTTAGTATCTAACCGTTGTGTAAATTTTGATGCTCCTCTTTGGTAATTTCTTTTAGAACTTATGTACGGGCCTTTTCATACTGTTTGCTAGAATATGTGAAACTATGATCAGTCACTAATTTTGGTGAAGATCTGTTCCATAATGGAGAATGATGGTGTTTCTGAACACAACTAATCTGACTGGTATTTAGAAGCCTGGTGAATGTGAGGCAAAATTGTGGAGACAGATGGCCGATGGGTATTGTAAACTTGGGGGAGCTTTCAACTTGCTTATGCAAGAGTATTACCTGCAAATGTTGGTTTCTATCTTCAGGATACTTGTTGGTCTTGCTTTACTTATCACTTTGAGAAGCACTAAGCCTAGGGTTGGTATAATAGTATATGCTCAGTAGTTAGAAAGTGACATTGATTACTGGTTGGGGTATGACACCACATATAAGATTAGTTAGAACTTGTTTATTGTTAATTTCTGATGAGCTTCCGTGAATTTTGAATGGAGACTAGCAAGAATGATACCTGCAAAGCGTCCTTTTAACTTTCTTGCTCTAGAGTCAACTCTGAATTCAGTTACTTAATTTATGTTCAATATTATATATAATTCCCTCCTCCTTACATTTTCTTGCTGCCAATTTGAGTATTGGTGTATTTTGAATGAATTCTTTCAATCTCATCTGCCTTTTAGGTTAGTGATGAAGAAGTTGAGGCCATCCTCCCCACTGCAGCTTATGCCCTTGCCAAAATTCACATGCATCTTGTATACAGTGGGTATGACATTGCATAAGTTTATTTTTCCCAGCACTATTTTTATTAACCATTTTTCTACTCCTTATCATAGACTCATGACACATATTTCCCTGCTACCATCAGATTCTGTTATACTGCACGAGGTGGTTTTTGCTACACAGAGGAAGATATATTTGAAGTTCATATAGGTATATCTTTCTCTGAGAATCGTTAAAAATGATCCCCCTCCCCAGCTGTAGTGATTTGTTCATCTAGTCACAAAGGTTGATTCTCCATTTATTGCTCTTTAGAATGCTCTCTGTTAATGTGATTTTAGAACTTGTTACAGCATTAGTTAAATAGTTCCCAATCAATTATCAGTGTGCTGTAGTTTATCAGAAGGTTTTGTCATGTTGTGGGAAGCTCATAAAGTCCATCCATATGCTTTACACTTAGCTTATGGTTCCCTAACTTGATGATTGCACTTATATGCTGTTCACGAGCTTTCACACATGCATGATATCTCCTACAACACATATCTGTGCAAATTTTAATCGATAAGTTGAGCTGTCTTCTCTTATTATTGAACCATATAAAATTTTGTCCCTGC
Organism: Stenogyne calaminthoides; assembly: GCA_037126765.1. NCBI lineage: Eukaryota > Viridiplantae > Streptophyta > Magnoliopsida > Lamiales > Lamiaceae > Stenogyne > Stenogyne calaminthoides. Next base: position 11,357,569 of record JBBCBC010000002.1, on the reverse strand, counting down.
TACAACCACCGTTGTCTAGAAACTATTATATCTCCTGCAGTATAGAATCAACACAATTGAAATGCTCATTTGTTCAAACGTTGCTTACTGATGACATTTTAACTTGTTAACTGGAATTTTTCGGTTTTATGCAGATAATGGTGAAGATGTAGATGGTTTGCCTACTGAAGGTGTTGAAATCACATGCTTCCATCTGGTATGTCATTGCTCTTGCCGTATTGACCAGATATAACATTACCTTGTATGAAATTAAAACTGCAAATGTCTTAACATATGCAAAATTCCCAAAATAAGATTTTAGAAAAAATAAAGAGAGGCAAAATAATATAAATAAACACATAATTGTCAATTTCAAATTGTTCTATGAATGAGACAAGATGTTTCTCTCCATCATCTGGAGCCAACAAAATGCCTGAATATATGTAAATCTAAACAATGGTTCTCTCTCTCTCTCTCTCTTTGAACAAAATCATTCCAGCACCTGCCTCCTAAAGCAAATCCAAACATTTACCCTGTTCTCAATTGGTCTCAGAATTATTTCTCCTTAAAGCTATTAGTTTCTTCTTAACATTTAGGATCAAGAAAACAATTAGTTTACCCTTGAGTTGCAAGTAAAAGAAAAGTAAACCAGTTTAAACTTTAAAGGTAAAAATGTTGAAGAAATCTACACATGGTTTCAATGGATGTTGAAATAATTTGCACTGGGAGATCTTAGGAGAACTTGAGACAAAAGTTCCATTATTTTCCTAATACACAAAGCATATATTTTTTCTGATCTCGTATATAATTTTTTCATGCAGGATGGTTCACATTATATGATTTATACTCCTTCTGATCCTCTTCTGTTTGTCGCGGTGAAGGTAAAGTATTTTAATTCAAAGTTCTTTCAGGAGTATTTTGTTTTTGGAGCGGAGGTTCATACTTGCTATCTTGTGTATTTTGATTCAAAAGCATAATGTTTTTTGTATAAAAATAACTCTGTTTCTTTTGTTGCAGGATAATAATGGGGTATTACAAATGGCTGATGATGTAAGCAAGTCTAGTTTTTGATATTCACATCTTCATCTGCTGTCTGTCTATTTTATCATTACACTTGTTGAATTTAAATCATGCTCCAAGCACTATCATTGATAAAAAAACTGCACTTCTTTCGCTACTTCATAGATGTTGTTCGGTAAGTTGCACATGAATTGCAGATAGTTACATTTGTACCCTTTGGTGTAAAAAATCTCGTGTCAGAAATTTCATATACGAATCAAGAAGTCCAAAAATGTTACATGATGCATTTCCCCGTGCTTTCTCTTCTGGGTTAATTGCAAAATAAATCATGATCTTTTCACGTTAGTTCAATCACAACATATGTTTTAAAAATTGCTATTTGATACCCAATCTTTCAAATTTTTGCAATTGTATCACATTACCATTTTGCGGAAAGTCTTGCTGATGTGGCAGTGCATGAATTTGCAAAAAAAATTAAAAGGTTGTGATTAAATTTAAACAAAAACAAAAGATTGTGAATTCATTTGCAATTTAAAAAAAAAAAATATCCAGGTGACACATCAGCATAAGTTGCCGGAAAATAATTGTAGGATATAATTGCAAAATTAAAAAAATCGTGTATTAAATTACAAATTTTAAAAACATAAAAAAAAAATGTGACAAAGTCGTGATTTTTTATGCAATTAACCTTATCATTTCTATGTTTTACCTTCTTGACATGCATATATTTTGAGTGATGATGACTCTTTACTTTGCTTAAACAGGAACTCTTGGACGATCCAGCCGTAATCAGTACCATAGACGAAGAAACTGAGTTCAATGCATTAGTGGTATGTATGACAATTTCATTTACTGAAATAAGCTTAGTAGCTTACTTATTCTTCTTCTCTATTTATTTCCATATTTGCAGGAAGAAGAGGCTGCTCTTCTTGATTCGTTACTTGGAAAGAGCTGATTAAGTTATCGATTGTGACCCAGGAAAGCAGGTTATGAATGTTTTGTGTTTAAAATCATCATAGACATAGGTAGCTAGCTTATGAAACTAAACATTGTATATAATGCATTTTACTAATTTTTGTTAAAAAAAAAGGTACCAGGTTTTGTTGATAACTCATATGATGTAATTGTACTGTAAAAGAAACATGGGAAATTTAAATGGAACGTAATAAGTCATTTTTAACGCAGGGATTTAATTATGCTGACCCTTGGCCTTGGAATCTTACGTTATCAAGAAAGTGTACCTGCAGCTACCGTAGTTGACCCCAAACATAGTATATTTTTATTTTTAAAATTTCTAACAAATAAGAAATGGCTCTTACTTTCCAATTTTTCTTGCGAACTATCATTTGTGCAATGAAGGTTATCTAGGACCTGAGACTTGCTGTGAAAAGTCATTTCTTGTCTTTGCAAAGCGAACTTATTCTGCTTATTTATCTCTGCTGTTTCTCCTGGGCTATAAGTATAACATCTCAAGAAGGATATATCATGTTTATCCATGACCAATGGTTTTGGTCATAAGCATAAGGACCAAAAAAAAAAAAAAAGATAATAAAATTAATTTTGATGGCCAAGGTTGTTGGATTATCTTGGTCATGATCAATTGCTTTGATTTTTTTAAAAAATATTTTATCTTCCATCATGAAACATGTCATTATCTAATTGACTCGGTATATTTTGTTTAGATAATTGTAATTTTTCATTTATCTACTTTAAAAAAAAACACCAAAATTCATAAATAAAATTCTCTATAAATAGAAACCACTATTGATATATTTTGTATCACAATCTCAAACACTCCCTTTTCTTTTCTTAACTTGTGCCAAATCTTCTAATTTTTTATCATTTTTTACATGGATTCAAATCATCCCAATTATAATTATAATTTTTATAATATTAAATAATTATGTATATTTCTTAAATATTTTAAATATAATGAAAATAATTATGGATTTGATGGTTAAGTTATAAAAGAAATAATTTATTAAATGATAGTTGTGGTTGTGGGTGGTTATGGATAAAGTATGAAAAGAGATGAACTGTAAAATAAAATGTTTATGTGGAGGAAAGAGAAATATTTTTTTTATTAATTGATCATGGTTATATTAAGTATGGATAAAAATTGTGTTAGTGATTCAATCGTGGGTTCCCCCAAAGCCATCCCACCTTCCAACATTCTTACAACATTAGACATGTGCACACAACATAGATCTCGTCCTTCCATGTGCATTTCCAATGCAAGTAATGGGAAGTTAATAAGCTGAGAAGAAATTCTTGATGCCCCTTATGATTTCCAGTGACACCATCCCCTGAAACCTTCGTACTTAAACCTGTAAGGCAAATCTGGAATCCAATCGAGTTCCTCCCTCTGCAAATTTGATGCCCTTCTGCCCCGTTTTCTTCTCCTTCTCTGCCAAACAAGGGTCAAGACCAAGGCAAATGCAATAGCTCCCAATGACAATGGCAGCACCACTGCCAAAACCGGGAAACCCGTCTTTCTCCTTGAATTGGCATTCGGATTTGCCACTCTTACTGTTTTAATATACCCCAACCTCTCCGAATCGGAATATGATGACTTGTTGAACATAGAACCCAAATGGCACCTTATGATATAACATGATCCTGAATTCCGACTGTAGAAAACGCCCAAACAAGAGCAGTTACTACTACTAGAACATACACTCTGACAACTTGAGAGGTTAACACCCTTAATTCCAGGATCAACAAGATCATTCGAGAAGTAAGTGTTCAATTTCAAATAGTTGATCTCACAAAAACCATCACAGGAACTTGGCAAAGCTAGAGAAGCATCAATCGGCACACATCCGTCGTTTTTTTTCCGAAACTCTGGTGCACACTCACATTTATCTGTATCATAACACACACCAAGAGTACCACAGATCACGTAACTTCTGTCCCATGACAAGAGTATCAGTTGGAAAATCGAAACTTTCCCAGACGATGTTGGTCGTGGCATCCAGCAAGACCAGGTTTCCAGATTCCAGGAGCTGCAGATCGATTAGCTGACCAAATAATATCATTAGAGAAAACTCAAACTATGACTAAGTAGAAAAGTGTGGATACAGGCGTCATTCGGCTTATCTTGGCTTGGAAAGAATTGTTTTGAGGGCTAAGAATGCACCATAATTATTTTTCGAGTTTTGGAGAAAGGAAGTTGTGAAGTTGGGGTTGATGGAATGGATTAAAAGGGGGCCTGAAATAGTGAGAGATGAGGATAAGAGAATATAGAATATGAAAATGGTGGTGGCTGAGCGCATGAAGTAGCCGTGGTGGTGGTGGTTTCTTGTTTTGGCTAAATGGTTTTTTCGATTAATTTATAGCACAAATTACACTTATCCCTTCTAAAGTGTTAAAAAGTCAATGTCCAACTTATACCCCGTCTCATCGCGAGACGGTCTCATGCAAGTGTGCCTCTAATTTATATGTCTTAGGGCCTCATTGATTGATGATTGCTGATTAAATTTTGCTATGACTTTTCCTCTTTGTAGAAAATATATTGAATTAGTAATGCAATAATGTGTTAGATATTTGGCACTGGAAATTAGAGTTGCCCATCCGAACCAGAACCGGCGGTTATAACCGGATAAATCGGAACCGAACCGGAACCGGAACCGTGACGAATCGGAACCGAAACCGTCGGAACCGGAACCGTGACGAACCGGAACCGAAACCGTGTATTACACGGTTCGGTTCCGGTTCCTACTACTTCCAAACCGTAACCGCCGGTTCCGCGGTTCCGAACCGTTTATGACCATTGCAAACCGGATTTGCCCGTTGGAATCGGCGGTTCCGCGGTTCCGAACCGTGAACCGCCGGTTCTCGTCTTTTTTTATTTATTTATTTAATGGTTGAGATTGAGTCAAATGTTACCATTTTTTGATCCAATGGTCGAGATTCAATATGAAATGTTACCGTTTTTTTTTTTTTTTTTTTTATTTTCCCAAACTCTATAAATACCCCCTCATTTGTATTCATTTTCTTGCACCAACTTGATCCAAATTGATCAATTCTTCTTCATCTCTCTAATTCTCTTGTTCTAACTTTATAAGCTTCATTATAGTTCATAGTTCATACTTCATATATTATCTATATTGATATATTTTATACATTATAGTATATAGTTTATATTATATACACTTTACTTTATATTTTATATTACATAAAAAAAATGTCAAAAAGAGGAGGATCATCTCGACCATCATCTTCTAGAGGAGGAAAAGAAAAGAGTCCGATGACTTTCGATTTTCCTCCACCTCCTCCTCCTACTGCACAATTCAATATTCCATGGAGTGTGGAGGAAATAGAAGCGAGTCTTGGTCCCGGTTATGCGGATGCCACTTTTTCAAATGAAGAATTTCAACAACCTCGTGGTGGTACTCAAGAAAGTACTCATGGTCATGGACATGGTCCTCATGAAAACGAAGAAAATGTGGAGGAGGCCATTCCACCTCAAGGCGGAGAAAGAATATGTAGAGTTCTTGCATCCGAAATATTCACCATTCACTTCAAAAAAATGGCAACCGATGAGGTAAATATATTTAAAGTTTATTGTAACTATTGCACTAATGTTTATCATTTTGAGAAAGGTGGTGGATATGGAACATTTAAAAAACACTTGTTGGCAAAACATAAAGAAGTCTTGGGAATGACTACATCTCAAAAGCAACTACGTGGATTCACGACATCTTCTGAAGGTGGTGAAGTAAGTAATCCTACTAGTTTATTTAGATATAATGTTAAGGTTGCTAGAAGAGAATTAACTAAACTTATTTGTTCTAAACATCTTCCTTTTCGTTTAGCAAATGATCTTCATTTTGAAAAATGGGTTACTACGACTTATAATCCTTTTCGAAAAAAAAAAATTTCACGGTCTTCTATTACTCGTGAAATTGATAAAATGGCTAAAGAAATAAGAGATGAAATGACTAGCATGTTTTCTAGATTAACTCAAAAAGTTTCTATATGTTCGGATATTTGGAGTGATCATTTTCAAGAGCATAATTATATGGACATTACTTGTCATTGGATTGATGATCGTGGACAATTCAAAAACGTTTAATTGCATATAGAGTTTGATATTGAGCATCTGACGCTAATATTGCTCTAAAAATTAAATTTGTTTTGCAAGAGTACAACATTCTTACAAAAATATTTTCAATTTCATTTGATAATGCAAGTGCTATCTGGCTAGTTTAGATGAACTTATTGCAATTTGTCAACCATCAATTGGTGGTAGATTTTTTCATGTAAGATGTTTTTGTCATATTTTAAATTTGTGTGTTCAAGATGGTTTATCTTCTTTAAAAATGCATGTTGCTCCTATTAAACATGCACTTGGTTATTTGTTAGACATCAAAAAGTTTTAAAAAGATGGAAAAGTTTTTGTGTAGTTAATAAACTTACTCCTAAAAAGTTTTCACTTGATGTTGCTACTAGATGGAACTCAACTTATAAAATGTTAAGTGCATCTTATGAGTATAGAAATGCATTATGTATTTTTTTTGCACAAGAACAATGTGGTATTACTTTATTTCCTAGTCAATGGGATTCATGTGCTACTTTATGTGAGATGTTGCAAGTTTTTAATGAAGGTACTACACAATTATCCGGTACGTATTATCCTACTTCTATTCTTGCTTTAGATCAATGTGTTAGAGTTGCAATTACTCTAGATTGTAGTGATCCAAATGAAATATTATATAATGCTATTAGTTCAATGAAAGTCAAATGGATGAAATATTTTTTATATATTCCCGATGTGTTTATAATTGCTAAAATACTTGATTCTAGAGTAAGAATAGATGGAGTGCAAGAATTAATTTCTATATATTATGATGTTTTATTTCCTATTACAGATGATAACACCCCTTCTCCTATTGTGGTTGTTCAAAAATCTAAACAAGTTCTTATGGATGTTTTTAGAGAATATAAAATTCAATTTGGTCCTACTAGTGGTGATTCTACTAGTATTCGTGGTGCTACTAGTACTACTAGTGGACGTGGTGGTACTCAATCCCTTGGTCGTGGTCTTTATGGTAAATTTTCCCGTTTAGATAATTTTTCTAAAGAACGATATCAACAACGTGCAACGGCACAATCAAATGTTTTCTTATAAATTGAAAATTTTCTAAATACACCTTCTTTTGAGTATCAACCGGGAGAATTAGAAAATTTTAGTATTTTAAAGTGGTGGTCGAGGAGATTAGATGCTTATCCGGTGTTGAGTATGATTGCAAAAGAGGTATATGTATGTCCCATCTCAACCGTAGCCGTCGAACGAGCATTTAGCTTGGGTGGAAATATCTTGAATGAAAGGCGTTCAAGATTGACAGTTGAGCACTTGGAAAACCAATGTTTACTTGATGATTGGGTGAAAGCCGAAGATCGAACACAAGATGAAGCTCTTAGCGCGGATTCTAGCGAAGATAGTGTGATCGACGACACAACAGAAATCGAAAGTGAAGCTTAAATCTTCTTAAGATTTAAGTCTTGAGGTAAGAAACAAGTTAAGAGAACTACGTGGACTTTGATTCTAATCGGATACGTAGGCAACATAATTTTAAGTTTCTAACTTAGAATTTTCTAAGTTTAAAATTTAAAATTATGCCCAAGCTCTTTTTTTTTTTATCCTCTTTTCATTATTTGTAATTTTTTTTAATTGTAATTATAAGTTGTACACTTGTATTTGTAACATTAGCAATTTAGCATGTTACTTGTAAGTTGTAAATTGTAAATTGTAATTTTTGTAATGTATTAAATTATTGTTTCATGTAAATTTTTTGAGTTGTTTGTTATTTGTAATTTTGTATGTTTAATAACATAAGATTTTGCTTCATCTTCTTTAAATTTACTTCAATTTATTTTTTTTATTTGTATTTTAATAAAGAAAAAAAAAAAAAAAAAAAACGGTTCCAGAACCGTGAACCGCCGGAACCGGAACCGTTAAAGTATTTTACAAGGTTCGATTCCGGTTCCAACTTTTTGGAACCGAGAACCGGCGGTTCGAACCGTTTGGGCAACTCTACTGGAAATGTCATCCATTGGAGGGTTTAATATTGTTGGAGAGACGTTATAGTGATGGTGTGTTTTAAATTATAAGGCAGTTCAAATTCTTGTAGTATTATAATTAATCTTTATTTATTATTGTGTGTATATATATTGATTAAGTCTTGTATGCATTCAAGTGCACTGTGTACTCATAATGTATTTTTGAACCATTCAATTTTATTTTATTTTTATAACAGGAATGAACCATTCAATTTATTTACACTAAATCGTGTAATTATTAATATGAAAAAATAGTTGCACAATTTAATGTAAACAAATTACATCTTTCAATATAATAAGTTGTATGATTCTAAAATGCATTATAAGCACGGTGCACATTAATGCAAATATGCCTCACTCCTATATATTGTGTATATTTCCTATACTAATCGATCTACTTGAGATAATATCAATTTATTATGTCAAATTGCTCGTGCTGCGGCATTTGTGGACTATTGATTCACTTTTTGTTGACATTAGCAATTTGGTTACTTCTTCCCATTTCATACTCGAGTAAGTATTGTGTAAGACGGTAGAATGAAATAAATTTAAATATTAATTTTTTAACATTTTAAAATAAATAAATATTAATTTGTGATAATTTATAAACTGTCTTATACAAGAATTTATCTTCATACTTTGGATTTAATATAAAAGTTGTTTATTGATTGGATAAAGTGACTTTTGAATAATAGTTGAATGACAAAGTAATGAAATGCAGAGATACTCGATTCACTTGTAATCATTAAGTGTTTTGTTTATTGAAGAACACTGACTAAGGGCCCGTTTGGCTAAGCTTATTTAAAATATCTTATAAACTCTAATATTTTATAAATTATTTTAAGAGCTTATAAGATATAATTTTTAAGTTTATAAGTTGTTAAAGTGTTTGACTAATACAACTTATAAGTTCTTTAATATTTTTTTAAAATATATATTTTTAATTATATAATATAATATATATATATATTTTTTGAAAAATAATTTTTTTTAATATAATTATTTTTTTCCAAAATAATTTTTTTTCTGAATATTATTTTTTATTTTTTTCAAAAATAAATATTTTTTTCTGAAAATAAATTATTTTTTTCGAATTCAATTTTTGTTAAAAAAAAATTTTGGAAAATATTTTTTCTTAACATAATTATTTTTTTCAAATATTTACATTTTTTAAATATTTTTTTCGAAAATACTATTTTTTTTTTTAAATAATTTTTTTTTAAATATTTTTTTTAAAAAATAATTTTTTGTGAACATAATTTTTTTTTTTGAAAATAGATATTTTTTTCCTAAATATTTTTTTTTTCACGGGTTGGGTTGAATTCGGACCGGGTTTGGACCAGAATGTGTTAAGATAGGGTAGTGCCTATATAATTTTTATAAAATAAGTTAGGATATCCCAACTTATTTTTTTGAAGTAAGATATTAAAGATTTTATTTTACCAAATAAAATTAAGAAGGTTATAAGCTCTTAAATAACTTATAAGCTATTTTAAAGGGTTTATAAGATGTTAAATGACACAACACATATAGTGTTAAATTTCGTCATTTTGGAAAATATTGGTTTAATAATATAAAATTTCAACTATGTGATTGTATTATTCTTGTATGCTATCATTGACATTGAAAGTCATCCATTGGTTGGTTGGATACTAACTAATATGCGAGGAGAGCAAGGGTACATTTGCTTATGGATTGCATTTTTTTTTCTTTTTTATTTGAAACCACCCACTCAAGGAAAAGTGATAGTGATATACTCCTTCTGTCCTTCAAAAGTATGCTCAGAGAGTTAAAATATGTTCCTTAAAAATATACTCAAAGGGTTAAAACATGTTTTACGGAAACGTAGATTAAGTTCATTTATGAATAACATAATTGATTGTGAGTAAAATATAATAATAACTTGAGTAATTAAGTGATTGTTGGACGATGAAGATAAAAAGAAATTGTGTCCATAAACATACTTAATCTACCTTTCCGTAAAATATTTTTTTAGTCATTTGAGCATATTTTTGGGGGACAGGGAGAATAATAGGTTGGGGAATTTTTTATTTGACACAAACTCTCATCTTATAAACTAATATCAATAACATTTAATATTATGATATTAGTGTATAAATATAGTATGCAATGATGAAGTCTCTTTTAGAGAAGCTTCCTTCGGGCACTCTCTTAGTTGGTGGAAAGTTGATCCACATGCGTTGTTGTGCTCATATCCTAAATCTAATTGTGAAGGATGGATTGGATGTTATTGAGAGTGCAATTGGTAATATAAGGGATAATATTGCATATTGGTCGGGCACCCAAAAGAGATGGGAGAATTTCGAGGAGACGGCTCGTCGAGAAAATATTACGATTACTAAAAAGCTGGGTCTCAATTACAAAGACGTTTTTACTCGATTGAAAGTTCGTGATGCAAAGTACAAGTGCGCTCCTAGTGAGAGTGAATGGAATATGACAAAGGAAATTTGTGTAAGCTCAAGTTATTTTATAATGCAACTGAGCTTTTTTCTGGCACTAATTACCCTACTGCAAATTTGTATTTTTCAAATGTTTGTGAGATTAGGCTGGCTATAGTTGAGTGGGGTGCTTCTAATGTTGAGGTCATAGGAAAAATGGCTAAAAACATGATGGAGAAGTTTGATAAATATTAGTTGCACGTGCATGGAATTATGACAGTGGCAACCATTCTTGATCCTAGGTACAAATGTGATGTGTTGGAGTTGTTGGAAAATTTATAGTTTTATGAAAGTTCCAAAACAGATGTAATAGGACCAGTCAGACCTGTTCGCTGACTGATGATCTAGAAATCAGAATAGGCTGACCAGCTGAGATGTATAGACAACTGATGTAATAGAGAGGTCACATATTAAGGTGGAACTCAATATGTATAGGTTAAGTCTTGAAGAAGATCAGAAGGTCAGAAGATCAGAAGATCAAAAGGTCAGAAGATCAGACTAGTCAGATGATCAGGTGAGACATCAAGCAGAAGACTCAGAAGACTTGAAGATCAGAAGACTAGTCCATAACAAGACCAGATGACCTTAAGAGGACCTACATCAGAAGAACACCAAAAGAGTCAGTAAGTTGAGCTAAGACAACTTGCATCTGAAGACTCAACTGTTGGGGCTATACAGGAAAGTAAGGCAATTAATTCTCCAACATCAACCAGGTAGACTGATCAGTTTTAACTGATCAAGTCAGTTCAATCAGGTAACAACCTAGTGTTTACAAAAGACGTACAAGTTGATCAGACAAGAAGAATGTCAACCTAAGTTGGTGAATCAAGCGCCGAATAAGTGTACTTGACAACCAATGAGAGTGAGACACGTACGTACGGAACTGACAATGCAGGACAAAATTGTTTCAGAGTCAAACGGCTATAAAGGACAATGTAGCACACATTTAGCCATGCCGCCTCTGAGCACATCAAATAAACTCTACAAGTCTACCTTAAATAGACCGAAATTTGAATTTCTCTCCAACGGCTAGTTCGATTTTGTGTCTATAAATATAGGATCAAACCTTCAGAGTAAGTTTATGAAAATTATACACAAGCTCAAGCTACAAGCAATTTTCGCAAGACACCAAGAACTCAAGAAACATTCTAAGTGTTCATCCCATAGGTTCTTAGCAAGAAATCTTATCATTTATCTTTAGGCTACTCAAATACTAGGATAGATTTCCAGTTGGAAACCATACAAATCTTACCCCAAACCGAGTGTTAGGATAAGTTTATTTAGCAAGATTTCAAGCTAGGGTTTTTAGTCTTGATTTCTGGGATTGTTGAGTGAGAACTCCATAAACATCTGTTGTACTGTGTTGGACTAACACATTAAACTAAGTTCAGTTGGTTAAGTGAGTGTCCCTACTGATAGGGAAGAGTGGATGTAGGACAAGTTGTCCGAACCACTATAAATCTTGTGTTGATTATCTGTTTTATACTTTACACACACCTGATATTTAACTTAACATGCATATTCTAAGTATAGATCAGTTTTGCACCAAGCAGCTGATCGGATCAGTTTGACCTGTTATCATCTAATCTGATTCATAATACTTAGAATCTGATTTATCAAAACTGGTTTTTCTACACGGGTTAAAACTTTCTTCCGCACATCAGTTGAACTAATAGACACCGAACTGATTTGCTTCACAACAATCAGTAATTTGGACATCAGATCGTACTGATTTTCACACGCACTCTATCAGCACTTGTCTAACTTACACGCTGATCACAAAAAAGTTTTGGAAGTCTATTCACCCCTCCCCTCTAGACTTCCACCTCACGAAACCCGTTCGGGACCTACAAGAGTATTACTTTGAAAAAAATTATGGGAATGATGCTGATTATGAGAGGGAAAGCATTCTTGTTTTATGTCGTGAGTTGCTTGAGCAATATGAGAAAGAATGTCAAGGTAGAGAAAGTGATAGGGGTCGTTCAATGGATGCTAATCACTTTCAAGTTGATGTTAATGTGAAGTCAATAAGTGCTTTTGACTCGTTTGCGTCTAAGAAGAAAAGGAAACCTGTGAGGTCAGAGTTAGATCAATACTTGGAGGAGGATATTTTACCTAGGACTGTGGATTTTGATGTGTTAACATGGTGGAAGTCATATAAGGGTAAGTATCCAATTCTAAGTTGCATTGCAAAAGATATTTTAGCAATACCTATCTCTACCGTAGCCTCAGAATCTGCTTTTAGCACAAGTGATAGATTGATTGCCCTCATCGTAGTAGACTTCACCCAAAGATTGTTGAGGCATTAATGTGTGCACAAAGTTGGTTATCAGCTGAGATGAAAGGTAATTTTTTAATTTTCTTTTTATTAACTTATTGTAATGTTATAACTACATAAATTCTTATTCATATTATTTGTTTTCAGGTGAGTAGCTAAAGGGACTGTTTTTTATGACTCGGATGATGACAAAATTGAAATAATGGTAAACTATTTTATTTCACGTGTTAGTATTAACAATTATTTTGTTCTCACCTCTCTCAACATCATATTTGAACTTCTTTTCTAATTGTAGGAATGATGTGGCTGTGGAAGACATCTTGTGAGGTGGAAATGAGAAATGAAGAATGGAGAAGTTGAGCTCCTAAAAGTCTTTTTTGTTAACTTTGGACATGAAATTTTAGTGAATCTGGAGATTTGGTATTTTGGTAGTTCATTTTGGACATGAAATTTAGAAATTTTTGGTGACTTTGATGATTTGGTGGTTGTTGAATTTCTAGTTTAATTGTGGATTTGGTAATTTGATTTATAGTTTAGCCTGTATTATGTTACAATACTTTATTAAATGTGAGCATGTTTTTATAGGTAAAAAATTATATTTATTGGATAAAAAATCCACCCCACGCAGGGTGGGGTGGCTGTTGGTGTGAGCAGGGATACCCGCCCCACCCCATTGCAATCCCTAAATACACTTTAATGTATAAGATCTTACAAGAAAATAAACTAATTCATGTTCTAAAGACAAAATGCGAACCCATTAATCACAACTTTATATGCAAAATTGAAAGTCTCCCAAATAGAAATTCGTCGAAAGTCCAATTATCTATCATCTTCTTCTCACCATCGATTAGCCTTTTTTACAGTCACCTAAACAAAACTCTTTTTTTATCGGACAAATAATGACTCGAATTCATGATCACACGATATAGGTAGTGGTACTCTAACCACTTGAGTTATTCAACTTTATCGGTCAACAAAACTAATACCCTATACAAGTTCCAAACTAAAATGATTTTAGTTTGATTTGTTCCACATATTGATACTTTTAGCGAGCTATTTTAACAAACTGTTTTTACAGCTTTACAATATCCCAAGTCTCAACTCTCAAGGTCTACAAATTATCATGCTTTCCAACCAAATCAAGTAATCAACCAATAACATTAACAATATCCTCGTCTCTCCTACATATGTGTACAGAACGTGGCCCTTCCAAAAGATTACTTAAAAATGATTACTTAAGCAGTCATTTTAGAACGTGGCCCTTCCAAAAGCTTACGAGAAGCAGCAACGGGAACTCTTCTATTTCTTCACTTCATAACATTTGAGGAATTGAAATTTCTTTTTATGCCATTCTATTTGAACAATAGGAATAAAAATTTAGATGTAATTATATACAACACAATGTTAGAACCAAGGGAGTAATACACAATAAATCAAGGAACATACCCATTGACCAGTAATTAAGCACATGGGAAATAGACCTATTGACCAGTAATTAATTCAAGCAGAAAATCATAAGTAATTAAATATAATTAATAGCTATTGTCCTTTGATCTTGTTATTCTTTCTACTTTCACGTCTGCTATACGTAACACATAATGTCGTTAAATTTGTGATTTCTATTATTTTTTGCAAGTAACCATAAGTTGGGTAAAATATCAGATATGTAGGATAGCAAAACTTGAGTGGTATTTGAGGAAGTGGAATTCATTTCTTGTGTTTGCAAAGCAAACTCATTCTGCTCGTTGTTCTGAGTAGGTTAAGACCTCAAAAAGATGAGTGAATCAATACTTGGTTCGCACAAGGCCATCCCATCCCGCCTTCCAACATACAAACCACATTAGACATTGAAGGCCTTAAGTTTGGGTCTCGGTGCACACAACATAGAGCCACTCGTACAAGTTTCTCCACCTCCTCACTTGGAGCGTTCCCCGTCAGTCTTGGATTCATGAGCTCTAGATATCGTCCTTCCATGTGCATTTCCAATGCAAGTAATGGCAAGTTAATAAGCTGAGAAGAAATTCTTGATGCCCCTTATGATTTCCAGTAACACCATCCCATAACTGTACACGTCTGTCTTGTCTGAAATTGCAGTGCTTGTGAGCCATTCTGGTGCTATGTAACCTCTGGTGAAAGATCAAGAAAGGAAAGAAATCTCGGAGAGAAACTCCCTCTCCCCCTCGTCTCCCAAGGAGTCTATCTTCTTCACCGCTACCAAGCTTCCATCTTCAAGACTTCCTTTATACACAGTTGCGAATTCACCGGAGCCTATTTGAGTTTTAAAACCATCAGTTGCCTCTAACAGTTGTTGGTATTCAAGCTTTACTGGAAGGCCCGGAATGGACACCAAATCCTCCTCTCTTTCGAATGACTTATTCCCCACTCTTTTCTTTTTTTTCATCATCAAAATCAGAGCTGCAACGATGGTTAGTAGTACAACTCCAGATAACACCACTCCTATAATTGGGAAATCTTTCTTCTCTTTTGCCTCCTCGCTAATTGGGCTTCGTACAACAATTGCTTTTACAAACCCGGATAGTTCCATTGAACCCGAATTCATGGAAACGGATCCTAGAAATTCCTAACCATGTAACAAGATCCGGAGCTCTGACCGTAGAAAACACCCAAACATGAGCAGTTTCTTGAACAAAGATTCTGACACAGAGAAACATTCACGCCACGTGTCACGGGATCCGTGAAACCGTTGGAGAAATAATCCAAATTATCCCTCAAACTCAAATACTCAACAGAGGTTTCTTCTTCTGGACATATGTACGGAGTTTTGCAGACATCAGACGGCGCCGTGAATGCCTGCCTCATTGTTTTATCATTTCCGTTATAGATAGCGACGGTCAAAACCCCCCTGTCGTCAAGTTTGACCATCTTGTAATCGCGAGGATTAATCGGAACGCCGTTAAAGTCGTTGACGGCGACGCTCATAACAATCTCATCACCGTTTCCTCCCATCAAGTACACCCCTGTATTATTCAGCACCATATACTCAACCGGGGAATAAGTGTCCCTAAAAGCGTTTCCCTCCATTGACAATTTCCAGTAGTTCATACCATTCCACTGCAGCATCGCGTCGCCATCTCCAATCACTAATTTATAACCGCCTTCTGATAAATCTTCTTTGTTCGAATTAGAAATTAGGGTTTTTCGTAACCCTAATTTTTACCCCAAAACGATTACATCAGTGGGGGAATCGAACGATTCCCACACGGAATTGTTGGCACCATCGAGCAAAATCAGGTTTCCTGATTCGAGAAGGTGCATAGAAGAAACAGGGGAGGGGGTTTCCGGAGTTGACCAGACGGGGGTTCCTGCGTCGTCGTAAATAGCGAGGCCATCGGCGGTTAATCGGAGTTTAGAAGATTCGGAAATCCGGCGGTTCCGATTGGCTGACCAGATAATGGTGTTGGAAAGGACGTGGACTATGACCAAGTAGAAGGATCTCGATTCGGGCTTGGAATTGGTGATTCGGGCCTGGAAATTGCTGTTCGGAGAAGCTAAGAAAGCGCCGGCGCCGGAGTTATCGAAGAATTGGAGATATGAGGCTGTGAAGTTAATGGGGATGGAAGAGTTGTATATGCGGCCGGAAATGATGAGACAGGGGAAGAGTGCGCAAAAAAAAGAAGGTGAAAAGCAGAGGATGGAAAGATGAGGCGGAGTCGGAGGATTCCATTTAGACTAGTGCTTCTTTATCGGAATTTGGATGCAACTTAGGTTGAAGTTGAGCTCTTTGCAATTTTTTATGGGCGAGACACACTTGAATTAGAAACAATTTTATTGTAAGACACATAAATTGAGTTTTGAAAGAATCCTATTTCATCTAAAATTCTGAATTTATAGAGATGTGTGGAATTAATTTATTAATCAAACTCAAAATATGGGCGTGAACTTGAAAACTCTGATACCTAAAATAATTATGTCCCATCTAAAAGTTTAAATTTGTAATAAGGCGTGAAATTAATTTGTTCATTTAATTTTCCTAATAAGTTTGACACTGACACTTTGGAGATTTGTGCTAGATTATACTGTACAATTTGTATTTCATCTTATACAAATTTTTGACATAAAATAAAAATATGAGTTGAATTGTATTCTGTGTGTACAAAAGTAATAAAATTTTGAATAAATTTATAGTCATAGATATTGTGAGAATGAGATATGTGTAGGGTTTTCTATAGTTATTTTGGAATGGTGATTAAAAAAAGTGTGGAAATTATTATTAGAGCTATTTGTTTCGTGAAATTAGTATATTTGCTTTTTCAATTGATAGGAGTGATGGAGACTTTGACACTGTACTTATTTTTCTCTACGTTGACCCACTGAATTTGTGAATATTTGTGACATAGGTATGTATTCATTCAACCCCTCGATTTACAACTATGTTTTAAAAGCAAAGCGGTGATCGGTTCGGACAGCCTTAGCGCTTTTGATCGGACTGGTCCGATCAGGTCGGACCGTTATTGAAGCGGTTGAGCCGGTATGATGTCATAATTATATAATATATAATTAAATATATAAATTATATATGTGTATATATATGTATATATTCATTATTAAAGTTTCAATTGCTACCTTCTAAATTTAAACTATTAGGCCCTTATCTTAGCCCAAGCCCAACTGCCCATCATATATATTTTCTTTTAAATTACCAAAAATTAGTCAAACCCTACTTATCCAAACCAAATCGTACATCTGCCTCCCTCAAACCCATTTGGCCGTCACACGCAGAGAGAGAGAAAAATGGCGTGCCAGATTAATTTTTAAACACACAAAATAGAGTCTCAGTGTTTCACATCCTCAATCCCCCAGATTAATTGCATTATTTTATCAGTTTGGAAGAGTTGCTAACTTGCTACCGCGTAGAGGAGAGTCGGCCGGCCGGAGAGGAATCGCACGCTGCCAAATTTTTCCTTTTTTTTTTTTAAACATAGTCGAACCGGCGGTCGACCGGTTCAATCGGCCACCGGTTCGTACCGCTTTTTGCCGTTTCGAGCGGTTCATGGCCGAGCCAATCATCGAGCGGTCCAATGTGTCGAAGCGGGCCGGAAGCTTTGCCTAACAGCGGTCGGACCGGTCCGACCGGCCGGTCCGATCCGCTTTTTAAAACATAATTTTACAATGATCATAATTCTGTCAAAAAAAAAAAAATAATAATAATAATAAAACAATGATAGTAATTTATTCGACTCGTTGACTCAGACCCTGTGGAGGTTGTACTGCAAGCAACAAGGGCAATTGCCCTGGTCTGGGTCCAAGTCCAGTGGTGGAGGAAGGGGTATATTGTACTTCAAAATAAAATGTATTCCCTTATATATTTTGTATTAAAAAAATAAAATTATATTTTACTATATATAATTAAAATATATCTACATATATTCAAATGTACCCCAAATTTTAAACCATACTTAAATATGTTCCAAATTTTAAATCCAGGATCCAGTACTGGCAGGGTCCATATATATTGACGTGATATATAATACTCTTTCCGTCCACCAATCTTATGTACAGTTGACTTTTACACACGTTGTTACGAGCGAGTTTTGTATTAGTAATTGAAATGATAAAGTGACTTTTAAGAAGAGGTATGATAGATAAACCCCCTCATCTATCATACCCCTACTTAAAAGTCATTTTATCATTTCAATTACTAATACAAAATTTGCTCTGAAAAATACGTGTAAAAGTTAACTGTGTAAAATTGATGGACGGAATGAGTAATATTTGGAACATTGTGGCTGACTTTTCATTGCTCCATTGTGATGTTCAGCGTGCAAAACCTTTTGAGGCTTACACTCCATAGGTCGAACCCATCTTAAACCGTTTTTAAATTCTAAGTTCTAATAGCATGTCTCACCATCTTTGTTTTTTTAAACAAATACTTCTAATTTTAATCACTTTCTCAAAAATGTTTTTTCAGTCGTCACTACAAAAAATGCGCTTTTTAACGACGGTTAATAAAACAATCTCAAATTGCGACGGTAACGGTCAAAGGTCAAAGTCGTTGAATTTAACGACGGTTGAACTTACCGTTGTAAATAGCGACAGTTTCAATAGTTCGGGCCAAACCGGGTCATTTTGTGACGGTTAGAATTGTTGCTAAATAGCGACCCGGAGCAAGAAGTGCCTCGTCGCTTGGGCCACCGCTCAAACCGCCTTTAGCGACGGTTTTTTGAATTTTTCGACTGTTTGCAGTCGTCACAATTAGCTACGGTTATAAAAATCGTCGCTAAACCGTCGCAAAATTCGATTATATATACCCCAGCCGGCAGTCGTAGCATTTGCAGCGGCTTTTTCGCAAAAAAAAAAAAAAAAACTCAGCCATCACAGTCGTCGTCCAGCCGTAAAATGAAGGAGTAGAGCATTTCGTGCACGCCAAAGCCTTCAACTCTCCGCATTCTTCGATTTGATGGTAACTTTTTTTAATTTTCTACCGTTTATTTTTTACTTTATGTATATAATTTGATGTTAATTTTTATTTATTTTGATAGATTGAATGATATGTTTAGGTTTAAGAATTTGTTAGATATATTATGTTATACTCCATCCGTTCACCAAATTTATGCACGCTTGCCTTATTCGTCCATCCACCAAATTTATACTCATTCCTTTTATGGAACAAGTTTTTTTATTTTTATCTCACAACCATCGCTTACTTCAAATGTCGTTATACTTTACTCACAAACAATCACTTTATTTATAAATGGGCCCCACAATATCTCATAATTTCCTTATTTATCTACTTTATCTGTGTTTTTCTTAATATTTGTGTCCACCACATCAAGCATAAAATTGGTGGACAGAGGGAGACATAAGTTTATTGACTTAATTAATTATAATAGACATTGATTAGTTGATGTTAGATGTTAAAATTGTTAGATTGTTTGTTGACTTGGAGATGAATTTTACCTATTTTAGTTAAAGCACCATTTACTCTAAGGTCCACTACTTTTTAATCATTACTCTAAAGTGCTAAAATTGGACCAAAATGTCTAAATCATCCTTATATTTAAAATAATATCTAGATTTTAGATTTTAAATTTTGCTGAATTTATTTATTTATGTTGGTCCCGAAAAAATACCGAGTTAAAACCCGAAATATCTCAATGGGAGGTGACTTTAAATTTTTTTCGAATGTGTGTTATGCAGATTTGCTAAAGTATGTATGACAGTTAATATGAAAGCAAATAAGAACACACATATTTTTATAGTGGTTCGGAGTCCAACTGCTACATCCACTCTTCCCTTCATGGGGCACTTCCTTAACCAATAGATATTTATGGAGCTCTCACTCAACGGGACTTATCTCCCTCACGGGATCGCGTATAGATGTTTAATGAGTTCTCACTCTCTCGGGACTTATCTCCCTCACATGATTGATTATAGATGTTTAATGAGTTCTCACTCTCTCGGGACTTATCTCCCTCACGGGATTGCCTACAGGACTTATCTGCCTCACGGGATCGCCTTTAACTACCTCACTTAACCACTAATTCTCTCTCAAGAAAGGGTTTGGGTTTGGTGTTATTTCCAACTGGTGGGGTTATACTGAAAAGTATGCTTTACTTTGTATAACCAAAATGAATTTCTTATTTATTTTACTAAAATAAATTATTTATCACATGTTGCATTAAATATGAATGAATGTTATATATATTTCTGACATACCCGATTCGATAAAGGTTTAGTTAATTTGTTGATACCGAGATCACGAAGATCAAATTAGCGGTTCCTCGTGACTTACAAATTCACTTCAGATGGAAATGAACAACCCATCATGAAAGGTTGAAGTGTAAGGCTCAGATTGACTTGTCTTGACCAAGGGATTACACTAGTGCATTATTTATTTGAAAATGACCTAAGGATAAATTCTTATGAATATACAAGAATTAGACCTCGGTGGTTCGTTATTTCTTAATCTTGTCTCTTAAATTGAAATTAATAACTATTGCTTTGACTTATGATGGGAAGTAGAATCAATGCGATTTGATACCTTGTATCTTGAACAATATTATTAATTACATGACGATTGCTAAGATTTAATACGGAGAATATTCGGCTTGCTTGATTTCTTGGATCAGAATCTTTATCATACCAAATCTTGCAAGTGAAAATTTATTTCGGTATGGATAATAATGTTGAGTAGTTTTTACTCAAGGATAAATATATTAATTAATATAAAATTATTATGTTGACTTAATTAATTAATGGACTAAGATAATTTTCGGAAAAATGATGCGGGGAGCCATATTATTTGAATTAATGTGGGTTAAGATGGATAGTTCAATATTAATTTTATAGTGGAGTAAATTAATATTAATTGGCTTAAATAATATTTTTGGCTAAATATTGAAGCTTCATAGCCCATTGGAGGTCCAATCTTAATTATCCTAAAGGCATTGTTCAAATAGCCCAAATTAAAGTCCAATTAATGAAAAGGAGAATAAAATATTTTGTTATATTTTTCCTAATTATTTTTGAAAAAATTTGTAGGAGAGAGAAAAGATTTTTTCTTGATTTTCTTGGAAAGATCTTATGGAATAAGTATTCTTGAGATACAAGTTTATCCCATAAATTCAAGAAAGGAAAAATATCTTATTTCTTCCTATTTGATATGAAATTTTCGAAAATAATGGACAAGAAAGGAAGAGGAAATTTTGTTGGGAGATATCTTGGGAAATAGAATATATTGGATATATTCTAGATTGTATCTTGAGGAAGGAGCAAGGAAATTTCTCAATGCCCAACTAGGTCAAATCCCTAGTCCTATAAATAGGGGATGAATTTTTCATCCTCAAGTGCAATTCCATGTGTTGGAAAAATTAGAAATCCACAAAAGGTGGTGGCCAAATATTTTAATTTTCTCCTTTAAGATTAAAATCGTTCATTGATAATCCTCCCACCGGATTACGTTCGTGGACGTGAGACATATTTGAGAAGACACTTTGGGTAGATCCATCGTCTCAACGGTTGTCTCTACGAGGGGTTAGTATTTACGTAATTCCTAGATTCTTCATGCTTAGGATTTACGTGAATTACGTGTACGCATGATGTATATTTCCTTATTAACTATTATGTTGAATTGGTTTAGGATTAATTCATGTTAGTAATTAATTGATTAATTTAAATATGTATTTAAATTCAACTCGAATAGATCCGGGCACCCCTAATTTCTCAACACCAACTAGGAGAGATTTTCTCTTACATTGTTTTAGCCTTTAAGCTAAGGTTGAGAAAATCTCTCTAAGCTTATGATATGACATTTTTGCTAAGATATAGTGTAGAACACTCTTGGGTAAATTTGGATATTTAATGCTCTATGTTCTTGAATAGAGATGCTTGAATATTTGGCTTTAATCTTCACTTTGCAGCATCCTCCATTATCTTCTTTTGAAGATAGTGCAATGTATTTATAGTGTTGATTTGAATATTACCGTTGAAGAGTAAATTCAAATCCATACTAATAGTCTTCCAGTTTTTCTTTGTTCTTTTGCATTGTTGCTTGCAGCTTTATGTCACATCCATATATGTGTTGTCATCTTCTCATTGGATAGTTTTTTGTGTGTCTAACGGATCTGATTTCAGCTCGCCCGATTAATGTTCATCTTTTCTGATTCCAGTCGCCTGATTTTAGATTGCTGATATCTGGTCGCCTGATCTGATCAGCTCACCTGATCAGATCAGCACAACAGATCAGGTCAGCACTGCATCAGCACTGCATCTGGACTGCACGACATCAGGCAACACAACATCAGGCAGCATGGCATCAGGCAGCACGACATCAGGTCAGCTGCATCAGACGACATCACGTCAGCTGCATCAGGTAGCACGACATCAGGTCAGCTGCATCAGGCAGCACGACATCAGGCAACACTGCAGCTTTCTGATTTCCTCTTCTGATTTCTGATTTCTGATTTCTTCTCGCCTGATTTCTGATTTCTGCACAGCATTACATCAACTTTTCTTCTTCACAAATCAACACGCTTCTTCTTGTTCAACTCATTAGTTTATATGGAACTCATCAGTCTCGTCTCGTTCTGATCAATCTCGTCTTCTCTTGATGAGTTCCCCCTCAACTTGTTACATGTAAGAATAAAACTAAGTCTAGAAACACAAGTTTTCTATACAACTTAGTTTGTCCTATTACAAGGTGTTGTGGCATAATAATCAAAACAAAAATGACCTCAACAATTTATTTGTCCTTTTAATAATTATTATTTTTTTTAAAAATAAAATGTTAGCAAAAAAATTTACAGATTTTGGATTTTAAATTTTACTATTTTTTTTAATTATCTATAATTTTATTTAATTAATTTTTTTAATATTAATTAAAAAATTCTACATACCAATTTTTGTTTTTAATCATTTGTCATTTTATTTAAAAATTCTGCACACTCGTAAAAAAAATGCACACCCGTAAAAAATTATGCACACCCAAATTTTTTTAATCATCTGACATTTTATTTAATATTTTGCACACCCTTTAATTCTGCAAAGTCGTAAAAAAAAAATTTTGCACACTCCAAATTTTTTTTAATCATCTGTCTTTTTATTTAAAAATTATGCACACCTAATTTTTGTTTAATCATCTGTCTTTTTATTTAAAATTTGCACACCCAACAATTCTACACACCCATAAAAAAAAAAATCTACACACCCTATAAATATTCAACATCTATAAACAAGTCTAAAATTAAAATTACATCACCATTCAAACACAAACAAAATATTCTGAATAGAATATCACCCATGTGAACCAGATTCACACATAAACTCTATCACTGTTATGTGTAAAAATTATCACTGTTATGCACAAAAACTTTCACTGTTTAAAAATATAAACCATTTTTTAAACAGTGATTGTTTTTGTTCATAACCGTGATAGTTTTTATACATAACAGTGAGAATTTTTATAGGTAACAATGATACTTAAATAACCGAGTTCATAGCATGAACCAGATCTATACAAATTTTTGTACTCTTAAGAGAAAACTACAAAAATTGCAGCAATATTCAACAAATCTACAACAAATTAACAAATCTACAGCAAATCAAAAAATTAACAAATCTGCAACAATAAAATCTGAATCTGCAGCAAATAACAAATCTACACTTAATATAAAAATCATTTTTTTTCCTCTCTTGCTCAATAATCATCTCCCTCTCTTCCACCACATGATCAACCAAAAATATCATCTGCAGCAATTCAAAAATAAAATATCAATTATCGTGCAAAAATTAAAACTCCAAACAAAAAATTATGGATCCATTAAATAACTACAAGCAAACGTGACGCCAAATTCTAGCAATTCTGGATCCACTAAATTTTAGAACCCACTAGAATGTGACCCATGTGTACCTTAGTTACATACATTTTATAATTTAATTTTAATTTTAATTTTTTCAGATCAACCTGTGCCTTGAAAGTTCCCACAAAACAACTTGTTCAATAAGTAAATTTTAAAAATTGCAACTAAAATAAATCATCATCAGCTCCAAAATGAAACAAATAGAAAATTGTGACTTATCGATGTACTCATCGGAGTCCAGATCTACTCGCCCCACCGTAGTCCAGATCTACTCGCCGGAGAACAAGGTATTGCGTTTCACCCTTCTACGATCCAGCCGTCGTCCGCTCCAAGCGTCACCTCCTTCTTCAAGAGGGAAATAGATCTGCCGCTTCATCACCGTTGTCGCCCTTCTTCAGATTGGATTTCGACGGCGATGCAAAATAGATCCGCTCAAATCCGCTGCACCACCCAAAGATCCGCCGCCACACTTGTCAAAATATCACGTAGTGGGATTTGTGACCATTTTCCATTGGAAAATTAACCGACGGGTGGCGCATGGCGGCCTTGAGTTTGTTGTGGGGAGGGAGGGGGGGGGCCTTGGCGCCTGGGTTGGGTTGGGGAGAGATGGGGGTTCTTATTTTCTTTGAGAGGGAATTTTGTATGAGGGTGGTG
The DNA here is from genome assembly GCA_037126765.1 of Stenogyne calaminthoides. Lineage (NCBI taxonomy): Eukaryota > Viridiplantae > Streptophyta > Magnoliopsida > Lamiales > Lamiaceae > Stenogyne > Stenogyne calaminthoides. The sequence continues at coordinate 11,332,796 of JBBCBC010000002.1, read as the reverse complement.
GTTGGGGGTATCGAATTGATGAGGGAGAAGATTTGGGTGGGAGGGTTGGGGTGGGGTTTGGTTGTTGTGGTGTGGGGGGGGGAATTAGGGGGTGTGGGTGAGGGTAAAATTGGAATCTTTTGCACCTCTGAATAAGAGTAAAAATATGTGGTACCTTAGAATAAGAGGAGTAAAAAAATGATATTTATGAGTAATTTTTTCTTATTTAATTAATTAATTGTCTAGTTTTTTTTTTTGATCAGACAAAGAAAGGTATATTAAACTATACCACATAAAGGTGTTAATGAACCAATCTGGGCAATATTTACAAGTAAAAAAAAATACAGAAATTCAAATACTCTCCCTATCCAAGAAACCATCACCTAACAGCCAACATCAGCTCTAGGATCCTGCATCCAAGTGCTTATCGAGCAATTTTCCGTCACTAAATTCTTATTCAGACACCAGCTCCATACTTTTCCTTTCATCTCTTCAAACAAATTCTCAGTATTAAAAGTCTCTCCATTGAAAATGAGATTATTCCTGGCTATCCAAATCAACCAAATGATGCATTCCCAAATACTGATAACTATTCGCTTTCCTTTTTTCTGATTAAGAAGAATAGAATGAAGAAGGAAATGACTAGCGACCTGGTTAGTAATAGCGGTGGGGCAGATCAGCCATTCATAACATTTGTACCAGATATCTCGAACAAGCGGGCAAAGGATGAACATGTGATCTGCCGTTTTTAGGAACGAACCACAAAAAGAACACGAACAAGCGGAGTCCTGAATGATGTTGCGTCTTATCAGGTTGTCTTTTGTGGCCAGCCTATTCCAGATTAATTTCCAAGCCGTAGCCTATACCTTGAGTGGTGCCACCTTACTCCATACCTTCGAAATCGCAAGCATCCTATCATCTTGGAGGGTGTCGTCATCACCTGGTTGGGCAAGAGTATTGTATGCCGAACTTGTGGTGAAGTTCCCATCTCGATTTGCCTTCCATAACCAACCATACGTCTTCTCCAGATAGAGTTTGATCCTGTTCACCAAATAAATAAGATTGTTTAGAGCATTTAATTCCCTATCAAATAAATCCCGTCTCCAATTCCACTTCCATTGCCACACCCCCCCAACCCATTCCCCCATTTATTTAATACTGCAATTATTTTCAAGACTTAAGTTGAAAAATCTTGGAAACACTGTTTTCAACGGCTCCTCGCCCGCCCACTTATCATGCCAAAATCTGGTCCGTCCCCCGTCCCCTACCACTTTTTCAATATTTTCATAAAGCCACTTACCTTCCCTCCCTCTTCCTAAACCTACGATATCCCGCCACCAGCTAGACCAAGTATATTCTCTACTATCACAAACGATCCCACCCTCCCCTAAAGATATATCCCCATATAACGAACAAATAACCTTTACCCACATAAACTTTTTATCATTTAAAAAATGTCAAACCCACTTGCCCATAAGAGCTTTATTGAAACATTTCAAGTCTCTCACCCCCAAGCCCCCCAACTTTTTAGACACACACACACTTTTTCAATAGATCCAAGCAGTTTTATGAGAGTTCTCACACCCACCCCATAAAAAAATACGTTGTAAAGAAGTGAGTTCTTTCAACGTTTTCTTTGGTAAACAATAGAAGGATAACTGGTAAATAGGAATTGACGATAACACCGCCTGAGTAAGAGTAATTCTGCCATCAAACAAAATCTTCCTGTGTTCCCAGGATTTCAACCTGGTTTTTACCTTATGTACCAAATGAGTCCATTCGTCTAGTCTTCTATGGCTCATCTCGACTCGGATTCCCAGATAGAAGAAAGGGTTGGATTCAATGTTGCATTCCAAATTCTTGGCCATGCGATTAAGCTCCCTTGGTTCAATACATGAACCCATTGTTGGGATTATACTGGAAAGTATGCTTTTACTTTGTATAACCAAACTGATTTTTTGTCTTTTTTACTGAAATAAATTATTTATCACTGATACTTTAAATATCATTGAATGTTACATATATTTACTGCATAATTGTTCAATAAACAGTACGTGTTACATTGTAGTTAATTTAGTGATACCAGATCATAGAAGATTAAATTAACAACCCCTTGTAACTAAAAGTACGTTGTTCACGACCTAGATGGAAATGAACAATCCATCGTGAAAGGTTGAAGTGTAAGGCTCAGATTGGCTTGTCATGACCAAGAGATTACACTAGTGCATGACCGATGCCTTCGAACATGACCCTCTGAGGAGGATAAATTCTTGAAAGATTGAACCGGGAAGAATTAGACCTCGATGGTTCGTTATTTCTTAATCTTCGTCCCTTAAATAGGATCGTGTGTGGTTAGTAATTATTGTTTTTGACTTATAACGGGTAGAGAATCAATGAGATTCAATACTTTATATCTTGGGCAATATTATGGTCACATGCGATTGCTAAGATTTATCTGAAGAAATCGTGTCGAAATCACTTTCGTTTGATTTGCCCCCTTGGGAGGTTCATAAGATTTATCATACCAAATCTTGCAAGTGGAATTAGTTTCCGGTATGGATAATAATGTTGAACCGTTCCTTGACCAAGGACAAAATATATTAATTAAAGGAAAGTTATTTGATTGGCTTTGAATTAATTAATGAAATTTGGATAATCTTAAACACGGGGAAAATAATAGCAAGGGAGCCATATTAATGATAATATGGGTTAAGATGGATAGTGCAATATTAATTATGTAGTGGGATTAATTAATATTTATGGGCTTGAATAATATTGTGGCTCAATATTATATATTCAAAGTCCATTAGAAGGTCAAATCTTAATTCTCCTAAAGGCCCCTCAAGTAGCCCAAACATAAAGTTCAATAACTGAAAAAAGGTATTTTAAATTAAATAAAATATTGTTGCCTATTTTTCCTAAAATTTTCGAAAATAAATAAATAAAGAGGGAGAAAGATTTTCTTTGAATTTTGTTATGGAATGAGGATAAGTATTCTTGGAATGCAAGTTTATCTCATTAAATTCAAGAAATCTCCCACTTGGCTATTTATTTTGTATTTTTCGAAAATAATGAAAAAAATAAGGAAGGAAAGATTTTCTTGATTTTCTTGAAAAGATATTATGGAAGATATGTATTCTTGGAATACAAGAATATCTCATAAAAATCAAGAAGATCCAAATCTTGAATTCTTACTCCTTATTATTTTTGAAAATACCATAACAAGAGGAGTTGGGATTTTTGTGGAATATTTTAAATATGAAGAAAAGAATATATTGGATATATTCAAGATTTCTTGGAGATCAAGAAAAAGATTTTCCCATCTTATTCATGCACAAATTTTCGACCAACACCCCCTCTATAAATAGGGGATGAATTTTTCATCCCCAATGCAATTCCATGTGTTGGAAAAATTAGAAATTCACAAAGGTGGTGCAACATAATTTTATTTTTCCTTTTGTTAAATTGTTCGCGAGTTCCTACCACCGGATTGTTGAACAAGGATAAGGGAATACTTGAGAAGGCTTTTTGGTGTGTTCGTGTGAACGGGATCCATTTTCTCAACGGTTGTCACTCCGAGAGTTACCTTTAACTATTCATAGTAATTCCGCATGCGTAGGATTTATGTGAACTGTTTATATGCATGATTGGTTGTTGAATTATTATTTGAATTAATATAGGATTAATTCATGCTAGTAATAATTGTTAGAATTAAATTTTTATTTAAATATTCATCCCGAATAGATTCCGGTCAATTAATTCCCCAACACCCATCAAACTACACTTACTGAAATTTACCTTTAACCCTGAGAAAGCTCGAAGTTTTTGAGGATGCATTTTAAGGCCCACGCATTCTCAGGGTGATTATTCACCATGAAGATCGTGTCGTCGGTATACTGTAGGTGTGATATCTTTACCTTTTCCAAGCCAATTTCAGCAGCCCTCAACAAGTTCCCCTCCATTGCCCTTTTTGTGATTAAGCTCAGACCCTCCGCCACAATGAGAAAGAGAAAAGGGGATAGAGGGTCCCCCTGTCTCAGCCCCCTTTCCAGATTGAACTCACCGGATGGACTTCCGTTGACCAAGACATTTGCAGAGGCTGACGTAACACATGCCATTGTCTATTTCCTCCATTTGTCATTAAATTTGAATAGCCTCATCATTTCGTCAAGAAAATTCCACTCAACGAAGTCATATGCCTTCGCAAAATCAGTCTTGAAGAAGACCCTCGGGATCTTTTTCCTTTTTGATTCTTCTAAGGCCTCATTTAGGATCACCACCCCGTCTTGAATTAACCTCTGCCCAACAAGGCGCTTTGGTTGTCCGATATAATCTTGTCCATCACCCTGCTGAGATGCCCTGCAAGAACTTTAACCAGAATTTTGTAGATGCAACAGATGAGGGAGATTGGTCTATAATCGTTCAACCTGGTAGCATCCTCTCTCTTAGGAATCAGAATAATAAAGGAGGAATTCAGCCCACGTACCAGCTTCCCGTTCTGATGGAACTCCCTCATAAATTTTAGAATGTCCCCTTTGATAGTTACCCAGCTCTCTTTAATGAATTTGAAGTTAAAACCGTCCGGGCCCGGGCTTTTCGAGCTCTCGCAGTTCCAAATAACAGCTTTGATTTCATCTTCTTCAAAAGGAGCAGTAAGCAACTCATTATCTGCTGAGTTCAGAATTTTGTCGCTGAAATTACTTGGCAAGCACGGTCTCGGAGCTTGTACCTTGCTGAAATGAGCTTTGAAAAAAATCCCTAACTCCTTTCTTTACTTCATTTGGTTCTTCAGTCCAAATTTCACCAATCTGCAACCCAATACTCTCATTGAAGTATGTACTTGGAAATTCTTTTAGAAATATTATGACATAATATATATATATATATGTGTGTGTGTGTGTGTGTGTTAGAAGTGTTAGATTGTTGGTTGACTAGGAGATGAGTTTGACCTATTTTAGTTGAGATTCTACCGAAATTTATTTAATTAATTAATTATCTAGTGAGATATGTTTAGGAATTTTTTTAGATATATTATGATTACGTAATATGTGCTAGAATTGTTAGATTGTTGGTTGATTAGGAAATGAGTTTGAATCAATGCGGTTGAGATTCTACCGAAATGTTATAATGTTTAATTAATTATATATTTATATTGTGATTTAATTAATTAATAAATATAATGTTTAATGTAGATGAGTGGTCAAGACATTGGTGACATTCCAGCTCGTATCCTAAGCACTAGGAGGAAGAAGATACTCAGACCTCCTATCCAGATGCCCCCTCCATCACAGGCTCGAGGAGGATCGTCTTCGCAGGCCCGGGAATCACCCTCGCAGGTCCCCACACCTTCACAGTCTCCATGAGGGACGTCGAGTTTGGGTTCGGCCCAAACATCTTGTCATCCGGCTGGCACGGGCAGATCGGGGCGTTTACTTATCGATGTTAGTGGCGGACAATAAGTATTTTTTGCTTTAGTTATAGAATTAATTTAATATTAGTTTTTTAATTTTTTTTAATGTTTTAGGATTATACCTGGTCACGAGGCGGTCGCTATAGTCACTAACTTCATCTTGCGTGGAGGAATTGCTATCAACGACCACAGTTGGAGAACATGCCAGCCGACTGCCGCCAAATCTATTTCGACGAGTATAGGGTACAATATTTATTTAATTACTTTATATTAATATATATTGATTAAAATTTATGGTATTAATGAAATGCATAAACAAATGATGTGGTGGGACGATCTCCTGAACCAAGATGTCTTCAAGCCATTCTGTAAGCTTTCTCGCGAATAATACAAAGACCTACAACACATGTGACATATTGGGTGGAGGGATGAGAGGACAGACCTTTCTGAAGATCTGGGGGCGGATGTATGGGGCTCCATTGTGGCGGTTTGGAGTGACCCTGTATACCAGAAGATGTGCGAGAAGAACCGCATGAATCAACCAGGCGGTAATGGTAGCATAGCAACACATCGAATTGGGTCAAACAAGTTTTTTTCTAAATATTTGCGCAAATGCGTAATAAGAAAACTCGTTCTCAGTTTGTGTTATTATAAATGCAAGTATGTGATATTGTAAGGATCGATAATTTTATATTACTACCTGATGTGTTGGGGTTATAAGTTCCCCAACATGATGATGGAAAAATTTTTTTTTTACTAATTCAATTATATAATCTGGCGGTTTGTGTCTTTATTTGAGGTAGTTAGTTGATCACTAAATAGAAGGAGAAACAAATAAAAAATAAAGACACAAAAGTGAATAAAATTAAAGGCCAATAAACAAGAATAAAATAGAAAAAGAAAAGAAAAACCTAAAATCATAAGGACACAGGTCGTCCCAGAGGTCGGGGCACCGCTAAAAACCTCGCTAAGGTAAAACCCTCCTTAAGGCAAACCCTTAGTCGAGGGAAAAAGAAATACCCCTCTACAAGGAATTATCCCGCAGCACGTAGATAATCCTCAAGAAGCACGCATAACACGAAATAGTCCTTATGCAAATCAGAAAAAAGAAAGGTATCAATACAATCGGGCCAAGTGCCCATCCAAACATGCGTAGATCGCAACCGAGCCAAAGCATCCGCCTCCTGGTTACCCTCTAGAAAGATATGGGTAACCCGTAACTCCATGGACTCCCTCACAACCCAAGTGTTGCGCCACAGAGATAAAAAACACCATGGAACCACACTGTCTGGAGCCTGAAGATAGCGTAACACCCACTCAAAATCTGTCTCTAACCATAAACACAACCAGCCTCTGTCATGAGCAAACATTATCGCCAAAAGAGCCGTTGCTAATTCTGCTTCAAGAGCATTACCCCAATCCACTGCACGGGAGAAACTAGCAACAAAAAATCCCCTGGAGTTACGGAAAATGACGCCCCCAAAGAGTTCCCCCGGAGAGCCATCCACACTTCCTTCGACATTGACTTTGCACCAACCCGACTCAGGCGGTTTCCAACGGACCACTATTGTCCGCATAGGCTGTCTGAATTTTCCATGCATGCGTAGCCTTGTAAGAATCAAGAGCTCTCTGGCCGAACCATCACAGTAGCCCAACGAAAGGGAGTCGGCCTCCCTAACACAGACCAGTATTTGAACCATGCATCCTCCCAAGGAAGGGATAATGTCATCATGAACCCGCCTATTCCGTGTTTGCCAGAGCACCTAAACGACAGTGACAAACGTGAGACGCCAAATATTCCTAAGCATAGGACTGAAGTCAACAACAAGAGCCTGCAAGAAAAGGTGGTGGAAGTCAAACTCATAGCACAAATGAACATAAAAAATATGCATAATCGAATCATAAATACGACGAGTGAAAGCACAATCAGCAAACAGATGATCAAGAGACTCTCCTGCAAGAAAGCAAAAGGGGCAGACGTAGGCAGTTTGCCCAGAATCGCACGCCAAGTTGTAGTGTTACGGCAAGGTGGGATGAAAGACCCCAAACCCAGCCACCCCAATTAACCCTGAGCATTGGTGTTCGTAAGAAATCATAAGCCTCTCGGGCAGATAGCTCCCCCGAAAGAGTAAGAGGCCAAACCCGAAAGTCCTCACCCTCATGTACCTGGTAATTGAGAATATCGATAACCACCTGAGTGCAACGAATCAGAAAGAAAGGACTAAAATGCCAGACCCCGTCATAGTAAAAGTCACTAATCGTGTCCAACAAAGAGGCTGAAATAGTCGAAGGAATCCCTATCCTGTCCGCAATTTGGTAGCCCAACCAGTTATCCGTCGAGAACCGGATAGACGATCCAGCGCCCGGCATCCAACGGGAAACCTCATGGAGTCATGGCAGATGCTGCCTAATACCTGTCCAGATGGAAGATACTCGACGAAAGGCCCTCGCCTTCCCACGGGAGTTGAAGAACCGCTTGTGTAACAAAACCAGCATCGAGTCGGAGCAAGTCATCAACTCCCAAGCTAGACGGCACAAAAACGAATCATTAGCTATCCGCACCGATCTGATACCCAGTCTACCTTCCTGGATAGGTGCACAACAACGAGACCAAGAAACTCGAACACCGCCCTTCTTCGCAACACTACCCGTCCAGAGGAATTAACGCATTGCCCGTTCAATCCAAGTAATCAACGAAGAAGGCCAGCGGTAAACCATCATAGAGTGAACCAGAGAAGCAGTCGTAATACTGTTAATGAGGCACCGGCGCCCTATAAGGGTGATAGAGTTTCCTTTCCAACGGCCCATTTGCGCGATCACCTTATCCGCCAAACCCTGGAGATGAGAAGCACGTGGGACCCGTTGTACGCCGCATAAGACTCCGGGTCAGACGATGCACTTTAGAGCCATAAAACACCCTGAATTTTGGAGGACTGAAAACCTGCCCCGAAATCTCCCCATAATGAACCAAAATCCCGTGGAGGCAGCGGATGTTCCGAGCAGTAGCACCAATGAAAAAAATGATGTCATCAGCATAGAGAAGAAGATCGGGCATTTTTGGATTGTGTTGGATGCCCCCTGTGGCGATCGAAAACCGTATCCATCGAGCCAGAGCATCCTCCGCAATGCAGAAAAGAAGGGGGATAGGGGATCTCCTTGGCGAACACCCCGTGAGCAGCCGAAATAGCCCTGGAGGTTCCCATTAATCAGAATGGAAAGACGAGCAGGCTGTAGAATGTTGCGCACCATGCTCAGAAAATGTTGAGAGAAGCCCATTTTCTCTAGCACCCGTAACAAAAAAGGCCAAGATATCGTGTCAAATGCTTTCGTGATATCCACCATGATCGCCATGTTCTGTGCATCCCCAATGTCTAAGCAATTAATGGCCTCAGAGGCAAGAGCAATGCAACTATGAATACGCCGTCCCGTAATGAAACCAAACTGGAAAGGCGAGGGATAATCTCCAATAAATTTCCCCAAGCGGTTAGCCAGTATTTTTGTAAACACCTTAAACAAGAAATTTCCCATCACGATCGACCTGTATTCCTCAACTCTGAGAGCATCGGACGTCTTAGGTATGAGCATAACAAGGCTAGAATTCAACCCTGTTGGGATCATTGTCGTCGTGAAAAAATGTCGAACCGCCGTACCCACATCTGAGGTGATAATCTCCCAGCATTTCTGGAAGAATGTGCCCCCGAAGTCGTCCGGTCCTGGACTGCTATTCGCATCCATCGAAAACACCACTCTACGGATCTCATCATCATGGGGAAACGAGATAAGCGACGCATTGTGATGGTCCGGCATCGTCCCATGTATAAACTGATCAAGAATTGTAAGATCCGGCGCATGTGGAGATCGGGTGAAAAGTTTCTCATAATAGTCAACCACATGGTGGGTGATAGCAGGCAAATCCGAGGACAAAACCCCATTAACGTACAATGAAGACATAGAGGCCCGAGTCTTACGAACACCATGCAGAGTGTGAAAAAAGGCGGAATTACGGTCGCCATCGGATAACCAGTGCAGATGGTTCCGTTGCGCTAGAAAAAGACGACGCCTTTCAAGTAAATCATTCATGCGAGCCATGCAAATCATTTCAATATCAAATTTAGCCTCCGAGTCGCCGTGCATTGCATTTCCAAAAGTATCGACATTCCATGCTTTCAAACGACGCAACTTCAAAGTGATCCGCGAAATAGAATTTGCATGGTGAACATACCCTTGCCATGACTCACGAACGACCTCCAAGAAGGTAGGATGTGTAACCCACATATTCTGAAACCTAAAAAGGCCGAGCTACGGGAGGTTGGGCAAGACTAAGCTGAAGGCGTAGTGGCTGATGGTCCGAAGAAACACAAGGTAAGACAACCAGATTAATCCCGTGCCATAAATCGAGGAATATCTGTGTGGCGAGAACCCGATCCAGACGCGCCGCAATGTAACCTTGAGTTCCTCGTCTTGTAAACCAAGTGTAAATAGAGCTAGAGGCTTCGACATCAAAAAGCTCGGGGTCGTCTATGAGTTCCTGAAAATCCTAAGCAGCCCGACGGTATGTTGTTCCCCCCAGCCTTTCATGAGCTCTCAAAATCGTGTAGAAATCCCCCATAACACAAAAAGTCCCCGCACAAAAACTGAGGATGTCGGACCATAAAACCCAACGCTGAATGTATGAATTAGAAGCGTGGACAAAGCCAATATCATAAGAAGAACTGTTATTAGAATACCAAATTACCACCAACTGTGGAGAAGAAAAGATCACCGTAACAAAAGGAGCCAAATTGTTTCTACAAAAAACCCAAATGTTAGGGCGCAAGTTCGGTCTAGCATTTTCAGCAACACGAGACAGAAGCAACGGAGCCCAGAATGAGGGCCTAATTGAGTCAAATAAAACTTTTGGTTCTAAAATAGCGAGCCAATCAGGCTTGTGGACCCGACAAATATCGGTCAAGGCACTGCGGGTCTGTTCGTTGCCAAGACCTTGAGCATTCCAAGAGATAACAATCATTAAGGAATTGTATCTGAGTCGTGCATCGGCGGCGTAGTGTCACAGGCATTGTCAACCAGGGGGGAAGTATTTGATGTGTGTACTGTGATAGCCAAGGAGTCAGAATGAGTTTGGGAAGTGGTGGCCTGGGAAGTCTGTGCCTGAGTTGTCGAGAAAGACTTTTGGACCCATGCCTTAGTAGGTGGAACCGCTGCTTTCTTCGTGACCGCAGCAGGGTTGGGTCGTGGGTTAGGCTTGGGAGGGGCCGGCACGGAGCCCCTATTACAGTCCTCCGTAGAGTGTCCCACCAGGTCACAAAGTGTACAAAACTTTGGGTACCGTTCATAGTCCAAAGAAGCAACCGCACAGTGCCCTGTACGTTCATACATGATAAAACGTTCCAAATCCTTCCTTAAAGTCAAGCTCTACTAGTACTCGGGCGTAATGGCACATCGTGCGATTCCGTGTATGTTCATCAACTACTATAACCAGCCCGAGAGCAGATGCTATGGTACGGATTATCGGCTCGTAGAAATATTCAGTAGATAATTCAAAAATTCTGACCCAAACATGTGCAAAAGGAGAGTTAAGCTTGTATGGATTGAATTCTGGGGTCCAACGCTGTATTCTAATCGTACCATGCTTGAAAGACCAAATTCATCGTGCCAGGAGTTTATCTCTCGCCGCCTGATCAACAATCGAAATACTATAGAAGCCTTTACCAAGAGGGACAAGCTTCCACTCACCATGTATCTCCCAAACCTCATTAATAGTCAGGCGTTCCACTCGAGATTTCATCATAACACGTTCGATCAACGTAAGTTCATTCTCCCGAACGCCCATCTGATGGACATGATCGTCGATATTGACTGATAAATAAACCCCTTTATGGATAGGTTGGGTGCGTTGTGGGGCCTCTAGTGTTGTTGCGAAAGAAGCCCGCGGCTCCCCATGCAAAGGAGCATCCTGCAAATTAACAACAGCAGAAGCAGTACTATATCCCCAGTAGAAAAAGAGATATCATGAGAATCAGAGGGTTGGTCAATACCAGAGGTGTTGCGCAGCGTCCCAAGGTAGAGGATGAGTGCCCCATATCACCAGCGTGTATGGTAGAGTCCTTCGATGTAACTGTCGTCGATTCCACATAGACGGGTACCAACAGCAAGACGAATAATCAGTATTACCAAGAGGAGGAAATAAGATCATACCCGTACTGCCGGGAAACAGTGGTGGTCTGTTCCCTAGGAACAAGAGCGGATGAGGGAGTCAATCTTCCTCGTTGGGCAATGAGAGGGAGACGTCTAGAATTGGCCGTGTTAGGGTTTGTGGCCTTGATTGGATTAGGGTTCAATTCATTGATTGAAAAAAAAAACACAAAAGTCGAAAAGAAAATGCTAATGTAGAAAATTACACAAAAATTACATAAAAAAATCTATGGAAGATCATCAGCAAAACTCCACCCCCAATCTTCGCTGTGCTGATCCACTAACATCAAAACTCATTTACAAATATCAAAACTCATTTAAAAATCACCACCAACAAACTCATTTAATATAACGGATTCCCTGCTTGTCTAACAAAATAGAATATGATTCACTGCATCACCAATTGGAGGCATATCCTACAGAAATGGACACATCACCCATGTATACCTACCACAGAAACAACTCTCCGATACAAATCTTGGACAAAACACGACGAGGCCGCCGTCTTCGCACACCCGGCGGTGGATCTGTACAGATTCGTCGCCATTAACCACCACCACCAAACACCATACGCCCACCACCATCTTCGCGCATCACCGGCGGCGAATCTGTACAGATCCGCCGCCACAAACCCCCCACCCTCACCACCGAAACACCACGCTGAGCATCTAAACAACAAACAATTATTTTAGACGCCAGCGATGTCGATTTGTTTCGATTTGTCGATTAGATTTTAGAGAGAAAGAAATTTTTTGAGAGACTGAGAGAGAGGCCGGTTTTGAATTGCTGAGAGGGGGAGAGTGAATGGGGGTGAATGGGTGAATATGGAGTAGCGTGGAAAAGGTTGGTTTATTAATAAATTAATTAAGATTTCATCAGATGGTTGTTTAAAGAAAATGAGGGTAGTAAGGGTAATTCATATGTCCTTTTACACCTATGAGTACTATGGGGTTTTGGTTGGACCTTTGATTAATAATAGAATATACTTTGCACTTCTAAGTAATTTTTTTTTAAATATTTGAAATATCTTAAAGTAAATTAATGAGATCACAGTTAAATTTGTAAAATAAAAAATCTTAAGATTTAAAAAGGTTGTAATTTAAATAAATTAAAATAAAACGTTAAAAAGTTAATTTAAATTTAATTTTAAGTATAGTATAAAAAAGTAAGAGTTTATTTTAATTTATTTATATTACATTCTTTTTAAAATATTAAAGTTTTTATATTTACAAATTTAACAGTCATAAATTTTATTAATGAATTTATTTTAAGGTATTTCAATTTTTTTTTACTTTAATTTCAAGGTGGTTTAGAAAATTTTTATTTGTTTTAGGTATTTAGATGTATTATGAAAATTAATAGAATAACAAGTTTTTTTTTTTAAATAATAAAATTTTTATAAAAAAAATCTTGTAACATAATTTGAAGAATATATATTTTTTTTTTTTTTTTCTACTAATTTAATAAATTATAAAAATAAATAATGTCACATTAACATAAAAATCTAATCAACATTGCCACATATAAAAAAAATATCAAACAAAACAACACATGTGCATTGACTTGATAGATTACTTGCAATTGCAGATCAATTGGACCAATTTCAAAATTTTCACAAACTTAAGGACCAAAATAAAAATTTTAAAATAATTTGGATCAATTTCAACATGATGACAAGGTACTGAACTTTTAAAAAAATTGATCCCATATTTTTATACACTAGTTCCACGATGATGCCGAAGATGAGTCATTTGTCGTCTTAGGAAAGCATGATCGCTTGTTCAAGCCCGTTTCAAGATAGACTTTTTAAATTTTTTGCTCATTCTTATTCTTTCTAAATGACATTTTGGGTTTTTTGAAAAAAATTAAGGATATTTTTTATGATACAATTAACCTTAGTTAATGACAATTACATACTTTTTACAATAATTACTATTAATTGAGAAAATTATTCACACCATATAGGAAATTTGATAATTTAAATGACCATGAATATGAATTATGAAGAATATATATGAGAGAATGGAGGGAGAAAAGTTAGAACGATATTTATTATACAAATAATCTAAAAAGGCTAAAACGACATTTAAAAAGAATGAGAGGAAATATTGTTTTGGACTTTAGTCTTTTAATATTTAAACCTTTGCACGGACGGGCTTTATTCTTGAGACTATTTATATGCATTTTTTGGGAGTATTTCACAGTTCTGAATTATCGATTGATATATTGAGCGAAAAACTTCACACACATAATGTCAAGGTTTGTCTTTGTCGTTCGTGTTATATATGCGCTTTTCCTAAGTTAGTTGGTATTCAAAGACTGGGTGGCCCAATGCTGATGTAGCCCAACATGACGCCGATATCACGAATTTGGCACGACAAGTTGAACTTTAATGGCGAGAGTGGAAGATTTATTGCACATCAATTTAATTTATGCACGCTGATGCAACATTCATCTTGCTCAAATTAAAGCTCACAATCTCTCTAGTTCTCATGCTCCCAGATTTTCCACAGCCTTACGAGTTGTCTTGTAACATGTCCAAGGCAGGTACGACGCGATTCCAAGTAAAATTAAGTGGTCGTCCCGTTGCGTTCTTCAGTGAACTTGTTGGGCCACAACCTTGATATTAGGGTGATATCATGAGGAGAAATCCACAGCTTCGAACCCCACGTGAAATAAATTTTTTATTGAAATATTTTGAAAGTTTGTTATGAGAATTGAATCATGTTGGCTCTCTCCCATATGTATCTATTATTAGAGAACATCCCTTTATTTATAACCCACCCGATCGAAGGATCCGTCTGTAATTGTGGAGGAGTTTCTCTAATCAATAGTTAAGACCGTCAATTACAATTTTCCATTAAAAGTAAGATTTGAACTTTATATTCTAATTATGTATTTGAGTTTTGAGCTCCCATCTCACATAAGTAATATTCAACTGATATTGAATCGATGTTCTTCAAGAAGTACATAATCAAATAGCCATTGATCGACTGAAATATTGCATCAGAATTTGCAGGAGGTGGATCTATATGCAAGAAGAAAAGAAGAAGAAAAGTCACGTATAAACATGCATACCAATTCATCAACTACAACTTCCAAATCTCAAACTGAACCTCTAAATATTAAATACACACATTTCCCTAACAAAAAAAAAAAAAAAAAAAAAAAATTCCTAATCTCCTACAAGATGTTACAAAATGAGAGACGTCTTTGTTCAAATAATAGAATACAGGATGCATGAAAATACAAGAATATACAACAAATGAATGCTATCTCGGACCCGAGACTTGCTGTGAAGACACATAAGAGAATGAATCATACGAACTACTGGAGGTAGTAGCATTATTCATTGCCTGTCTATACAACATCGCCACCCCGTTCTCTTCCAACGTCGATGCTTCCGTGAATCTCCGCCCGTAGAACCTCAAGAAGTTCAACGACTCCACCCGCGGCTCGCCTAAAGGCACCGCCCCTTCCAACATCCCCACAACATTCGACATCGACGGCCTCAAATTCGGCTCTTCTTGCACGCAACACAGAGCCACCCGAACGAGCTTCTCCACCTCGTTTCTCCTCACACCCCCCGTCAATCTCGGGTCCACGAGCTCGATATACCTCCCCTCCTCGTGCATTTCCAACGCAAACAACGGGAAGTAAATGAGACGGTTTCCAGACTCTCCTGATGAAGAGGAAGACGGGGCATTACCCAAAACCCTGTCTCCCCCTTCATCAGTTCCCGAGCTAATATTATTATTATTATTATTGCTTTGTGTTTGAGGTGAAGAGTTTTTCTTCCCCCTTACGATTTCAAGCAACACCATCCCGTAGCTGTAAACATCGCTCTTATCCGATATAGACGAGCTCGTTAGCCACTCTGGGGCAAGGTACCCCCGAGTGCCTCTCATAGTCGTAAATTGGCCCGATTCCTCGGGGCTAAGAAGCTTCGATAGGCCAAAATCGGAGATTTTCACCTGCGACGTGTCGTGTAGAAGAATATTCTCCGGTTTCACGTCGCAGTGGATGATCTTATGCTCGCACCCCGAATGCAAGTACGCGAGCCCTCTCGCCGTCCCAAGGGCAACTTCATACCTCTCCCTCCATCCCAAAACGGGATCGCCTCCAAAAAGTGTTCGATCCAACGAGCCTCGTTTCATGAATTCGTAAACTAACAGCCGCTGCCCTCTGTGCGCACAGAATCCTTTCAGTTTAACCAAATTGACATGATGAATCTTCCCAATTACTGCAATTTCTGTCAAGAACTCCCTGTTCCCATGTGCTCCCATGCACGTGATCTTCTTCACAGCTACATCGCTCCCATCTTGAAGAGTTCCTTTGTACACCGTCCCAAATCCGCCCGACCCGATTTGAGTTTTGAAACCGTCGGTCGCGTCTGCAAGTTCTTGGTAATCGATCCGAACAGGAAGTCCCGGAATGGAAACGAATTCAATCTCGTTTTCTGATGAAGAGTTCCAACGGCCCGACTTCGAGTCCATTCTTTTTTTTCTCCATTTCCTTTTTCTTCTTCTCATCAAAATCAGAGCTGCAACGACGGCTAGTAGTAGAATTGCAGATAATGGCAGCAACACCGCTGCTATAATTGGAAAATCTTTCTTCTCTTTTGCCTCATCGCTAATTGGGCTCCGTACAACAATTGCTTTTACAAAACCGGATAGATCCGTTGAACCCGAATTGATGGAAACGGATCCTAGAAAATTCCTAACCATGTAACAAGATCCGGAGCTCTGGGCGTAGAAAACACCCAAACAAGAGCAGTTTCTTGAACAAAGACCCTGACACAGAGAAACATTCACGCCACGTGTCACGGGATCCGTGAAACCGTTTGAGAAATAATCCAGATTATCCCTCAAACTCAAATACTTAACAGAGGTTTCTTTTTCTGATGATGTGCCGTTACAGGGACCTGGGAGGACTAAAGAAGTATCCGTGGGGGCACAATCGCCATTTCCAATATTGGGATCAGAGTGAAACGCCGGAGCGCACGCGCACGACCCGCCGTTAACACAAACGCCGAGTCTACGGCATATGTACGGAATTTTGCAGACGTCGGACGGCGCCGTGAACGCCTGCGTCATCGTTTTATCATTTCCGTTATAGATCGCGACGATTAAAACCCCCCTGTCGTCAAGTTTGACCATCTTGAAATCGCGAGGATTAAACGGAACGCCGTTAAAATCGTTGACGGCGACGCTCATAACAATCTCCCCGCCGTTTCCTCCCATCAAATACACCCCTGTATTATTCAGCACCATATACTCAACCGGGAAATTAGTGTCCCTAAAAGCGTTTCCCTCCATTGACAATTTCCAGTAGTTCATACCATTCCACTGCAGCATCGCGTCGCCATCTCCAATCACTAATTTATAACCGCCTTCTGATAAATCCTCTTTGTTTGAATTAGAAATTATGGTTTTTCGTAACCCTAATTTTTGCCCCAAAACGATTACATCAGTGGGGGAATCGAACGATTCCCACACGGAATTGTTGGCACCATCGAGCAAAATCAGGTTTCCTGATTCGAGAAGGTGCATAGAAGAAACAGGGGAGGGGGTTTCCGGCGTTGACCAGACGGGGGTTCCTGCGTCGTCGTAAATAGCGAGGCCATCGGCGGTTAATCGGAGTTTAGAAGATTCGGAAATCGGGTGGTTCCGATTGGCTGACCAGATAATGGTGTTGGAGAGGACGTGGACTATGACCAAGTAGAAGGATCTCGATTCGGGCTTGGAATTGGTGATTCGGGCCTGGAAATTGCTGTTCGGAGAAGCTAAGAAAGCGCCGGCGCCGGAGTTGTCGACGAATTGGAGATAGGAGGCTGTGAAATTGATGGGGATGGAGGAGTTGTAAACGGGGCCGGAAATTGTGAGAGAAGGGAAAAATAGGCAGAGGAAAGTGAAAAACAGAAGGGTGGAAGATTCCATGCCACCACGGCGGTGGTGGAGGGATTACGGTGGTTGGGTGGAAGATAGGTTGGGATTGAGCTGCAATTGCATCATTACTTTTTCCCTTGTAAGCAAGGAACAAGTGATGGATGGAGCATATTGTTATTTTGTCTGCGTTGACCAATTGTGTTCGTGTTGTCGTGTATATATATGTCTATCATGCATGTCAGCGCGCCGCAAGCTAAGATGTTTAATTCAAAACGACTCCTAGCCGTTCATCAAAGTCTCCATTTAAATGGATTGTAATTTATTTATCTCATTTTTAGATAATTGGGGTAGTTACATGCAGTGTTTTAAGAATCACGCTGGTGATCGAACCAGACAGACTATCGATCAGCGGTTTAATCGGTTCGACCAGTTCAATCGGCGATTCAATCGTTAAAATAATTTCTACCCAATTTTTTCAATATTTTTTATATTTAATTAAAAAATAAAATAAATATAATATATATACACACACTTTACGAATCAAAATATATAAAAAGTAGAGGGCTAGTTATGGATTTGTCCAACTGCAAACCAGCTGTAAAACACTGGTGTCTAGGGCCTCTAGGCTTGACCAAATTCAAATAACAACTTTACAATTTGTTTAAACCTCATTTTCACTTCAATCTCCTCAAAAAATCACCCACTCTTCTTTCTGTCTCTCTCAACACATTCAAGAAAAAGCACAATATCAGGCACTGTATATATCGCCAAAAAAAAGAAAATGACCTCTCAAGCGAGCGCCACCACCCCTCCACAAAACCTCCAATTCGCGAGTGAAAATCGCCGGCAATTTCAAGCCGGTCCTGGAGCAGCCCGTGCGCCACAACCTCCACAAGCCAGTAGCCGATCACCACCTCTTCGACGGTGATGGCATGATACACGCCGTTTCACTAACTGGTGAAGATGAAACTCAAAATCCTAATTCCTATTAATTTCATATTTAAAAAAAAGAAAGAAAGAATTGGTTGAACCGGTTTTACCGATTTTGATCAGGGTTTACCGGTTTTGACCAGTTCAACCGATAAAACGATTTTTAAGGGGTTATCGGACCGATTTTGGGACCGGTTCAACCGGTCGAACCGGCCGATCCGTTTCGATTCTGACATCACCGGTCACATGCATATACACCATTAATACTCTATAAATGGAGTAATAAACTCTTTAAAACAAAAATAATTTTTTTTATTCCTACTTCGGCCAGTTTAAAAATTTACTAATTGCGATAAGATAATAAAATAATAATTCATAAAAAAACTCTTATATAAATTAGTAGTCACACCGATATTATAAAGGGCGACTTTCCGGTCCAAACTATAGATAAGAAATACTACTAGGTCCAATCGTTTAAGAAATACTACTAGGTCCAATTATTTATAAAAAAAAACATTACTAGGTGCAAAATATCTATTAGAAAAACTAAAATACTCTTGTTTCACCTCTTTATTGTAACGTGCACTTTTTCAGCCAAAGTTACTGATATCCCATCTACCCATGCAAGAGCAGTCGAATTATTACATATTCAGTCTACACGTCATCTACTACCTTCCATCTCTCTCACTTTTTACTATTTTTAAAGATATCAGAGACGAAAATAGGAGAGGAATTTGAGAAATAACAAATTTTGTATATCTAAAAATCTCAAAATTCATATCAAAACTGAAAAATTACACAAATTTACATATTAAAATTGAAAAAATGTCGGAAATTTACATATCTAAAACCTAAAAATTTACAATCTCAAAATTTACATACCTTTGTCTTCATTTCAACCTGAACATATTCATCAACATATGTACCAAAACATGCATATGTTCCTCCATCTTCAACCCAAATTCAGAAAAAATCATAAACCTCACACACCCAAATCCTCAATTTCAAGATCCACAAACCCAGGTCAAAATACTACAAACAAGAAACAAACCCAGTTTCTTGAAATTCTTTAAAAAAAACAATGTGATTCTTTAACTTACAACTGTAAAAAAAAAAAAAAAAAAAAGGCCACCACCAATAGAATTCATAATGCTTCTTCTTCTTCGCTGCTTCGCCGAAGAACAACTTGGTTCGACGCACCCCTCACCACCGCCACCAACCACCAACCACAAAAAATCACCACCCTCTCACCACCGCCACCAACCACAAATCCACCAAAAAAATCACAGATATGCCACCAACCATAAATTCACAAAAAAAAAATCATAGATCCACAGAAAATCCACAAAAAAAAAAAAAAAAAAAAACATCAAGAGGGGTAGTGGATTCAAAGTAGACTTAAAACTTACTACTAGGTCCACCCTCATTTTTAGATAACTAAGAGGTCCAAAATCTATAATCAAAGACAATACTACCCTCTAATGAGTAATGAGTCAAGTCAATTTACTTCTTTTTTTTTTCATTTCTTTCATCTTTCTATAGATGTCAACATCACAATTCCTTCCATAACAAAACCCTGCGCGATTTCCCTTTTTCACAAGTCTGTTTCATCTGGTGTTTCATGTCTTGAATTTGTGTCACATGTTTATGGACCGGGTGAGCCATCTACACCCTAAACACTAAATAATAAACCTTAAATCATGGCCTATTCGGGTCGGGTAAACCATGAACCACTCGGACCGGGTGAAGAAACGGAGTGGACCGGAATGGACATGTGACGGAAATCCAAGGCATGAAACACACATGTGAAATAGGCAATCCGAGCCGAACAAAACCTGAGTACTTAGCATCCTACTTCACTTTTCAATTTCCATATTCTCTTATAAATCAATTTTTGAATTTCATGTTCTCTTATATGTGACCAAAACACCCTGAAAAATGACTAAAAAAATTCAATATGTTCATCTTCATCTTTCAATCCACAAAATTCCAATTGAAAAATGAAAAGCATTACAATTTAAATTTTTTATATCAAATTTAAAAAATACTCAATTCATATACCCAAAAAAAGGATTAAAAATTACCACTTTATAAATTTCATATCAAAATTTTAAAAAGTATAGAAATTTACATATAGAAAATCTCAAAATTTACATATCTTCGTCTTTCATTCCAACATGAACGTATTATCACATTGATGAACATATGCAGGTATACGTGCATATTCATCCAATTGATAAACATGTGCATCTTCATCTTCATCTTCTTCAATTCACTCGAAAAGATCCACCATCCTTCATCATCACCATCTTCAACGTTATGAAGAAAACAAACTCAGCACCAACCTAACCCAAAAATTAAAAGAAACCCAGAATTAGACGAATTCAGCACCAATCGAACCCAAAATTAGACGAACTCAACACAAAACATCCTAACAACAAAAAACCAGGAAAAAAATTAGATTTCAAAGAAATTAGATCTAACAAATTTAGACGGCGCATTTTTTTCCAAAAAATCGATCTAACAAATTCTCAAATCGCATCAGATCCAAAAACCCAACAAAATTTCAACAAGTTTCAACAAAAAAATGGGCGCTCTAATCTTACCAGGAAAAGATGTCCCAAACTCCGTTGAAAAAAGAGGCGCGGCGTGGGGGTTTGGCGTCGGTTTGGGGCGGGAGCGGCGACCGCGATGGATGTGTGAAGGTGGTGGTGGTGGTGGAGTCTAGCGGCAGTGGGGTTTTGGGGTCGGTTTCAGGGTGGAGAGGGGGATTACGCCGCGGCGGCGGAGGTGGAGGTGGGGCGGCGCCGTCGTACTGATTATTTTTGGGGACCCTTTTTGTAGACAACCTCTTTTTCCATCTGCAGTCTTGAGCCATCTTCAACAGGGAATACAATTACAAGATTAGAGGAAGAAAAACAATCATAAACCATAAACACGAGGAAAGTAATTACCTTTCTTAATTAAGGAGGAGTTGGGTTGGGAGTGGTAGGGCAGCGTCGTGGGGTTGGAAGTGGTAGGGCGGCGCCGCGGGGAGAGAAAGATGAGAGAGAAGGAGTGGAGCGTGAGAGATGAGAGATGAGAGAGAGAGAAGAGAAATGAGAGTCTAGCTATTGATTTGTGAGATAAGAAGGTGTGGGGTATTATGGGTATTGTATGTAGGGTTTTAAACCTAGGAGTTATTATTATTATTATTTATTTATTTATTTTTTTTTTTGAGAAAGAGACGAGAAACTCTTCCTATCCGTGTCGTTGGTCCTTCAGTCGGGCGGGTTGTAAATCGAAGGATATGCCCAAGTGGCAGACACTTGTGGGAGAGAGCCAACAGAATTCAATCCATGACAAACCTCCATAATATTTTAATGGAGAATTTATCCCACACGGGGTTCGAACTTGCGTTAGTGGGGAAGTTATTATTTTCTTTATATGGACCTATGAGTAAGTGAGCTGGGGTTCTTAGACCTCCAAGTTATTAATTCATTAAAAAATAACTATTGTAATTTAGTAAAATAAGAATCTATTGTTAATTGCTTCTGGTTAAAACTCAAATTTATATCTCTAATTTATCTTATCCTATTCAATAGTTCTGGTGTTGTGTTATTAAACTACACCAAAAACTTGTGAAGTGTTCTGGATGTTATAAGTGCTTCCTTTCTCGTAACTGGTTCCTATGCCATCCTTCACATTATTAATCTCGATGATGATTGATACAAAGTTTTCTAAGCTTTAAACTTCAAAACATGTATCATTTGCACCTTGATAATTTAATATATTATTAACATTCATTTTATTGTGGTAACACGGATCACATATCAATATCATTGCCTCTAATTCCAAAAGTATAGCATCATATCCTCGCCATCATTATCCACATTATTTTATTGTGGTTGCTACAATTTTTTCTAAACTCGAAACTTTATAACATATATTATCTCCGTCCCAGAAGATTTTGCACAGTTGACTTTTACACGTATTTTTGCGATCGAGTTTTGTATTAGTAATTGAAATGATAAAGTGACTTTTATCTATAATATCCCTCCTTAAAATTCACTTTATCATTTCAATTACTAATACAAAATTCGGTCGCAAAAATACATGTAAAAGTCAATTGTGCAAAATTTTCTAGGACGAAGGGAGTATTACTTTTACCCAGAGAATTCAATATGCTATTAACATCCATTTTACTGCAGTGTCACTCTTTAAATTAATTTTTTTCAATTTTTTTAAAATAATAAACCCAATCCCAACTTTATTAATTTTTAGATATTTTATTGTACAAAATTTGTTCTTATCAATGTATAAGAATGTTTCACCATTTTCTTTTCCATTATTTGTTTGTACTCTTTGGTCTTTTGCCCGTAGATGTACACCTATTTTGCCATCGTAGCAAACTCGACAAACCCTCCGCACAGATGATAAAAAGATAGGGTGATAAAGGATCACCCTGTCTCAAACCACGACCCGGGCGAATTGGTCCCACAATCCTATCGTTAACTGTGAAGAATAAGATACCGTCTGTACACACAGGTTCATCCACGACACCCACTTCTCTGAGAAACCCATTCTCCGAAGCACCTCGTCCAAAAAACGCCAATCCACTAGGTCATATGCTTTGCTTATGTCAATCTTCAAAGCCATATCCCCCCATTTACCAATCGTCTTGTTTTTCATCGCATGGATTGTCTCAAACGCAATGAGAACATTGTCCTGTATGAGTCTCCCTGATACGAATGCTGACTGGGACTCGTCAATTATTCCCGGTAACACCTTCTTGAGCCTATTGCACAGGACCTTAGAGATAATCTTGTACACTAGGTTGCATAACGAAATAGGTCTAAGGTCCTTCATCGTTTTAGGGTTTTCGCACTTTGGGATAAGCACCACATTCGTATCATTAAGATTTCCTGGGAAATGACCTTCGGCTAGCCACTGTACACACGAGTTAACAATATCCGACCCCACAACGTTCCAAAACTTCTTATAGAAACCCGGGTTAAAGCCATCTGGGCCCGGAGACTTATCTTTATGCATTTGGAATACCGCAACTCTAAACTCATCAGGGTCAAACTCATCACATAACATAACATTATCCTCATCCGTGATGCTCCGATTAATATGAGAGGTTACCTGATCAATGTCTAAGAGGCTTTCAGTCGGCGTGAAAAGGCTGTCGAAATACGCCAATACCACGTTCTCCATGTCATTTGGGTTTGTTTTCCAGCTGTGAGACGGCGGGCTCCTTCGGTCTCACATATATTTTTCGCGAACGACAGCTTACTATTCTGTCGGGCGACTCGGGAGGAATGCTTGACATTGAAGAACTCGTTGGAGCTTTACGAAAGAGCCTCGGGACAGGCGGTAAACTTCCAGAAATCTGGGATTTATTTTAGTGCAAACTTGGCCCCAGAGGATCCCGAGGCTATGAAAGAAATTATGGGGGTCTCGTTTAGTATCAACACGGGAAACTATCTGGGTTTGCCTTCATTGATTTGCCGCTCCAAATATGATATTTTCAGGTATATCTGGGACAGGTTGTGGGCCAAATTACAGGGTTGGAGGAACAAAAAACTCTCCAAAGCGGGAAAAGAAGTTCTCATAAAGGCCGCGGAGCAAGCTATCCCCGCTTACTGCATGAGTACGTTCTTGTTACCGAATACGCTGCTTGATGAACTTCACCGGATGCTTAACTCTTTCTGGTGGGGACACGGAACAGACCCGAAGAAGGGGGTGAAGTGGGAGAAATTGGAGGATTTGTGCAAGCACAAAAACACTGGAGGTATGAGTTTCCGGAACCTTCATATTTTTAATATTGCGATGCTCGGGAACCTCGGATGGCGGATCCTGAAAAATTCCGAATCTCTCCTAAGTAGGATCCTCAAAGCTCGTTATTTCCCAAAGTGGCACCTACCGGCGAGACTGAAGCCCCCGAAGGAGAAGCAGCCTGTAAGTTGCACGAAATGGCACCTTCCGGTCAAGATAAATGTTGATGCAACTCTTTTGAGGATGAGTTGTTAACAGGTGTGGGCTACGTGTTGAGGGACTGGAAAGGCGACTGCATAGCCATGCGAACTCATATAAGGGTAGGACTCTTGACACCGAGGGAGGGTGAAGCATGGGGAGTCTTTGAGGCATTGAATTGGGCGGCACAGGTGGGAGTATCGAACCTTCTGGTAGAGACGGATGCGAGGGACGTCAGTGAGGCGTTGAAGAATTATACAGAAGACACATCGTTGTTTGGGGAGTAGGAATGTTCTCAGATCACATGAGAACTACAAGGTGGTGTGGGTAAGTCGAAATGCCAATAGCTTGGCACATTCTCTAGCTCGGATGTCTCGTTCTTTTGAGAGTCCGTCTTGTTGGGTCGAGTCTCCGGACTTTGTGGATGACCTTTCCGACGTTTGTCGTACTTGTTCGTAACTCTGGTTCTGTTTCAAAAAAAAAATGTAGATTCCTCTCTGTTTTACCCTTTAAATTACGCGTTTTTTCCAAGTTCTAAATTTCCATTTTATGCTTTCAAAAAAAAATCCATTTTATCACTTAATTAAGATTGCACCAAAGCTGGCATTGTCGAAAACTTTTGAAGTATAAAGTCTTTTGTACATGGATTGATATAGTACAACAGTATATAATTACTCCATATTTTTCAATAAAATAATTAATACAAATTAATTAAAATTAATTAATATTGTTCAATGAAAATTGAGAGTTAAAAAAAATACTAAAATTATAAATACACTGAGCTTGTCGTACCATAAAATACCAAATTTATCGAAATTTTAGATATTACCGAAAATTTTGATAGGATATGGTGTCATACTGAAAATTTTAGTACGGTTACAACATGAAAATTAAGCACAATGCTACCGAAATACCGAAAAAATTTCGATAGACGATATCAGTATTATTTCAATATATATTGTACCGTAATCCACATAGTTACTTATATAAGCAATTTTTTTCATTTAAATAAATTAAAATTTAATAATATAAATTATGAAAATTGTTCCCGGACTCCCTTTCCCAGTCATGAATATACTTGGATCAAAAGTTTATTAAGAAAGCCAGAAATGTTCACTTTTCTTTTTATTTCATTACAATCTTTTTTATTTATTTTTATTTAAGAAGACTCGTATACTAACATCCTACAGTCCAGTGCTCATAATTAAACCTCTTTGCTGAGAAGTTTAAGAACACACGGTGTACTGGTTTTTCTTGCTGCAAAATCTATACTAATAAACGATATAGAGGATGATGCAGATATCAAAATTTTATAATTTGTGTTGAGATGTTAATTGTTGCAAAATTTCAGTGGTGGGACAAACATATACTCAACCCATGAGGAACACTAATAAATCTTGAACTCAAAGGATCATGTACATGTATGTATCCAGTATCCATATACATTTCATGGTTTAATTGTTGAAAAACAGGTTTTTTATAAATAATTTCGGTACATGAAAGGTAATACCGAAATTTCGCTATGAAACGGTATACAAATAAGTTGGTATGAAACGATAATGTACTAAAAACTCGATACGGCACAGTTTACTAAAATTTTGATACCGTATATTGTATGCAATTTTTGTATACCGAACTTCGATATACAGAATTTATCGGTAAGATATCAATATGAATTTTCAAATACCGAATATTTCATTACGGTATACAATATGTTTCGATATTTTAAATACACCGTACCGACAGACCCCTAGTGAAAACTATTAATATTACTTAAAAATTATTTAAAAACAACTATTAGTATTATTGTTCAATTGAAAAAATTAATAATTTTCAAGAAAATAAATTAATTATACTGTTTGAAGAAACAACTAAAATATTCGATAAAAATAATTAATATTTTTTATCTAAAACAATCAATATCATTTAAAAATATGCATTGCCCGATGCAACCATTTTATAAGAAAATTGTTAAGGCAATATTTCCCTGGCCAATCATCATTTATTTAATTTTTTTTATTGAATAAATGTTGACTCGAACTACGACCTCACGACATGGGTATTTCCCGTATTTTTTCTTCCTTGGTGATGCAAATCATGATCCAAATCTGTTAAATGTTTTTTCTGAGCGCATCCAATAAAAGCCTCAAGAAAAGCGTGTGAAGTTTTAGAATACTGACCTAACAAATTAAGCATCAAAGTGAGATAATATTTCTTTGAAATTTAACAACATGCCTTGCACTAACAAGTAACCAAAGTTTGCAAAGTCAATTAATTTCTACCATCAACATACACCATAGAGCAAATCGAAAGCTACGTACCAACATGGCAACATCAACATTATTACTATATTTATATACGAAAACAAACTAATTTCCCGCCTCAAACACCATAAGGAAAAAGTCGAGAAATGCAAGATTCCCAGCTCTATTGCTTACAACTTATAGTTAGGCATGATAATTTATGTTTGTAGGGAAATAAAAACTACCATTTTGCCCTAAGAATTTCTTCAAACACTTAATTTTATCTAAAAGAATCTTTTTAAATTCTATTTTATCTTAATCATACTTTATTAGGAACAAATTCAACTTTAACACAAAAAAATTATTTAAAATAACTATTTAAGAAAAAATATTTTAAAATAACACAAAATTAATATGAAAATATATCGTCTAGACAAATTAAGATATTAGGGTAAATTCTAGTATTTTACAATCCTAAAATAAGTTCATATCGGTCGCTCTCTTTCTCTAAAACCTATAGAAGTGTTCTTCCCGTCAAATCTGTTCATCAACTGGTATTAGTGGGGCTATCTGAAACCCTTGAAGAATATATTGTCCTTTAAATTTTCTTACTTTTAGATTGTCTTTTTATTTTCGTAGATTTTAGATATGAATTGTTTGTACAGCCTTGTCTGTGAGAATTATATTGTTATGTTGTTATCCGCCATTTTTCCATATCGTGCGGCCCCTAATTTCTCTCCTTAGTTGAGAGTCTATGATTTCCTCTCTCGAGTTGAGAGCCTTTTGTTTTCGCTCTTGATTGAGTTGAGAGTCTAGATTTTGTTCATCTTTGTGTTGTCTTGTGAAGTCAATATTTGGCTTCAAGTTTCAACATAGGCCTGATCATAAATCAAACCAGTTAAAATAAGTGTTGATTGCATAGTAAAAATGGTGGATCGAGGAGTGAGACAGTCAATGAAGCTATAATATGATGAAGATAACTTTTAAAGTTATATTAAATAAGGCAACATAGTGAGTTTGTGATTTTTCTTGTTCGTAGAAAAGCCAAAGATTTGACTCATCAATTTGTTAGAAAAATGAGTCATTCTAAATCATTATTATCGGGTCAAGCCTCCAACTGTTGTGGATGACTCGATATTGTTCGTGCACTTAAAAGTTAATAGTTCTTTTATTTAAAAAATATAAAATAAGTTCATTGTAGACTTTCAAACAAATTATATATGTTTCCCTTTTTTCGTTAGATGTTAGAAGTATATACTTAATTGCGTCATGATGCAATTACTAGCTAATGAGTTAAGTCAGCATACTAAACATGGTAACCTACCTTTTTGGCGCTACATGAAATTACCAATCATCTATATGTTTTTTTTAAAGAATATTTCAACTCTCAATATAATAAGAACAAAATAAACAATCGAACCTAATCCATAATTCTTCAGTAAATGCAGAAGACAATCACCCCACATGCATTATGAGGATGTTTGCATATTCAATATATACAAAACACAGAAGCATGTATATATCTATCTTTTAATAAAAGTGCTTCTGGAGCACTTTATCCAGTTTCAATCTCAAAAAAAATCATAAAAAACTCAATCAACGAAATTATCTCCATAACATTGAAACAAACCAACACAAAGAAAAAAAAAACAAAAACAAAAGATCCCAATAACAAACACGAGAAGCAAAACACTAAGACCAAATTTCGCACTCACTTATCTTCAATCTGATTTGGCTTTGTCCTCGTTTTAGGATCTAGACGTTGTAATTAATAATTTTAGGGGTGCTTTTCGGTGAAATATTTCATAGTGAAATATTACTTCAAATGGATAAAAGTTGAAGATTTGCAGATCCTGTGCGGGTCAGACTAGGTCAAGGAGATATTTTCTAAAAATTCGCTCAAAAGTAATTTAGGAAAACTCGCTCCAAGTCTGTGTTACTGTAAAGAAAATTATGTGTTACTGTAAGAATAATTATGTGTTACTACGTGATGATGAAAAATAAAATATATTTTTACTAAGAGTAGGTCTCCCTTGAACAAATTTCATAGTATGAAATTTATACCATTACACTTATAAACTAATACCACAACACTTATCAAGAGATATAATTACATTTATAAATTGATACATATGATAGCATTAATTAAATGTTATGGGTATTATTTTATAAGTGTAACAATATCATTTTATAAGTACGATGTTATCAATTTCATACTATGAACAAGTTTCACAGGAGAGTTTATGATTCACTAATTGAATGTTGTAATTTGGTGGTTTAAACATTTATTTAAGGCAATTGGTAACATATAAAAAAAGAAGTAGATAAAAAATAGAGGGGAGACAAAGGATAATAGAGGGAATGTCATTTTGTTAATACTGTAACATACATTTCTCTCTACAGTAACACTTTTGTGTGTAATAACACAATTTTCAATATCCTAAAAATAAATGTGTGTACCAAAATATAAGTATGTGTTATTTGTCCTTACAGTAATACATGTTTTCCCTTATAGTAACACAGATCTCAAAGCGAGTTATGCTATTTAGCCTTTGCGCGAATTGTATAGAAAAATCTATTTGACCTTGGTTCAACACGCACATGATACACAAATTTGTTCTTCTGTGTTTATGCGCTTCTCTTCTGACGTAGGGGTTATGTTTCACGGATTCTTTCTCACGATAACATATACATATACTCATATTAACACATGTTTGCCCTTATAGTAGTATAGATGTCGGAGCCAGTTTTGTTGTTCTGCCTTTACGTGAATTTAATTGAAAAATCTGTTTGACCCGATTTAACTAGTACAAGATCCGCAAATTTTTCACTCTATGTTTATGTGCTTCTCATTCTGATGCAAGATCATATTTCACGAATCTAAAAGTTTGCCATAAATTTATTGTTACCAAATTTTATTTAATTATAGCCAATTTTTTAAATCCACCGAATTGGTTTTATGATAATAATGTCTATATTACATTAACAGAAATTGATAAAAATGCACTATATTGATAGTTCAAACACTTTTTAACTCTACCCTTGATAAATAAATTATTACTTGTCTTTTTATAACATATTTACTCTTACTATATTAATGTTTATCCCTCTCATTAGGTCGCACATAAATCTGACGACATATGTGTGACCTATGAGCCAATCTGCTTCATCATCTGGGGTGGCAGCACTTTGCTCATGCTGTGCGTTCATATTTCTTGATAATCCACTCATCTCTCCCTTCTTTGGAATCTTGAAACCCTTCATCTTGCTCCAAATCTTAGCCCGCCGTTTGTACTCTTCCAATATTTCCATTACCTCCCCTATCGGTCGACTGCACCCTCTCGCTATCAGCATGATTCACAATCTGTTCATAAGTTTCGGATTCGTGTTGTCCAACTCTGCAATATTTACTCATAAATTGGGAGAAAATATCAAGAATCATCCTACAACTTGGGTCATGTCTAATTTAAGTCCAATGTGATTTTACTTTTCCAATTTTGGTCCTTTTAGACCAAAATAGAAAAAAAGTAAAAAATACACAGTTACAAACTTGACACTAAAAGGACCACAATTCAAAAGTAACAAAATACAAGACTAAAGTTAGATACGACCACATGTCCTGAGTTACAGGTCGATTCTTGATATTAATTAACTCTATAAGTTGGTGCAATAATATTAAGCATATGCATGACCTAAGCGCGATCCCATATGCGGTCCATGTGCGACTCTTTTTAGTAAGGATAAATATGTCATAAAAGGAAAAACAAATATTTTTTTTTTATCAAGAGTGGGGCAAAAAAGAGTTTGAACTAAAAATACAGGGCAATAAAAAGTTTATTTCTTTCATTAAATTACAATTTACGACAATGAACACACTGGACACAAGCAGGGGCGGATACATACACACCAAAGGGTATGCAAGTGCATACCCTCTCTCTTTTTTTTAACAATTTCTTTTTTTATATATATGATATATTTAATTTACACATTTTTGTCTCAACTTTTTGTTTTACACATTTTTATTTATACAAAAGAACTGAGCCCATTTAATAACTTCACTAATAATTCAAAATATTAAAAAATAATGAATTAAAAAAATATTATTATTAGAAATTTTCGTTTTTTCCTTTCTTCACTATCACTTTTTCCTATTTTACTCTTCAACTCTCTATTAAAATTGGTTATTTTCCTCCCTCTTTATTTTTCACTGCAATTAAAATTGTTGTTATCTTTTTATTTTAGGCAATGATTATGATTGATATTACATAAATTAAAAAACTATGTAGGCTTCTTAAAAGAGCGGGTCTTCTGTGCACCAGATGCACTATACACTCCATAATATATTTTAAAAACACAAACGTTGCCGCACTAAAATATATAATTTATTACACTGAAATGTGACCTACATTCGTAAAACAAGTTGCACGTTTCAACATAAAAAATTATATATTTCAATGCAATAAGTTATATATTTTTAAAATACACTACGTAGTGCACGATGTATTTTGGGCATACAATACCTAGACTTTTTAAAAGGAAGGATTTTGGTGCAAATTTTTATTTTTACCTTTTTTATTTTTTGAAAATTTTATTAATATTTAATAATTGTGCATACTCCCCTTAATATTTCTTGGATCCGCCACTTGGGCACAAGTGGGCTCATATCCTGCCGGTGGTTTCACTCGTGATCCTTGCTTTTACATTGTAAAGAAACTGCAACCTAATTTGACTCAAAAGTTGTGAAACTGTAAAAATGAAGAGCAAGAAAAACAAATCATTGTAGCATGGGTGGAATTTAAGATATTATAACTTCAGAAAGGGGTTGGCCGGTAGTTTTTGAATTGAATGCATTAATAGAGTAGCATTTATAATTATGAGTTGCAATTAGTCAATTGAGAGAGAAAATAAATTATTTGTTTATTTAAAATACTAAATGTGAAATTTAATGGGGCCATCAAATAAATTAGTCAACGAGCCAGCCATGAACGTCGTAATCTCCACCACGTCCATATGAATCGGTGTCCTACTTTGACCTTTGCCTTTTACAATTGAGATCCAAAATTGACGTGGTCTCGAATGAAATAGTGGACTGCACAATATCCACGAGAATAAAAAAGTTACTCCCTCCTCCCCAAAAAGTATAATCATTTTCCTTATTTGTCCGTCCCTTAAAAGTATGCTCATTTCTTTTAAAGAAATAACACTATACATCACCCCTCAATTTATATCTTTTTTATCATCACTTATTTACAATATATGTCACTCAATTTACCCACATTAATTCTTAAACTACTCCAATTAGAATAATTTTTGTACTTTTCTACTTTTTGTACTTTAATAATTTTTGTATTTTTCTACTTTTTGTATTTAAATAATAATTTTTTTTAATACTTGTGTCCAACTCAATGAGCATACTTATTGGGGACGGAGGAAGTAATATTTTGTGGGTTTAAGCCAAGGATGAAAGTATCTCCATATATATTTGTGATACATTGTGGATATATTTTGTAAGTGTAATCAGTGGCGGATCCAGAAATTCCAAACAGGGTATGCACAATCATGGATAATATTTAAAAAAAAATTAAAAATCATACAATTCAAAGTATAAAATAATTCCTAAAATAAAGAGTAAAATAAATAAAACATACGAAATGTAAAAGTAAAAGGCTTGTATTTTTTTAAAATATAAAAAAAATAACAATAATTTTAAAAGAATTTTTCAGAGAGAGATAGAGAGAAAGAGAGAAGCCCTACCAATTTTGAAATCATCGAATGTCGACGGGAGTGGAGATAACAAAGAGTGGAGTGAGGCTGAAGGGAAAGTGAAAGAAAGTGAAAGAAAGTGAAAAAGAGGAGAAACAAAATTAATTGGTGGACACCATGGAAGTTAATTCATTATTTAGTGGAATTAATTGGTGGTCATGTCATCCGCTCCTTAGTCACAGTTCCACCTTTGTTTACTACTTCTTAACCTTTTTAAATTCTATATTCATTGCTTATTATAGGTTTAATTGCAAATAAAATCACTATTTTTCACTGAATTACAATCTAATCTAAATATTTGGATGATTGTAAATAAATTACCACATCATTTAAATATGGTTGTGAGTTAGGCTTGTGGGTAGTCCCCTTTGAACCCG
This sequence comes from Stenogyne calaminthoides, assembly GCA_037126765.1. NCBI lineage: Eukaryota > Viridiplantae > Streptophyta > Magnoliopsida > Lamiales > Lamiaceae > Stenogyne > Stenogyne calaminthoides. The sequence continues at coordinate 11,300,056 of JBBCBC010000002.1, read as the reverse complement.
TTTCTCTTACCTGATAATCCTAGTACGCTTTTAGTTATGTAAAATGAGGACATTTGAATTAAGGGGTGTCTATATCCATTGGACACGTCAGATCCGAACACAAAAACGATTGTTCATAAGTCTAACTTGTAACAATATTTAAAAATAATGATTTATTTGCAATTATAAAATATATATAACTAGTGTAAAACCCGCGTGTTACGCGAGATTTTAAATTAATAACTAAAAAGATAATGAAGTATTAGGAAAATTTTAGATGAGAACCCTACAAATAGAATGTACCTAAAAATATATAAATTTTAAAATATTATTGTATATTTAATATAAAATCAGTTTATTGTATTAATATTCAGAATAAATTAACTGTAATTTTTTATTGGGCTATTACCGTGACTAAATTTAATTGTTTAGTTCCTTTAAGATTGAATTATTTAATAAATTTAAACCTTTGATGAAATGAGATTAATTGTTTTGAATTAATTTATAGTAGAGTATCATTTAGTATAGTTTTTTTTTCCCCTTGAGCGATACATGTGTCTTTAGCTGTCACTAAGTCAACATTATGTTTGTCATTTTCTAACACTATTAAAAATGAAAGATATGTGTGCATCTTTAAATATTAAATAATTTGTTTTTCGTGATATATTTTGTTTCTCAATAGCCAAGTTACACTGTTCCAACGAAAAAGAAGAGAAAAAGAACAACAAAATTGCAATTATTCTATTAAAAAAAAAATTGAAAGGAATTATTCTATTAAATTACTATTGCTTCATCATGTGCAAACGTTCTTAAAGAAAAAAAGATATACCCAAAAATGAAATCGCACGAAATAAGAGACAGTGTATAGCAAATCACAAAAAATGAGATGTTGCATATATGGATACTGGGCCACTCAAACTGAAAGCCATGTACTTAAGTTCCAAAGACCAAGTCAGAAATATCTCAAAAACATTTATAAAAATATAAAATAAGAGAAGCCATCGATAATGTTCATGCAGGACGAAATAACACCGAATCAATCCAAGATTGAATAATATCCAAATTGAAAATCAGAGACTGCTGAACTGAAACTGCACCCAAATTTATCGGAAGACCCACTAAAACGTAAGTTTGTTAAATTAATCCATATGACTAAATCAAGAAAACTGAATTTGAACATATATTTTTCTTGAAATAATGTAAAAAGAGTTGAAACAAAGTCGCAACTTGTATATTTATTAAAATTCAAATCAAATACTTCTTCGACCGTAAGCTTCTTTAAAGAGATTTAATTTTTTTGTTTATCTCCAATCCTCATCTCTTGATATGAATTTCCTAAGAATCTATATTAATAAGGGATATTTCATAATTAATATTTTGTATTGGCCACATTATAAATACTCATTCCGTCATCCGTAGGAGAATCATTGCTAATACCTGCATAATAACAGGTAAATACTCTTCAATATATTATGATGTTTTAGTAATCTAAATTCTTCCAGCCTACCCAACATTCCTAATATTCAGACAATATTATTTACGATCATTCCATTCGAACCCACCAAAGGGAGTGACTGAGAGCAGAAAAAAAAAACCCACCAGGAGAAGGGTAGGAGTGCGAACTATTACCTCAACAGTGGAGGAGTCGTGACCTCAAAAATCTATAAAAAAAATCAGAAATCAGAGCAACGGTGATGAGATTGAAAACATCATAATGATCCGAAGGAATAAACCGTAAAAAATTAATTTAAAAAATGAATTTGATACCATAAGAAAGGTAGATTAATAGAAAATAATTTAAATATAAAAATAAATAACATGATCAATGGAGAAACTAATTGTTGTTATTATTTATAAAAGAATACAGAAGATCTAAATAAAACTGACAAAAAAATAGAAGATCTTTAAACATAAAATAAATAACATGATCAATAGAGAAACTAAGTATTGTTATTATTTATTAAAGAATACAGAAGATCTAAATAAAACTGACAAAAAAACAGAAGATCTAAATAAAATTAATTTTAAAAAAAAGATTAAAACATGCGAAAAAAGAGGTGAAGAAGAAAATCACATATAAACAATAAGATGATCAAGTAAAATAAAATTCAAATGGAAGATTAATCATTTGTCATAGAAAAAGAAACTAAATGCTGCATTTCATCCAAATATGATCATGAAATTTGTGATCATACATGTGAAACTTGAATTAAAACTTTCGAACAAAAAATATATACAAAAATTATTTTGAAAAAAAAAAATTAAATTCATAATTGGCATAATTAAATGGTGAAGAAGAGAACATATCATGTAGGTTGAAACAACAATTATCATAATTCAAAACAAAGAACATTAATAATATACGGGGAAGACAAAATCACCAATATTCAAAGAAGAACATTGCATATTCTGTAAAATTGGCTTGCAAAAAAAATGATAATTGGTAAAGAGAAATGAGGAAGTTGATTTATGCGAAAGATGAAAAAAAAAACCAACAAAATTTGAAATGTAATTTAAATTTAAAATTTAAAAATGAAACTGTCGATGAACATGAAGTAGAAAAAATAATAAAAAAATTATGAATTAATGAGAAATGGAGAAATGATAATTGGTGAAAAACTGTTGAGACACGTAGGATAAAAAATTGGGAATTAGATAATAGGGGGATTAAATATTATTACTATATGTAAAATATATAAGAAAAAAATGTCAAAAAATTGGGTATGCACTTGCATACCCATTAACACACATGGATCCGCCTTGAGTGTAATATATATGACAAAAAATTATATATACTTGATTCATGCTATGAACTCGAATTAAACTTGATTCATACACTTAGTTATAGAGTTGAGAAAATTAAATTGAGATTATGGGGTTGGTTTTTTTGTTAGAAGTAGTATCATCTGTAATTTTTCCTATTTGAATTGGCAAGTTATTCCTAGAGAAATCCTAGGTTGCTGAGTTTGTTGTGGTAGGAGATTTGACATTTTTTTATTCTTTGTAAATTTCATGGTCTGTTCTTGGCCTTCTTAATTATAGTTTTTCTTTACTGTCCAAAAAAAAAAACTTGACTCATACACTACAAACAAGTCACATATATACCATTTGAGTTCATTTTTTATTTCGTTTCTTTTGCTCTTCTCCTCTCACTCGTCACCGCGAAAACAATCATCTCCGTCTTCCGAATTGTGTCTCAAACGACTGGAAATGCCTACGCACTCACCACCGCTGTAGGTTTGTCTTTTTCAGTGTTGTTCGTCTTATTATTATTTTTCATTTTTTTAAAAATTTTGTTGGAGGAATTTGCATTTCTATTTCTGGATCTCACTGGTATGAGAAATTTTTTTTTATCACCAATATACATGAAAACTATCATCTTTATAACTCTTATACACAAAAATTATCACAACTATGTATAGAAACTCTCACTATAATTGTATTAAATTATCACTAGTATGGAAAAAAAAAAAAAAGGTATCATCAATGCACATAAAAACTCTCACTGTTTTGAAGAAAAACTATTACTGTTATTCATGAAAACTATCACTGTCAATGTATGCGAAACTAAGTATCACTGTTAGACACATAAACATAAACTATCACTGTTATTCATGAAAACTATCACTGTCACTGTATGCGAAACTAAGTATCACTGTTATGCACATAAACTATCACTATTATGGAAAAAAAAGTATCACAATTATGAAGAAAAATTATCATTATCACTATCACTAGTGAAAGCACAATTTCATAGAACACTTGGATTACAACAAAAAAATAAAAAATAAAAAATCAACCGGTACATACATGCATATAAAGTACGACTTGCAGAGAAAGAGAAGCACGCCATAAGCAGCGAGAATTTGATTGAATTTCTTCGAAGCATGAGACAAATGACTTTGCCCGTGAGCTAGATCAGGGTGTATTTCCTTGGCCAATTTACGAAACGAAGCTTTGATTTCATCGAATGAGCTCGTCTGAGGCACCCAAGGACTTTGTACATGTTCAAACCGGCGAAATCGCGAGGACCGGCCCACCGAGCTTTGCTGCCGAGCGATGGTGCAGTGGTGAGTGAAAATTGGAGTGAATAGATTGGGGGCGAAAATTTGAGTCAACCCATCTGTTGGTCCGGTCAAACGAAGTCTTACTGCGTGTGGGGGGAATACTGCGTGTTCGGTGATTTTAAAATTTTTTTCTTCGAGGTCACTTGGGTCGAGATAATCTGAAGATTTGGTTACGAGAAGACAGATCGCTCTAAGTCAAAGTCTCACCGAGATAAAAAAAGCTGCTTTCGGATACCTCAGATAATCTTTGAGTCCACGAGTGTCGAGAGATCTGAGTTGCTTGGATCGGATAACTAACTTCTTGAATCCTCGGAAGAGAGTTCGGTTTGGTAACTATCTGTTCTAGCTACTCGATCGTCTTGAAATGGTTGGCCCCTTAGTTTATACTCGTTTTTAAGCTTTCTTTGAAAACCTTCCCTTTATGAAATAGTGATTAGGCTGTGATTCACTTATGTAACCCGGTGGATTGATTCAACTGAATATCGATGAAAAGTATGCTTTCAAAAAACAATTCAATGCAAAATTAAGCCACAGATAAGGAAAGCAATAAAGAACACAACAATTATAGTGGTTCGAGACTCAAGCTCCTCGTCCACTCTCGCGACTCTTCGGAGAGAAATTCACTATCAACCGAGCTTTACGACTACCTCGTAGTTTACTTACTCAACTTCGCCCCGAGTTTTTCGACTACTCCACGTAGTTTACTTACTCAACCCGACCTTGAGTTTTACGACTACCTCCGTAGTTTACTTACTCAAAACACACACAAGCTTTCGGACTACCCTTAGCTTACTAACTTCTCCTCTAGAGTTTTCTGACTACTCTGCGTAGTTTACTAACTCTTTACAACTCTTCTCACCAACAAACACACTCCAACTACCTTCTCAAGGGTTTGGGGTTTCTCGGTTGGTTTCCAACTAGGATGAGATATCCTTTACAATGAAGCACAGTGCAAAGGGTTAGGATATCTCGACTAAGCTTTGGATAATTCTTATCAAGCTAGGCTTAGTATAGTGAGCTCTCTTCAATATAGAAGCACTTGGGAAATTCTAAGTTTTTCAAGTGCTTTAACTTTTGTAAGAATAAGTATGAGTTCTTGAGTTGTGTATAAATTTCCCGTAACCTTACAATGTAGAGGGTCACCAGTATTTATAGGCATACACCAAGGTAACTTTTGAAAACTATCCGTTGGAGAGATAACTTCGTGAGTTCCCTCTTAAGGTGTGTGAGAAACGGCTATATTTAGGGTTTGAAACTCCCTAACACGTTTTAGGCAATAGCCTTTCACGTAGCCGGTCTTCACTTTTTGCAGTCTGGAACTTTTGTACATCTGACATTTTTATAGCGACATGTCACTGTCACTGTCAGTATGGTACAGTGTCGTCTTCCTCTTTTTGACTTTTGTCTCTAGTTAAAGGTAGACACCTTCAACGGCTCTCTAGGTTACAAACTCTGAGTTTGATATAACCTTAACAACACTTCTGACTTAGTTCCTTTTGTCTGCCTTTGAATGTCTTGGCAAGATCTAACTTTCTAAGGAATAGCGTTTTTCTCAGTATTGCATCCTTCAGATAGATATATTCAGTGCCTCGGAACATTGGGTTCATCTTGAGCATTTAGTACATTCTTGATTCTTGATGCTTCATGTGCCTTGATATTCTTGATCTTCTATCCTCGATCTTGATCTTGTGTCTTGAGTCTTGAGTCTTACGAGTCTACTAAGCGATATCTTGAATCTTCGTCTTTGAGTCTTGATTTCTCGATATCTTCTTTGAGTCTTGATATCTTGAACCTATTCGAACTATATCTGCGACTATACATTTTGCGAGATAACATCTGAATACTCTAAAAGCGAAATCGACTCAACTATCAAGATCATTACGATTATAAAGGGGTTTTGGGATCTTAATCAAAATCATATATATTAAATTCATCTCCCAACAATTTCCTCCTTTTTTGATGATGCCAAAACCTATCTTGTTACAAACATATAACCTATACTCGGTGTTGGGAAATGAATTTAATAAAGAGGATTTTGATTAGATCCCAAAAACCCTGAGTATGACATGTTCGGGGATAATCGATAGATGAGTCGAGATTCGGTTTAGAGTGTTTAGGATATTATCGCACCATGTATAGTCGGCAGATATTTTGAGTTAGTCAAGACTCGAAGAAATCGAGATCTTTGAAGACTTCGAAAAGGATACCGAGAATCAAGGCTCGAGAGAAACCCAAGACTCGAGAACTCGAAGCCTCAGAGAACACGAAGACTCGAGAAAAGACTCAGAGAACTCAAGACTCAGAGAACTCAAGACTCAGAGAACCTAAAGACTCTTTCGAAGGTTTCTGAGAAACATCAAGGCACAAGAATTACTAAAAAGACTCAAGAATGTCAATGAATGCAAGATATCCCGAATGTTCCGAGGCAATCGGCCGAGGAATATAGTCGTTGGAATCCAAATTGACGGACCAACGAGAGGAAGACAACCAAACAATCAGAACTTCAAAGAATAGTATGGATTTGAATGTGATTTTCCAACGGTAACATTCAAATCCACACTATAAATACAAGTTCTTCCTTCATTATCGTGTGGATTTTGGAGATTATGCACAAAATGCTACAAAGCCAAAAGAGCGTTATAGTCAAAGCATTCCCACCCTAGAACACAAGTCTCAGAGATATACAAATATATTAAAAGAGTGTTCTAGAACCCAACCTAAGCAACCCATGTATGTATTTAAAGAGATTTTCCCAACCTTAGCATTGAGGTTAAACCATTGTAAGGGAAAATCTCACCATAGTTGAGTCAACACCAAACCCAAACCCAGTGGTGAAGTGAGGTAGTTGTTAGGCAAACACAGTGAGGGTGATAAGTCCAGAGGAGAGTGTGAACTCGTTAAACATCTAAGAGTTTGAGTTAGTAAAACTGTGAGGTAGAGAAAAGATCGTGGTCGGGTTGAGTAAGTAAACCACGTGGAGTTTCGTAAAGCTATAGTTGAGTAATAAACTACACGAGGTAGTCGAAAGCTCAGTTGATAAGGAATTTCCCAGAGAGAGGAGAGTAGATGTAGGACCTGGTTGTCCAACCACTATATATTGTTGTGTTGTTTCTTGCTTTATGTTTATACTTGTCATATGCATCTAGTTATAAGCAAAACACAACACATGAGCTTAAAAAAAAAAAATTGGAACACTCTTGCCATTTGTTTTTATATGCATCGAACATAATGTTTTTAAATCAAGACAGCGCAAAATGGGTTTTCAACCGGGACCATCAATTGGTATCGAAAGCGGTGCTCAAAAGATTACTTCTTCAATGTAATCGCTGAAGAGATCTATTTTTAAAACTCATCTCGATCCGATACCATCAATTGGTATTTTGAGCGGGTGTTCAAAAGGTTCATTAATTGATTTGAGAAGATGAAATCATGGAAAAGGGGGTAAAAGTGTTTCTTAGGAAGTCTCATAGGAAACAAGGGTTTACCGGGATACATGATTCTACAAAGAAGATAAGTATGGTGAATGAGTTATGTCGTGTAAAATATTGGTCCAATTTATAGAGGCAAGCAAGGGTGAGATGCAAATTTGAGTTCTCAAAACCTTTTTAGAAAAATTTGCATCACAAGGGGCGTGTAGAAATCACGCGACCGATAATTGGATAAAGTTACGGCGGATTGACATATCGAGAGTGTCGACGATATTTAAATGTCAAATCGCACTAACTTAGGGAATAGAGGCTACTACTCTAGACTAAGTTTTGGCAAAGAATACTCTTTCAAGAATTGTCTTTAATCGAGGAGAATCGATTAGGTCAACAAAAATCTGATTACATACAAAGTCGATCAAATGAAGAAAATCATTTGAGCTTGAAAACTTCACCAAATCGGATATATCGGGTCTATATCGGTTGAAAGGGGAACTTCAACTTGAGGGGAACTCACAGAATCAAAAGTAGATGATCAAGATCAAGACATGGTCTGCAGATTTAGAAATTTCGAGATCAAATAAGTTAGATGAGTTCAAATGATATGCAAAAACCAAAAGTGAAGAAAAGCTAAAACCAAAGAAATCGTAAGAGAAGGTTGCAAATCGTAATATGAGCAAAAGAGATCGATCAAGATCGGGGCGTGATCGAGATCGAGATATGATAATGAGCGGATGAAGATCGATCGAGATCGGGACGTGATCAAGATCGAGATATGATGAACCCGATATGCTAACCTCGATATAATGACGATCTTTATGTTGATCTAAAGATGTGTTGATCGATTAGTCGAGCTAATCGGATCAAAGAAGAAATCAGATAAGCTTGGGTAAAAGTGATCGAGACTCGATAAGTAAAAAACCGAGACTCAAGATAGGTCAAAAGACACGAGGGTCAAGATGTCGAAGTTCGAACTCTTTCAAGATGAGTGTCAAGATACTGATCGACAAGGTCCATTAAAAAGAAGAATGAGCCGAAATGAAGGCGGAAGATCAAGACCAAAATCAAGACTTGTAATTTTTTATGTTTTTTTGTCTTTATTTCTTTGATAAGTTCATTATAATCAGAATCGATAACATACAATCAATGAAACTTTTATCTTTTATGCTCAAAGATAATACCTCATTATCTTTTTTACATGTCTTTTATGTTGATATGCCCGATTGAATGTCTCGATCGATTGTATGCTCATATAAAGGGAAACTATATGATCTTATAGGAGAAATTGTTTAAGTATTTAGTAATGATCTATTTAGGAAAGATTCATTATGAAGAAATCTGTTGAATGATTTAAATTGATTAGAGATTTACCATTCTTGTAATAGGAAAAATCAAAACGAGTATAGGTTATATGTTTGTAACAAGATAGGTTTTAGCATCATCAAAAATGGGGAAATTGTTGGGAAATGAATTTAATAAAGAGGATTTTGATTAGATCACAAAACCCCAGTATGACAAGGATAATCTTGATAGATGAGTCGGGATTTGATTTTTAGAGTGTTAGGATATTATTCGCACCATGTATAGTCGACAGGATATAGAACAAAGTTAGTTTTTGAAAACTTCATTAAATCGAGATATCAAGACTCGATGAGGATCCGAGAACCGAAGGCTTCGAGGCGAAGGCTCGGAGAAAACGAAGACTCAGAGAATTAGAAGAAGACGAGAACTTGAGAACTCAAGACTTAGAGAACACAAGAAAAAAGACTCAGAGAACCTAAAGACTAGAGAATTTTTGAGAGAAATAATCAAGGCACAATAATTACTAAAGACTCAAGAATCTTGAATGCTCAAGATATATCTAATGTTCCGAGGGCTGAAGGCCGAGGAATATAGCCGATTGGAATCCGGTGGCGTGGACCAACGAGAGGAAGACAACCGACTGAAAAAGCTGCGAGAACTTACAAAGAATAGTATGGATTTGAATGTGATTCTCTCCAAGCGGTAACATTCAAATCCACACTATAAATACAAGTTCTTCCTTCATTATGTGTGGATGCGTGGAGATTATGCACAAAATGCGACAAAGCCAAAGAGCGTTATAGTCAAAGCATTCCCACCCTAGAACACAAGTCCGTAGATATACAAATATATTAAAAGAGTGTTCTAGAACCCAACCTAAGCAACCCACGATGTATCATAAGCTTAGAGAGATTTTCCCAACCTTAAAGATTGAGGCTAAACCATTGTAAGGGAAAATCTCACCATAGTTGGAGACAACACCAAACCCAAACCCAAAGTGGTGAAGTGAGGTAGTGTTAGGCAAACCAGAGTGAGGGTGATAAGTCCCGAAGGAGTGTGAACTCGTTAAACATCTAAGAGTTTGAGTTACAAGAGGTATAAAGCTCAGTGGTCGGGTTGAGTAAGTAAACTCGTGGAATAGTCGAAAAGCTCGGGGGCGAGTTGAGTAAGTAAACTACACGAGGTAGTCGTAAAAGCTTCGAAGTTGATAAGGAATTTCCCTAGAGAGGGGAGAGTGGATGTAGGAACCGGGTTGTCCGAACCACTATATATTGTTTTGTGTTGTTTCTTTGCTTTATGTTTATACTTGTCATATGCATCTAGTTATAAGCAAAACACAACACATGAGCTTAAAAAGAAAAAATTGGAAACACTCGCCCTCATTGTTTTATATGCATCGAACATAAACCTATGAAAATGGGTTTTCAACCGGGACCATCACTCAGGTTTCAGTTTATCCTATTACAAGATTGGTTGTCTCCAACTATTAAAAAAAAAACTCCTAACAATTTAAACCATTTAGCAATTTCTTCAGTAATGAATCTCTTTAATTAGTTCATTACCAAATACTTAAACAATTTCCCATATTCAGACAATTTCCCCCTTATATAAACATACAATCAGTTCAGAGACATTCATTCAGCATATCAAAATAAAAGACATGTAAATAAGATAATGAGATATTAACTTTGAGCATAATGATAAATCTTCATTGATGATTGGTATCCCATTACAGATTACAATGAGTTTATCAACAAAATCAAAAAGACAGAAATTTAAAGATTACATAATCTTTTGAGTCTTCAGTCTTTAGTCTTCAGATTTTGGCTCTTTAGTCTTCTGCTCTTCAGTTTGCTTCAATCTCAACTTCATCAGCGGGCACCTCCAGGTCGAACATTCCGAAAAATCTCTTCTTCAGCTCATTTCTTTCCTTGATGATGTCCGGACTGTTTCCTGTTAAACCCAACTGACCAGCATACTGAGCAATTTCTTGTGTGATGGCCTTTTCATTCACCAAGTCATTACCAAGTCTTGGGGGAGGATAGGAATATGGACCAGGGGCTACTATCGTACCTCTCTCCTTCATCCGCAAGGTTAATCCATTTCAGAGATACTTTGGATAGAAGGTAAGGAGATATTCAATGAATGTTTCATTCTGATATGAGCTCTCCCCTCTCCATTCCCTGAGAACATTATAATTGAACCAGAAGGTTCTCTTGACTTCTTCCCACATATCGTTGAGTTTGATAGGCATCCATTTATCAACGTGGGGCCACTTTAGTGCTTTTGATGTTCCTTTCCTCTTGCTCGCAAACTTCCTAAATTCACTCCTTCGCTTCGCTTCTTCGCCTCATCTTCTTTCTCGATCACGAAGCTCCCGAGACCGGCAAAGAACTTTTTCTTAGCTTGTTCCATTTGGAGTGTCTTGAGCATCTCGTGTTGAAGACTTTCTTCCGAGGTTGAGACTGATTCTTCTTTATCTTCATCATCCGTAATCGACTTTTCTCGGATTGGCTTAGAAGCCTTTGCACGCTTGCTTATAGGTTGAACAACGTCCAAGGCTTTTCTCTTTTTATAAGCGAAGAAGAAGCGACTTGTTCCAACCTTTGCTCTAGCTTTTCGGCTTTTTTTCTTTTGTAACATCAAGCATGGTTTGCTTAGAAACTCGAGTGTAGATAGGCTTCTCCACCTCAGCGAACTTTAACTTCTCAGTAGCTTCGACTTCTTTTAAGGCTTTGGCTAGATTATACAATTCAACATCTTTCTGAGCCTTCTTCTCCAAAGTACGTGCCATGAACTTTCTGAGGTCTTCACCTTCCTTTTCCCCCTTCTTGGCACCGTAATTTGGAAGAAGTCTGGAGAGTGCTGTGTCCATGTGATATTGCTCTTTGCTCACACAGCGGATCTCTCCTGCTAACTGATCTTGTTCGTCTTCCAGCCTCCTTAGATGGTTCTTGGTCACCGAAACTTCTTCAGATAAGTGGGCAAACTGGCCAAAGAGTGCTTCTTTGAACATCTCTGTCATCTTGGTCATGAGTACTGAGCTCATTTTCTCAACAGCAGACTTGATTAGCACCTCATTCTTCTCTGCCAGTTTCACCTCTAGGAAATCAGAACTCTCCGGTGTTTACGCCCCGATCAAACCTTAACTTCGGCCTTGACTCCTCCAAACTTCTCATTCGGCTTTTTCTTCCATGGAGGTCATCGGGTGGTCGAGTGTTTTGGATTAGCACCAGATCCAAGAGTGACTAAGACTTTCCATCTTTTGAGCTTGATTGGCCAATGTTTCTTCCATCTGAGCAATCTTGATCATCATTGGCTCAACCTTCTCAAGTTTCTCCATCAAGGGAGTGAGATCAATCTCGGGATCATACAAGACCTTCTTTGTCTCGATCATCTGTGCTTGACTTAGTCCCGAGCTCCGGTCTCCAATCGAGCCTCGGTCATTTATCGACACAATTGAGAATTAAAGGTAGAACTTTCAATAACTTTGGCATAATTGTTAATAGTGCCAAAAGTACACCAAGAGTGCTTGCTTCCGATCGAGGTTGACCAATTTCAAAGTTGATCGTGAAAGGAAGTCTCCTTTTTCATCCGAGACTACTTCTCAACATCTCCTGTTGGTCCCCATCTCCATCTTGAGATTTGTCCATTTGCTGGGGCACCAACTTCGGTTGCTCTCCTCTCAGCCAACTTCCGAACCGACTCATCAAAATCGGAGTTTTTCATCTCGAGCTTTGTCCTCACCGAACCGAGAAGTCGGTCGGGAAGGTCGTCTCTTCATTCCACGGTCTTCCCCTCTGAATGCAAAAAGAATATCAAGCATCTCGGGAAGAGTCGATTGAGGATGAACACAGTTGTCCTGTCTCAAGAAAACATCTTGCAGATCGGGTACGAGTGAGCTCGGGATAGCGGTCAAGACCGAACTGTTCCCCCCTTGCTCCTCCACTCGCCTTCTTCCGCTTCTCCATTCTTCCATCTTGGGCTCTCTGGTTCAATTGAAGCATCACGGTGAGGATCAGCGATAGATCACTCAAGAGCTCATCAAGAATATTAATGCGCTCCCGAGCCTCAAAGACATCGAAGTTTATGCGATCATGTCCTCGGTTTGCATCGAGAGGGTTTCGAGGCTGGTTTGGCATATCCTCGATTTAGTCACGAGTTGGCTCGTCGATCTGAGCTGCACATCTTGGATCGACGGGAAATTTGGCTCTTCCATGCGAGCCTGCACATCCGAGGTAGGTATCTCGAGGTCTGAGCTCCTTTAAAAATTTCTTGAGAAATTTTTTATCGAATGGCGATGTCTCGAGCACCTCGAAAACCTCCTCCTTGATCGATCATGTGTCCAGAGAGATAACCTGAGCCAACACTTGTAATGGTGAACTCTGAGCGGTTTGGCCCTCCGGTTGAATCTCTTCAGAATCACTTCCATCTTCATCGGTGAGAACCACCAATCTTCTGCGTTTTGGAGCAAGATCATACATTTCAACATCTTTGCTCCCTGCTCCATCTTTGCCTCCAACAAAAACCTCCCCCCTGGTTTGTTGAGTCTCTTTTTCGATGTGAATTTGGTGATTCTACCTTCTTTTTCTCTCTTCCCTCGATGTTACCTTCGCTTTTTGGCAAAAGAATGGGTTTAAAGAGAATTTTGGACTTAGGGAATGGGGTCGAATTGGCGAAGATATCCTCCTCCTCTCTGCACATTTCCAAAATATAAGAAATTTTGGTGGCATGGTGAATCTTGCCTTTTATTGAGATCGCCCCGTCAACCTTCCTCAAAACTTTGGTCTGCTCACTCACCATCTGAATCAGGAATTTCAGCCAGTTAAAATCAGTGGTGGGTGAGGCCTCGATCGCCGCCATCAATCTGAGCTTCGGGGTACTGATCTGCTCAAAACTCCCCGCAAGACTCATGATGCACTTACTCACAATAACCATCAACACACGATATTGTGGCTTTAAGTGCCTCTTATGTAATGTCGCCTCAAACTTAACAGGATTCTCAGCAATTCTATCTAAGTATTCCTGCTCTCTACCCGACATATACATCGTAGGATCCTCTCCTCTATCACAGAGCTCAAAAACATCATTCAAATTTTTCGGAACTATATACAAATCCCTCTCAAAATCGACGTATTTGGACGATTGCTCTAAATGTGATACGATAATCGAAGAATGCATACCATCTTCTTCATCTATCTTTAAGTTATAGATGAATTCGATTACCTCTTTCGCAAACTCCTGGTCTGGTCGGCTTGCGATTAGTTGGGTGAGTTTAGCCAGTCGAATCATATGCAGAGCGTCCTCTTCTGGCTTTGAGTTGGTTGTGCTTTCGAGTGAGACAACGAACTCGTACCACGGCTTATTGGTTTCGGCTAATTTCTCGAACAAGGTTGGAGCCATTTTTAGAGATTTATTGGAGAAATGAAGCTTTTAGGGTTTGGGAATTTCTGGGCAATTTCTGGGCAGAGGGGATTTTTATTTGCAGAGGATTTGGGAACAAAGGGTTTGATAAAATTTTGGCTTGTAAGGCTTCTTAGGTTATATGTAGCTTCGAGATCGTGGGGAATCGCGTTGGTTAGGTGAAAAATAACGGTTGAGATTAATCTCCGATTAATCGGGTATACGAACCGACGATCTCCGAAAAGTAAGCCGCCAAAACATCCTCATTGGTAATTAATGTAGCAGAGCATTAAATGACTGTTGACTTTCTTCGGAATTTAAAAAAATCCCGCCCAAAAACATTCCTCAGGTGTTTTGTATTTATTGCGAATGATTTCTGAGCTTCACTTAAGCAATAAATGAGTCGCATGAGTCATTACTTCTTCAGACTAATTTTCCTCTATCAGTCTTACTGAGTACTGATTTTGATAAAATGTCAGTATAATACTGAGTACTGAATTGGTTCAGTATGCTACTGAGTACTGACCTTCAGTAAATCTGAGTTCCCTGAGACTCGGTTCAGTATTTCCATTTTATCCTAAGCTTCTCAGTAGAATTCTGAGAAAACTTCATGCATCTGAAAACCTTCAATTTTTCAGATTTTACTCTATACACTGGTTCTAACATCCCTAATTCAATCGAAAGTTCACGAAATCTTGATTCAGCCAAAGGTTTAGTCAAGATATCAGCTCTTTGCTTATCAGTATGAATTTTCTCCATCCTTATGTCCTTCTTCAATATAATCTTTGATGAAGTTCCTTCTTCAGCTTGATTTCTCTTGAAGTTCATGAAGGAGATTCATCTTCCAACAATGACATCTCAGATCTTCTTTCAATCAGGGCTAATGATATCTTCATTCGGTTCGATGCTTTTTTTCGCTTTCTGAAAAACAGTTAGATCCGTGGTACCCAATTGGTATAGGGTCCTATCTCGTTAGTGCACCTTCGGAATCCAAATCACCGACAACTCTAATCACTTTAGAGTGGCTAATTTTTTCTTCCATAAACATCAACATATACATCCACTACTCTGGGTGCCTTAGCGTTTTACGTATATATGTGTGCTAGCTTTTAGCATGAACATGGGCTTTTGAATTCTTCTTTGGTTCGGGCCTTACATTGGATGCTTAAGCTTTTTGCAAACCGGTCTAAATCTTTGATGACTCGGGTTTAGATAACCTTTACCCTTAGGCAAGAGAGGTTCAGGGTTATGCATCTTGAAAACTGGGTCTTTCAAAGATACCGAGGACTTGGTCTCTTTGAGTTGAGAATGTCTCTGCTTGAAAGTGTTTCTCATCCGAGGATTCCTCCGATGGTTCGATGTGGAGCCTTTTCGGGTTTGCATTCTTACCGAGGCTTTGAAGTACTTGCTCGAATTTTCCAACCGACTACTCGTGTTTTCTAGCCTTTACCCGAGGTTTGGCCTTTCTAACCCGATCATTCGTTTTTCTTTGAGACCATAGGTCCTTTTCCCTTGTCTACAACCTTGGGCATTACTTGGTTTGAAGTGTAGGTGCCATTTGGTTTTTCAAAGATTGTCTTTTGCTACTTGACGCAAAGATTCGGATGACCTTGTGAGGTTCCCCCTCGAATGAATCCCAATCCGCTTTTTATAGTGGCGATCTCTCGATAACTCTCGAATTTCATCTATTACATTAGATGCTTTATTCAATAGAGTTAACTTCTTCTCCGCAGACACTATCCTCACGATTCTGTAGAGTTTCATGCTTCTCGGAGAGGTCATTGAACTTGGTCCCGATTAGTTGAATCTCTTGGTGGATTTCTCTAGCTTTTCGATTAGGGACATTATCAACTTCTCTTTCTCGAGAGTTGTACTTTCGTAACATCCGGTTCATCAAGAGATCCCATTAATTGAGAAGTGATTTCAATATTGCTAGAGTCTTTCCATTTTAGATTTTTAGCTTTCAGTTCCTTATTCTGTTCTTGAGTTTCATTTAGCGATTCTTGTAAAACAAAGATAGTCCTTCATCGATTCTCAAAAGAATCCATCAGTCAAAATATTTGTTTCACAGTTGAACTTGACAACTCTTGTGCTAGTGTAGGAGCAACAACAGAGATAGAAGAACTTACCTCTCATCTGACCATGAGAGATATATGTCATCTCTGGCACTTTTCGAGCATATTTCTACTGAGGAGCTGGAACTTTCTTCGGACTCCTTTTCTTCTTGAGCAATCTCAGCAAGTGTATCCCATATTTCTTTAGCAGTATTACAGTGAGAGATCATTCTCATCACACCATCATCAATTATCTTTGTATAGTGTGTCTTTTTTGCAATGTAGTCTAGATTGACTAACTTTTTCTCCTCAGAGTCGGTTGGTCATCGGACTTAGGAAATTCTGCTCTAGGATCAATTCTCTCATCTTCATTCCTCCTGGGATTCACCACAAGAAATTGGAATGGTCCTTGAGAGACCACTCTCCACATATCGTTCGTGTTTGGAATCTGAGATGAGCCTGCATTCTCGGTCTCCATAGATCATAGTTCTCCACTGAGAACATGAGAAGTTTTTTAGAAGACATTTTTCTGATCTTTTGAAAAGTAAAAAGTTTCAGCAAATAAGATCAGTTCAGATAGACCACAAGTATATTTTTTTTTAAAATAAAACTTTGGTAAACACAAAGAAAAGTGGTCAAGTTGAACCACGCGCTCGATACCACTTGTTGGTCCCGGTGTAAACGAAGTCTTACGTGTATGGGGGGGAATACACGTGTTCAATTGATTTTAAAACTTTTTTCATCGAGGTCACTTTGGGTCGATAATCCTCAAGATTAGGTTTCGAGAAGCTGAGATCGCTCCGAGTCAAAGTCTCATCGAGACATTGATCTTGAGTCGCTTTGAGATACCTCGAGATAATCCCAACCGAGTCCCGAGTGTCGTCGAGATCCCGAGTTGCTTGGATCGATAACTAACTTCATGAATCCTCGTAAGAGAGTTTAGTTTGGTAACTATCTGTTTCTAAAGCTACTCCGTCGTGCGGAATGGTTGGCCCTTAGTTTATACTCGTTTTAAACTTTGCTGAAAACCTTCCCTTTATAAAATAGTGATTAGGCTGTGATTCACTTATGCAACTTCAGTGGATTGATTCCAACTGAATATCAGTGAAAAGTATGCTTTCAAAAACAAGTCAATGCAACAGTTAAGCACATATAAGGAAAGCAATAAAGAACACATCAATTATAGTGGTTCAGAGACTCAAGCTCCTACGTCCACTCTCCCTGACTCTTCAGAGAAATTCACTATCAACTTCTGAGCTTTCTGACAACCTCGTAGCTTACTTACTCAACTCGGCCCTGAGTTTTCTGACTACCCCACGTAGTTTACTTACTCAACCCGACCTTGAGTTTTTTGACTACCTCCGTAATTTACTTACTCAAAACACACACAAGCTTTCAGACTACCCCTGTAGCTTACTAACTTCTCCTCTAGAGTTTTCTGACTACTCTGCGTAGTTTACTAACTCTTTACAACTCTTCTCACCAACAAACACACTCCAACTACCTTCTCAAGGGTTTGGGGTTTCTCGGTTGGTTTCCAACTAGGATGAGATATCCTTTACAATGAAGCACAGTGCATAAGGGTTAGGATATCTCGACTAAGCTTTGGATAATTCTTATCAAGCTAGGCTTAGTATAGTGAGCTCTCTTCAATATAGAAGCACTTGTGAAATTCTAAGTTTTTCGAGTGCTTTAACTTTTGTAAGAATAAGTATGAGCTCTTGAGTTGGGTATAAATTTCCCGTAACCTTACAATGTAGAGGGTCACCAGTATTTATAGGCATACACCAAGGTAACTTTTGAAAACTATCAGTTGGAGATATAGCTTCGTGAGTTCCCTCTTAAGGTGTGTGAGAAACGGCTATATTTAGGGTTTGAAACTCCCTAACACGTTTTAGGCAATAGCCTTTCACGTAGCCGGTCTTCACTTTTTGCGCAATCAGAACTTTTGTACATCGACATTTTTACAAATGTGACACATCGCCATCCTTTGTCGAGATGGTGCGATGTTGTCTTCCTCTTTTTGACTTTTGTCTCCAGTTAAAGGTAGACACCTTCAACGGCTCTCTAGGTTACAAACTCTGAGTTTGATATAACCTTAACAACACTTCTGACTTAGTTCGTTTTGTCTGCCTTTGAATGTCTTGGCAAGATCTAACTTTCTAAGGAATCGTTTTTTCTCAAAGATTACATCCTTGAGATAGATATATTGATTGCCTCGGAACATTGAGTTCATATCGAGCATTTAGTACATTATCGATTCTCCAAGATTTCATGTGCCTTCAAGATTCTTGATATTCTATCTTGATCTTTGTCTTGTGTCTTAAGAGTCTTACGAGTCTTGTGGTCTTTCGAGTCTTCGTGAGTCTTTCGAGTCTACTAACTGATATACTGAATCTTCGTCTTTGAGTCTTGATTTCTCAAGATCTTCGAAGTCTTGATATCTTGTAACCTATCTGAACTATATCTGCTGACTATACATTTTGTAGATAACATCCCCGAATACTCTAAAACCGAATCGACTCAACTATCAAGATCATTCTGATCATGTCATACTCAGGGGTTTTGGGATCTTAATCAAAATCATATATATTAAATTCATCTCCTAACACCATCTCTCAAAACAGATCATTATTGAATTGGGTTCATATTGTGAACCCAGTTCATATGAGTGTTTTTCTATGTATATTAAGATTAAGTGTATTTTTTTTTTGAAACCTATGAAAATATCATTATATTTCACAATATATAAATATCTATATCAATATCTATTCATTAGTGTGTAAAATTGGACGAATTTCGTGATATTATAAAAACCACGATTTTATTCATTACAATTTTTAATATATTTTCTCTTTTGTTCTTTAGTTGGGTTTAGGGTAATGTATTATTTTTTAGTATAGTGAGCATAGTTATTAAAGGCGTGCCTGCCGGGCGTTAAGCCACCACCTCCCGCCATAGGTCCGGCGGTTGATTTTTCGGCGCTCTTTGGCGCCTTTGACGCCTTGACTCGGCGAAAAAGTGCTTTAAGGCGTGCGTTTTGCGCATATCTAGGGCCTTGCGTGCCTTACTGTGCCTTCATTATTCTTGATATTCTATCTTCAGTCTTCAGTCTTGTGTCTTAAGAGTCTTCTGAGTCTTCAGGGTCTTCTGAGTCTTCAGAGTCTACTAAGCGATATATCAAATCTTCGTCTTTGAGTCTTCGTTTCTCAAGATCTTCATCGAGTCTTTGAAGATCTTCAGAACCTATCCTGAACTATATCTGCTGACTATACATTTTGTAGATAACATCCTGAATACTCTAAAACTGAATCCTGACTCAACTATCAAGATCATTCTGATCATGTCATACTCAGGGGTTTTGGGATCTTAATCAAAATCATATATATTAAATTCATCTCCTAACACCATCTCTCAAAACAGATCATTATTGAATTGGGTTCATATTGTGAACCCAGTTCATATGAGTGTTTTTCTATGTATATTAAGATTAAGTGTATTTTTTTTTTGAAACCTATGAAAATATCATTATATTTCACAATATATAAATATCTATATCGATATCTATTCATTAGTGTGTAAAATTGGTCGAATTTCGTGATATTATAAAAACCACGATTTTATTCATTACAATTTTTAATATATTTTCTCTTTTGTTCTTTAGTTGGGTTTAGGGTAATGTATTATTTTTTAGTATAGTGAGCATAGTTATTAAAGGCGTGCCTCGGGGCGCTAGCCACCTCGCCTGCCATAGGTCCAGGCGGTTGGGATTTTTGGCGCTCGCTTGGGGGCTTTTTTTACGTTTTTTGACTCGTGAAAAGGTGCGCTTTAGGCGTGCCTTTATGCATACATCTAGGGTTTGAAATAAAAAAAACATTTTTTTATTTATCAAATAACATCAGAATAATAAAAAAATACTATCTCTTAAGTCTTAATATTTAAGTGAATCACATCTAGGGTTTCAAGATTCACTTTTTATCAAGTATAATCGTGCGTATCTCTTTGAGGGATATAGATGAAAGCAATGAGTGGGTGGTTGGTCTAATGAAAGATGAAGATGAGTTGGTTCACCAAGGTGAAAATTTGACTTGGGGTATTGCTATAGAAGCCATGGTTAGGTTTACTAAGAAATTATAAAGGTCTTATGTTGTTTTTTCAGGGGGATGCAAAGGCGCACACGCCTTAAGGCGCTAAGCCTAAGGCGACTTTTTTTTTGTATGTTTTAATAACTATGATAGTGAGTATATCGTGAAATATCGCAAAATATCGACATTGTTATCTGTTCAGTCATAGCATAAAATTGGATGTAAATTGAAAGATATCCCACATAAATTACAAAATATCGCATTTTAAAATAGTATCACAATTTTTTTTTCTTAATTTTATTATTTTGAAAAGTATTTTTATTTTGGTTCAATAACATAACTATAAGGTTAATGCCAATAGTAGAGTATTCCTATAAAGACAAGGTCTTGTATGCACTAGGTGCATTATGCACTCCATAGTGTATTATAGAAATATACAATTTGTTGCACTGAAACATACAACTTGTTACACTGAAGCGTACAATTTATTTTACGAACACAAGTCACATGTTTAAGTGTAATATGTTGTATGTTTCAGTGCAACAAGTTGTACGTTTCTAAAATACACTATGGAGTGCACAGTGCACAAGATACCCACTCAGTCCTATAATATATATGTTGTCGATTTATTTTTTGATTTACTTTATTAGAGATATATTGTATACTTTTAATCTAGCAAAATAGTAGTGCAATACATCCAGTATTGTTTGGATCAAGATGTTATTAAATCTTTTATATTTGAACCTCATGTGTCATTATTTTAGTACTAATAATATTTTAATTTAGATATTTTGTATTGTATGTATTATATTATAAACTGTTAATTTATGAAAGACAGTATTTATAAAGTCGATTATGTATATGTTTGCATTAAACATATCATTTTTATGAAACACATGTATAATAGTATGTTATAATAATTTATAAAATTTCATGTTAAATTTCAAAAAATTTAACATAATTTCATTATTTTTCTTAAAATTTTGCGATATCAACCATCGATGTTTTTCTAAAATTAAGATTGCAATATTTCTTGTGATAGAAATATTTTTATTCTTTGTTAGGTTTTACATTGGCTAGCACCTATGTGATTAGAGATTACAATCAAACCGTGTAGGCCCGTCACTGGCTCACCGTTCAATATGAATTTTTTGGGTTGGGCCAGCCAACCCAAACTCAGGCCTCTATTTTTATGGCCCAGTCTAACCTATGGGTTGATGGGCTATACGGCCAAAACTGTCTTTTTTTTTACTCACACCTACACATTTAGTAAATACAGTTTTTTGTCATTTAAAAAAAATTAATCACATAAAATGTCAAAACTACCTTTTCCATCACTTTACATGTGAAACATGATCCCACTGTTTAGAAATATATATATATTTTTTTATAATAAGTTCGAGAAAATTTTTCGAATTCATGTACATAATTCGGATTTTTTTTGCGAAATTTTACATGTGAAAAAAATGATAATTCTGGTTGGAAATATTTTTTGAGATTTTTCATATTATTCGAGAAATACTTTTGAATTATTGTACTAACTTCGAAAAGTTTTTCAGTCGGTTTACATGTGAAATATTGATCCTACTATTCGGAAATATTTTTTCCAAATATTATCATATGAAAAAATGAGGGGGAATGAATAAAAAAGTATAAATTAGGGTATTTTGAGAAAATTAGAAGCAGTGTATTTATCATACGAGTGGTGTATTAATTGAGATGATGTATTTACTAAGAAGGCAATTGTGAGTATCCTGAGTCTATATTAAAAAAAATTAAATTTTTGTATAGGTCTACCATCAGATTGAGTAAAAGAATTAAAACGTGGAGATGAGAGGTCAATATCAATCACCCAAATCCTTAGAAATTTTTCTTCGTGAACTAGCATATTTTAACTAGATCCTAGGAACACAAGAACATCTCAAAACTCACAAACAACAATGAGAAAATTATGAATTTGAGATTCTTATTTTGAATTTGTTGGTGTGATTACCGGGAGAAGACCGAAGAAAGAAGCAATGACAACATCGTCTTTAGCAGAAGAGAAGAGAACGAATATAGTGGCGACTTCTGGAGAAGGAAATGTTTGAGGCGACAGTTGGAGAAAGGAATGCCAGTAGCGATGCGCCGCTAAGCGTCGAGTTGGGAATTGAATTTTATAATTTTTTATAACCAAATGGAGACGGTCTTGCGAAGCTTCCGATTTATCATACCTGGATTGGGGGCTGTCCCGATTTCATACATACTTTGCTTTGTACTAATATGAACTCTACTTATTTTCGTACTTTTCAATGATTTTTAAGGACTATTTTCGCGCCGCGGGGTACTGCCTTGTAGAGAGGTATTCCTTTTTCCCTCGACTAGGGTTTTGCCCTAAGGAGGGTTTTTTCTTAACTAGGTTTTTAATGGTGACCCGGCCTCTAGGACGACACTTGTCCTTATGACTTTAGGATTTTCTTTTTCTTTTTATATCAATAGTTATTTCATGGAATAGTGATGGAATTGCGATAGCACGATGGAATGCTAAATGAGTATTGAAAATTGGGACTAGTGAGGGTTCGCTTGGTATGTTAGAGAATGATAATGATAATAATAATGAGTATTATTGAGGGTACAATCAATATAAGTTATTGATTGCATTTTTATTTGTTCGGTTAGAAAATCAGTAATGAATATCATCTTAGCTAGAAGGGTAGTGAATAATTACATGAATGAAATTAGGTAATGAAAATAGGATAATCAATTACTTATACTTCTATTCTCATTACTGGCATATCAAAGCTGACAAACATTATTAATGAAAATAATTCTCATTAGCCCTTTCTATTATCCCAAACCAAACAGGTTCTGAATAGTGACAATGGAAAGGCAAACGCCTAATTTACAGGGATGTACGGTGCGCCACACAATTTTGGAAAATGGGTTTATGTACAGGCTGTACAATACACTTAGAAACTTTAGTATTCAAAAGAAAAAAAGAAATACTTGCGGGCCGGGCCCAAATATAGGCCTGGGCTTGGTCATCCTGCCAGGGCTGTTGGGTCGGACCAATGGGATTTAAATCGATTTGGTCCCATAACTTTGGATCTTTATTGAAATGGTCCCGTATATATCACATGTTTCAATTTAGTCCCCTTATATTTTCAATTTGTGCCAATTTAGTCCCAAGGTGCCGGAGACCGGTCAAACTAGCCAAAACGACGTCGTTTTTTGGGGCGTGTTTTGCACGCGCCCCTAATTTCGATCTGGAAATGCTGACTTGCATCGATTTGGACACGTGGCACGCCACATGTGTATTTTGCCAATTAAAAAAATGAAAAAAGAAAATAAAATTAATAAAAATAAAATAAATCAATTTTCTAAAATAAAAATAAAATAAATTACACATCCCCAATTGCCCTTCCCCCGTCCAATGCCCTTCCCCCGTCCCATTCCCGCCACCCTGACTCGGCAGCAAAGCCATCGGCGTCGGAAAATTCAAATAATAAGGCCACCGCCCTCGGCGTCCCTCTCTCCACCCTCGACACTCACCCCCACCTCGATCTCTCCTCTCCCTCTCTCCTTCAAGCCTTCTCTCTAACGGCGCCGCCACGATTTCACCACCGCTATCCCCAACCTCGCCTCAGTCCGCCATATCAGAGTCCGGTGTCGCCACCACCAAATCGACATTCCAAAACCGAGGTGGGGGTCCGTCATTCCAAAATCGATTCCAAATCGACACTCACCCCCACCTCGATTCCAAAATCGACATTCCAAAATTGCCACCACCAAATCGCCAGTTCAGACGATCGATCCATCACTCCCCTGCCATTTTCGTGTTATTCTTCTTCCTCGTCCTCTGAAATCGAGTCTTCGAACCCTAATTTACTCGTCCTCTGAAACCGAGTCTTCTTCCTCGTCCTCTGAGAAAATCGACGCAAAATCAGGAAGAAGTCTACTTGGATCTATGCACCACGCGGCTGCTATCAGCCCTAGACAACCCTAATTTAATTTTGAATCCGCTTTTGATTTATTACCGATTTAAATCCAAAGTTATGCACCACGCGGCTGCTATCAGCCCTAGACAAACCTAAGGTTGGGGATGACGATGGTGAAATCGGTGGCGGCGCCGTCGGGGAGAGTGGGCTTGAAGGAGAGAGGGACGCTGAGATCTAGGTGGGGGTGAGTGTCGAGGGTGGAGAGAGGGATCGCTGAGGGCGGTGGCCTGTTCGTGGAGGTGGGGACGTCGAGGGTGGAGGTGGGACGCTGAGGGCGGTGGCCGGATTTTTAATTTAATTTTTGATTTTTTTTATTAATATGATATTTGAATATATATTTAATTTAATTTTGATTTATTTTATTATTATTTAATGAAGTGTAATTTTTATTTTCGTTTTTTTTTTTTTTAATCGGTATAATACACATGTGGCGCACCACGTGTCCAAATCGAAGCAAGTCAACATTTCCGGCCAGAAATTAGGGGCGCGTGTGATACACGCCCCTAAAACGACGTCGTTTTAATGCAATTTGACGGTCTTCGGCGTCTTGGGACTAAATTGACAAAAATTAAAAACATACGGGACTAAATTGAAACATGAGATACATACGGGACCATTTCAATAAAGGTCCAAAGTTATGAGACCAAATCGATTTAAATCCCCGGACCCAATCGACTTGTTTCTTTTCGGGCAGTTAAAAAAGGAGCATCTAGGGCTACATCGGCCAGGGGCGGACGCAAGAATTAAACTAATAGAGAGGGAACAAATTTTATTATAAAATAAAATAAAAAAGTAAATCTAAATATGAAAATAAAATAAAATTTACAATTAATTTCAAATATTATAATAAAATTCAATTATTGTAATGTAGAGTATGTCCCGCGTGAATCAGTCTCACTAATATATATATACTAGTTTAATACCCGCGCACGTTACACGGTCTTCAATTAAATACAACATTCTCATTAAATAATATATTTAATAATTGAAAATATAAATATATATATATATATACATGAAATATGAATTAATAATTGTTTAAAGGGTATATGTAAAATTTTGCTTAAATCTTGGAATAAAATTATTATGTCAAATATTAATCATTCCTTTTAATATGAAGTTGAAATCTGAAAATTAAAACAACATAAACCGATTAAGAAAAAAAAATTTAAAATGAAACAACGTTAAAAAAATATTAATATATTAATTAATATGCATTAATAAAAAATAAAAGTGAATGAATTATAATATAAAATATTTTGTTACATAAAATAAATTAAGAATATTCCCTCCGTCCCGCTATGTTTGTCCCTTTTTTTTTATGTGCGTCCCACTATATTTTAAATGGAGTACATAAGAACAATAATAAAAAAAAATTAATAATTAAAGAATTAATAATTAAATATAATTCACATTAACATAAAATACATTTAGATTGAATATTTTACTTATATTAAATTAAGTCAAAATAAAAATTAACTAAACAAAAATAAATGAAGCATAGGAGTAATAAAGTTAAATAAATAAAATATTAAATATTAATTACACATTTTATAACATTCATATATACTTTAATTACCTAAACAATTAGAAAATAATTATATTGTGATATGTCATCATTATCTATAGATCAAATTCATTATTTTCTTTTTACATAATTCTCATTTCTTAATTAGGCGACACATTATCGAAATTCACAATAATGCGACATATATGAAGTATAAATTTCATATTATTTTGTTGAGTGATGTTTTCAAAATCGATGTATGATAAAATATAAGATATAAAATAAAGATTAATACAAAAGAGATAATGCTCAATAAAATAAATATTCAAGATATTTAAAATTTTATAGATTAACTTAGTTTCTAAGTAACATAAATATAATTTAAGATGTGCATATATGGTTCAAACTTTAGCAATTGCAATTTTTTTTTTATTAAACTACATATTAAAATGTCACATGGATATCACATATTGTTACAAACCAATAAAAAAATAACAAATCAATACAATAAAATGTAACCTCTCATTCAAATTAACCTCAAGATGACACATCATCTAAATTAACCACAAGATGACACATCATAAAAAAAACTCTCTATTAGTATATAGAGGGATATATATATATATATTATATATCTATTTAATATATTTAATATGTAATTAAATACAACTGTATATAAAATAAGATATAAAAGATTACTGTAAAAAAATGATTACTCAACTTATATTGCCTAGCAAATAATAAAAAAAAAAAAAAATTACACCATTTATGGGATCCATTCACTAAAAACTAACAAATAGTAAACTTGAATAAGCACATGTAATTAATAAGCAAAATAATAATAAAAATTTAATGTACAGAAACTAAAAAGTACCGTAAGAACTCTATACAGTCATATCATCGGAACCGGAGAAAAACATTACTATAGAGAGGTTATTCCTAAATAGAGTTTTGTATAGACTTTTTTTTAATAATTAATATATTACATGTTTACTATAAGTATGTAAACCCATTAAGAAATTCATGTAATTAATTAATATGAATTTTACTAAATTAAATACATGTATTTTGATAGTATAAAATGTTGGGGAATTAATAACCCCAACATAAAATACATGTATAGTCTAATTAGACGAGTTATTATGTATGCACAAATTGAAGGATATAGTGATAAGCCATAAAATTAAGATATTTCACAATCAACTGTTGATAAATATTTTAGGCCGTCTTTAATTTATTGTATATATATATATATATAGAGTAGGTCTAGTGTGAAATTTTTCACACATGAAAATCATCCAAATTAGGAAAGCAGTTGAATTTTGGGGATCTTGCAAGTCCACGCGGTAGATAAAAAGAATAAGCGACCGCTTAGCATAATATTGGCTTGTAGCTTGTTGGCAGGTGACTTTTTGCTCGCCTTGCCTGGCGTGGGTTCGAACCCCACTTAGATCAGGTTTATTATTTAAAAAAAATAAAGTAAATAAAAGTAAGTAGAGAAAAAGAAGTATTGCATAAGTTCATATCACCTTGTAGCTTGATGGTAGGCAACTTCTTTTTCTAGTCGTTAGGCGTGGGTTCTAACCCTGCTTGGTGCAAATTTATTATTATTTTTTAAATCATTTTTTTTTAATTTAGCTATTCTCTAGATTTGATGCATTATTATTTTTTTAAATCATTTTTTTAATTTAGTTATTATCTAAATTTGATGCAAAATTAAAACAGTAAAATTTTAAAATTAAGTTATTCTCTAGATTTAATGCAAAATTAAAACAGTACTACATACAAAACATAACAATATTACATGTAATAATATAAACGTTTTGCATCCAAAAAATAAGGAAATAAAATAAAATTTTGAAGTGTATTAAATGCATAACTGAAGCAGTAAAATTCATAATAATCATTAACGTTTTCTATTTTTATTTTAAATAAAAACTGAAACAGTATTACAAGAAAAACTTAACAATATTATAGAAAATAACACAACAATATTAGAAAAACATATAATAATATTACAATCTAAAAAAAAAAAAAAAAGATAAGTTATGAAAGTTATCTAATCAAAACTAAAATATTAAATGCAAAACATACAATATTACAATAATTTTTAAAAAAAAATACTATTTTAAATATACTATACTTACAATTTATAAATTGGAGTACTAATAAAAATATTTTTTTATATATTTGAATCAATTAGATAACTAGAATTAGCTATATTATTTTGAATTGTAATAAACATATTAAAAATTACATACATAATTAAAATAAATAAACACTATTTATGATATATAAAATTTCAAAAAATTTCAGCAATCGATAATTAAATATACATATTTAATTAAAATAAATTAACACCATATATTATATATAAAGTCTTAATCTTCTGCATTAAATTGTTCTAATATATTGGTTAATATTCATACATTTTATGTTCATTGACTTGAGTTCAATTCTCAATAACTGCATTATTTTTTCGCCCAAATTTATTACTTTACATTCATGTAGCATAGTGGGATCGCATATGGGACAACAAGTTGATCGGCCCAAAATTTTTACTCTACATTGATGTAGCATAGTGGTAAGCGCTGAAAGTATGCCTAGTTGCCAACTCGACCAGGGTTCAAATCCCCTTAGTAGTAACAGTGAATTAAGTTTTCAAAATTAGAAATTTTCATGTAATCGATCATATATCTTGCTTTTATCATATATCTTAGTTTAGTCTTAGCGTGTTCATTGGTTTTTATAAAAAATAATATATTTAATAATTAAAAATATAAATATGTAAATAAATTCACTAAATATGAATTAATAATTTTTTAAGTTGTATATTAGTAAATTTTCTTAAACCTTGAGATAAGATTATTGTGTCAAATATTATTTATCCATGTTAGTATGAAGTTGAAACCTACAAATTAAAACAAAATAAATCGACTAAGAAAAGATTAATAAATTAATTAACATGTAATAATTAAAAAAAAAGAATGAATTATAATATAAAATACTTTTTCCACATAAAATATGTTAAGATATACATAAGAACAATTATAAAATAAAATTATTTATTAAGAAATTAATAATTGAATATAATTCACACTAAGATAATAAAAATTTGGATCATGAATATTTTATTTATCTTAAATTAAGTCAAACAAGAATTACAAAAAAAAAATATAAATGAATAATATTATATAGTTAAATAAAACATAGAATAATAAATATGAATTACACATTTTATAAAAATAACACATAAAAATGACATGCCAGAATCAAATTTATCGTTGAATAACATATGTTAAATTAACATGGAGTTGACACATCATGAAAAAAAAATTCCCTATTAATATATAGAGGGATATATAGGGGATAGGAGATTGTTTAGGATATACAAAAATAGAATTACACATAAGATTTATTTTTAGTGATATGTAGGATTTATTTTTAATGACATGTACACCAAACTTCTCCTAGAATGACACATATGTTAAATCAATATAGAGTTGACACATCATCAAGAAAAACTCCATATTAGTAATATAGGAGATATATACAATTTTGATATGAAGTCCAATAATGAGCTCGTTATGGAGCCAAATTGCTGATGTGGAATTCTACCTCACTCTTTAAATAATTTACACTAAACAAATAAAAATAAAAATAGATTTTCCTAATTTCGTTAATTCTCCCTCTGCTCTCGTCATTAACTGAGAGGTTTTCCAAGCTCTCGTCATTCATCCCTGTACTGGCTATACAAAACTGTTTTGATCATAGAAGAACTCCAGCGAAAATCGATAGAAAATCAGTTCAAAATTTCCCAAAAATATTTTAAAATAATCTTGCTTCAGCCATTTCTTGTGATATGTCATATGAGACACAAGTCAAAAAGTACTTCCTATCCTACCGGTAGCAATTAAATATCATGATGAACATTTAATTTGAACATATATTTACTACCCAATTTGTTCGAAACACTCCTGATGGCTTAGGAGAACAAATTTCAGTTTTCTAAAAGTCAAAACATTGTTTTTAAGTTTTCAATTTCAGTTTTCCAAAATCGATTTTTAAAGTCAAAACACAGAATATATTAAAGGAATACACAATTCACAAAAACTGAAAAAGAGTGTTCCCATTTTCGGAAAACTGAAATTGAAAACTGAAAAACAGTGTTTTGTCTTTTGGAAAATTGAAATTTGTTCTCCCAAGCCATCAGGAGTGTTTCGAACAAATTGGGTCGTAAATATATGTTCTAATCAAATGTTAATGATGATTTTTAATTGCTATCAGTAGGATAGGAAGTATTTTTTGAATTGTGTCTCATATGACATATCACAAGAAATGGCTGAAGCAAGATTAATTTTTGAAATATTTTTGGGAAAGTTTGAACTAATTTTCTATCGAAAATAATATTTTAGCTGGAGGTTCTTCTATGATCAAAGCAGTTTTGTATAACCAGTACAGGGATGAATGACGAGAGTGATAAGTCAAGTTTAATGAGTTATTATTGAGTTAGTTATAATCATTTTGTGGTTATTAATTTACTATTATTTTACTTTTACTCGACTTATTATATTTTGGTATCGATACTTTGATTTTGTATTTTCTGTGGATTTCAGGTTATTTTTGGAGTCCTTTTTTAGCTGGAGAAAAAAGTGCCAAATTGGATGCAAGTTACGTGCAGACCGGAACTGTTGTGTTCGATATAATAATTCAGCATTTATCGAACACGTAAGAGCGAAACGTGTAATATTTATTAAAATAATCATGCCCGATGGACAAGTGTGCTCGCCGACCGTCGACCAAACAAGTTTGTTCGACCAGCTCGCCACTTGTCGCCCAAAGCAAACATACTCGCCACTCAGATCAGGAAAGAAGGAATCAAATGAGCTAAGTCAAGAGGGCTCAGACAAATCTGAGGGCTCAGACAAGTCTGAGGCCACGAACAAGTCTGAGGACTCAGACAGCCTAAATGCTCAGACTATCCCAAGGGTCAAGATGCTCAAGAACTCAGATATCCTGAAGACTCAGATAATCTGAGGGTCAGTATGTTCGGTGCTCAGACATCCTGAGGGTTCAGATATCTTGAAGACTCAGACATTCACCTGAGGGATCAAGATGCTAGCCAAGCAAGACGCATATCCCGAGGGTCAAGATATGCTCGGTGCTCAGATATCCTGAGGGTTCAGATATCCTCAAGACTCAGACATTCACCTGAGGGATCAGTATGCTCGCAAAGACGCACATCCCGAGGGTCAAGATGTTCGCAGATCAGACATCCTGAGGTCTTAAAACATCCTGAAGACTCAGGCATCCTGAAGGGTCAGAGTGCTCGACACCCGATATCCCAAGACCCAAACATCCCGAAGACCCGTGACATCCCGAGGGCTCAAAGATGCTCGAGGAGGACAAGATTCCAAAGATAAACCGACATGGTTAAAGGCGCGATCAAAACATCCAGCCGAGCAAAAGATTGATTTGGACGACCAAAAAGGTGCCTTATAGACAAGCAAAAACGAAAGATCAATCTAGAAGACAAAGTTGGAAAGGTAGCAGCATCACAAGAGTTCTTGCATGGCCCGGAGTCTCCAGCTCATGCTTGTCAACCCAGCTCATGCTTGTCGGAGTGCTATAAATAGAAGGAAAAATAACAAGAGACAGGTTACAAAAAATTTCCCAGAAAGAGTTACACACGCACAAAAAATCCCCAGAGAGGTGAGGTACAGAAAAATTCGAGTGATCATCCACACATACAGGAACCCTAGCACTCATATGCTAACTCTCTAAATCATCTTCATCTGTAACGATCCATCTTCATAAGGTGTATCAAATATTGTACGTGTAAAGCTCGCAATATCACATCCTGGCTTGGTATGCCCCCAGAGTAGTCATTTCTGATTTAACCGGGTCAACAAATTCATCTTATTTACAGTTTATTTTACACGTGCATATTTTGTTTGTGAGTCGTTTCCGAATTAGCCACATCATATTCCCCAAATAAAACGACTCGCGACAACTGGCGCTAGAAGGAGGGTGTTTTCACCAAAAAACCAACCCATACACAAACCCATAGTAAGCCGAGGCAGAAAAAAAAAATATAATGCCTCAATCTAGGAATACACAAACAGAGAGGTCAGGGCAAAGTCGACCTCGTGACAGGAAAGAGGCTCAGCGCCAGCCTCACAAAGATCAGATAGTGGAGACCATCAATCTTGAGGATATTGCTAATGATCCGGCGGCCACAAAAAAGACCATCACTTTCTTGCTACGAGCACAGAAAGAGAGGGCCGAAAAAGAGTTGGCTAAGTTAAAAACTCAAGAAGATGAAGATCGACGAGCAAGTTAAAAAGAAAACTGCGAAGCGGGCGAATAAAAAAGTCGATGATACGTCTGATGACGAACAGCCTCACGGGTCTAGACCATCAGCGTTTGGACGTTTGAGGCTCTCCGCCAAAGACCGAATCGGCAATAATAGGCGACAGGATCCAGGGAAGGAACAACCAATAAAC
The DNA here is from genome assembly GCA_037126765.1 of Stenogyne calaminthoides. Taxonomy (NCBI): domain Eukaryota; kingdom Viridiplantae; phylum Streptophyta; class Magnoliopsida; order Lamiales; family Lamiaceae; genus Stenogyne; species Stenogyne calaminthoides. The sequence goes on along the minus strand of JBBCBC010000002.1, from coordinate 11,267,751 downwards.
ATGCCCGCACATTCAGATCTTCATGATCATCCGCATGCCGAACAAAAATCGGCGGGAACAAAATTGTCTATCCATCATCGATTGGGTAGTCAAGAACGAGCTTGGAAAGGGGGACTGCCCCATCACGAGCATGACCACTGGGTCCTCATGATGGGAAACAACCCCGATCTAAGTCTGTCAGTTCCACAAAATTTGCGGAAATGCAAAAAGCCATCGAGGGATTACAGGCCGACCTGGCCGCAACCAAAGGCCACCCTCGGGCGAGCACAATACCCTGCTCGCTACTATCACCGGCGATCATGGCGGCCGAAATATAAGAGAAAGTAGTGAAGACCCGACCACCAGTCCCCATGTTCGATGCTGAGTCTGACCCTCATGTCCATCTCAGCAAATATTCAGACTTTATGATCGCAATGGGTGCCACAGACGCAACGCAGTGCCGATCATTTCCCATAACTTTGGGTGATCGGGCACATAGATGGTTCTCTAATTTGCCCGCTGCGTCCATCACATCTTTTGCTCAATTGGGACAACAATTTCTGTCCCACTTTTCATCCATGTGTGCTCGCCCAGCACCAAAACAAAGATTGACGCATTTTTCCCAACTAAGAGGTGAGTCAGATCGAGCATACATCGAAAGATTTGATAAATGTTTGTATGATGGGGCCCCAGTTGAAGAGGATGTAAAGATCCTCGCGGTGGTCGGGGGCCTGACCCTGAATACTGACATGTGAAAAGCCATGCATCAAGACTGGCCGAACACATATTCAGAATTCCGAGAGCGAGCGGCCAAAATCATAGCTATGCAAGATTTGCTCGCCCAATCACGATTGGGTCAGGAACCTACAACTAAGAAAGTTTTTGGGAAGAAAGTAATGAATGAAGGGGGGTACAAACCCCCAGGCTCTTTCAAACCATTAGAAGAAAGAGCAGAAGCAAACGCCCTACGAAGACTTCTGGGCGTTTCAGCAGAAACAATTTTCAACCAAATCAGAGATCGGGATATGTTGGATAGGCCGAGAAGAATTATAATGGATAAGCATCGGCTTAATGTTTCCAAATATTGTAATTATCACGAGTACATCGGGCACAACACAGAAGATTGTCACGATTTACTTCGCCAACTTTGGAAGCTATACAAAGATAATCGTCTTACCCAATTCCTAAAAAAGCCGGCGAGCAGAGACTCCCGAATAGAAAGAACAGAAGATCGAAGGGGTAAACGTAAAGCCGAACAAACATCTGACAGTGATCCCGAAGAATCACGTAAGAGGTCCGAATTACCTAAAAGAGGGCCTCCTACTGTGGGAAGAGGTCGAGAAAGTCAAGAGATTCACATGATACGTCCTGAATATGGTCCAGTAGGTGGATGTTACCAGGCACCAACATTATCGAACAGACGTAAGAAGATGGAGATGCGTGCCATGCAAAGCATTCATCAGGTGAAGGTGGCGAGCACATAAGCTAGCACGTCACCCTCTCACCAAATCATGTTTTCAGAGGATGATCTCGACGGTATAATTACTCCCCACAATGACTCCTTAACCATCAGTGCTCGTCTCCTCGGGTTGAAGGTACACCGCCTCCTGGTTGATACCGGAGCTTATGCGAACATTTTGTTCGTCAACACTCTTCACCAAATGGAAAAGCAAGTTGGGGACTTGAGCAGTTATATTGAACCGTGTGATCATACCATTATGGGTTTTGGGGAATCTGTAACCCGACCCTATGATATGATTAGGTTAGGAGTCGAGTTAGAATCAACTCTAAATTCGGAGATCCGACGAACAAGAATGCTAGATTTTGTAATCGTCGATGCTTCATCTACTTATAACGGGTTCCTAGGTCGCCCTTTTATTCAGGAATTTAAAGCGACCTGTTCTACTTACTATTACTGTGTCAAATTCCCAACACAAGATGGAACAGGTAGTGTAAAAGGCGATCAGAAGAAAGCTCGAGATTGTTTGCTATCGTGTGCACCAGAAAAACAAAATATTGTTAACATGATGGAGCAAACATGGGAGATCGGTGAGTCAAGCCAACAAGTAAATATGTCGCCAAAATATCTTTTGACGAACACAAGTTTGACGAGCACAGCTCCCCACGCGAACACAGAAAGCGCGAACACAGAATCCGAGATGGCAACTCATGTCCCAGATCTCCCAAATCTAATGAATATTGATCCGTCGAACGAGCAAACGGACCTAGAACCTCGCATAGGTTTCGAACCTATGGAGGTTGATGACGAACACCGGGGGTCGGTCCAAGATCCTCGGTGGAAACAAAAAAGAAAGCGAGCAACACCTGTCGAACAACTGGAGTCTCTCAACATCGACCCGAATAGACCTGAGTTAGAAGTGTTCATTGGTTCAGAATTACCTGAACCAATTCGAACAAAAATGATTGCTTATCTTCAAGCGAACTTGGATGTGTTTGCATGGTCGCACGAGGACATGGTTGGCATTGATCCAAAACATGCATGCCATTCCCTCAACCTTGATCCAATACAAACTCCAGTTATCCAGAAGAACAGAAAGTTTAGTCCGGAAAAGTATGTGGCAATGAATAGTGAAATCAAAAAGTTGCTCGACAACAAACTGATTCGAGAGGTGAAATGCCCAAGATGGCTTGTGAACCCTGTGCTTGTCCGCAAGTCTAATGGATCTTGGAGACTATGTATTGATTTCACTGATTTAAACAAGGCATGCCCGAAAGATAACTTCCCGATGCCGCATATCGATTATTTGGTCGATTATACAGCAGGCCATGAGCTCATGACTTTCATGGATGCATTTGCTGGTTATCACCAAATACCCATGCATCCGGACGACCAAAAGAATACGACATTCTGCAGTGAAAAGAATATGTACTGTTGGCAACGCATGCCATTCGGATTAAAGAATGCCGGAGCAACATATCAACGTTTGGTGAACAAAATGTTCGATGAACACATCAGCCAAACAATTGAGGTATATATTGATGATATTGTGGTAAAGAGCGAACATAAGGAAGACCACGTTACCCACCTCGCACAAACGTTTGATATACTCAGGGAGTACAACATGAAGCTAAATCCGAAGAAATGAAGCTTTGGGGTTCACTCAGAAAAATTCCTCGGACATATGGTCAGTCAATGGGGGATCAAAGCGAACCCATCAATGATTCAAGCCATGCTCGATATGCAGGCCCCCAGGAGTGTGAAAGAGGTCCAAAAGTTAACCGGACGTTTAGCTTCCGTAAGCCGGTTTATATCACGAACTGGGGACAAATGCAAACCTTTCTTTGATGCATTAAAGAAAGGGAAATTCCAGTGGACCGAGCATTGCCAAAATGCATTCGAATCATTGAAGCAGTACCTTGCAGATACTCAGACACTGTCTAAGCCTGTCCCAGGCGAACAACTCTATATGTACCTTGCTGCATCCGAACATGCAATCAGTGTTGTGCTCGTACGAGCAGAAGGGACGACACACATGCCCGTTTACTATGTAAGCTAAGTGCTTAAAGAAGCCGAGCTCCGGTACCCTCCACTGGAAAAATTAGCATATGCTCTCGTAATGAGTGTTCGAAAATTGCGACCATACTTTTTCGATCACTCAGTCGAGGTACTGACCACATTCCCATTGCGCCAAGTCCTCCACCGACCAGATACTGCAGGCAGATTACTCAAGTGGGCGGTGGAGTTAGGACAATTTGGCATTACGTTCGCTCCGCGAACAGCGATGAAGGGCCAAGCTATGGCCGATTTTATGGTTGAGTTGACATATCCACAAATGCCCGAAAAAGCCATCGACCAACCATGACATATGTATGTTGATGGCTCGTCAACAAGTTTAAGAGCCGGAGCAGGCGTAGTTCTCATCAGCCCAACTAGACAAACATTCACAACAACCATCTGTTTTGATTTCCCAGCTACAAATAATGAAGTCGAGTACGAAGCTTTGATCGCTGGACTACAGATGGCTATGACAATGGGAATTCAAAGGCTGATGATCTACAACGATTCTCAGATAATTGTTTATCAGGTAACAGACGAGTACGAGGCCCGAGGCGAACAGATGGCACAGTATCAGCAACTAGCAAAAGAGTTGCTCGAGCATTTCGAACAAGTTTTCATAGAACAATTACCACGATTGGGTAATTCGTTCGCTGATGCTTTGGCACGCCTGGCAACAGTAGAAGGAGTGACGAACACAACTGATATTGTGGTGGTCACAACTTGTTCGCCATCAGTTCCCAGAGTTATGATCGCCCAAGTAACAGGCGAACAGGAAACTTGGATGACTCCAATCCCGAGTTACTTACAAAAGGGACTTCTCCCTGAAAATAAGGCACAAGCTACTCGCCTCAGATTACAATCTGTTCGTTACACTATTTTAGACGAGCATTTGTACAAAAGAAGCTTCTCACTTCCACTATTGAAATGTATCACTCCTGAAGAGGGTCGTGTACTTCTGGAGCAAATCCATGATGGAGTATGCGGAAATCATACAGGTGGGCTCATCCTGGCGCACAAAATAATCAGACAAGGTTATTATTGGCCAACCATCAAAAAGGATTCGCTCGCGTATGCTCGCGCGTGCCACAAGTGCCAGGTACATGCCCCACTTATTCATAACCCGCCTGAAGAATTAGTGTCAGTTTATAGCCCATGACCATTTGCTAAATGGGGGATCGATTCGATCGGCCCATTTCCTACTGGCACGTCGGGAGTAAAATTTGTTGTGGTTGCCGTTGATTACTATACTAAATGGGCAGAAGCCAAAGCCATTGTCAAAATCACCGAACAAAGAATGTGGAACTTTGTTTGGAAAAATATCATTTGTCGTTTTGGGCTTCCCCAATCATTAGTAACTGATAACGGCAAACAGATCGATGGAAGTGAATTCAGACAGAATTGTGCTTGCTGGGGCATAAAAAAGCATTACTCAACTCTGTATTATCCCCAGTCAAACGGAAAAGTTGAAGCCGTTAATAAAATTATCAAGCATACCCTCAAGGCCAGACTTGATAATTCCAAGGGGGAAGGATGGGCTGAAGAGTTGCCTGAAATATTATGGGACTATCGAACAACTTTCAGAACATCAACTGCGGAGACCCCGTTTACCTTGGCATTTGGTGTGGAAGCTGTTATACCCGCAGAAATCAAGATTCCAAGTCATCGAACAATGACTTTTGGAGAGCACATCAATGACCAGACTCTCGCCTTGAGTGCAGACCTGTTGGAAGAAAGAAGGACGGAGGCTGATTTCAAGAATGCCATGTACAAAAAGAGATCAGAGAAGTTCTACAACTCCAAAGTCCGAACACGCAGGTTCAATGTGGGCGAGCTGGTTTTAAGACGAGTAACAGGGGTATCAAGTTGTGTGTTCGGCCTAGCATGGGAAGGTCCGTTCAGAGTTACAGAACGTTTGCTAAACGGGGTATATGACTTGGAAGACCTGAATGGAGTCCCATTGTCCTACTCGTGGAATGCGTCAAATTTGAAAACATATTATCAATAATGACGAGTATAACCGGCCGAACAAAGTCAGCCACACAGCTGAAGCGAGCACAGTCGGCCGAACAAAGTCAGCCACACAGCTGAAGCGAGCACAGTCGGCCAAACAAAGTCTGCCACACAGCTGAAGCGAGCACAGGTGGACGAACGTAATCGTCCACACAGCTGAAGCGAGCATAGTTGGCCGAACATAATTGCCGATGTAGCTGAAACAAACACAAATGGCCGAATATAATCAGTCATTCAGCTAAGACGAGTAGGACAATCCTGAAAGAAGAACACATTATGTTCGACACATATCTTCAGGAAAGAAATGCTGGCCAGCACTATCGAAAGATAGAAGATACGTGTCAGAACGAGTTGTCAATAGAAGATACGTATCAGAACGAGTTGACGACTGAAGATACATGTCATAACGAGTTGACAAGTGGTGGCAACCAAGAAAGGGACGAGTCAACCTTTGAACAAGAGCTGGCAAAAAGCCGAACAGATGTCAAAAGGGGGAGCAAAAGTAAGAGGGTCAGCACCAACTAACTATGCCAGCACTAGCTTGGGATAGTTCTATAAATAGAGGCATATTGATAGCTGAAAAAAGCAGAGAAAAAACAGATGAAGAAGAAAAAAAGAAAAATACTACAGTTCTCAGAAGAAAGTTGGTTCAGTATGCCTCCAGACGAAGAATCCAGCACTCGATTCAGCTATCATTCTGCTGAATCGAGCATCTGGCCTGGTACGAGATTTATACCCCATATGACACTCCAAGCACAGGTTGAAGCTCGTTGCGGACTCAAGATGCTCGGCAGGGTCATGGTTGCCGCTCCACGTTACTCACTGCTTATGCAGTAGTAAATCACTAGTCCCCTATGCATCCCCAAAATCTCCTCCGAAGGGGAGGGATGTCATAGTGTCCGCTCGAAGCAATATGCGGATGCTGATGCTCAGGCATCTACTGAAGGGGACAGAATGGTGCAAGCTAAAAATTTTGCTCGCACCTGCTATAGGCGAGCAGGTATGCGCGCCACATGCTCATGTCCGCAGCTGCCCGCATAATCACAGCTTGTCCAGGAGGGACAAAAGCTTATGCTGCTGCTGCTTGAGCATGTTACTAAAGAAGGGTAGACAGAATGATGTGCCACATGCTTGTCAACATCAATTCCGCGGACAAGGTGAGGCCAGTTCGTGTCTACTCAAGACAAGGTTTAAATTTAAAACCCTAGTCTGATGTCTATAGTTGTGTAATAGATAGTCTTCTTCGAATGTAAAGGTTGTAATAGAATACAAAGTGTTGCAAAAGGAAAATAATATATGTATTTTTGTTCGCTAAGATTTTCTAGTTAAAGCCTATTTGAGGTCGCACCTAAGCCGGACGACCCGAACAAAGACGAACGAGCTCAAGTCTATGCTCACCTGACGAACGAGTTCATACTCTGATTCCCGCAGCAAAAAGCGAATAATGGGTACGCAGTCGCAAAAGACGACTCGTACTTACAGATACCTGTAGCGCAAGCGGGTGATGAGTGCGGGGTCGCAGCTAAATAAGATTGCCCTAGTACGAAGTGATCGCACCTAAATAAAACGATCGCGAACCAAGAATGGGGGGGTTCATAAAGTAACCCATCTGGTCGCATCTAAATAAGACGATCAACCGATTGCAACGTCAATAAGACAATCAAAAACGAAAAAATTCAGGAGCGAGCATAGGCAAACCCAATGTTCGAATTCATTCAGAAGAAAAGGGGCAAAAACTAGAAAGCAACAAAGCGAACAGAAAGCAACAAAGCAAACATCAAGCAACACAAGTATCAATCATTCATCAGCAACCACATTCATCCTCAACGATCAGGTTAGAGGAAACAGTTCAATATGCAATTCAACCATTCAGTTTCAAAAGAGTTCGAACAAAAGAGAAGAAATCCAAAAATTATACAAGTTCAGAAGATATTGTTCGAGCAAAAAATGAAGAAGAGAAAAAGTACACAACATATGTTCGGCAAAACAGAAATTACACTAAGGAGCAAATTCATAATTGGGGGTGGACGGAAGAGAAATGTCGAACAAATCATGCTCAGCCCCCTCAGCAACAGCTCCTTCAGTACGGTCAGGTCCAGTATGCTCGCCAGGAGGTACATTTTGCTCGGTCACAGGAGGTCCCCTTTGATTGGCCTGCACCTGATCGGACCCGAACTCAGTTTGGAGATTTTGGCCAACAACACCAGCAGGGTTCACGTCCGAGCCATCCTCCTCATCCAGGATAGGATCATCAACTTCGATCCCTTCAGGAAGAATGGAGAAATCACACAGATCGTTCAAATCTGACATCGGAAGGTTGCGATCTGGTGGGTTGTCGATCAGGTACTGCTGGAAACTGGATATGAGAGGGGCAATTTGTTCGCCAGTGAGTGCATGACGAGCAGATCGGATAGCATCGGCGAAGGCACAAATGTAGGAGAAGTTGGACATGGAATCAACATACTCTTCATTGTGCATCCTTGAATTTTCGAGACCCAAACGAGTGTTGGTCTCTTCAGTAACGATGAGTTGTTGGCCGAGCACATTCCTCTCGCTTTCCATGGCCTCGACGCCAGCTCAGAGTTTACGAAGCTCGACATTCATCTCACCCTGAGCTCTCCGAATGCTGACCACCTCCTCCCGAGAGTGATTTCGTTCCTCCTTTGCCTGGAGAGCATCCTCCTGAGCCTGGCGAGCATTTTATTGAGCCTGGCGGGCATCCTCCTGAGCCTGGCGAGCATCAGCTTGTGCCGAGGATGCCTGTCCCTGAGCCAACCTCAGTTCATCCCGAGTCTGCTCATTTTCGCCCACCTTTTCTTCAAAATTTTCGATCGAGCCAAGTAGTTGGCATGAAGGTTGGCGGACTCAGCATAAACTTTTTCAAGGACGACCATAGATTGGCCCTGGAGTACCAAGCCGAGATGCATGTTCTCCAGAGGAGTGGGACCCGTAGTAGACTCTTCCAGCTCGGTAGTCCATGCTCGAATCGGAGTCCGCACACGCCAACATGCTCGGGGGAATGCCGGAACTCATAACACTCGGCGAAAGCGTAAGTAGTTTTTCAAATTGGGCATCAAGGGCGCCAACCTGCTCAACCTACATATACACCCGAGCAAATAAATATGACAAAGCGAATAGAATTAACCAAAAAAAAGAAGTAAAGCGAACAAAATGTACCTGTTCGCACGAGCCGGATCCCATCCCAAGTATGATTTATCCTCAGGGGACCGAAGCTCAGGGTTCAACGGAGTCCATGATCGGGGTCCAGCAGGAGGTGGAGAAGATGTGCCAACCTCCATTTCAACAATTTGCGAGACTGGACCGACCACGGAGGCGGCCATTCTGATCGCCTCGGCAGTAGGGGTCCGAGTCACCCTAACGACATCAGTGCTCGTCTGAGCCTGTTTGCTCGGCGCGCTCGTCCTAGCTTATTCGCTTGGCCCCTGCTCACCGGTTTCCATCCTCGGTCTCTTCGGCGACGGAGCTTGTTCGGTAGTCCCCTGCTCGGTCAAACGAGTACTTCTTTGCGGTCGGCTCGATTCCCCAGGGCCGGACGCAGATGCTCAGCTCGCCCTGCCAGCCCTGCTCGCTTCTCCTCTGTTTGCTCGCTGAGCTTCCCGCTCAGCTTGAATCCTAGCTAGCTCTTGGGGTCTTTTTCTTCGAGCCATCTCAGTATGCTCGGACGTACTCACGGCAACGGTCACAGCAGGGAAAGCTATAAGCAAAACAATTCATTATGTAAAAAGGATAACAACGAGCAAAACGGCACAAAACATATGCAAATGCAAAAAAAAAACAATCCTTACCAACAGGATTAACAGTAACAAGATGGTGAGGGGGCACGAACAAGCCTCCTTTCTTCCTCTGATCGGCGGTATTCAGGGTTCTCACAGATCGTTCCGAGCGAGACTCGAGATCAATTTGCCAAACGCTGCTAAAATAGCCGTCGTTGGTCTCCTTGTCCGTCGCAACTGGAATCCCTGAAATAAAGAGTAAGTTAAAATCAGTTCAAATTGAGGAACAAATGACACAAAATCACTTACTTCAGTACACCCCGAAGTCAGTGGGGATGTCTAAACGAGCATTTGGTTCGCTTCCAGAAGCCGGGCTCTTCCAATCTCCCCCAACGAACTAAATTTTTTCCTTCCAATCACTGGTTTTGTTCGGCACATCCTCAATGATTTTGCACTTGCCATTAGCTTGCATGAACAACCACCCATGTTCACCCTTCGGACGGGTCAAGTGCACCAATCGAGCAAGTTCAGCTGCTGAGGGATAGTATCTTGGCTTCATTTTGCCGAACAAAGTCAGGAAACTTATAATCATGTGCCACCCATTCGGCTTCAGCTGCGTGATGGTAATGTTCCATTCCACGAGCAAGCGGGTGATGGCCGGATGGAGGGGGAATCGAAGGCCAGCTTCCATTGTGTCCAAGTTCACAGCGACACAACCCTCAGGGGGCTGGTCTGCCCGCTCATCAGGACCCGGTGCCCAGAAAAAGACATCTTTGGGGGTTTCGTAATTTCTATGCAGCTGAGCGAGCATATCTACATCAATTATACTCGCTATCTTGCTCGCTGGGTACTCATTTTCAACCCTAATCCTATGAGGTTGCTCGGTCCAATCAAAGCTATAACGAGCATTATACTCGTTATATGTTGGACTATGAGGGACACCAACAGGTTTATCAAGTTCAGAATTTTGCTCACCGCCTATCCCCATGTTCGACCCCGTTACATTCACAGCCATCAAAATTTCCCCCCTCACAATATCATCATTCCTATTTACATCAACATTATCAACAACCCTAGACCTAATTTGAGTTTGGGGCAAAGAATCGTCACTTGAATCATCCGAGAAATCACTACGGACCAAGTCCCTATCTAATTCATTTAGGGCTTCGTCGGAATCAGAGGAAAGAACGGCAAACGGTTGCCAAACTTGCCAACGAAATCCTGAATCCGAGACATTCATCTCCGGCGCATTAGCTTCGCTACGGGGGATTCTACCAACAGAGGGGGAAGAAGAACTATGGTGGTCCGATTCTAGGGGAACATAAGAGTTTGAGCAAGAAGCCATAATCGCAATGAGAGAAAGAATGCAGCGGTTACCTGAGTAAGATCCTTTGCTTGAATGATGAAGCCCTCGCCGGAAATTTTCAGACACGAAAAAGATTGAAAGACAGAGGCAAAGAGAAGAAGGAAAGAGAAAAGGGTTTAAGGCGGTGAAATGAAATATTTATAGATACCGAATTCAATTTTGAAAATCTGGCACGGAAAACAAAACAACGTCAACTAGGGCCCAATCAGATTTTAACAGCCGGGCTCCATGGTGAATACAAAGCGACCCGGCTGGGGGGTATTGTTGTGTTCGATAAAATAATTCAGCATTTATCGAACATGTAAGAGCGACACGTGTAATATTTATTAAAATAATCATGCCCGATGGACAAGTGTGCTCGCCGACCGTCGACCAAACAAGTTTGTTCGACCAGCTCGCCACTTGTCGCCCAAAGCAAACATACTCGCCACTCAGATCAGGAAAGAAGGAATCAAATGAGCTAAGTCAAGAGGGCTCAGACAAATCTGAGGGCTCAGACAAGTCTGAGGCCACGAACAAGTCTGAGGACTCAGAAAACCTTAATGCCCAGACTATCCTGAAGGGTCAGTATGCTCGCAACTCAGATATCCTCAAGACTCAGATAATCTGAGGGTCATTATGCTCGGTGCTCAGACATCCTGAGGGTTCAGATATCCTGAAGACTCAGACATTCACCTGAGGGATCAGTATGCTCGCAGCACAGACATCCTGAGGGTCAGTATGCTCGGTGCTCAGATATCCTGAGGGTTCAGATATCCTGAAGACTCAGACATTCACCCGAGGGATCAGTATGCTTGCAGCACAGACATCCTGAGGGTCAGTATGTTCGGTACTCAGACATCCTGAGGTCTTAAAGCATCCTGAAGACTCAGGCATCCTGAAGGGTCAGAGTGCTCGACACTCAGATATCCTGAAGACCCAAACATCCCGAAGACCCAGACATCCTGAGGGCTCAGTATGCTCGAGGAGGACAGTATTCCAGCATAAAACTGACATGGTTAAAGGCGCGATCAAAACATCCAGCCGAGCAAAAGATTGATTTGGACGACCAAAAAGGTGCCTTATAGACAAGCAAAAACGAAAGATCAATCTAGAAGACAGAGTTGGAAAGGTAGCAGCATCACAAGAGTTCTTGCATGGCCCGGAGTCCCCAGCTCATGCTTGTCAACCCAGCTCATGCTTGTCGGAGTGCTATAAATAGAAGGAAAAATAACAAGAGACAGGTTACAAAAAATTTCCCAGAAAGAGTTACACACGCACAAAAAATCCTTAGAGAGTTGAGGTACAGAAAAATTCGAGTGATCATCCACACATACAGGAACCCTAGCACTCATATGCTAACTCTCTAAATCATCTTCATCTCTAACGATTCATCTTCATAAGGTGTATCAAATATTGTACGTGTAAAGCTTGCAATATCACATCCTGGCTTGGTATGCCCCCAGAGTAGTCATTTCCTGATGAATTGGGTCAATAAATTCATCTTATTTACAGTTTATTTTACACGTGCATGTTTTGTTTGTGAGTCGTTTCCGAATTAGCCACATCATATTCCCCAAATAAAACGACTCGCGACAGGAACCATATAAACATGCAACAGTGGACAAATCAACCGAGAAATCGAGCATAAATACCGCCTATTAATTACCATTCATTACCAAATAGCCAAAGAATTGGGCCATGTGAGCTAACATCAAGGAAGACAATGAATGAGGGATTTTAATTCTTGCAAGATTTGAGGTCCTTGGAGTACTATATAAAGCCCCTTTTATTGGGCATTTCAACATCAAGAGAGAAAGGAAGGAACATTAGAGAGAGTTGTGATTCAAGAACTTTAGTGCTTATTTTATTTGTTGAAGTTTTCAATATTGTTTATTCTAGTTTCATTAGACATGTTTAGTGGCTAAGTTCATATTCTAGCTTGAGGAAAGCCGAACCCTGAATGTTTTTGATGTTTGATTAAATTAATATCGTTTTTCTTGTTTAACTCGATTTCTTCGTTATTTGATTTATGCTATGCATGTCTGATTAGTGGTTTAATTTGGTTTGTGATCACCCGGATTTTATTCATTAATTATTTCTAGCTAAATTACACTTTATAAATTCGTAATTGTTATAATTGTGTAATTGGAGTAGCAAATATGATAACCTTGGGGTAACGAAGTCTAGATTGTATGAAACGAGCGTCTCATATTCATAGTCTAGTTTGTCCTATTATTTTGATTCGTTAATGCATTTTAAGAGTTGAATCTCGAATACATGTTTTGAGATTATTCTTAGAATAGGTTAATACGAAATCGTATTTCTTTATTAATTAAACATAAGAAATAATCTGAACTAGTTTGGACGTACCACTAGTTTAGGGGGCAAAATTCGAGTTAAGTAGAGAATTTCGTATATTGTTTAATTAAGTTAATCATTTCATTAAGGGGAAGCAATCAGAGAGCTAGAAATTCACTTCTATTGAATCTTTCATTTACACTTTTAATTTGTAATTCTCTTTTTAATTGTTATTCATAAAACAAATCATCCACCCCCCGCGCTCCTTTTTATTACTGTTTTTATATACGAATTATAAGTTAAATTTTCTCTATTCCCTGAGGGATCGACCCTTGCTTACTTACTACACAATGGGTTAACAAGGTTTAATTTATTAAATAATTTGGGTGCCGGTGACAACACACCAGAGAGCTTGGAAAACCTCTCCATTAATGATGAGATCAGAGGGAGAATTAAAAAATTAGGAAAATCTATTTTTATTTTTATTTGTTTAGTGTAAATTATTTAAAAGAGTGAGGTGGAATTCCACATCAGCAATTTGGCTCCATAAGGAGCCCATTATTGAGCTCCATATCGAAACTGTATATATAGCAATTGATTTCCTTGATATTTCGATTGAGTTTCCTGAGTTTTGTTCAGAAGCAGTTATAAACTAAATTCTTTATTTTAGATTAAGCTTCGGTTCGGGTGAACTTGAGTTCTTCCAATTCGATCGATTCTATGATTTTTTCTGGTAATTTACAGCAACACATTTTGTTTAGTTGTTTGATAATGAGATAGTGTAGTCGATAGGAAGATTAGGAGAAACCTACAATTTTTTCTCTCCAATTGATTCCTCTAGCAGAAGTGGAATTTATGGAATAACCAGATACCTTTTAACATATCGGATGAAAATCTTAGTTTGGTAGAATTTATGTTATAAATTTCTCTATACTTACGCACACTAGACATTGTAAAGACCGGTGATTTGAAGAGTTGGGATGATGGAGTTTTAGATTGAGAAAATTTGCAAAAAAATCAGAGAGTTGCGTGCTGAGATGGGGATTGGGGATATGTAGCTACCAAATGTGGGCGAGAAAATAATGGGAGGTTTGAAAAACCTCTCCATTAATGACGAGAGCAGAGGGAGAATTAACGAAATTAGGAAAATTATTTTTTATTTTTATTTGTTTAGTGTAAATTATTTGAAAGAGTGAGGTAGAATTCCACAACATTCATTTGGCTCCATAACGATCCCATTATTGGGCTCCATATCAAAACTATCGCTACATATATTAAAGGAATACACAATTCGCGAAAACTTAAAAAAAAATGTTCCGATTTTTTGAAATCTGAAATTGAAAATTGAAAAACAGTGTTTTGACTTTTGGAAAACTGAAATTTTCTCCTAAGCCATCAAAAGTGTTTCGATCAAATTGAGTAGTAAATATATGTTCTAATCAAATGTTAATCATGATATTTAATTGCTACGGTAGGACAAGAAGTACTTTTTGACTTGTGTCTAATATGACATATCACAAGAAATGGGTGAAGCAAGATTAATTTTGAAGTATTTTTGGGAAATTTTGAACTGATTTTCTATCGAAAATAAGACTTTAGTGGGAGGTTCTTCTATGATCAAAACAATTTTGTATAGCCAGTACAGGGATTAATGACAAGAGCTTGGAAAACCTCTCCGTTAATGACGAGAGTGGAGGGAGAATTAATGAAATTAGGAAAATCTATTTTTATTTTTATTTGTTTAGTGTAAATTATTTAAAAGAGTTAGGTGGAATTCCACATTGACTCCATAAGGAGCTCATTATTGGGCTCCATATCAAAACTGTATATAGCGATTTATTTTCTTGATATTTCGATTGAGTTTCCTGAGTTTTGTTCAGAAATAGTTATTGATTAAATTTTTTATTTCTAATTAAACTTCAGTTCGGATGAACTTTGGGTTCTTCCAATTCGATCGATTCTATGATTTTTCTGGTAATTTACAACAACAAATTTTGTTTGGTTGTTTGATAATGAGATAATGTAGTCGTTGAGGAAGATTTGGAGAAACATACAATTTTTTCTCTCCAAATGATTTCGCTAGCAGAAGTGGAATTTATGGAATAACCAGAAACGTTTTAGCTTATCGGATGAAAATTTTAGTTTTGTAGAATTTATGTTATAAATTTCTCCATACTTAGCATGATAAACATTGTAAAAGTCGATGATTTGTAGAGTTGAGATGATAGAGACTTAGATTGAGAAAATTTGTAAAAAAAATCAGTGAGTTGCTGAGATGGGGGTTGGGGATATGTAGTTACCAAATGCGGGAGAGAAAATAATGTGAGGATTGGTAAACCTCTCTGTTAATGACGAGAGCAGAGGGAGAATTAACGAAATTAGGAACATTAATTTTTATTTTTATTTGCTTAGTGTATATTATTTGAAAGAGTGAGGTGGAATTCCATATCAGCAATTTGGGTCCATAACGAGCCCGTTATTTGGCTGCATATCAAAACTATCGCTATATATATTAAGGTTGCGATTGATAGGAATTATTATGGGGCAAATAGTGGCCAATAATTATTTGCAAGTCCATTTGGTAGCCAACATATCACCTGTACTATTTAGTATGGATCCAAAATTTATGCGGCCAACCCGGTACGTAATACGTCTATTTCCATCAATTTCACTGTAGCCTTTGACATAGATTAATACCTCCTTCTTTTACAGTACATTTTCAGGTCCAAATTACCCCCTCCCCACAATTTTTATGTCATATTTCATAATTTCTATTTGTTCATTTTTCTCCGATCGTCTTCTTCTTCCTTGTGGCGATTCTCGACGGTGGCTCTTGTGAGTTCGATTCTCGCCACCAATCGCACTCCAAATGCAGGAAAACATGGTTGAAACGCGGCGGGGTTCTTCATCCTCGAAGCTCCCCCTCTCTTTTTCCTCATCTTCTTTGCCTAATTCCAAGCGATCCAATTTAGGGTTTTATCTTGTAGTGATTCGCCTTTTTTTGTTGTTTTTGATTTTCCGACAGTTCTGGAAATTAGGGGTTTTGTTGCATGCAGGCGGCGTAGGCGTCTACTTCTTCTTTGAACGAGTCACCGAAATCGGAGGAAGTCGTTGGTGCGGTGGCAGCAAAATGAGTAAAAGCCAATCATTTGTGACTTCTATTTACACTTCATTCACTCATATTTGTTGCTTTGCTTGATTGGGGTGTTATACAATGAGTAGGGCGAGTGTGTGAGTTGATTTTGTTTATTTGGGAGTGGTTAAAACTTTGATTTCTTCTTAAATGGTTTGAATATTCAATAGGGGATGTAGAGCTGTCAAATATGCAACTGAAACCAGAGGCACTCAATGCATTGAAATTACCTGTGAAGGTGAAAGAAGTGTTTATGGGATCAGTGAAGTTTAAGGTTTGTGGCATAGTTAATATCTTCCTTATCTGTACAAGTTATTGCTTGCTAATGGTTGAAAAAACTGCTCAGAATCTTGGTTGAACCTTCATTATACAGGGTCCGTTAAATACTGGAAAAGTGATATATGTATATATTTTTTATCTCTTGCACCTGAGCTCTATCATATAGAAGTTGCTTTGGGACACTTTAAGAAGTGGTCTGTTCCAGATTCACTTACCTATCTCAAGTCATACATGAAGGTATCATTATTGATTTCTTGCTTGTTGCATTGGAAAATTCAATTAATCCCTGAAGCTGTAGATATTCGCTGGTAATGTTTATATATAAATATTTTTCACTCATTTTCTGCTTTTGATGCCATAAAAAAGAATAAAGATTTTAGCTTTTAAAGTCAGTAATTTTTTATGCTACATGTTGTGTACTTGTGGCATAGAAATCAAATACTCAATAGAAACTGTTCTCTTCTGGTTTATTCATAGAACTTCTCCTGTACAATCACAAAGCAACTATTTTTAATTGCAATTTCTTGGTGGGTTTTATCTGGGAGTTAAAGGGGTCTTTTTGATTAATATCTAGAACAGATAACTTTTCGTGTATTAGTTAATATCTAGAATAGGCTATGGCTGTTTTATTCTGGTATCATGTTTTGTTTCTAAGAATGAAATTGTTGGTGGGTGTTTTTTGAGGCATCTAGAAACTCAATAACCACATATATTGGGGAAAATTTTTAAACTGATATTAAGATGCATGGGGAGGAAGCACATAAGACATGACTTGAAACAAATTTAACTTGGTAATAGCATTTTTTATGAAAGTGAATCTTGCATTGCAGTTAGATAAAGCAGCCCTCATTTTAGCTGGATTAAAGCTGCACATAGTTGTAGCGAAGATAGATGCTGACAAGTACAGAAAGCTTGGTTCTAAGCATGATATTGAGTATGTGCCTCATTATCCTTGCTTTTCTTTACATGAAAAATATTATTTATCTTTTGAATACATAGAATTAGGAAAGGTACTAAATTTCTTTTCTAAATGCAATGGGTACCTAACTCTAAAAAATTTCATGCATGGAGTTCCTACAAAATATTTTGGACCACGGAAAGCTGATTCAAGCTGATGCTGGCAAAGATCAAGAGAGCTGGTATTGTCCGACAAGAGCTTGCTAAGCTAAAGAAATAGACTACTGCTTGAGTATTATAGTTTCTGGTTTCATGTGGACTTTGGTGTAGGATTTTTTAACATGTATTGATTTCTTATGCAGACCTTGATTTATGAATTCTATTATACCAACTTGTTGGAAGGTCACTGTTCTACCTTCTTCAGTTTTGGCTGTTAAATTTGAGTCTAACTATTCTTATCTGAGTTGCCCCATTCATTAAATTTTTTTTAATATCTCCAAAATTTAATAAACTTGAGTCAAAATTTATTCTTAAAAAGCTTAGTCATCTTTGTAGTTAAAAATGAAGCAAAAAACAAAATTGTCAAAAGAATAGGGTAGAAGGACGCCTCTTTGCCCATAAAGAGCTTTTAGGTTCTTCATGTTCGCCCAATTCCCTCGTAGATGTGGTGTAAGAATTTTGAGAACAATATATTGAACATGGTGAAAAATATGGACATAACTACTATTAATATCACATGTTAGCCAACAATTAAAAAGATGAGGCTTTTATGTTTGGGGATAAGGGGTAAATCCGTACTTTCATGAAATTCACAATTTTATACATGTTTATTACCCCTACCAAGTGACACTACTAATTTTATACAAGTTTATTACCCTCTACCAAGTGAAATATTAATTTTATATTACCATCTTTTTTACGACGTACCAAACGACGTAATACGACCAACCCATATTATATTATACCAATCTAATTTATCCTACCCTTTTTTATTACCCTCTACCAATCCCTACCTAAAGGAATACACAATTTGCGAAAACTAAAAAAGAGTGTTCCCATTTTTGGAAAACTGAAAAATAGTGTTTTGACTTTCGGTAAACTGAAATTTTTTTCTCCTAAGCCACCAGGATTGTTACGAATAAATTGGGTAGTAAATATATGTTTGATTAAATGTTAATCATGATTCTTAATTTCTACCGGTAGGATAGGAAGTACTTTTTGACTTGTGTCTCATATGAAATTGTTGGTCCCGGTGTAACGAGTCTTACACGTGTATGGGGGGGAGGGGAATACACGTGTTCAGTGATTTTTAAAACTTTTCTTCACTGAAATCAATCAGGTCAGGATGTCCTGAGAATTAGCCCTGAGAAGCACAAATTACCCTGAGTCAAAGTCTCATCGAGACAATGATCCCGAAAGAATTTTCAAAGAGTGGCCCGGATTAGCCCAACTGATTCTGAGATTTTATCAGAGTCCTGAGAAGCTTGGAATCAGATAACTACCTTACTGAATACTGAGTAGAGTTTGTTCAGTTTGATACTTATCTGTTCTAGCTTGTCAAGGGTGCGGAATGTGTTGGCCCTAGGTTTATAATCGTTTTATCTTGCTGAAAATCTTTTCCTTAGTAAATCAGTGGTTAAGGCTGTGATCAATTTCAATGCAGGTTCAGTGGATTGATTCCAACTGAATATCAGGAAGATCAATGCTTTCAGTGAAAAACATGCAACAGTTTAAAATGCAAAATAGAAAGCAAACACCACAACATGTTATAGCTACGTCCACTCTCTCTGATCCTCAGAGAAATTCCTTAACAGTACTACTACTTCCTAAAGCTTTCAGACTGAACTCAGCAGCTTACTAACTTTCTACAATGAGTTTTCTGGCTGAACTACTGCAGCTTACTAACTCAACACACACAAGCTTTTAGACTGTCTCAAACAGCTTACTAACTTCTTCTCTAGAGTTTTCTGGCTGAACTCAACTGCAGCTAGGGGTGAGCATTCGGTAAAAACCGAACCGAACCGAACCGAATTAACCGAACCGAATTAACCGAATTTCACACCATAATACACCGAAACCGAACCATTTAAGCCTAAAACCGATTGAAACCGAACCAAATTTTTTCTGTTCGGTTTCGGTTTAAAACCGAAAAAACCGAAATTTTAACATTATTGAATTAAGCCATTTAATAACACAAAAATTTGATATATATATATATATATATATATATATATATATTAAGTAAATATTTCGGTTAGGTTCGGTATATTTACCGAAAAAACCGAACCGAAACCGAACCGAAACCGAACACCAATTTTTTTAAAATGCAAAACCGATCCCGAACCGAAAACCAATTTAACCGAACCGAATTTATATTTCGGTTCGGTTCGGTTTTTTGGTTTTTACCATATTCTGCTCACCCCTAACTGCAGCTTACTCACTCTCCAACAATCACACACTCAAACTACCTAAACAATAGGGTTTGGGGTTTGGTTGGTTTCCAACTAAGGTGAGATATCCTTTGACAATAAGAACATATTCAAAGGCTAGGATATCTCTTACTAAGCTTTGGATTATATAACAATTCTAGGCTTAGTGAATAAGCTCTCTTCAATGTGAAACACTTGGGAATCTTAGGTTTTTCGAGTGCTTCAATTTGCAAGAATACGAATGAGCTCTGGAGTTGCTTGATTTCCCGTAACCTTGCAATGGTGAAGGTTTACTGGTATATAGGAAACTCTATAAGGTTACTCTTGAAAAACTATCCGTTGGAAGATATAACATCAAGGATTTCCTCTTTTGGTTATTGATGAACGACTATTTCTAGGGTTTGAACGCACCCTTGCATGTATTAGGAAATATGCAGCCACGTAGCCAATCACCAACTTCTGTGAACTGGAAGATATCAGCCCTGACATTTCTTCAGTGAGATGTCGCTTTCAGTGTCAGTAAAGCACGTTGGTGTTGCCTTCTCATTGGTTGGAATCTACCTTTGAACATAGACAAACAAAACGGCTCTATTTAGGTCAACTTTACTGAGCTGATATGTTCCTTAATGTCCACGAGTGTCTAACATTCTGTTTGTTTGTACTAAGAATGAACATAACACTATTTCATCAAAATAACTGTTCAGGGTCTTTTTGATCAGTACAAAACACTCTTCCAGATCTTTGGTCTTCAGGATCTTCTATCTTCAGGATTCTTCTGTCTTCAGTATACTTCTGTCTTCAGTATACTTTTGTTCAGGGACTCTGGTCTTCAGGAATCTTTTGAGCTACTCAGGAACATCTAAGTCCTTCAGTACAATAAAAGCAAAACCTATTTCTTCCTGATCTATATCTGCTGACTATACATGGTGCAGATAATCCCGAGTCTTAATATCTATTGAAACCTGATCCTATACTACCAAGATGTCCTGATACATGTCATACTCAGGGGTTTTGAGATCTAATCAAAATCTTTATTAAATTCATCTCCCAACAATATCCCCCTTTTTGATGATGCCAAAACCATCTTGTTACAAATATGCGAACATAACATAAATAAACCTATCATCTATTCAAGTTTCAATTTCTATAGCAAGTAAGAACAATTAAATAACAATCATCAGCATAATCAGTAAGATAATGAGATATTATCTTTTTAGAGCAAAAACATCAGTAGAGTTTCATTAATAGGAAATCAAAGTACAGGATACAAAGTTGATCCTACTCTACTGAACAACAAAAGATAAATTACACCAGTCTTCTTCTGATTCAATTTCATCAGCTGGCGGATTAAGGTTGAACATTTCGTAGTACCGCTTCTTCAGCTCTTCCCTCTTCTGAATAATCTGCGCGTCATTCCCAGTCAGCTCGAGGTACTCATCCTGATCCACGAAGTCAACATAGATGAAATCGTAGTTTATCATCCCATTTTTGAACTTTGGTGGAGGATATTTGATTTTCCCCGGTGCCTTCAACTGATAGCCTAATGTGTTAAACACATTGAACCACTTATGGCACTCAACAGTGAAATTCTTCAGTATGTAAGCAATGAAGGCATCATCCCTGTCAGCAATGGAACGCTGCAAGACTTGTAGAATGTCATAGTTGAACACGAACTCCCTCTTGGCCGTTTCCCACTTATCATTAAGCTCAATGGGCATCCACTTATCCACATGAGGCCACATCCTCTTCCTCTGCTTTGTGCCTCTCCTCTTGTATATCATTCTCTGGAATCCACCTCTGTTCCTCTTGACTTCCTCTCTGGCTTTCCTTGTCATCTCTGATCCTGACACAGACAGAGCAGTCTTTCTCCTTTTCTCAGCCTCAATCATCTTCACAGAATTGTGCCAATCCCAGTCCATTCTCTTAGAACCCACATCATACTCACCAAATCCCTCTTTGAAGAGTTCACCGGTTTCAGATTCTTCGCTCCTGTGGGCTTCAGCCTCAGAGAATTCTCCTGACAGTTTTCTCCTGATTGGCTTATCTGCAGGTGCTTTTATCTGAGCTTCAGCATCAGTAGGAATCGGATTTATAATCGCATAAGCCTCCCCCATCCTGCTGTACTCATGCGCCTTCTGTCTTTTCGCACGCTCCTGAAGGACATCAGCTGCATCATCAGGATGCACTGTCACTTCAGGCACCTTTCTCTTACCCTTGAGCACCACAGTCTCCACCTGAGTCAGTAGCTTCCCTTCAATTGCTGGCAGCTTTGTGAGCATATCATAGCTTTCCCTCTTTTTGGCATCATAATTAGCCAATATCTCAGAAAGGGTTCTGTCCATGTGCAGTTGCTCACGCCCAACCAATCGAAGCTCAGCAGCAATATGGAAGTTTTCATCCTGAATCCTCTGAAACACGTTTAGTCCTGTGGCAGTATCCTCAGCAAGACCTCCGAAAGTAGCATGTATCTTGGTCATGAGTGATGAACTCATTTCCTCAACAGTAGCTGATTAGTGGTGATTTTACTTGAGATTTTGTGTTATTATTGCTCACTCTTGACCTAATTTCATGCTTTTATTGTACTAATCTCACTTAATTGTGCCTAACTGTGGAGAAATATCTTGTTTGGTTTCTTGTGTAGGAAATGAGTGGAAACGGGCTGAAATTGAATTAAAAACTGCTTTGATATAGAAGGATATTTGAGAAAGGGATAGAACCATGTGAAAGAGCTTGAAATGAGGGTCGCAACAAAAAAAGAATCAACTCAATCGGAGATCGGGAGCTCGAGTTATGAACGAAACAAAAGTGATGCGCAGCTGTGAATAATCTCTCGGCCCAAGTCGCGGAAATTAAGAAGCAGGCCCAATTCAGCGGCCCATCATTAATAGGGAATACCAGCTGCCCATATGAATTAATAGCAAGCCCAAGTTCATTTAATTGCAAGCAAGTAATTGAGGATACGTGTGAAGTAAATCAGCGCAAAAAGATGGAAAGCAGGCATCTCAATTCCAACAAGTGCATCCAAAATTGACCAACCCAAAGTTGACCAAGGCAAATGGTGGCCGATTAAGGAGTGAGAAAAAGGCAAGCTGGATGTGGAAACACGTTTATATAAAAGAGCAGCAATATTTCAGCGCTTTGAAAAAAAAAGAAAATGAGAACAAAAAAAAGCGGAGTTGCGCGAGAGTAGGAAAAAAAGGAGGAAGGGCAGCAAGCATTCCAGCAGTAGCAGCTCTAGCTAGAAGTCTAAGTGGTGAATTAGCGCGAGATTGGGGTGATGGAGATCTTTCGTCCCTTGCTCCTCCCTCTGATTGCTCTGGTGAGCTCTTAACTTGGGAAGCCTGTCTATCTGATTTTTCAGCAGATCTCTGCTGCGCATCAGGCTGATCTGGCGCTTCATCTTCTTCTAACTCTTCATCCAGAAAAAGAGTCATGGCGGTCTGTTTTACCTTCTTTGGTCTCTTCTCCTGAGCCTTTACCAGTTTTCTCTTCTTCTTTTGAGGAGCATCAGTTGCAGATGTAGCTGCCTCCTTGTTTTTCCCTTTCTTAAGCTTAGGGGGAGTGAGCCGCATATCATCATCTGACGGCCCATAGATGGTAGTTGTGGTTGAGAGAAATGCCTTGTAGGACTTCAGTCCGTTCTGATCCCATTCAACATTTGTCATTTTGTCCTTCAGAATGACTGCAACCTTGTTGAGATTGCTGATTCTCTTCTTCAGAAAGACTTGTCTCTGTTCACTAACTCCAAATTTGTCATGTTCTTGGAGCAGAATAGCTTTCAGAAAAACATGCCAATTAATATTTTTGGCTCCATAGATAATAGCTGCCATACTATGCATTTTTACAGCTGTTCATCCATCTGGGCTGAATGAGATACCCATAATTGTTTTTGACAGAATGTCAAACAACAGACGGTATTTCCTTCTCAACATAGGCCTGACAAAACCTATGGTCTGGTGTTTGTCAGCCTGTCGAAAGAGTTCATTCTTGATCAGTTCGTCTTCATTCTCCCTGTAGTGAGCAGGAGAGATCTTTCCTTTGGGCAGGTTGAACAGTCGAGATATATCAGCATTTGTAAGTCTAATCTCCTCTCCATTTACTGAAGATATCAGTTCTTATCCAGGATTCTCCGTGTCCACCTTTAAATTCCTCAAGAATTCCAGTGCTTCATACTGCATTACTGGATTGCAGTGAGCAGCACAGTATTTTTCGAGATCGCACCTTCTCAGAATTTGTTCCACCTCCATTGATTCCGGATCTCGTGTAACACCAAACATTACATAGTTGTCTTCAACAATTTTGGTTACCAAATCCGCATAGTTACACATAATTTTGCCCAATCCGTGAGTAGCCATCTACAACACAATGGAATCGATTTAAGAATTGTGCATAATATAAAGATATCACATATTCGCTTATCAGATCAATAAATCGATTATTTTCTTCCTTGTCATAAACTCACAGATATCAATAATGAAGAAGATAAAACACAGGATAAAGTGCACATTCGTAATCTATATGATCAATGGATTTTAGAAAAGTAATTAATCAAATAACTAGAAATTACCAGATTCAGCTTTTCGATTTTGAAATAGGTTGAATCGCAAGAAACACTTTGAAACGCAGAAAGGTAATTGTGAGTTTGCAGAGAATAAATCGCAAGAATTTTGAGAAAAAGTACTCTGGAAGGGTTTTGATGAAGCTTATAAAAGGAAGGAGGGAAAATCGAGACTAGAAGATCAAACGTTAGAAAAGGATAAACGATCCAGATTGAGCGGTTTTGATCGTGTGGGCAGGATATGCACGCGCGATTGCCTTTTGGATTTAAAAACACATTTAGTAGCATTTAATACATATACCCTACGTCCGCATTAAATGAATTGCAGGGTTGCGTCACAAAAGTATGTGTATAGTAAAGACAAATATTATCAGATAATTTCAGATATGTAAACAGTAAACAAGGAAATAGAAATGTGTATCTGGTTGACTGATATTGTAATCAGTCAATACCACTTGAAGTCTGTTTGTACCACTTGTTGATCTTAGTTTTCTGCCTAATCCTTATAATTTCCCAACTGTCCCTTTTAACTGATCCGTTCCACTTTGCGTCTGATATTCCCTTTTCTGATCCTTTCTGATCAGTTGAAGTTCCCCCTTCAACTGTTATCTCTGATTACTTATTGACTGATCTGTCTGATCAGTTGAGGTACCATACTCAACTGATCCTCCTCATCTGATCAGTCTCTTATCTGATCAGATTTCTGTTGACCTAATCTGATTCTACTCAGTTCAAGTCAATTCTTGGGATAAGTGCTACCGCCAAAACTTAGTCTTGGGAAATCAAAGAGTCGTCTCGATTCCCTAAGTCGACACGATTTGACATTCGTAATAATAGTCTGGCTACTTTGAGATACCAATCGCAGTAAACTCATCCAATCATCAGTCGCGTGTCTCCTACGCGCTGTCCTTGCAGTGCCAATTTCTCTAAAAGGCTTTGAGAAATTAAATTTGCACTTGCACCCTTGCTTATCCTCTATAAATATGACCAATGATTTATACACAACATAACTCATTCACCATACTTATCTTCTCATTAGCTTATGTAAACCATGTATTCCGGTGAACCCTTATTTCCGGTGAAACTTCCGGCGAAAACCTTCAACCCTTTTCAACTGATTTCAGCTTCTGAAATCAACCCTGTGCGTCCCTTATTACTGCTTTCATCTTCATCGAGGAATACTCATACGATTATTGCCAAGCTTCTCTACCACCGAGGCGGCGGATCTGCTATCACAAATGAGAAGACACTTCTTGACCGTATGCGCTTTGTGTGCCTATCGAGATGACGGAATTAGCATCAACAGACTCAGACTGATATGTAACATGGGTTTTTTTATACGATCTTGATCAGCCATCAATGATCTTGATCAGACAAAACCCAATATTTACATGCGACACTTGTGGTCATGTGGTCTTTGCACCACATCTTCGGCACTTGTGTCCATTTAACAGCTGGAGAGCCCATTGATTTTACGACTAGGGGCCTCTGGCTTAGAAATCCTTCAATGCCGCTCTCGCTCCTCACTCTGAAGCTCTGAGGGTGGCTTAGGATTATTTCAAAGCCTCTCTCACCCATTCTAGGGTTAGGGTTTATGGTTTATGGTTTAGGGTTTGATGTACTGACCTCCGGGTAGAGATAGCAAAATGGGCCCAGCCCGATGGGCCGGCCCGTGCAGCCCGAGAAATGGGCCGGGCTGGGCTCAATTTTTGATGGCCCGAAAAGAACCGGGCTTTTTTGGCCCGACACGACAGGCCCGACGGGCCAATCGGGCCCGGCCCGATTTGGCCCGTTGGCTTCGGCTGGCCCGAGCTGGCCCGTTAGTGTCTTTTTATTTTATTTTTTTATATTGGCCAAATTGAAGTTAAAGCAACACAAGTGCTTTCTTCAGTAGATAAATATGTTTTGGAAACTTGAAATGCATTAATTTGTATAGATAATGTGGACCTGTGGTGAATTTGAAAAAGAGATGAAAAGGTGAAGACAAAAACTTGTGGTAAAAAAAATGTTGGGCAACTGTTATACTCTATAGCTCCTTTATTAGTTACACTTGTTTTTTAGATCCACCTATTAAAATGCTCACCAGTCACCCCTCTCAAAGTATTCAAACGTCAATGTCCAAATTATCCTCCATCTCACCGTGAGACGGTCTCATGCAAGTATTCCTCATAATGTATTATATAAGGTCTTTTGGAGATATAAAAAATAAAAAAGGGTACCATATTTTTATAAAATTATGCAATTAATATTTATAAAAATATTACAAAAATGGTTATTTTGGCCCGGCCCGTCCCAGTGGCCCGCCTAGGGCAGGGCTGGGCTTCGTAAATGGAGGCCCGTTAAAAATTAGGCCCCGCCCTGCCCGGCCCGAAACTTGCGGTTGGCCACCTCTACCTCCGAATCCTCTTGTACTTGTAACTTGTAATGTAAATTTGACCTCCGGGTCTTTATCAATGAAAAGTTCTATTATTTCATCGTTGTGTATTTTCTGTTTCCTTATGCGATTGAAGCTTTAATCTTATGTAACTTGCTTATTGAACATTAGCTTTATCGACTTACAAAGTATGAAACAACCAATCTGATCAATTCTTTTAAACTGATATTCCTTTTTCTGATCAGTTCCTTAACTGAACTGATAAAGCCTTCTCTTATCAGTTCCTTGACTGATCTTCTGATCAGTTGAGATACCTAACTCAACTGATCCCTCTTAACCTGGTTAGTCTCTTAACCAACTGGTTCGGGAGACCAGTCCACCAAACATTTCTGGTGCACTTTCTCCGAGATCCAGAAGCCCTAGCTCGTTGCATAATTCTCTGAATCTGATCTCAGCTAGTGGCTTGGTTAAAATATCAGCTTTTTGTTTATCAGTATGGATCTTTTCCATTCTGATATTTTTCTTTTCAACATGATCTCTATAAAATGATGTCTGACATCCACATGCTTGCATCCTGTATGTAGAACAGGATTTTGAGTGATTGCAATAGCACTATTACTATCACAGAATATAAGTACGTTCTTAGCTATAATGTTATAATCCCTCAGCTGCTGACTTAGCCAGAGCAGTTGGGAGCAACAGCTTCCTGCAGCCATATATTCTGCTTCAGTAGTAGATGTCGCAACTGATGTCTGCTTCTTTGAAAACCAAGAGATCAATTTACTACCTAAAAACTGACATGTACCTGAGGTTGACTTCCTGTCAATTCTACAACCTCCATAATCAGAATCAGAATACCCACTAAGCTCTAGATTATCATCTGATGGGTAGAATAAACCAAGGTTTATTATCCCCTTCAGATACTTAAGAATCCGCTTAGCTGCTTCCAGGTGGCTTTGCATTGGATTTGCCTGAAATCTGCCACATACACCTACTGCAAATGTTATATCTGGTCTGCTGGCAGTCAGATATAGTAAAGATCCAATGAGAGCCCTATATTCTTTCTGATTAGTTTTCTGACCATTCTCATTTGGATCCATCTTGAATCCAGTCATCATAGGAATTCTGGCTTCCTTATAGTTTTGAACTCCAAACTTAGCCAATAAACTCCTAGTGTACTTCACCTGGCAGATGAATATCCCTTCTGTACTTTGCTTAACTTGTAAACCCAGAAAGTAACTCATCTGACCCATCATGGACATCTCGAACTTCCCTTGCATCAGCTTGCTGAATTTATCACATAAACTCTTGTTGGGAGATCCGAAGATGATGTCGTCCACATAAATCTGAACCATCAGAATATCTTCTCCATCTTCTATTATGAATAAGGTTTTGTCCACTATTCCTATAGTGAAACCACTGTCTATCAAGAACTGAGAGAGTGTATCATACCAAGCTCGAGGAGCTTGTTTCAGGCCATAAAGAGCTTTCTTAAACGGTACACCTGGTCGCCCTTTTCAAAGCCAGGAGGTTGTTCAACATAAACTTCCTCAGCTAGTACCCCGTTTAAGAATGCACTCTTTACATCCATCTAATACACAATAAACCCTCTGTGGGCAGCATATGCCAGAAATAGCCGAATGGCTTCCAGACGAGCGACTGGTGCAAAGGTCTCATCATAATCAATTCCTTCTGATTGTGAATACCCCTTAGCAACAAGTCTTGCCTTATTTCTGGTTATGAAATTATTCTCATCTCTCTTGTTCTTGAATACCCACTTTGTGCCAATCACATCTTGATGGGTTGGTCTGTCCACCAGTTTCCAAACCTGATTTCTTTCAAACTGTTCCAGTTATTCTTGCATGGCTAGAATCCAGTTTGCATCTTGTAGAGCTTCTTCTACTTCAGTTGGTTCCTTCAAAGGTAGATAACAACAATACGTGGCACTTTCACCAATCTGATGTCTAGTTTTGACTCTATCAGATGGGTCTCCGATGACCAGATCAGTTGGATGACTGGTTACCCAGGTCCTTCTTTACTGACTTGCATCAGTTTGGAGAACATCATCCTCTTCTGATAGTAGTTCATTACTAGTGATTGGGAGTGGTGCAGAATTATGATCCACTTGACATGGACAAGTCTCAGCTGATGTTGGACTCATCATATGCAGATGTCTGTCCGTAGGAACTTCAGGTGTTCCCCCTGAACCAGATGGTTCAGTTGATACTGTCTCAGCTGTACCAACTTCTTCATTGACAGCTGTACGTACCTTAGGGTCTGATTGACCTGGTGAATCAGCAAGATCAAGTTCTGGAATATACACGGTTACGTGATCCAATCCTTTTTCCTTGATACTTAGCTGATCCATTTTCTGTGCATCAGGTACCGGTTGATCTGGTACTGCTTGTTCTGAGGCAGATTTCTCCTGTTCAGAAGATGTCTCATCAAAGACCACATGAGGTGTTTCTTCCACAACTAGGGTTTGCCTGTTGTAAACCCTGAAAGCCTTGCTAGATGAGGAATATCCTAAGAATATACCCTCATCTGACTTGGCCTCAAAAGTCTTCAACTGACTCTTCCCATTGTTGTTTATAAAACACTTGCACCCAAAAACATGGAAGTAAGAAACACGAGGTTTTCTGCCCTTCCACAGTTCATAGGGTGTTTTGTAGTGAGCCTTAGTCAGAGAACATCTGTTCTGAGTGTGGCATGCAGTATTGATGGCTTCTGCCCAGAAACGGCTTGGTGTTGCATGTTCAGCTAACATAGTGCGAGCAGCTTCTTTGAGTGTTCTGTTTCTTCGTTCTGCTACACCATTCTGTTGTGGCGTTCTTGCAGCTGATGTCTCATGTTGTATACCAAACTTAGTGCAAAAATCAGTAATAAAAGAATTCAGAAATTTTGTACCTTTATCTGATCTGATTTTTACTATACTGACACCCTTCTCATTCTGTAGTTTCTTGAGCAGCTCGGGTATCTTTGTTGTTGTCTTATTCTTCTTATACAAGAATACAACCCAGGTAAACTTGGAATAATCATCCACGATTACCAGAGTATATTTGCGTCCGCTGAGACTAACTGGTGTAACTGGTCCAAATAAGTCCATATGGAGCAGTTGCAATACTCTGCTGGATGTTGGTCCAGGGATTCCCATGAATGAGGCTTTAACCTGTTTTCCCTCCTGACATGTGACACATGTATGATCCTTAGAGAATACCTCATTCGGAAGACCCTCAACCAAAGACATCCTTGCTATCTTGTTAAGAGTTTTAAAGTTCAGATGACTCATTCTCTTGTGCCAGAGCCAACTGCTACCTTTTGAACTCTTAACAATCAGGCATGCATTTCTTGGACAACTGTTCTAATCTGCTGTATAAATCGTACCTTTCCTTGAACTAGTTAACAAGATCTGTTGAGTGGCTCGATTCTTGATAGTACACTGATCAGTCGAGAACTCAACACTGAATCCGTTGTCGCAGAATTGTGAAACTGATAACAGATTATGCTTTAAACCTTCGACATATGAAACTCCAGTAACCTGTACATCATCATTCTCTAAGGTTCCGAATCCTCTGGTAAAACCAAAGTTATCATCACCAAAGAGTACACGTGGGCCTTCTTGTTTTGTGTAAGAGCTAAGGAGATGTTTGCTTCCAGTCATGTGCCTTGAGCATCCACTATCGATCTACCAGATAGTTGCTTGTACACCTCCCTTGTTGGTCAAACCCACGCGAACCTCCAATCAAATCATGCTTTAGGTACACCTTTAGGATTGAGTCCTGAGGGGTTAGAGTTGGTTTTAGGGATCCATACAAACAGGGCACTTCTATTATAATCAGATAGATCAGAAGGCCTGATTTGTCTCCCATAAACATCTACATAAGCATACATCTCTTCATATGCATTCTGATCAGTATGATTATTTGTGCGAGCCTTGGGTGAATCAGAAGACTTGGGATTTTTCCTTGCTGTTTGTCTTCTTTTAACCCAGTGGGCCTCAGGTGCAGCAGCCCTAGGTTTCTGATTGTAAGGGTAGGTACGACTGCTGCCATTATCCTGCTGCTTATTGATCCCAGATGGTTGCTCATGTATATCGTCCAGTCTGCATACTCATCAATGGAAAATTTAGGCAAATCATGATACATACCCGAAGTATTATCCATGCTGATCGTGAGTTTGAAAACAAATGAGATTTGAAAAAGGTTTTTCAAGATCAGTTCAAGTGACCACAAAGGTTCTTCCTCAAGAACCGATGATATTCAAAGCCAGTGGTCCGTAGAACCACTGCTCTGATACCACTTGTAGGTCCCGAACGGGTTTTGTGAGGGCAGAAGTCTAGAGGGGAGGGATGAATAGACTTCTGAAAACTTTTTCGTGCAGATCAGGTGTGATTGCAGTTTGCCTGATCAGAGTGCAAGTGAATCAGTTTGGACTGATATCCAACTTACTGATCACCTGAGGGCAGATCAGTTCGGTGTCTATCAGTTTAACTGATTGTGCAGAAGCTAGTTAATACCCTTGTGAAAAACCAGTTTATAACAAATCAGATTCCGAAGTTGTTTTCAATCAGATGACTATGGAGTCAATCTGATCAGATCAGTAGCTTGGTGCTAGCTGATCCTAACTCAGAATATGTATGCAGATTTAATCAAGTTGTGTGCAATAGTGTAAAGCAGTTAATCAAACAAGTAAGTGCACACAAGATTTATATTGGTTCGGACAACCAGTCCTACGTCCACTCTTCCCTATCACAAGGGGCACCGACTTAACCAACTTGGACTTAGTTTATTGTGTTAGTCCAACACATTACACCAATAGATATTTATAGAGTTCTCACTCAATCGATCCCAGAAATCAGCACTAGAAACCCTAGTCTGAAATCTTGCAAAACAAACTTAACCCAACTTTTGGGTTTTGGGTAAGATTTGTTGTTTGTTCCAACTTGAAATCTATCATAGTGTTTAAGTAGCCTAACAGCTAAAGGATGAGATTTATGTGCTAAGAACTATGGGATGAACACTTAGAAAATAATCTTCAAGGTTGTGTTCTTCGTGCGGAAATTTGGCTATAGTATGAGCTTCTTGATAATTTCCGTCTTTTCACTCTAAAGAGTAATCCCATATTTATAGACCCTGAAATAAAAGAGCCGTTGGAGAACAATTTGAATTTCCGGCTATATTTGGTAGATATACATGATTTGATGTGACATGCTTCAGGGACGGCATGACCGAAAGCGTGAATAGTTATCTTTTATAGCCGTTTGACCAAGCAGCACCAAATCCCATATTGTCGGCTCCGTTCATACGTGTCTTGTTCTCATTGGTTAACAAG
The DNA here is from genome assembly GCA_037126765.1 of Stenogyne calaminthoides. Taxonomy (NCBI): domain Eukaryota; kingdom Viridiplantae; phylum Streptophyta; class Magnoliopsida; order Lamiales; family Lamiaceae; genus Stenogyne; species Stenogyne calaminthoides. Next base: position 11,235,861 of record JBBCBC010000002.1, on the reverse strand, counting down.
AACACTTTTCAGTGTTTGTTCTACCAACTAAAGTTGACATTCTTCTTGTCAAGATCAATAACGTATGACTTGGTGAAACATCACTTACCACCTGGTGTGAGCTGACCTGATTCGTTACAACTGATCAGTCTACCTGATAGAGTCTTCTGGTGCCAGTTGTCTTAGCTCAACTAGCAGACTCTACTAATGTAGGTCTTCTGGTATGATCTTTTGGTAGTCATCTGATCTTCAGGTCTTCTGAATTTGAGCTTCATGACTTCACTCTGATCATCTGACTTTATCAGATCGTCTGATCTTCTGCTCATTCCAGTCTTCTGATCTCCAAACCTGACCTATACATATTGAGTTCCCCCTCAATATGTGACCTATCTTATACATCAGTTGTTCTATACAATAATTATCAACTGGTCATCTTATAACAGGTATTTAAAAACATCAGTCAACTAACATGTCTGACTGGTCCTATTACATGTGTTTTGGGACTTTCATCAAAACTCTAAATTTCCCAACAGTGTTAATTAAAGACTAGTGTATTAAAATTTTCTAACTAAATATCTTATTCGAACAGCCACCGACCTTTTGCTACCTTTATTTGGAGGATCCCGATCGGTTGGTGGCCACATGAACGTTGCACAGCTCTCATGGAATGATTCATGGTCATCCCATCACTCCTGATTTCGTGAGGGTCACACTCGATGTACCCATAGCCGGACAAGAGGATTCAGCGGTGCCAAAACCAATTGATGAAGCCGTCACTGTCGGAACAGCGGTCGGGCACTTCATCGAATGGCTGAGCAACTTGGTCTCTAGCACCATGAGGGTAAAATATATGTTATTAAAGTTCATTATCTTATTTGTGGTTCTAAATAATATTGCAAATTAATTGTAGAATCTGCCGACACCACAAATGCCTCAGAAGAAATCACCACAAAAGGCTAAAAAGAAATCGAGGGGTGTCGTAGACAGTCAGAGGGGGAGAACGAGGGACTCCAATACACGCAGATTTGGTTATCCCATGACTGGCGACTTAGATCACGATGATTATTTACAGTCTAGGGTGCACCGGATGGTCTCGTCTAATGCTTTCGAGATTGTCACAGTTCCCATGCTTGCTCACTTTCATCAGAATACTTTCCAAGAATTCATCAGTGAGGAACATGTGCGCGAAGTCTTGAATGACGAGTGGTTGAGTGCAACCACCATAGCCCTTTACCTCAGGTATGTGTTTACTAATTCTCAATATTCACTTTCTGTATAGTTTAATTTTCTTTTTAAATATTAATTAGCGTATATATGTTGGTTAAAGATATTTGGGTGAGGTATATCTCTCCAGAGATGTCCGAGCAAGTGGAATGTATTCCTTCGTCTCCCCCCAAGTGTCTTGCATATTGGGTGATAGTGCACAGAGCATGGATGGGTTAGTTAATCATATGCTGAATCAAACTGGGAGAGATCATCTCATTTTTTGGCCAACAAATGCGTTGGGATATTTTAGTTTTGATGAATTATGCCAAAACATTATCAACTTGTATTTTTGAAGCTAATCTACAGATAACAAGTTAAGGGGGAACGAGAGAACAAATTGAGGGGGAACTCACGAAATCAGAAGAAGATGATCGAGATCGACGAGGTTGCGAGACGCGGATCGATCGAGATCGATGAGTCGATGAGTTCTCGAGTTAATCGATGAGCTGCGGCAAATCAAATGTGAAGAAAAGCTAAAGCCGCCAAATCGTAAGAGAAGGTTGCAGATCGAAGAGGAGGATGAGATGAGATCGATCAAGATCGACGCGTGATCGAGATCAGATATGAAGAGGAGCAGATGAGACTGATTGAGATCAGACTTGATCAAGATCAGAATTGATCAAGATCAGATATGATAACCTTATATGCTAACTCGATGTAATCGACCGATCTTTATCTCGATATGTTGATCCGATCGCCGAGGTGATCGATCGCAAAGAAGAAATCGATAGCTCGAAATAATGTGACTCGAGGGTCGATGTCCGATTCGTGGTCTTGAACTCAAGAAGTTCTCGAGTGTCAAGATGCCTCGATCGTATAAGGTCCGCAGAAGAGAAGTCAGCTGAATCGAGAAATCAAGCTCGGATAACTCGAAGGTTCAGAGATAACTCAAGGCTCGAGATAACCGAAGGCTCGGATGCTCGATAACTCAAGGCTCGGATGCTCGATAACTCAAGGCTCGATAGAATCAAGATCCCGAGACTCGAAGAAATCAAGAATATACCAAGTTAGATTCAGTTGACGTGGACCAATGAGAGGAATACAACAAGCCTAAAAAAGCTGCAAAAAGCTACAGAATAGTATGGATTTCAATGTGATTCTCTCCAACGGTAACATTCAAATCCACACTATAAATACAAGTTCTTCCTTCATTATCAAGTGTGGAAATGTGTGGAGAATGTGGAAAAAGATGCTACAGAGCCAAGAGCCACATACACAGAGCATTCCCACCATAGAACACAGAGCAAGAAATAACGCATATATTCAAAGAGTGTTCTACCCTAGATCTAAGCACAAATGTAATATCCTAAGCTTAGAGAGATTTTTCCATCCTTAGCATTGAGGCTAAACAAATGTAATGGAAAATCTCAACCTAGTTGGAAACCAAACAAATCTTTACCCAAACCCAAAAGTTAGGTTAAGTTTGTTCCGCAAGATTTCAGACTAGGGTTTCTAGTTCTGATTTCTGGGATTGGTTGAGTGTGAACTCGATAAACATCTAGCAATCCCGAAAGGGAGGGTAGGAAATCCCGTGAGGGAGATAAGTCCCGTTTGAGTGTGAACTCGGTAAACATCTGTTGGGTGTTGGACTAACACTAAACTAAGTCCAGTTGGTTAGGTTGGTTAAGTTGGTGCCCCTTATGAAAGGGAAGAGTGGATGTAGGAGTTGGACTCCGAACCACTATAAAATCGTGTTTTCTATACTGCTTTATGTTTATACTTGTCATATGCATTTGATTATAAGCAAAACAACACACATGTTCTTAAAAGCAAAAAAATAGGAATCACTCTGCCCTCACCCCTGTTTTATATGCATTACACAAGTCTTCCGCGCACATGGGTTTTCCACAAAAATCGGGACCAACAATTGGTATCAGAGCGGGTAGTTCAAAAGGTCACTGTTTTTCAATGTGAACATCTGAACTGATACCATCAATTGGTATCAAAGCGGGAGTTCAAAAGGTTCACTGATTTCAAAGTGACAACCTGAACTGATCTATTTTAAAACTCGTTTCTGAACTGATACCAACAATTGGTATCAGAGCGGGTAGTTCAAAATGTCACCATTTTTCAATGTGAACATCTGAACTGATACCATCAATTGGTATCAGAGCGGGAGTTCAAAAGATCACTGATTTCAAAAGTGATCACCTGAACTGATCCATTTTTAAAACCCGTCTCTGATCTGATACCATCAATTGGTATCAGAGCGGGAGTTCAAAAGGTTCACAAGCTTTCAAAGTGACCACCTGAACTGATCTTTTTTAAAACCCGTTTCTGAACTGATACCAACAATTGATATCAGAGCAGGAGTTCAAAAGTTCACAAGTTTTTAATGTGCCCATCTGAATTGATCTTTTGAAACAAAAACCCGATCTCTGTATATATGCATATATTTTAAATGTTTTGGCGTCATTATCAAAAAGGGGGAAATTGTTGGGATATTTTAGTTTTGATGAATTATGCCAAAACATTATCAACTTGTGTTTTTGAAGCTAATCTACAGATAACAAGTTAAGGGGGAACGAGAGAACAAATTGAGGGGGAACTCACGAAATCATAAGAAGCTGATTGAGATCAGACGAGGCTGCAGACGAGACTGATCGAGATCAGATGAGTCAGATGAGTTCCAGAGTTAACTGATGAGCTGTGCAAATCAAATGTGGAGAAAAGCTAAAGCCAGCAAATCAGAAGAGAAGGTTGCAGATCAGAAGAGGAGCAGATGAGACTAATCAAGATCAGACGTGATCGAGATCTGATATAAAGAGGAGCAAATGAGACTGATCGAGATCAGACGTGATCGAGATCAGATATGATAACCTGATATGCTAACCTGATGTACTGACCTGATGCTATCCTGATATGTTGATCTGAAGAAGTGTTGATCCGATCGGCCGAGCCGATCGATCGGATCAAAGAAGAAATCATATACCGAGTCAATGTGACCGAGGGGTCGATGTCCGATTCGGAAGAGTCAACTCAGAAGCCTCGAGTGTCAAGATGCCCGACGATAAGGTCCGCAGAAGAGAAGTCTGGCCGATTCAAGAAAATCAAGGGTCGATAACCTCAAGGTTTAGATTCAAGGCTCGATAACCTCAAGGCTCGGGATAACCTCAAGGCTCGGATGCTCGATAACCCAAGGCTCGGGATAACCTCAAGGCTCGGATGCTCGGATAACTCAAGGCTCGCTCGATAGAATCAAGATCCCGAGACTCAAGAAAATCAAGAATATAACCGTTAGATTCAGCTGACGTGGACCAATGAGAGGAAGACAACAAGCCTGAAAAAGCTACAAAAAGCTACAGAATAGTATGGATTTGAATGTGATTCTCTCCAACGGTAACATTCAAATCCACACTATAAATACAAGTTCTTCCTTCATTATCAAGTGTGGAAATGTGTGGAGAATGTGGAAAAAGATGCTACAGAGCCAAGAGCCACATACACAGAGCATTCCCACCATAGAACACAGAGCAAGAAATACACGCATATATTCAAAGAGTGTTCTACCCTAGATCTAAGCACAAATGTAATATCCTAAGCTTAGAGAGATTTTTCCATCCTTAGCATTGAGGCTAAACAAATGTAATGGAAAATCTCAACCTAGTTGGAAACCAAACAAATCTTTACCCAAACCCAAAAGTTAGGTTAAGTTTGTTCCACAAGATTTCAGACTAGGGTTTCTAGTTCTGATTTCTGGGATCGATTGAGTGTGAACTCGGTAAACATCTAGCAATCCCGAAAGGGAGGGTAGGAAATCCCGTGAGGGAGATAAGTCCCGTTTGAGTGTGAACTCGGTAAACATCTGTTGGGTGTTGGACTAACACGTTAAACTAAGTCCAGTTGGTTAGGTTGGTTAAGTTGGTGCCCCTTGTGAAAGGGAAGAGTGGATGTAGGAGTTGGACTCCGAACCACTATAAAATCGTGTGTTCTTTACTGCTTTATGTTTATACTTTTCATATGCATTTGATTATAAGCAAAATAACACACATGTTCTTAAAAGCAAAAAAATAGGAATCACTCTGCCCTCACCCCTGTTTTATATGCATTACACAAGTCTTCCGCGCACATGGGTTTTCCACAAAAATCGGGACCATCAAAATGTGGGGTGAGTGATAAACATTTCGTTAAAATTTGTATTGATGTTTATAATATTTGCACATATATATGCTAAATTTGTAGTTAATTTTAATATTCTCAGTATAATATAGGAACCATTGGGTGCTGGTCGCCATACACATGAATACATTAAGTGTGCATTTTATGGACCCAGCTCAGGATGGAGTTTATTCAAATCGCCCTGATCTCGTTTCATATATTGAAGCGTAAGTTCATTTTTAATATTCTATATAATGATTTGTTTTACTTTTAAAATTATGCATATTTAATCTATTTTTATTTTTTAATTATAATAATAATAGTGTGATGACGATGTATCGGAGTCGCCTTCAGAGTCAAGGTTCAAGATCTAAGTTAAATATAGTGAACTGGATTAACATTAAGGTAAATTTAATTTAGTAAATTATCAAATTAATAGAAAGAAATCATAATTGTAATACGTGATTATAATTGTTAATCAACAAGTTCCGAGGCAACGAGATAATGAACATTGTGGACATTTTGTATGTTGCTTTATTGAAGATATAATCCGCACTTCTCTAACGAACATTCCTCTCAATGTAAGTCAATTTATCAATTTATTTAAATTATTATTGATTGAATAAAAATTCATACTATATTGATTGATTCATTGTTTGCAGTTTGTCTATGAACGTGAGCTCAAATCATACTCTAAGAAAAGACTGGAGAAATGGAAAAACGATTGGACGGGGTACCTTTACAATCGATTCTTATATTCATACGATATTGAGTGATCGTTGTTTGAAATTTTGGTAGCATGTAATTAAATTATATATCTGTGATGATATATATTTCATGTTTTTGGTGTATTGGACGTATGTTTATGATGTGTATGTTTATTTATATTTCATGACGTTTATTTATTTGATGTTTTGGTATTGGACGTATATGTGGTAAAAGTTTTGGTTTATGGTTTTATTATAGGATTTTTGGTTTATGGTTTATGGTATTGGACGTATATATAAGTTTTGGTTTATGGTTTTATTATAGGATTTTAAAAATATAAATTAATAATTGAAAAAAAAGGATATTGGACAGCGGTTTATAACCGCTGTCTATCTAACATAATAAACGAAATTATTAAAAAATAAATAATAAGTTAGACAGCGGTTATTAACCGCTGTTCAATCTTTTTGTCTTGGACAGTGGTTAATAACCGCTGTCCAAGTCCACCTTTGCAATGCTGTTGAAAACCGCTGTCCAAGCCCAATCTTTTGGACAACGGTTTTTTAATAGCTGTCCAAGCTTGGACAGCTATTACTTGGACAACTGTTATAACCGCTCTCTAAGGACTATTTTAACAGTTGTCCAAGCCCAAATGTGTATTAGTGAATATACCATGGCCCGATCCGTGACCCGCGAAAATTAGAAAGTCCAATTACACTACAATTGCACATAAGACTTGTATGCAATATTGCATACAAGTTTTTGCCATGAATATAGATGGACACTTAATTCAGGCACTCCTGTGCCTTCTTTGATCTTTTTTTTTATTTGTTGTTGCTTTCTTTTAAAAACTTTGATCTCTTTTTTTGTTGTTGTTGTTTTCTTTTCATATTTTCTCCACTTCCATGATTGATTGTTTCTATTCAGGGGTGGATTCAGGATTAACTGAAAAATAAATGTTTTGCCATATTAAAATGGCAAAAAGTTATGTGAACTAAGGTTTATATGATTTTTTTTTAAGTACCACTGTTGAAATATGAAATATCACTATTATGTGATTTTGAGATGAAAAGCACATAAAACAAACATTTTAAAATAATGACACTTTATGTGCACAACAGACCTGCTCCATTAAAATTTATACATAAATATTAATCAATTAAAAAAAGCACACAAATATACGTTCCCGTATCAAAATACATATAATTGTATATTAAGCTAGTTAGTACAATTAATCATCATTGCATAATTTGCGTAGGCTTGTATAACAAATAATATTTTTAATTAACCTATTTAAATACATTTTCAAAGATATTAGATCAACAAATTTTAATTGATGCATATAAATACAATTAAAAAATATTTAATGTTGGGATAAAAGTTTTCATTTTTACTTCTCTATTAATAAACAAACTATATATGAACACATTTAAACAATTAAAATGTCGGCATATGATAATGTAATTTTAGGGAAGTTGAAGCTTAAGGGTAAGGCTCTGGATGTCAAGGCTGGTGGAATGAAGAAAAAGAAGAAGCAAAAGAAGCAATATGATCAAATCTCTCATACTGTAGAAAGTAAGCTCTCTGCAATATTTTTTTTTTTTGGAGAAGATAATTTACTTGTTTGGATTTTCTTTCACCAAAAATTTGTACTTATTGTCGGGGGAGGTAGGGCTGGAGGAGAGGACACTATCTGACTAATAGGTTTTGCGTGTTCTCAAGAATCATGTTAATGTCATGACTCATGAGTAAGTCTCTTGTGCACTAGATACACCATGCAATTCAAGTGCATTTTTTAAAATTGTAGTTATTTTCACTTGCACTTTCAGTAAAAACAACTGCACTTTTAAAAAATACATGCACTTGAGTAGCATAAGAGACATTGTCCAAATGGTGTTATTCATGTGTATGGACACACTAATTAGGTTTTACGGACTTGTAATAGACACTAAATTTTTGCATTGTCAACTTGTGGTGATGGCATCCTGCTGTTGTGTTATCTCATGCGTGCATTTAAGCTCTGCCTTGGTGTTGTGTGTTAGAATGTCTAATACTGCATCATGTTGCGAAAATAACAGGACGGATTAAGAAATATCGAAACCGAGTCAAGGAAATTTTGTTCCCGCACAAAATAAGCCCTGAATAGTACTGCTCACAGGATCGTGCGTATATGTCCTCAAAGGTAAAACGATTTCACAATTTTATTCCAGTAGCACCACTAAAATAAAATTATCAACAAACGTAATCGGAAGTACGAACTGAACGTACAAATATTGGAAGCGAAAGGCTATATGGAAAGCGATAGATTTTCGGTAGTACGTAAGTGACAAAGAAATTCTGAGAGGCTCACTCCGGAAGGTTGAGAGAATAGTGGGAGGCCCACAAACTTAGTGGGCGGTTTTGACCGCACAACATTACTTGAGACGTCCAAGTTCATTGAACATTCAATTCAAATTCAAAACTCAAATTCTGGATAAGCACGGACCGAGTCCGATTTGCACATGGATATGTTCACATCTCTTGGGCCGACCCAAATTCGGATGGGGTACCCAAACAAATCAGTCCAAAAAATAATTGGTCTTTTTAGAGTTTTTGGATCTCCAAAAAAGATAGATGGGCCCCAAAGCCCAATTTCTAAGAACCACAAACTACGAACCCGGACCCGGGCCCGGTTACGCACGTGCGGGCGCGTGTGTGGTTCATGGGTAAGGGTCCCCATGCACTTATTTTGGAGAACATGAACACATGTCTATCTTTATACAAGAAACTTTTCTTCCTTGTTTCCTATGTGGGATGAGTGAGAAAGACTACACTTGGTCTCCACCAACCCCACCAAAAATCCTCTCATTAGAGGTTCAACGTTTCAACTTCTTGTATTAATTTCTCACTCATCGAAATTCAATTTTGAGATATTTAATATACCACGATCATGTGCTCTGCAAGTAGATCGATCCTATCACGTTTAATTTCCCGGAAATTAACGTTTAATCCCTCAACAATATGGTCAAACATGGATGTTAGAGCACCCTCAAAATCATAATTTCCAACAATCCCCCACATGAGTAAAAATTGCTTCTATACAGATTCAGGCTCACATTCAGCTCATTTTGAGACTTCATTGCATCCGAAAAAGTAGCTTGTGGCTTTGAACTTACGTAGTCGAACACCATCGGGTACACTTGGGCTTAGTGGACACACTACTACATAATTTAGCTTGGAGAGCTCTACTTGGACAACCCTTTTAGAAAGAGCTCTCCAAAAATGACCTTTGGAGAGCGGTTTTTAATAAAAAATAAATAAATTAAAAAGCGGTTAGAAATCGCTCTACAAGAGAGAGCGGTTCAGAACAGCTCTGCAAGCTACTTGGAATGCAGTTCAGAACCGCTCTGCAAGGCGTAGTACTTGGAATGCGGTTTAGAACCGCTCTGCAAGAGAGAGCGGTTCCGAACCGCTCTGTAAGGGTTTAGCCCTATATCCAGAGCGCGCCCCCATCGCGTTTTTTTTCCTACAATTTCCTCATCTTCTCGTCCATTAATATTCCTCCTCCTCCCTTCTCCATTTTTTCAGGCGCAAGGCCTTCGCCACCACTGTGCATTGCTGCCACGCGTCGCCCTCCTCCTCCCCTACCGCCGTGCGTCGCTCTCCACCTCCTCCTCCCCTACCGCGTCGTCGCCTCCTCCTCCTCCTCCCTACCGCCGCCGCCGCCTCCTCCTCCTCCTCCTCCCCTACCGCCGCTGCCGCCGCCTTCCTCTATATATAGGTAATTTAATTATTTTATTTAATGTTTTATATATATATGTATGTGTATATATATATATATGTGTGTGTATATATATATATATTTATATATATCTATATATGTTAGGATATATATAGTGTTAGATTGATTAATTGGTTAATTGGCTTGGTTTTAATTGTTGTTTGTTTGAATATTAGATTGTTTAATTTAGTTTAATTGTTGTTATATGTTAGGATTAATTGTTGTTTGGTTAGATTGTGGTTAATTGGTTGTCAATTTGTGTGTTGTTTCACTCAAAAGTATTAGTTGTTTCATTTAAAGGTATTAGTTTTTTCATTTAAAAGTATTAGGTGTTTCATTAAAAGGTAATATTAGTTGTTTCATAAAAAAGTATTAGGTGTTTCATTCATAGGTATTAGTTATTTCATCCAAAGGTATTAGTTGTTTCATAATAAGGTATTAGGTGTTTATTCAAAGGTATTAGTTGTTTCATAATAAGGTATTAGGTTTAATACTTTAAGATACATTGTCTTGAGAAACAGTCTTCATATTGTCTTTCCTATATGCATTTGTAGCTAGTTCTATATGGATCGAAAATGAGTTCGAGCATATCGATTATCAGATGAGTATAGGAATGGGGTGGAAGAATTTTGTAATCATGCAATTAGACACTGCACTGACCCTCGGTACATTCCATGTCCGTGTTGGAAATGTATGAATGGAAAAACCGTTAGTGGTCGAGAAAGTCTGTTTCACCACTTGATGATTCACGGTATTGATAAAACATATACCGTTCGGATATATCATGGTGAGAGAAGAGATAGATGTAGCTCAAGCAACCTAGAAACTGACTTTAGGTTTGAAGATACAGTGGATGCGGATATTTTCGATGATGTACCGACTGTTGATACATCGAGTGGGGATGACGATGATCTGGGAGATCAACCTTATATGTCAGAGAAGTTAAGGGATTCTGCTGGATTACCACTGTGGCCCGGGTGTAAGAAGGCAACAAAACTGTCAGCTGTGTTGATATTGTTCAACCTAAAAGCAGCTCACCAATTGTCTGATGCGTGCTTCACAAATATGCTGGAAGCAGTTAGTGGCGTATTGACTGATGGAAATGTACTGCCTACGAGAGCATATGATGCTAAACAAATGCTCAAGTCCATCGGATTAATACATCAGAAAATTCATGCTTGTCCGGGTGATTGTATCTTATTTCGGAAGGAGTATGCAGAACTCGATGAATGTCCCAAGTGTGGGGAGAAGCGACATAAGAAAAATAAATCTCCCGCGAAGGTGATGTGGTACTTTCCGATAATACCAAGATTCAGGAGAATGTATAGTAGCGCTGTGGATGCTAGAAATTTAACTTGGCATCATGATGATAAGATCAAAGATGGAATGCTAAGACACCCTGCTGATTCAACCCAGTGGAAGACATTCGATGTCAGACATCCAGAATTTGGCAACGAGCCACGACACTTGCATCTTGCACTCTCAACTGACGGAATGAATCCATTCGGTATCCAAAGTACCAACCACAATACATGGCCAGTGATACTGTTAGTTTATAATCTTTCACCCGAGTTGTGCATGAAGCACACTTACATGATGTGGTCTATGTTGATATCATGACCCAAACAACCTGGTAACGACATAGATGTATATCTGGCTCCTTTGATAGAGGACTTGAAGCTCCTGTGGGATGAGGGTGTCGATGTGTATAATGCTTGTAGAAAGGAGAATTTCAAGTTGAAGGTCATGCTGTTTGGAATTATCAATGACTTTCCCACTTATGGGAATCTATCTGGATATAGTGTGAAGGGGGCCGATACATGTCTTTGTTGTACCAAGAAGACACATCACATTCGCTTGAGTCATTGTAGGAAGACCGTTTATATGGGACATAGGAGGTGGTTGGACCCAACACATAAGTACATAACAATGGCTGATACATTCGATAGCACAATCGAGACAGCTGAAGCACCACGTTTATTGTCAGGTTTTGATGTATTGAATGAGATGAAGAATATCGACACACAATATGGAAAGAGCTTCGCAAAGAGTGTCCCCACTAGCGGTTGGAAGAAGGAAACAATTTTCTTTCAATTGCCCTATTGGAAAGAGTTGTATGTTAGAAACTTCATTGATCTAATGCACGTTGAGAAGAACGTTTGTGCCAGCTTGCTCAATACTCTCCTAGCTGATAAGAAGTCCAAGGATGGTTACAATGCAAGAATGGATATGATTGATATGGGAATAAGAGAAGAATTAAAACCTATGCCTAGAGAAAGGGGTCAACCGTTCTTACCTCCTTCTGCACACACCTTGTCCAAGAATGAGAGAAAAGAGTTACTTCAGACGCTAAAGGATGTGAAAGTTCCAGAGGGTTATTCGTCCAACCTACAGAGACTTGTATCAGATGATGGCGTGAGACTGATGAATATGAAATCGCATAACTATCATGTCATCATGGAGACTTTCTTGCCCATTGCAATACGATCTCTCTTGCCTGAAAATGTGTGCATAACCATAACAAAGTTATGTTGGTTCTTCAAGGCAATGAGTAGCAAGGTCATAGATCCTAGAAAATTGCTTGGTTTTCAAAGACAGATTGTGGGGACGCTCTGTGAGCTTGAGATGTATTTCCCTCCAGCATTTTTTGATATAATGGTTCACCTAACCGTTCATTTGGTACACGAGACAAGGATGTGTGGTCCTGCTCGTATGCGATGAATGTATGGAGTAGAGAGATATATGAAAGTGCTCAAAGGATATGTGATGAATAAGTCAAGGCCGGAGGGATGCATTGCAGAACACTATTTAGTAGAAGAAGCAGTAGAGTATTGGTCTGAATTCATTCCAAATGTCGACCAATACTCGATGTGCTTCCTTTTATTGACCTGCACATGCAAGCACTTGTTGAGACATTTCCCACCAGAGATAAATCATGGATTGAAGTTGAGCACAATCGCACATTTGTTGACTGGTTCAATGGTTATGTAGCAAATATGTTGTCACGGGATAAAGAATCAGTGAATGAAAGAGTTAAGTGGTTATCTAGAATGCCTGATAGATATGTGTATTCTTACAAGTGTTATCTTATTAACGGATACACATTTTATACCAGATATCATGATGCCACAAGTACAATGCAGAATAGTAGGGTGTCCATTACTGCAACTGCAGGGGATCAATCGAATACTGCTTACTTTGGACAGATTGTCAACATTTGGGAACTCGACTATGTTGTTCAACGACAACCAATCTTCGAGTGCAGTTGGGTGAGGATCCCTAACGGGGTCCAAGTTGAAAGATCTGGGTTTGTACGCGTTGATTTGAAGAATGTGGGATACAGAGATGACCCTTACATAATGGCCAATCAAGCTCAACAAATTTTCTATGTCCCCGACCCAGTTAATAAGAAATGGTCCATCGTGGTTCTGTCAAACAAATTTAATAGTAGTTACCAGATTAGCCACCACGTCGATGAAGATGTTGACACAATCGATGATCCTTTTCAGAACTTAACTCATTATGTACCCTCTTTCGATGATCTTGCAAATCCACACCCGTACCAGAGAATAATTATCGATGAGGATGAATATGGCAATCCAGATCTTGTTAACATTTATGGTCATGAACGAGAAAAGTCAACCAAAAAACGAAAAAGAAAAACAAGTGCTAAAAAGAAATGTACAACTTTATTGAATGTTTTTGCTTCTGCTTTATTAAATGTTGTTTCTTTTGCTTTATTGAATGTTATTTCTTCTGCTTCCTTAAATATTGTTTGTTTTTTGTTTATTAAATGTTGTTTCTTCAGCTTTACAGGATCATGTCTTATCTGCCACATCCCGGAGATGATGATGGAGTACATTTAGGAGATCATGGTGGAGATTATGATGGAGATCATGGTGCTGATGATTTGGGACAGGGTGACACTTCTGTTCCCACCACTAGCAGCTCTGGGGGTAAGCGCAGTAGAGGTATAGTCACGATGTCTTCTATTAAGAGGGCACGTAGCAAGGCAAAACAAGTGCAGGTAATTTTATTACAATTGAACAATTGAAATTGTAATTATATTGATTGATCGTTGAATCTAATTAAATAATAAGTTATTGCAGTTATCATTCAATCGGTAAACAGAGTGAGACGTTGTTTTTTTACCTTGAAGCTGCAGTCAGGCGTATAATCCCTATCGTGCTGCCATCCAAGGACTGGCGTAGCGACAAACTGACTTCTTTGAAGGAAAGATTATGGGATGAACTTTCGGTATGTTAATTATATATATGCTTATTGAAAGTTGTTGTATGATTACTAAATTTACTACATTGTTATGTTATATGATTACAGAGTACATTTCTCGGCCTTGATTATTCAAAGAAGAAGCAAATACTGTCGAAAGCTGGAATATTGCCAAGAATTTTCGGGCATGGCTGAGAAGTCAAGCACGAGATCCGGATGCTGGTCGTTACTCGGCTAGTCCGCCTAAGGCGTATCAGAATTGCCCTGCGGTGGCCCCATATAGGGAGGATTTTGTGCGACGATCTATGGGTGATGAGTTCCAGGTAAAATTGATCAATATCATTTAATGCCCTATGCTTTTCAGTGTTTATCGTATTTCTATTACACTGTAGTTATGAAGTGAGAAAAATAGCAAACAAGCCAAGTCGATGGAGGCGCGATATCGTGGATCGAATAAAAGTTATGCACGCATAAGAGAAAATCTGGTGAGATCAAAATCCTAACATTTAATTTTGTTTATATATTCACTTTTAATATATATAATAAGGGGACACGTTAATGACTATCGTAGAAAGAAGAAAAAAAGAAAGCTGGAGAGAGTGAGCCTGTTGTTACCCGTTTTGAGTTATTTCAAACTACCAGAAAGACTCAAAACGGGAATATTCCCGATTCCAGTGCACATAGTATCATCGAAGAAGGGGTAAGCTATCCATTAATTTGTCTTTGAATTACAAACTATTATTTCTAAACAAATGATTAAATAATAATCTTTTGTAATTCAGGAGCGTATATCTCAGACCATGATGCCCGAAGACATCCGCTTTGTCGATGATCTACTTGGATGGGCTATAGGTCGTCAGAAGCATCCCGACCGCTTACGGAGTGTTGGATATGACGTGACGAAGTCATCATTGGTCATGTTACCTGCTCTTCAAGCCATGAATATGGTGGGTATACTTTCGGAACAGGTTGCCCAGATGGCTAAAGAGTTGGAACAGATGAGGTCCGAGAGACGGTCGCATCACGGAATGTCCTCGAGTGGAGAATGCTGTGAAAATAGTGTTGGGAAATTTAGAGTTTTGATGAAAGTTCCAAAACACATGTAATAGGACCAGTCAGACCTGTTAGCTGACTGATGTTTTTAAATACCAGTTATAAGATGACCATTTGATAATTATTATATAGAACAACTGATGTATAAGATAGGTCACATATTGAGGGGGAACTCAATATGTATAGGTCAGATCAGAAGATCAAAAGACAAGCTGAGAAGAACAAAAGACCAACTGAAGTCAGAAGGCTAGAAGGCAAGGGAAAGACAGAAGATCAGACGATCTGATAAAGTCAGATGATCAGGTGAAGACATGAAGCTCAAATTCAGAAGACCTGAAGATCAGATGACTACCAGAAGATCAGACCAGAAGACCTACATCAGCGAGTCGGCTAGTTGAGCTAAGACAACTAGCACCAGAAGACTCTATCAGGTAGACTGATCAGTTGTAACGAATCAGGTCAACTCACACCAGGTGGTAACTGATGTTTCACCAAGTCATACGTTGTTGATCTGGACAAGAAGAATGTCAACTTTAGTTGGTAGAACAAACACTGTAAAGTGTTCTTGTTAACCAATGAAAACAAGACACGTATGAACGGAGCCGACAATACGGGATTTGGTGCTGCTTGGTCAAACGGCTATAAAATACAACTATTCACGCTTTCGGCCATGCCGTCCCTGAAGCACGTCACATCAAATCCTGCATATCTACCAAATATAGCCAGAAATTCAAATTGCTCTCCAACGACTCTTTGATTTCAGGGTCTATAAATATAGGATTACTCTTCAGAGTGAAAACATAGAAATTATCAAGAAGCTCATACTATAACCAAATTTCCGCACGAAGAACACAACCTTGAAGATTATTTTTCTAAAGTGTTCATCCCATAGTTCTTAGCACAAAAATCTCATCCTCTAGCTGTTAGGCTACTTAAACACTAGGATAGATTTCAAGTTGGAACAAACAACAAATCTTACCCAAAACCCAAAAGTTAGGTTAAATTTGTTTTGCAAGATTTCAGACTAGGGTTTCTAGTGCTGATTTCTGGGATCGGTTGAGTGAGAACTCTATAAATATCTATTGGTGTAATGTGTTGGACTAACACAATAAACTAAGTCCAAGTTGGTTAAGTTGGTGCCCCTTGTGATAGGGAAGAGTGAACGTAGGACTGGTTGTCCGAAAACACTATAAATCTTGTGTGCATTTACTTGTCTGATTAACTGCTTTACACTATTGCACACAACCTTGATTAAATCTGCATGCATATTCTGAGTTAGGATCAGCTTGCACCAAGCTACTGAACTGATCAGATTGACTCCATAGTCAGCTGATTGAAAACAACTTTGGAATCTGATTTGTTATAAACTGGTTTTTCACACGGGTATAAACTAGCTTCCGCACAATCAGTTAAATTGATACACACCGAACTGATCTACCCTCAGGCGATCAGTAAGTTGGATATCAGTCCAAACTAATTCACTTGCACTCTGATCAGGCAAACTGCAATCACACTTGATCTGCACGAAAAAGTTTTCAGAAGTCTATTCCCCCCTCCCCTCTAGACTCCTGCCCTCACGAAACCCGTTCGGGACCTACAAGTGGTATCAGAGCAGTGGTTCTACTGACCACTGGCTTTGAATATCATCGGTTCTTAAGGAAGAACCTTTGTGGTCACTTGAACTGATCTTGAAAAACCTTTTTCAAATCTCATTTGTTTTCAAACTCACGATCAGCATGGATAATACTTCGGGTATGTATCATGATTTGCCTAAATTTTCCATTGATGAGTATGCAGACTGGACGATATACATGAGCAACCATCTGGGATCAATAAGCAGCAGGATGATGGAAGTTCTTGAACGAGGACCCATCATCATCTACCATGACAACCCAACTGTAGGAGGTGATTCAGACTTTCCAGTTAAAAGCCTTGTCAGAAAGAGTCCTGCCCTGATGGATGCTGAAGAGAGAAAGCTGCACACTCTGGATACGATAGCCAGACACATAATCATGAAGACGATGGACAAGATAACCAGAGAAAAGATAAAGTATCTCAAGACAGCCAAACAGATGTAGGATACGCTTGCTAAAATGTGTGTAGGAAATGATCTGATTAAAGATAGCAGACTGCAAGCTGAACTGGTGAAATTTGAGAAACTTAAGATGCTACCAAATGAAACCATCAATGAGCTCGATGGAAGAATCACCATGTCAGTCAACAAGTTACGGGAACTTGGATAAGAAATGTCAGATAAAGACATCAATTACAAGATCTTGAGATCTCTGACTAAGAAGTGGGATATGAAAGTCACAGTAATAAAGGATTGTCAAGATATTGCTAAGATGAAGCCAAACAACCTGTTCCTGAGTCTTAAAGCCCATGAGTTCGATCTGATCGAAAGAGGGCAAGAAGAAGAAGACGAGTCGCCTGCTGAAGCCACACCTGCCACATCAAAATCAGTTGCATTCAAAGCAGCCAGCAGCAACTCAAAGTCTACTGAACCTGTTGGAAATATTATAAGCCAAACTGAACAGATTGCTTTGCTAACCAGAAAACTTGAAAAATCTAACATTCAACTTGGTAAGTATCGTAGATTTTACAGGGATTATCAAAACAGCAGAGGAAGAGATAGGAGGCCAGCTGATAGATCTCCAGAAAGGACCAGATCTGATGACCGAAGAGATGATCACAGAGAGGATCGCAGAGAAGATAAGAAAATAGATGATCGGTCTGATGAAAGGAGAGACAACAGATCTGAGAGAAGAAATTCTAATTACAAGCAAACAGGAAAGTCACCTGATAGATTCTTCAGAAGGAATGACTCACCTGGCAGAAGAAGTTCCGTGGATCGTGGAGCGTGTTTCAACTGTGAGAAACCAGGTCATTACAGCACAGATTGCCCAGACCTGACACCGAAAGAAAGAGATGAGAAGCGGAACAAAAGAGAGTAACACTATAGAGACAGGAAAGCCATGGTTGCTGATACATCTGGAATTGATGATTCTTACCTGCTTTCTGAGGATTCAGGCTACTCATCTGTAGAAGACTTCTGCCTGATAAGTAATGCTGATGATTTCTACAACTACGATGATCTGATATCCTCTTCTGATGATGATATCTGTCTGATGGCAAAAGAAGAAGACCAAACTGAGGTAACATCTAAACCTTCTATGATTTCTATTTCCACACCAGCTATAATTAGCACACCTGCTGGAGAGATTGATTTGCAGCTCTATTATGAGCAATTGCTTGATGAAATCTCTACTGTAGTAGACACTTATACAATAGTGGAAGCCGAAAACGATAAGCTAAGGTTTGAAAATACCCAGCTTGTTAAGGAAAATGCTGTCAGTAAAGCAGCTGAACTAAAATCGGCTGAAGCTGCTCAGAAGATAACTGAAGAACTGAAAGTTCTGAAAGTTAATTCTTATGATCAGAAGAAGCAGATTAAGGAACAGCTAGCTATCAATAAACAGCAAGCTGATGATTTTAAAATCCTACAAGCCAAGGTTGATGAACTCTTCCAACTACATGAGAGTCTGAAAATAACTGAGGATAGTTTACATAAGAAAATATAGGTTTTCACGAAATTTTCTAAAACCGTTCAGGATATGAACAACTATTTTCATACGACAACTAATAAGAAGGGAATTGGGTATGAAAACCCTTCTACATCCTCAAAAGCCCCGTTTGATTCATTTCAGAAAAGTGTAATCAAACGAGTTTCTGATATAGATACACATAAAGCAAAATATGTATATGATAAGGGAAAGAGACCTGCTGAACAAGTAAGGCAAGTGCCCAATCAGAGAGGGAACAGAAATGGACCCCAAATGATCAAGCATCAGCCGAGGAATCAACAGAAGAACCCAGTTCTTCTGAAGAGACCTCAACCTGATCAGCAGATTAAGTATCAGAAAAGACAACCTCTCAGGGGGAATATAATCTGAAACCTAATCAGGGTCAGCTGCCTAACAAGCAAGCTAAAGGTAAACTGCCAAGACCATTTATGCCAAAAAGATATGAATCTTTTAATGGTAGCAGTCGTACCTACCCTTACAATCAGAAACCTAGGGCTGCTGCACCTGAGCCCCACTGGGTTAAAAGAAGACAAACAACAAGGAAAAATCCCAAGTCTTCTGATTCACCCAAGGCTCGCACTAATAATCATACTGATCAGAATGCATATGAAGAGATGAATGATTATGTTGATGTTTATGGGAGACAAATCAGGCCTTCTGATCTATCTAATTACAATAGAAGTGCCCTATTTGTATGGATCCCTAAAACCAACTCTAAACCCTCAGGCCCAATCCTAAAGGGGTACCTAAAACCTGATTTGATTGCAGGTTCGCGTGGGTTTGGCCAACAAGGGAGGTGTACAAGCCACTATCTGGTACATCGATAGTGGATGCTCAAGGCACATGACTGGAAGCAAACATCTCCTTAGCTCTTACACAGAACAAGAAGGCCCACATGTACTCTTTGGTGATGATAACTTTGGTTTTACCAGAGGATTCGGAACCTTAGAGAATGATGATGTACAGGTTACTAGAGTCTATTATGTCGAAGGTTTAAAGCATAATCTGTTATCAGTTTCACAATTCTGTGACAACGGAGTCAGTGTTGAGTTCTTGACTGATCAGTGTACTATCAAAAATCGAGCTACTCAACAGATCTTGTTAACTGGTTCAAGAAAAGGTACGATTTATACAGCAGATTGGAACAGTTGTCCAAGAAATGCATGCCTGATTTTTAAGAGTTCAAAAGGTAGCAGTTGGCTCTGGCACAAGAGAATGAGCCATCTGAACTTTAAGACTCATAACAAGATAGCAAGGATGTCCTTGGTTGAGGGACTCCCGAATGAGGTATTCTCTAAGGACCAGACATGTGTCGCATGTCAGAAGGGAAAATAGGTTAAAACCTCATTCAAGGGAATCCCTGGACCAGCATCTAGCAGAGTATTGCAACTTCTCCATATGGACTTATTTGGACTAGTTACACCAGTCAGTCTCAGCGGATGCAAATATACTCTGGTAATCGTGGATGATTATTCCAAGTTTACCTAGGTTGTATTCTTGTATAAGAAGAATGAGACAACAACAAAGATACCCGAGCTGCTCAAGAAATTACAGAATGAGAAGGGTGTCAGTATAGTAAAAATCAGATCAGATAAAGGTACAAAATTTCTGAATTCTTTTATTACTAATTTTTGCACTAAGTTTGGTATACAACATGAGACATCAGCTGCAAGAACGCCACAGCAGAATGGTGTAGCAGAACGGAGAAACAGAACATTCAAAGAAGCTGCTCGCACTATGTTAGCTGAAGCCATCAATACTGCATGCCATACTCAGAACATATGTTCTCTGGCTAAGGCTCACTACAAAACACCCTATGAACTGTGGAAGGGTAGAAAACCTCGTGTTTCTTACTTCCATGTTTTTGGGTGCAAGTGTTTCATACACAACAATGGGAAGAGTCAGTTGAAGACTTTTGAGGCCAAGTCAGATGAGGGTATATTCTTAGGATATTCCTCATCCAAAGAAGGCTTTTCGGGGGGGTTTACAACAGGCGAACCCTAGTTGTGGAAGAAACACCTCATGTGGTCTTTGATGAGACATCTTCTGAACAAGAGAAATCTGCCTCAGAACAAGCAGTACCAGATCAACTGGTACCTGATGCATAGAAAATAGATCAGCTAAGTATCAAAAAAAAGGATCAGAACACGTAACAGTGTATATTCCAGAACTTGATCTTGCTGATTCACCAGGTCAATCAGACCCTAAGGTACGTACAACTGTCAATGAAGAAGCTGGTACAGCTGAGACAGTATCAACTGAACCATCTGGTTCAGGGGGAACACCTGAAGTTCCTACGGACAGACATCAACACATGATGAGTCCAACATCAGCTGAGACTTGTCCATGTCAAGTGGATCATAATTCTGCACCACTCCCAATCACTAGTAATGAACTACTATCAGAAGAGGATGATGTTCTCCAAACTGATACAAATCAGAAAAGAAGGACCTGGGTAACAAGTCATCCAAATGATCTGATCATCGAAGACCCATCTGATAGAGTCAAAACTAGACATCAGATTGGTGAAAGTGCCATGTATTGTTGTTATCTGTCTTTGAAGGAACCAACTAAAGTAGAAGAAGCTCTACAAGATGCAAACTGGATTCTAGCCATGCAAGAAGAATCGGAGTTTTGAGAGGAATCAGTTTGAAATCGGTGGATGCGGACCAACCCATCAAGATATGATTGGCACAAAGTGGGTATTCAAGAACAAGAGAGATGAGAATAATGTCATAACCATAAATAAGACAAGACTTGTTGCTAAGGGGTATTCACAATCAAAAGGAATTGATTATGATGAGACCTTTTGCACCGGCCGCCGAATCGAAGCCATTTAATTTGTTTTCGCTTATCTTTGCCCACAGAGGGTTTATTGTGTATCAGATGGATGTAAAGAGTGCATTCTTAAATGGGGTACTAGCTGAGGAAGTTTATGTTGAACAACCTCCTGGCTTTGAAAAAGGCGACCAGGTGTACCATTTAATAAAAGCTATTTATGGCCTGAAATAAGCTCATCGAGCTTGGTATGATACACTCTCTCAGTTCTTGATAGACAGTGGTTTCACTAAAGGAATAGTGGACAGAACCTTATTCAGAATAGAAGATGGAGAAGATATTCTGATGGTTCAGATTTATGTAGATGACATCATCTTCGGATCTCCCAACAAGAGTTTATGTGATAAATTTAGCAAGCTGATGCAAGGGAAGTTCGAGATGTCCATGATGGGTCAGATGAGTTACTTTCAGGGTTTACAAGTTAAGCAAAGTACAGAAGGGATATTCATTTGCCAAAGCGGCACATTTAGGAGTTTATTGGCTAAGTTTGGAGTTCAAAACTGTAAGGAAGCCAGAATTCCTATGATGACTGGATTCAAGATGGATCCAGATGAGAATGGTAAGAAAACTAATCAGAAAAAATATAGGGCTCTCATTGGATCTCTACTATATTTGATCGCCAAATGAGACCGGATATAACATTTGCAAAAGAGGTGTATGTGCGATTTCGTGCAAATCCAATGCAAAAAGCCACCGGAAGAAAGGTAAGCGGATTCTTAAGTATCTGAAAGTGACAGTAAACCTTGGTTTATTCTACCCATCAGATGATAATCTAGAGCTTAGTGGGTATTCTGATTCTGATTATGGAGGGTACAGAATTGACAGGAAGTCAACCTCAGGTACATGTCAGTTTTTAGGTAGTAAACTGATCTCTTGGTTTTCAAAAAAGTAGACATCAGTTGCGACATCTACTACTGAAGCAGAATGTATGGCTGCAGGAAGTTGTTGCTCCCAACTGTTCTAGCTTAGTCAACAGCTGAGGGATTATAACATTATAGCTAAGAACGTACCTATATTCTGTGATAGTAATAGTGCTATTGTAATCATTCAGAATCCTGTTCTACATACAAGATGCAAGCATGTGGATGTCAGACATCATTTTATAAGAGATCATGTTGAAAAGAAGAATATCAGAATGGAAAAGATCCATACTGATAAACAGAAAGCTGATATTTTAACCAAGCCACTAGCTGAGATCAGATTCAGAGAATTATGCAATGAGCTAGAGCTTCTTGATCTCGGAGAAAATGCACCAGAAATGTTTGGTGGACTGGTCTCCAGAACCAGTTGGTTAAGAGACTAACCAAGTTAAGAGGGATCAGTTGAGTTAGGTATCTCAACTGATCAGAAGATCAGTCAAGGAACTGATAAGAGAAGGCTTTATCAGTCCAGTTAAGGAACTGATCAGAAAAAGGCATATCAGTTTAAAAGAACTGATCAGATTGGTTGTTTCATACTTTGTAAGTCGATTAAGCTAATGTTCAATAAGCAAGTTACATAAGATTAAAACTTCAATCGCATAAGGAAACAGAAAATACACAACAATGAAATAATAGAACTTTTCATTGATAAAGACCCGGAGGTCGAATTTACATTACAAGTTACAAGTACAAGAGGACCCGGAGGTCAGTACATCAAACCCTAAACCCTAAACCATAAACCCTAACCCTAGAGGGGGTGAGAGAGGCTCTGAAGATTTTAGAGCCTGATGCTCCCATTTTCACCCAACCCTAAAAGGGGTGAGAGAGGCTTTGAAATAATCCTAAGCCACCCTGAGAGTTTCGGAGTGAGGAGCGAGAGTGGCATTGAAGGATTTCTAAGCCAGAAGCCCCTGGTCCTAAAATCAATGGGCTCTCCAGCTGTTAAATGGACACAAGTACCGAAGATGTGGTGCAAAGACCACGTGGCCACAAGTGTCACATGTAAATATTGGGTTTTGTCTGATCAAGATCATTGATGCCTGATCAAGATCGTATAAATAAAACCCATGTTACATATCAGATTGAGTCTGTTGATGCTAATTCCGTCATCTCGATAGGCACACAAGGCGCATAAGGTCAGGAGAAGTGTCTTCTCATTTGTGATAGCAGATCCGCCGCCTCGGTGGTAGAGAAGCTTGGCAATAATCGTATGAGTTTTCCTCGATGACTACGAAAGCAGTAATAAGGGAGGCACAGGGTTGATTTCAGAAGCAGAAATCAGTTGAAAAGGGTTGAAGGTTTTTGCTGGAAGTTTCACCGGAAATAAGGGTTCACCGGAATACTTGGTTTACAAAGCATAAAGAAGATAAGTATGGTGAATGGGTTATGTTGTGTATAAATCATTGGTCCTGTTTATAGAGGACAAGCAGGGGTGCAAGTGTAAATTTGATTTCTCAAAGCCTTTTAGAGAAATTGGCACCGCAAGGACAACGCGTAAGAAACACTCGACTGATAATTGGATGAGTTTACGACAATTGATATCACAAAGTATCCGGACTATTATTGCGAATGTTAAATCGTGCCGACTTAGGGAATCGAGACGACTCTTCAATTTCCCAAAACTAAGTTTTGGCGGTAGCACTTATCCCAAGAATTGACTTGAACTGAGTAGAATCAGATTAGGTCAATAGAAATCTGATCAAATAAGAGACTGATCAGATGAGGAGGATCAATTGAGTATGGTACCTCAACTGATCAGACATCTCAGTCAATAAGTAATCAGAGATAACAGTTGAAGGGGAAACTTCAACTGATCAGAAAGGATCAGAAAAGGGAATACGAGGATCAAAGTGGTACGGATCAGTTAAAAGGGACAATTGGGAAATTATAAGGATTAGGCAGAAAACTAAGATCAACAAGTGGTACAAACAGACTTCAAGTGGTATTGACTGATTACAATATCAGTCAACCAGATACGCATTTCTGTTTCTTTGTTTACTGTTTACATATCTGAAATTATCTGATAATATTTGCCTATGTTGTACACATACTTTTGTGACGCATACACTGCAAATCATTTAATGCGGACGTAGGGTATATGTATTAAATGCTACTAAATGTGTTTTTAAATCCAAAAGGCAATCGCGCGTGCATATCTTGCCCACACGATCAAAACCGCTCAATCTGGGTCGTTTATCCCTTTCAAACGTTTGATCTTCTAGTCACGATTTTCCCTCCTTCCTTTTATAAGCTTCATCAAAACCCTTCTAGCGTACTTTTTCTCAAAATTCTTGCGATTTATTCTCTGCAAACTCACAATTACCTTTCTGCGTTTCAAAGTGTTTCTTGCGATTCAACCTATTTCAAAAAAGAAAAGTAGAATCTGGTAATTTTTGGTTATTTGATGAATTACTTTTCTAAAATCCATTGATCATATAGATTACGAATGCGTATTTTATCCTGTGTTTTATCTTCTTCATTATTGATATCTGTGAGTTTATGACAAGGAAGAAAACAATCGATTTATTGATCTGATAAGCAAATATGTGATATCTTTATGATTATGCAAAATTCTTAAATCGATTCCATTGTGTTGTAGATGGCTACTCACGAATTGGGCAAAATTATGTGTAACTATGCGGATTTGGCAACCAAAATTGTTGAAGACAAATATGTAATGTTTGGTGTTACACGAGATCCGGAATCAATGGAGGTAGATCAAATTCTGAGGAGGTGCGGTCTCGAAAAATACTGTGCTGCTCACTGCAATCCAGTAATGCAGTATGTAACACTAGAATTCTTGAGGAATTTGAAGGTGGACACTGAGAATCCTGGAGAAGAACTGATATCTTCAGTATATGGAGAGGAGATCAGACTTACAAATGCTGATATATCTCGACTGTTCAACCTGCCCAAAGGAAAGATCTCTCCTGCTCACTACAGGGAGAATGAAGACGAACTGATTAAGAATGAACTCTTCCGAGAGGCTGACAAACACCAGACCGTAGGTTTCGTAAGGCCTATATTGAAAAGGAAATACCGTCTATTGTTTGACATTCTGTTAAAAACAATTATGGGTATATCTTTCAGCCCAGATGGATTAACAAATGTCAAAATGCATAGTATGGCTGCTATTATCGATGGAGCCAAAAATATTAATTGGCATGGTTTTCTGAAAGCTATTCTGCTCCAAGAACATGACAAATTTGGAGTTAGTGAACAGAGATAAGTTTTTCTGAAGAAGAGAATCAACAATCTCAACAAGGTTGCAGTCATTCTGAAGGACAAAATGCCAAATGCTGAATGGGATCAGAACGGACTGAAGTCCTACAAGGCCTTTCTCTCAACCACAACTACCATCTATGGGCGACAGATGATGATATGCGGCCCACTCCCCCTAAGCCTAAGAAAGGGAAAAACAAGGAGGCAGCTACGTCTGCAACTGATGCTCCTCAAAAGAAGAAGATAAAACTGGTAAAGGCTCAGGAGAAGAGGCCAAAGAAGGTAAAACAGACCGCCATGACTCTTTTTCTGGATGAAGAGTTAGAAGAAGATGAAGCACCAGATTAGCCTGATGCGCAGCAGAGATCTGCAGAAAAATCAGATAGACAGGCTTCCTAAGTTGAGAGCTCACCAGAGCAATCAGAGGGAGGAGCAAGGGACAAAAGATCTCCATCACCCCAATCTCGCGCTAATTCACCACTCATACTTCTAGCTGCTGAGCATATCTCTCCTTCTCCTTCACCTGCTCGCGAACCTCAAAGTTCACCTTTTCGAAAACCAGTAAGATCACCTGTTGCAGAACCAGCTGCACGAGCTGCTACAGAACCTGATACCAACCCTACTGCAGAACCTCTACAGATTCAGCCAATCAGCCAACATCCAGCTACTCAGACGCCACCAGAACCCTCTACATCTCATCAACCTGAAGCTAGCCGATCTGAACAGTTGATTCCTGAGTCAAGATCACCCAAGACCATCACCGGAAAAATGGCCATAATGAGAATCGAACGAGAAATTAATGAGTTGTACCCAGAGTTGGAAGCCCATCCACTTATTCGGGAAGAAGTGATGGAGATCCTGACATGGAAAGATCTCCATTTAAAGAACTTCTCAGATTTTATGATCATTATTGAACAGATGGGAGGTGCTGATGAGTTCGCAGATTTTGATTTCGACATGAAGAAATCTGCTCAGGTAGGATCACCAGCTGAACTGATAACTGTTGAAGCGATCAAAGCTCTGATCCACAGAAAGCTGGGAATAATTGAACAAGTTGAACTGGAGGCTGTTGCAGAAACTCCTAAGGAAGATGATCCAATGAAGGATGTGGGAGCTGCCGATGATAATGGACCTGGTGCTGCAGTTCATGTCCAGCCACTGGAGGCGCAAACAACTGGAACTGATCAGGTGATACAAAATATTCCCGCAACACACATCACCACTGATCAGCTAAGGGAAATCAGATCTTGTTTCAAAGATCTCCTGAAAGAAGAAATTGAGGGTGTGTTGGCTAATGAATTTAGCAACACAATAGCTGATCAGAGGCAGGCGGGCCTCAAAGAAATAATGGATCAAAGGGAATTTGCTATTTCCCAGATTGAAGCAATCAAAGATTAGTTCTCTTAAACTGTGACCAACCTGACTGCTGAATTTAAGAAGACTGTTGACGAGAAGCTAGTCCAGGTTGACCAACAACAAGTTTCTCTTCTGATGGTCACTGAAAAGCTTGAAATCACTGAAGAAAAACTTGACAAACTCATTCTTACCCTCTCCACTGCCGTTGAATCTGTCAAGACTGAGCTGATCTCAAAGATTCAAAATCTATCTATTCAAGCTCAAGGTTTATCTGTTTATGATCTTAACAAGGCCATATCAGTCAGTTTTTGATCTCTAACTTCCCACCTCAATGCTCTTTTTGATCAAACCAAAAAGGGGGAAGGACAGGTTGAGAAACCAACTGACTTCATCAGAACACAGAAGAACTGATTCAGACAGTTGAATATTATGGCCAGAGACTAGACCATCTGGATCTGTTAGCTAATGAAGTTTCTGGGAAGATGGAGAAGTCAAAAGCAAGGAAGTTGGCTGCGGGTTCTGGGACATCAAAACCTGTACCAGCCACTCAGACTAAGAGAGTCACGAGAAACACAACTAGCCAGATACAGGCTGATAAGGAACTGGCTGAGAAACTGACTAAGGAGCAGATTGCTGAAGAAGCTCATATTAGTGAAGAAGAAAGAAGAGCAGAAAAATTGGCAGAGGCAGAAGACCTGAAAAAGAAATTCAGATCGAGGGAGAAGAAAGGCAGAGCCTGAAAATCTGGAGCAGAACCTCAGTTGCCAGCACGAGTTGATGAAATCATTCCCAAAACTGCTGCTCATGCTGATAAGTTCGAGGAATGGAATAAGATCATAGGTGAATGGCTCCTGGATGCGTTTGTTCTTGTTGGGAGATGAATTTAATAAAAGATATATGATTTTGATTAAGATCCCAAAACCCCTGAGTATGACATGTTCAGAATGATCTTGATAGTTGAGTCAGGATTCAGTTTTAGAGTATTCAGGATGTTATCCGCAAAATGTATAGTCAAGAGATATAGATCGGGGATAGGTTTCAAGACTCAAGAACTCAAGATATGTTTCAAGAAACCGAAGTTTCAAAGATGAAAATCAAGTTTCAAGACTCAAGGAGAAATCGAGAGTCCAAGACTCGAGAAGAAATCGAGAATCAAGACTCGAAGGTGAAATCGAGATATCAAGACTCAAGATGAAATCGAGGAAATCGAAGACTCAAGATGAAGACTCAAAGATATCAGTTCAGATATCAAGACTCGTAAGACGCAAGATCAAGATCAAGAGTGAAGATCAAGAATATCAAGGCACAAGAATTATCAAGACAAAAGAATGTAATCAATGCTCAAGATAAACCTGAATGTTCCGAGGCACTGAAAATATCTATCTGAAGGATGCAATATCTATCTGAAGGATACAAATAGTTATCAAACTGAACTTACTCTTCTGAGGCTTCAGTAAGTTAGTTATCTCGATCCAAGCAACTCAGATCTTCAAACTCGGGACTTCGGGTTGGGATTATCTCGAGGTATCCGAAAGCAGCCAGATCACCGCCTCAAGAACTTTGACTCAGAGCGATCTGGCTTCTCAAGACCTAATCTTGAGGATTATATCGACCCAAGTGACCTCAAGAAGAAAAAAAAAAAGTTTTAAAAACTCTGAACACGTGTATTCCCCCCCATACACGTGTAAGACTCATTTGCACTGGGACCAACAAGTGGTATCAGAGCAGTGGTTCAACTTGACCATCTGCTTTGTTGACCAAAGTTTTATTCGCTAAAAATACTTGTGGTCTATCTCGAATCGATCTTATTCTTTGATTTTTTTTTTCAAAAGCTCGGATAAAAATGTCTTCTAAAAACTTCCCATGTTCTCGGTGGAGAACTATGATTTGTGGAGATCGAGAATGCAGCTCACCAGTATTCTAAACATGAGCGTGATGCGGAGAGTGGTCTCTCAAGGACCATTCCAATTTCATCGTGGTGAATCAGGAGGAACGTAAGAGATGAGAATTGATCCTAGAGCAAAATTTCCTAAGTCTGATGACCAACTGACTCCTGAGGAGAGAAAGTTAGTCAATCTAGACTACATTGCCAAAGACACACTATACAGTACAATTGATGATGGTGTGATGGGAATGATCTCTCACTGTAATACTGCTAAAGAGATTTGGGATACACTAGCTGTAATGTGCCAAGGCACAGATCATATCAAGGAAAACAAACTTTCAGTGGCAATTAGAAAGTTTGATAGTTTTGAAATGGATGATGGTGAATCAATAGACAAATTGGAAGTCAGATTCACTAACATCATGAATGATCTAAATGCTCTTGGAAAGAAATATCCACAAAGAGAAGTTGCATTGAAAATTCTTAGAGGTCTTTCTAAGAAATGGGATATTCATGCAGTGGTGATTGAAAACACCAAGAACATTAATTCAATGCCATACCAACAAGTCTTCTCTGAGCTGAAGGCCTATGAATTTGTAATTGATAAGAAATCCAAAAAGGCTGACAGCAAAGATGATTCATCATCTAGTAAGAATGTGACTTTAAAAGCCAAAGATAAAACCTGTAAAACTAGAGAGTCTGAGAACTCCCATGCCAAAAATCAGGATGAGCTTGAGGAAAAGCTAGCACTGATGGCAAGGAGGTTTGAAAGACTTAATAGTAGATTTGGAAAAACAAAAGCTATTACAGGAACCACAGGTACCAGAAGAAACCTGAGGACAGATCAACTGAGAAGAAGAAGGACCTGAAGCTGAGGGATCTTCATCCAGAAAGAAGGACTCCAAGTCCAAAGAAGAAAGTGATCAGGATGATGATACCAACAGATGCTATAATTGCCAAAAGAAAGGTCACTTCCAGTATGATTGTCCAGATTTGAGTGCTAAGGAGAGAAGAGAAAGGCAAGCTAAAAGAGACAAGAAGTTCTCTAGCAAAAAGGCCATGGTTGCAGAAGAAGAACACTCTAAGGAGGGATCTAGCTCTTCAGAAGAAATATTCTCAGACAGTGAAAGTGATGACATTTGTCTGATGGCCATTGAGGAGGTAAACTCTTCTTTCTCTGTTGTTGCTCCTACACTAGCACAAGAGTTTTCAAGTTCCACTGAAAACAGTCATTTTGATCTGATGGATTCTTTTGAGAATCTGATGAAGGACTATGCTGTTTTACAAGAACTGCTAAATAGAACTCAAGAGCAGAATAAGGAACTGAAAGCTGAAAATCTAAAATGGAAAGACTCTAGCAATACTGAAATCACTTCTCAATTAATGGGAGCTACTGATGAACTGGATGTTCTGAAAGTACAACTCTCAGAGAAAGAGAAGTTGATAATGACCCTAACTGAAAAGCTAGAGAAATCCACTGAAGAGATTCAGCTAATCAGGACTAAGTTCAATGACCTCTCTGAGAAGCATGAAACTCTACAGAACTGTGAGGATATTGCACAGAAGAAGTTAACTCTATTGAATAATGCATCTAATGTAATAGATGAAATTTAGAGTTACCAGAGATCTGCCACTATAAAATCTGGATTGGGATACATTCCAGGGGGAACCTCACAAGGTCATCTGAATGCTGCATCAAGTAGCAAGAAGACAATCTTTGTAAAACCAGTGGCACCCACACTTCAAACTGAAGAAATGCCCAAGGTTGTAGACAAGGGAAAAGGACCTATGGTCTCAGTAAAACTGAATGATCAGGTTGGAAAGCCCAAACCTCAGGTGAAGGCTAGAAAACATGAGCACTCAGGTGGAAAGTTTCAGGCAAGTACTTCAAAGCCTCAAGCTAAGAATGCAAACCTGAAAGGCTCCACACTGAACCATCAGAGGAATCCTCAGATGAGAAACACTCAGCAGAGACATTCTCAACTGAAGAGACCAAGTCCTCAGTACACTGAAAGACCCAGATTTCAGTACAGGCAACCTGAACCCCACTTGCCTAAGGGTAAAGGTTACCTAAACCCGAGTCATCAAAGATTTAGACCGGCTGCACAAAAGCCTATGCATCTGAACAAAAGGCCTGAACCAAAGAAGAATTCAAAAGCCCATGTTCATGCTAAAGCTAGCACACATACACAGAAGACTGCTAAGGCACCCAGAGTAGTGAATGTGTATGTTGATGTTTATGGAAGACAAATTAGCCACTCTAAAGTGATTAGAGTTGTAAGGCAGATTTGGATTCCGAAAGGTACATCTAACCTTGTAGGACCCTACACAAATTGGGTACCTAAGAATTGATCTGTTTTCAGGAGGAAAACAAGGGCACTGAACTGATAAAAGATCACATAGCACTGATGAGCAGAGATGAAAAGGCCCCTGATGTATGGTATCTTGACAGTGGATGTTCAAGACATATGACAGGATACAAGAAGATACTCAGTGACTATGTTGAACAAAGAGGCCCACAAATCACTTTTGGAGATAACTCCAAGGGACAAACTGAAGGATATGGAACTTTGGAAATCGACTCAGTTCATATCTATGGTGTTTCATATGTATCTGGATTGAAGCATAACTTGCTTTCAATTAGCCAATTCTGTGATAAAGGTTTTAATGTTGAGTTCTCTAAGAACTTATGTTTTGTGAAAGATGATACAACACGTAAAAGTTTTTTCGACCGGTACAAGAAAATGAAATGTGTATCTTTGTCGATTGGAGTTCAACTCCTAAAGATACATGTTTGGTTGCTAAAAGTTCCACAGATACCAGTTGGTTATGGCATAAAAGAATGAATCACCTAAATTTCAAAACCCCGAATAAGCTTTTGCAAGATTAGCTCTTGTGAGAGGGTTGCCTAATGAAGTATTCAAGAAGGAACATATTTGTGATCGTGCATGAAAGGAAAACAAATAAGAGCATCATTTAAAAGCAAAGTAGATGTTTTCTACTTGATGTAATACTTCCGCCATCGATATGGATCTTTTTGGTCCTATAACACCAAGAAGCACTAATGGCGGGGAAATACACATTGGTAGTAGTTGATGACTACTCAAGATATACTTTGGGTCATATTCTTACTCTCAAGAAGAAAGAGACTCGAATAAAGTTGCCTTAATTCATGAAAAGGCTCAAGATTGAGAAAAATGAGTGTGGTCAAAATCGATCGACAAAGGAACTGAATTTATAAATCATATTATATTCGATTATTGTGCAAAGAAATGGAATTTCACATGAAACATCACCGCAAGGACCCCTCAACAAAATGGTGTTCTTTCTTGAAAGAAGGAACAGGACTCGAAAAGAAGTTGCAAGGACAATGATAATGGGTCGATATTCCTAAAAGGTTTTTTGAAATGAAGTCCGCCAACACCGCATGCTACTCTCGTAAACGCATCCATGCCGACCAAAAGTTAAGGCAAAACACCTTATGAGCTTTGGAATGAAAGGAAGCCTCTTCTTTCTTTTTCTTTCGTGTGTTTGGTTGCAAGTGTTTCATACACAATAATGGTAAAGATCGATTGAAAACATTTGATAGTAAAGTCGATGAAGGAATATTCTTAGGATATTTCAAGTCGATAAAAGCTTCGAGTTTACAAATCAGAGGGACTTTATTGTGGAGGAAACACCTCATGTTGTTTTTATGAATCTACTTGTGTTCGTAAGAAACAGAACATGATGCAGATGAACTGACTAAGAGGATCACCAGATTAAGCCCGGAAACAGAAAGATAAATCATCCACTGAACCTGAAAAGAAGAAGTCAGTCACTATCTATAATTGGAGTGACTCGGACTCGAGATAAAAAGAAGTTCAGGATGGAACTCAGGATGGTGAAACTCAGAAAACCAACACTAAAAAAGGTGACCAATCCGAACAGACACCGTTCGACTTCGTGTATGTGATGCCAATGAAGATGTGGTCACAAATGAGGCAAATTCTAAATCTATCAACTAAAGGGGAACAATTGTCTCGATAATGTTTCAATGGAATTTCCCGAGGAAGATGATTCCCTTTCTCCTTTTTTGTTGTTCCCTGAGTTTACTGAATTAACTGAACCTAACATTTCATATGTTGAGGATACTATCAAAGGGGAACATCAAGAAGAAAATGGTTAGATAGTCACCCTACAAGTCGATTGTGGGTGATCTAACCGAAGGTGTTAAAACAAGAAGGTTCCATGGTGAGAGTGCACTATTCTACCGCTTCCTATCGAAAAAGAGCCTCATCGAGATTGGTGAAGCTCTACAAGATTCTCATTGGATTACTGCAATGCAAGATGAGTGAATTAATTCTCAAGGAATGAAGTATGGGAGCTAGTAGATAGACTGAAAAGGCACAATGTCATTGGAACCAAGTGGGTTTTAAGAATAAAAGAGATGAAAACAACAACATTGTAAGAAACAAGGCAAGGCTAGTTGCACAAGGTTATTCCCAAGAAGAAGGCTTGGATTATGATGAAACCTTTGCACTGTTGCAAAGACTAGAAGCCATCGATTGTTTCTTGCATATCGCCCACATGAAGTTCACATCTATCAAATGGATGTGAAAAGTGCATTTCTGAACGGTGTGCTTAAAGAAGAGGTTTATGTGGAACAACCTCCCGGTTTTCAAACAGAATGACCAAGTTTCTGTGCTCGGAAAAAGCTTTTGTATGGTCTCAAGCAAGCACCCCAGAGCATGGTATGATACTTTTTTCTCGTTTTTCATCGACCATGGTTTTGTCAAAGGATCAATTGATAGAAACTCGTTCGGGATAGAAGATGGGAAGATATCTTCTTGGTTCAGAGATATATGTTGATGACATCATTTTTGGATCTCCAAACCATCAGCTGTGTGAAAAGTTTTCAACACTGATGAAGGCAAGTTTGAGATGTCAATGATGAGAGAGATAAATTTCTTTCTAGGTCTTCAAGTGAAACAATCAAAGGAAGGAATATTCATCAACCAGGCAAAGTACACCAGAGATCTGATTGCCAAATATGGTGTACAGAATTGCAATGCAGTTAGGATTCCTATGAATACTAACTACAAGATGGATCGATTCGAAGGTAAATCAAAATGAGTCATCGATTATAGAGGAATCATTGGATCATTGCTCTATCTCACAGCAAGTAGGCCGGATATAACATTTGTTGTTGGGATATGTGCAAGATACCAAGCTAATCCTAAGGCTAGTCACATGGAGGCTGCCAAAAAGATACTGAAATATCTTAAGGGCACAGTGAATAGAGGATTATGGTATCGGTGATGATAACCTTGAATTAACCGGGTTACTCGGATCTTGATTATGGAGGTTGCGAATTGACGGAAGTCCACTGAGGAACTTGTCAATTTCTAGGAAATGGTGATATCTTGGTTTTGAAGAAAATGGACCTCAAGAAGCAACCAAGACTCTTGAAAGGTTGAATACATGGTCTGCAGAAAAAGTCGTGCTTTCAATTCTTTGGCTCGCACAACAATTAAGGGATTATAAAGTTGTAGCCAATGAAGTACCAATATTTTGTGACAATAATAGTGCCATTGCTATTTCACAAAATCCCAGATTTACACACCGGATGCAAGCATGTGGATATCGGACATCACTTCATCGAGAGATCATGTCGAGAAGAAGGACATAAGGATGGAGAAAATTCACACTGATAAGCAAAGAGCTGATATCTTGACTAAATCTTTGGCTGAATCAAGATTTCAGGAACTTTCAGTTGAATTAGGGATGTTAGATCCGGTGTGTTTAGAGTAAAATCGAAAAAAAATTGAAGGTTTTCGGATGCATGAAGTTTTTCGAATTTTTCGAGAAGCTCGGGGATAAAATGGAAATATCGAATCGAGTCTCGTGAAACTCAGATTCATCAAGGTCAAGAAGATTCGATGTTATAATCGAACCCATTCAAGATTTTCAAGATTATCTCGACATTTTATCAAAGTCGAGATCAAGAAGACTGATTGAGATAAATTAGTCTGAAGAAGTAATGACTCATGCGACTCATTTATTGCTTAAGTAAAGCTCAGTAATCATTTGCAATAAATACAAAACACCTAAGGAATGTTTTTGGGCGGGATCTTTTGAAATTCGAAGAAGGTCAACAAATCATTTAATGCTGTTACATTAATGACCAATGAGGATATTTTGGCGGCTTACTTTTTCGGAGATAAATCGTTTCAGATAATTCGATTAATCGGAGATTAATCTCAACCGTTGCTTTTCACCTAACCAACGCGATTCCCCACGATCTCAAAACTATTTATACCCCAATAAGCCATTCAAGCCAAATTTTATCAAACCCTTCGTTCCCAAATCCTCTGCAATTAAAAATTCCCTTTGCCCATAAATCTCCAAACCCTAAAGCTTCAATTCTTCATATCCAAAATGGCCCCAACCTTGTTCGAGAGATTAGCCAAAACCAACAAGCCTTGGTACGAGTTCGT
Source organism: Stenogyne calaminthoides (assembly GCA_037126765.1). NCBI lineage: Eukaryota > Viridiplantae > Streptophyta > Magnoliopsida > Lamiales > Lamiaceae > Stenogyne > Stenogyne calaminthoides. The sequence continues at coordinate 11,200,483 of JBBCBC010000002.1, read as the reverse complement.
TGTCTCACTCGATAGCACAACCAACTCAAAGCCAGAAGAGGAGGCTCTGCATATGATTCGACTGGCTAAACTCACCCATCTCGTCCGCAAGTTTAACCGGATCAAGAGTATGCGAAAGAGGTAATCGAATTCATCTGTAATTTGAGGATAGATGAAGAGGATGGTATGCATTCTAAGATTACTGTATCACATTTAGAGCGGTCGTCCAAATACATCAATTTTGAAAGGGAATTATATATTATTCTGAAGAATTTAAATGATGTTTTTGAGCTCTGTGATAAAGGAGAGGACCCTGCTATGTATATGTTGGGTAGAGAGCAGGAGTATTTATATAGGATTGCTAAGAATCCTGTGAAATTTGAGGCTACACTGCATAAGAGGCATTTGAAGCCACAATATCGAGTTTTGATGGATATTGTGAGCAAAAGCATCATGAGCCTTCTTGGGAGTTTTGAGCGATCAAGACTACCAAGTCCGATTGATGGCGGCGATTGAGGCCTCACCCACCACTGATTTCAACTGGCTGAAATTTCTGATTCAGATGGTGAGTGAGCAAGCCAAAGTCTTCAAGAAGGTTGACTGGGCGATCTCGATTAAAGGCAAGAGCAGCTTATTCTTGATGAGCTCCTGAGTGATCTACTTCTTGATCCCTCAGCTGATGCTTCAACTGAACCAGAGAGCCCGAGATGGAAGAAGGGTGAGGCTGAAGAAGGCGAGTGGAGGAGCAAGGGGGAACGATTCATTCTTGATCGCTACTCGAGCTCAAATTTCATACCCCGATCCGCAAGATGTCTTCTTGGGACAGGTCGATCAGGTTCATCCTCAACCAGACTCTTCCGGAGATGCTTGATATTGCTGCATTCAGAGGGGAAGACTGGTGGAATGAGGAGACAGCCTTCCTGACCGACTTCTCAAGGTTCAGGAGGACAAAGCTCAGGATGAAAAACTCCGATTTTGATGAGCTGGTTCAGAGGAAGATAGCTGAGAGGAGAGCTACCGGGTTGGTGCCCCTAGCAAACAGAGACAAATTTCAAGATGGGGACCAACAGGGAGATGCTGAGGATCAGTCTCAGATGGAGAAGGGAACTTCTGGTGCTGATCAACCTGAAATCGGTCAACCTCAGACTGAAGCTAGCACTCTTCAGGTACCTTTTAGCACTATTAACAATTATGCCAAAGTTACTGAAAGTTCTATCTTTAATTCTGAATTGTCTGATATACAGACTGAGGCTCAGTTGGAGACTGGAGCTCAGGTGCAGACCGACCCTCAGGTTGTGCCTGAACCTCAGGATGATCAGTCAGCACAGGAGGTGCAGAAGGTTCCTGAGATTGACCTCACTCCCTTGATGGAAAAGCTTGAGAAGGTTGAGCCAATGATGATCAAGATTGCTCAGATGGAAGAAACATTGGCCAGCCAAGCTCAGAAGATGGATAATCTTAGTCACTCTTCAGAACTGGTGCAAATCCAAAACACTCTGACCTCACAGATGACCTCCATGGAAGATAAAATTTGAATGAAAAGTGGAGGGAGTCAAGGCCGAAATGAAAGTCCGAATCAAAATGTAAGCACCAGGAGAATACTGCATTTCTAGAGGTGAAATTGGCAGAGAGGAATGAGGTGCTGATCAAATCTGCTGTTGAGGAAATGAGCTCAATGCTTATGACCAAGATGATGAGAGATGTTTAAAGAAGCTCTCTCGCCGGTTGCCCATTTATTCGAAGAATTTTTCGTGGCTAAGAACCACATCGAGGCCGGAAGATTTAACAAGATCGATAGCAGAGAGAGGTGCTGTTGTTTGAGCAAAGAGCAATATCACATGGACACAAAGATTCTCCGGACTTCTTCCAAATTATTGTACAAGAAGGGGAAAAGAAAGGTGAAGACTTGTGAAATTATTGGCACGTACTTTGAAGAAAAAAGGCGCAGAAAAGATCTTTGAAATGTATAATCTATCCAAAGCCTTAAATGAAGTCGGTTATCGACAAACCCAAGTTCGCCAGTGGAGAAGCCTATCTACACTCGAAGTTTCGAGGAAACCATGCTTGATGTTGCAAGAGATAAACCGGAGTTCTAGAACTAAGGTTGGAACAAAGCAGTTCTATTTGAATTGCTTATGAAGAGGAAAGCCTTGGGCTTTGTTCAACCCGAGAGCAAAGCGCGGCGAAGGCTTCTAAGCCAATCCGAGAAAAGCCGATTCTCGGATGATGAAGGAATCAAGAATCTGAGTCTCAACCTCGTAAGAAGAAAGTCTTCAATACGAAGAATGCTCAAGACACTCCAGATAGAACAAAGCTAAGAAAGAAATTGCTTGGTCTCAGCGTGCTCGTGATCGTGAAGAAGATCAAGAAGAAGTGAAGCGAAGGAGTGGATTCAAGAAGTTTTGAGCAAAAAGGAGAGAGACATCAAAAGCATGAAGTGGCCACACGTTGATAAATGGATGCCTATCAAACTCAACGATATGTGGGAAGAGGTCAAGAGAACCTTTCCGGTTCTATTATGATGTGCTTTGGAGTGGAGAGGGAAAGCTCGAGATCGTAATGAAGCGTTCATTGAATATCTCCTAACCTTCTATCCAAAAATATCTCCAAAGTTGGATGAACTTAGCCGATGAAGGAAAGGTACGATAGTTTCCTCGGTCCATATTCCTACCCTCCTCCAAGACTTGGTAATGGCTTGGTGAATGAGAAGGCCATTACTCAAGAAATTGCTCAATCTTTGGTCGGTTGGGTTTAACAGGAACAAATCCAATATTATTAAGGAAAGAAATGAACTGAAGAAGAAGTTTTTCGGAATGTTCAACTTTGGAGGTGCCCATTGATGAAATTGAAGAAGAAGCAAAATCAAGAGCGTAAGATCAAGAGTCAAATCAAGATCAAGATCAAGACTCAGAAGATTCTGTAATCTTTAAATTTTTGTCTTTTTGATTTTGTTGATAAGACTCATTGTAATCTGTAATGGTATACAAATCATCAATGAAAACTTATCATTTATGCTCAAAAGATAATATCTCATTATCTTATTTACATGTCTTTTATATTTGATATGCTGAATGAATGTCTCTGAACTGATTGTGTGTTGATAAAGGGAAATTGTTTAAGTATTTGGTGATGAACTATTTAAGAAGATTCATTACTGAAGAAATTGTTGAAAGATTAACTGTTGGGAGATTCTCTGAAATTATTAGGAGATTCTCTGATTAGGAAATTATTGGGAGACATAATCAATCTTGTAATAGAATAAACTGAAACCTGAGTATAGGTTATATGTTTGTAACAAGATAGGTTTTTGGCATCATCAAAAAGGGGGAAATTGTTGGGAGATGAATTTAATAAAAGATATATGATTTTGATTAAGATCCCAAAACCCCCCGAGTATGACATGTTGAGAATGATCTTGATAGTTGAGTCGATTCGGGTTTTAGAGTATTCGGGATATTATCCGCAAAATGTATAGTCAGCAGATATAGATCAGGATAGGTTCTGAAGACTCTGAAGAACTCAGTATGTTTATGAAGAAACTGAAGTTTCAAAAGATGAAACCGAAGTTTCAAGACTCGATGGAGAAATCGAGAATCAAGACTTCGAAGAAACCGAGAATCAAGACTCAAGAGAAATCGAGATATCAAACTCAAGATCGAGGAATCAAGACTCAACATGAAGACTCGTCAAGACTCAAGACTCGAAAGACTCAAGACGCAAGATCAAGATCAAGATCAAGAGTGAAGATCAAGAATATGAAAGGCACAAAGAATTATCGAAGACTTCAAGAATGTCTTGAATGATCAAGATAAACTGAATGTTCGAGGTAATCGAAAATATCTATCTGAAGGATGCAATACTGAGAAGATCGCGGTTCCTTAGAAAATAGATATTGCCCAAGACATTCCTATGCAGACAAAAGGAACTAAGACAAAGTGTTGATTAAGGTTATATCAACTCAGAGTTTGTAACCAAAAGAGCCGTTGAAGGTGTCTACCTTTAACTGGAGACAAAAGTCAAAAAGAGGAAGACAACATCAGATCATCATCGATAATCGACAAAGGATGTGTCAAAAAAAAATGTCAGATGTACAAAAGTTCCAGACTGCAAAAAGTGAAGACCGGCTACATGAAAGGCTATTGCCTAAAATATGTTAGGGAGTTTCAAACCCTAAATATAGCCGTTCCTCACACACCATAAGAGGAAACTCACGAAGCTATCTCTCCAACGGATAGTTTTCAAGAGTGACCTTGGTGTATGCCTATAAATACTGGTGACCCTCTACATTGTAAGGTTACGGGAAATTTATACGCAACTCAAGAGCTCAAACTTATTATCGCAAAAGTTAAAGCACTCAAAAAACTTAGAATTTCCCAAGTGCTTCTATATTGAAGAGAGCTCACTAAACTAAGCCTAGCTTGATAAGCTTTATCCAAAGCTTAGTCGAGATATCCTAACCATTTGCATTGTACTTCATTGTAAAGGATATCTCATCCTAGTTGGAAACCAACCGAGAAACCCCAAACCCTTGAGAAGGTAGTTGGAGTGTGTTTGTTGGTGAGAAGAGTTGTAAAGAGTTAGTAAACTACGCGGAGTAGTCAGAAAACTCTAGAGGAGAAGTTAGTAAGCTCTGAGAGGTAGTCGAAAGCTTGTTTGTGTTTGAGTAAGTAAACTACGGAGGTAGTCGTAAAGCTCAAGGTCGGGTTGAGTAAGTAAACTACATTGGAGTAGTCAAAAAGCTCAGGCCGAAGTTGAGTAAGTAAACTACGCGAGGTAGTCGTAAAGCTCGAAGTGATTAGTGAATTTCTCTCGAGGATCGAGAGAGTGGGACGTAGGAGCTTGAGTCTCGAACCACTATAAAAAGCTGTTTGTGTTGTTTATTGCTTTCTTTATCTGTGCCTTAACTGTTGCATCACTGAGTTTGAAAGCATATTTTCACTGACATTTCAGTTGGAATCAATCCACTGGAAGTTGCATATAATTGAATCACAGCCTAATCACTATTCCATTAAAGGAAGGTTTTCAGCAAAGCTTAAAACGAGTATAAACTAAAGGGCCAACCATTCCGCACATCTGAGTAGCTAGAACAAATAGTTACCAAACTGAACTTACTCTTTTGAGGGTTTAGTAAGTTAGTTATCTGATCCAAGCAACTCAGGATCTCTGAAACTCAGGACTCAGTTGGGATTATCTGAGGTATCTGAAAGCAACTCAGGATCACTGTCTCAGTAGACTTTGACTCAGAGCGATCTGTGCTTCTCAGGACCTAATCTTCAGGATTATCTGACCCAAGCTGACCTCAGTAAGAAAAAGTTTTAAAAACACTGAACACGTGTATTCCCCCCCATACACGTGTAAGACTCGTTTGCACCGGGACCAACAGTTCTGGACCTAGTGCCACAAGAAGAATCTACAGATGCATAATTTCTCAACTGGTTGGAGAACAAGCACCCAGATTTTCTGAAATATCTGGAAAATGAGGCCAGAAGGATCAATGTGAGAATATCTCATCAAGAGTATGACGTGATGGACTACTCGAAGAAGGCAGATGGCGATTTGATGATTTGGCATTTCAAAGGTTCTATTTTGACATCACGAACAAAGCTCGCATAATCGATCCCTGCCCGGATCAATGATGTCAAATGGAAGCTATACCGGATATTCAACGTTCCTCAGGATCAACGAGAAATGCAAGAGGGATATAAGCCAAGAGATTAAAGATCAGAAGACTGTTTAGGATCAGCTGAATTTAAACTCAAACTTTTCTGATGTAACATGTAATTGATAAATTTGTTGAATGAAAAGTTTATTTTTTTTATCCTAAGACAAAATCTCATTGTCTTCTGATTATGTGTTCTTTACTGTTTTATATTTATCAACTGTTGTTGGTTTCTCAAGTGTTTTGGTTTCATCAAGAAGGGGGAAATTGTTGGGAAATTTAGAGTTTTGATGAAAGTTCCAAAACAATGTAATAGGACCAGTCAGACCTGCTAGCTGACTAATGTTTTTAAATACCAATTATAAGATGACCAGTTGATAATTATTGTATAGAACAACTGATGCATAAGATAGGTCACATACGAGGGGGAACTCAATATGTATAGGTCAGATCAGAAGATCAAAAGACCAACTGAGAAGAACAAAAGACCAGCTGAAGTCAGAAGGCCAGAAGGCAAGGGAAAGACAGAAGATCAGACGATCTGATAAAGTCAGATGTTCAGGTGAAGACATGAAGCTCAAATTCAGAAGACCTGAAGATCAGATGACTACCAGAAGATCAGACCAGAAGACCTACATCAGCGAGTCTGCTACTTGAGCTAAGACAACTAACACCTGAAGACTCTATCAGGTAGACTGATCAGTTGTACCGAATCAGGTCAGCTCACACCATGTGGTAACTGATGTTTCACCAAGTCATACGTTGTTGATCTGGACAAGAAGAATGTCAACTTTAGTTGGTAGAACAAAACTGAAAGGTGTTCTTGTTAACCAATGAGAACAAGACACGTATGAACGGAGCCGACAATACGGGATTTGGTGTTGCTTGGTCAAACGGCTATAAAATACAACTATTCACGCTTTCGGCCATGCCGTCCCTGAAGCACGTCACATAAAATCCTGCATATCTACCAAATATTGCCAAAAATTCAAATTGCTCTCCAACGGCTCTTTGATTTCAGGGTCTATAAATATGGGATTACTCTTTAGAGTGAAAACACGGAAATTATCAAGAAGCTCATACTATAGCCAAATTTCCTCAGGAAGAACACAACCTTGAAGATTATTTTTCTAAAGTGTTCATCCCATAGTTCTTAGCACAGATTATTAATATTAAATAATCCCACTACATAATTAATATTGCATTATCCATATTACTGTTAATATGGCTCCCGATTATTATTTCTCGCGTTTAAGATTATCCAGTCCATTAATTAATTTCAGCCACTGAAATAGCTTCACTTTAATTAATATTTTTTCCTTAGTTCAGGAACGGCTCAACATTATTATCCATACCGGAAAACTAATTCCACTTGCAAGATTTGGTATGATAAAACTTCTGAGCCTCCCAAGGGGACTAATCAAACAAGACGCACTTGCACACCGATTCTCCATATTAAATCTTAGCAATTGTCATGTAACTAATAATATTGCCCAAGATACAAGGTATTGAATCACATTAATTCTCTACCCATCGTAAGTCAAATCAATAGTTATTAATTCCACACGATCCTATTTAAGGGACGGGGATTAAGAAATAACTAACCACTGAGGTCTAATTCTTCTATATTTAGTTCTGAAGAATTTATCCTCCTGTAGGTCCTCTTCAGCGCATCATAATGCACTAGTGCAATCTCTTGGTCAAGACAAGCCAATCTGAGCCTTACACTTCAACCTTTCACGATGGATTGTTCATTTCCATCTAGGTTGTGCATTCCGTACTTTTAGTTACAAGGGACTGCTAATTTAATCTTCTGTGATCTGGTATCACTAAATTAACTACAATGTAACATGTACTTATTATTGAACAGTTATGCAGTAAATATATGTAATATTCAATAATATTTAAAGCAACAGTGATAAATAATTTATTTAAGCAAATAAGCCCGAAATTCAGTCTGGTTATACAAAGTTGTTGGGAGATGAATTTAATAAAGAAGTTTTGATTAGATCCCAAAAACCCCTAAGTATGACATGTTCAGGATAATCTTGATAGTCTGAGTCAGGTTTCAGCATAGATTGATTCAGGAAGATATCTGCACAATGTATAGTTAGCAGATATAGATCAGGTTAGATCCTGAAGACACTGAAGACTCAGTAAGTTGTTGAAGACACTGAAGACTCAGTAAGATACTGAATACTCAGTATAACCTGAATGTTCAGAGGCACTGAATAATATCTATCTGAAGACTACAAAACTGAGAAAAACGCACATGTTCAGAAAAGTAGATATTGCCCAAAACATTCTAGTGCAGACAAAAGGAACTAACTAAGTCTAAATGTTGTTTAAGGTTGTCTCATTCAGAGAGATTGACCAAAAAGAGCCATTTTGTTTGTGTACATTCACTGAAGATAAGAACCAATCAGAGGAAGACAACATCAGATTTCATCGATAATCGAAAAGCGACAGGACCCTGAATTATGTCAGTAGTACTAAGTTCCAGACTGCAAAAAATTGGTGATTGGCTACATGACTGCATATTTCCTAAAACATGCAAGGGAGTGTTCAAACCCTAAAAATAGTCGTTCATCAAAAACCAAAAGAGGAAACTCATAAAGCTATCTCTTCCAACGGATAGTTTTTTCAAAGAGTGACCTTGGTGAAGTTGCCTATAAATACCAGTGACCCTTTACATTAAGAGGCACGGGAAATTTCAAAGCAACTCAAGAGCTCATTCGTATTATTGCAAATTGAAGCACTCGAAAAACCTAGAATTTCCCAAGTGTTTCACATTGGAGAGATCTCACTATTCTAAGCCTAGATTGATAGATATATTCAAAGCTTAGAAGAGATATCCTAGCCTTTGCATTAGTTCTTATTGTAAAGGATATCTCACCCTAGTTGGAAACCAACCCAAAACCCAAACCCTTGGTAAGGTAGTTTGTGTGTGTTTTGTTGGTGAGTTAGAGTTGTAAAGAGTGAGTAAGCTACAGTTAGTTAGCCAGAAAACTCTAGAGAAGAAGTTAGTAAGTTACTTGTGGTAGTCTGAACACTTGTATGTGTTTGAGTTAGTAAGCTGCAGTGAGTCAGCCAGAAAACTCAAGGTAGAAAAGTGAGTAAGCTACAGTGAGTTAGCCTGAAAGCTTTAGGAAGTGGGTTAGGAATTTCTCTGAAGATCAGAGAGAGTGGACATAGGAGCTTGAGTCTCTGAATCACTATAATTGCTGTGTTGTTTGCTTTCTGTACTGCATTTTATTTGTTACATGTTTTTCACTGAAAGCATATTTCACTGATATTCAGTTGGAACCAATCCACTGAACTGCAAAAAATTGGTCACAGCCTTAATCGTTGTTTTATTAAAGGAAGAAGATATTTTAGCAAAGCTAAAACGAGTATAAACTTAGGGCCAACCATTCCGGGCACTTGAGTAGCGAGAACAGATAGTTACCAAACTGAACTAACTCTACTGAGTGTTCAGTAAGATAATTACAAAGTAAAAGCATACTTTCCAGTATAACCCCAACAGTCTGGACCATAGGTCTTATCAATTCTAGCTCGTTTACTGTGTCTAGGTTCTTCACTCTCGAGTGGAAGGACCTGCAACATCGCTTGATTCTTCGTGGGTTCGGTTGTTCAAACTTCTTCTTTATCCCTACAAGGGAAGGTATTTTCAAAGAATACATCATTCCTTGATTCTATTGTACCTTCTGTCATATCAGGTATTTCTGATTTGTGAATCATGAATCGATAAGCACTACTATTGAAGGCATATCCTGTAAAGATGTAATCGACCGTTTTAGGTCCGATTCTCACTTGTTTAGGAGTTGGCACTTCAACCTTAGTCAAACACTCCCACACTTTGAGGTATTTGTAAGATGGTTTGCGCTTTTTCCACTTCTCATAAGTAGTCTTATCCTTAGTTTTAAGTGGAATCTTATTTAAAATGTTGTTAGCTGACAGATAGCTTTCCCCCACATGTTTAGTGGCAAACCCGAGCCGATTAACATTGCGTTCCTCATCACTTTTAGTGTTCGGTTTTTCCTTTCCGCAACACCGTTCAATTGAGATGAGTAGGGGGCTATTGTTTGATGTATGATGCCCGACTCAGCACATAACTGTTCAAATGGAGCCACATACTCTCCATCTCTATCACTCCGAATTGCTTTAATTCAGTGTTCAATTGATTATCTACTTCATTTTTATAATGTTTAAATGCTTCTATAGCTTCATCTTTACTTCGTAAAAGATAAACGTAGGAGAATCTAGTGCAATCATCAATAAGAGTAATAAAATACTTTTTTCCACCTCAAGTTTGCATAAATTTTAAACCACATACATCATTATGAATTAATTCTAGAGGGATTGTGTTCCTTTCAACAATTCTAAATGGTAATTTTGCCATTTTTGCTTCTACACATATTTCACATCTTTTGGATGTATCAACATTAGCAATGTTAAGTAAATTCAAATTTACTAAACGCTTTATAGCTTTTAAATTAACATGTCCTAATCTAAAATGCCATAAAGAGGAACATTCAGCGATATAAATAGAAGTAGAAGCATTCTCTTTTATAGTGTTTTTGCCTTTACGACTTACAACCATGACTGACATTATGAATAAACCATTCTCGAGATAACCCTTCCCGAGAAATGTGCCAAACTTATTCAATACAACTTTGTTAGACTCCAACACTAACTTAAATTTGTGGCTAACTTACAGTGAGCCGAGCATCAAGTTCTTCCGGACATCTAGGACATGTAGCACATCATTTAGCTTTATCTCCTATCCCGAGGTCAGCTTTAGCACAACCGTTTCGGCACTAGCCGCTTCAGACGAGGCCTGGTTGCCCATATACAACTTTCTCTCCTTAGTAGAAGAATAGGTGGAGAATGCAGACTTCTTCAAGCAGACATGGCAAGTGACACCTGTGTCCACGAACCATTCCTTCTTGTTGTCCACCATGTTGACCTCAATCACCACTGCAGACAGATCCATCTCCATGATCTCCCGTTCAGCCACGTTCAAGGAGTCTTTCTTGTTCGCCTTTCCTTTGTCGCCGTTCTTTGGTTGGCGACAATCACTAGCCCGATGGTTGGGCTTGCCACAGTTGTAGCATTTCCCAGTGAACTGCTTCGTGGCAGGAGCAACATGCTTTCCCTTGATGCCTTTGTCGTTGGGGCGTTTTCTCTTTTTTCATAGATCATTCTTCTCCATCAAATTTGCCTTGGCCTCGACTGAAGCAGTCGAAACCTTCCCTTCTCTTTTCTGGTTATCCTCCTCGATCCGAAGCTGAAATATCAGATCTTTCAAGCTCATCTCCTTTCGCTTGTGCTTGAGGTAAAATTTAAACTCCTTCCAGGATGAAGGCAGTTTTTCAATCACATTGGCTACTAGGAAAGGGTCTGACAACAACATCCCTTCTGCAACAATATTATGGAAAATCAGCTGCAACTTCTGAACTTGGTCGACAATAAGCTTGTTGTCTTCCATCTTGAATTCATACAGTGTAGCAACGACGAACTTCGTCGTTCCTGCATCTTTAGTTGTGTACTTCTTCTCCAAAGAATTCCACAGCTCTTTGGAGGTTTTCTGTTCACAGTAGACATTGTACAAGGCATCAGTCAGTCCATCCAGAATGTAATTCCAGCAACAAGTAATCCCCATTGTTCCAAGTATCATAGGCGATTCTTGTTCCCTGATCAACATTGTTGGGAGATGAATTTAATAAAGATATGATTTTGATTAGATCTCAAAACCCCTGAGTATGACATGTTCAGAATAATCTTGATAGTTGAGTCAGGATTCAGTTTTAGAGTATTCAGGATGTTATCTGCAAAATGTATAGTCAGCAGATATAGATCAGGTTAGGATCTGAAGATTCTGAAGAACTCAGTAAGTTTCTGAAGAAACCGAAGTTTCAGTATGAAACTGAAGTTTCTGAAGACTCAGTATGAAACTGAGATACTGAAGACTCAGTATGAAACTGAGGAACTGAAGACTCAGCATGAAGACTCAGTATATCAGTCAGTACATCTGTAAAGACTCAGAAGACCCTGAAGACTCAGAAGACTCTGAAGACACAGAAGACTGAAGAACTGAAGATCAAGAATACTGAAGGCACAGTGATTACTGAAGACTCAGTAATGTACTGAATGCTCAGTATAAACCTGGATGTTCCGAGGCACTGAAAATATCTATCTGAAGGATTCAATACTGAGAAAATCGCGATTCCTTAGAAAATTAGATATTGCCCAAGACATTCAATGCAGACAAAAGGAATTAAGACAAAGTGTTGTTAAGGTTATATCACTCAGAGATTGTAACCAAAAGAGCCGTTGCGTTGTCTACCTTTAACTGGAGACAAAAGTCAAAAAGAGGAAGACAACACTGTACCATACTGACACTGACAGTGACAGGTCGCTGAAAAGATGTCAGAAGTACTAAGTTCCAGACTACAAAAAGTAAAGACCGGCTACATGAAAGGTTATTGCCTAAAACGTGTTAGGGAGTGTCAAACCCTAAATATAGCCGTTTCTCACACACCATAAGAGGAAACTCTCGGAGCTATCTCTCCAACGGATAGTTTTTCAAGAGTGACCTTGGTGTATGCCTATAAATACTTGTGACCTTCTTCATTGTAAGGTTACGGGAAATTTGTAAGCAACTCAAGAGCTCAAACTTATTATTACAAGTTGAAGCACTCGAAAACCCAAGAATTTCCCAAGTGCTTTAAATCAAAGAGAGCTCATTCCACTAAGCCTAGCTTGATAAGATATATCCAAAGCTTAGTCGAGATATCCTAGCCTTTGCATTGTTCTTATTGTAAAGGATATCTCATCCTAGTTGGAAACCAACCAAGAAACCCCAAACCCTTTGTAAGGTAGTTTGAGTTTGATTGTTGGTGAGATTGGAGTTGTAAAGAGTGAGTAAACTACAGAGGTAGTCAGAAAGCTCTAGAGGAGAAGTTAGTAAGCTACTTGTGGTAGTCTTTAAGCTTGTGTGAGTTGAGTAAGTAAACTACAGAGGTAGTCAGAAAGCTCAAGGTCGGGTTGAGTAAGTAAACTACAGAGGTAGTCAGAAAACTCAGGGCCGAGTTGAGTAAGTAAACTACAGAGGTAGTCAGAAAGCTCAAGGAAGTGATTAGTGAATTTCTCTGAAGAGATCAGAGAGAGTGGACGTAGGAGCTTGAGTCTCTGAACCATTATAAATTGCCGTGTTCTTTGCTTTCTATTTTGCTTTGCTTAACTGTTGCATATATTCGAAAGCATATTTTCACTGACATTTCAGTTGGAATCAATCCACTGAAGTTGCATATAATTGAATCACAGCCTAATCACTATTCCATTAAAGGAAGATTTTCAGCAAAAGCTTAAAACGAGTATAAACTAAGGGCCAACCATTCTGCACATCTGAGTAGCTAGAACAGATAGTTACCAAACTGAACTTACTCTTCTGAGGGTTCAGTAAGTTAGTTATCTGATCCAAGCAACTCAGGATCTCTGAAAACTCAGGACTCAGTTGGGATTATCTGAGGTATCTGAAAGCAGCTCAGGATCACTGTCTCAGATAGACTTTGACTCAGAGCGATTTGTGCTTCTCAGGACCAAATAATCAGGACAACCTGACCCAAGCTGACCTCAATAAGAAAAGTTTTAAAAACACTGAACACGTGTATTCCCCCCATACACGTGTAAGACTCGTTTGCACCGGGACCAACAAACATAATTGTCCAGGCTAAAAAAAATAATAAAAGAATACGGATGACAGATAAACAAAAACACGAGTTCGATTGCACTTAAGTCTTTTTGTGAGTTAACAGTCCGACCTTTTCATTGTGGATTAAACCCATATTTATAAACTTAAAAGACATTAATTACAATCATTAATTGGGCATCTATTAAGCCCTCAAAATCAGCTATATTAAGTGTGCAAGGTTGTCGTATTCCTAATTAGCTACCGCGACCATTGACCCTTGATTTCCGCTCCCTGATTTGTTGCCTAATTCTTCTTTGGTGACGTGATGTTGGCTCTTTCCTTAATCATAAAGTCTTTCCTTCTGCAAGTCTTTCTTCGCATGTCTTCTCGTCGATTCGAGTTTTATTAGTTGTTGCCGAATCGTATCAGGGCGACGTTCTCATGACATTGGCTGATCACCCTAGGGTGTTCGTTCAACGATCATTAATACTTGTCATTTAAACATATTTAATATTCTATCTTTCTGGGGCTTTGGTCGCCAGTCGGCCACGTCACTTTAAATAATTAAATGAGGTTGTAGTTAAAAATAAAGTGTTTATTTCCATGTGTCGTTTAGCGGCAATATGGAGTAGAACAAATGACAATTTAAATAATTAAGTGATGGTTGTAGTTAAAAATAAAGTGTTTATTTTCATAAAGAGCATATAAATAGATTTGGTGGACGGACGAATAAGGCAAGTGAAAATAAAATTGGTGGACGGAGGAAGTATTATTTTGAAACTTTAAATTGAAGAATTTCTTAAAAAATGTAAAATAATTGAATGAACAATTTTTAATGGGTAAATTCTTTATAATTCTTTTAAATTTGTAATTATGACTTTAATTAATATCACTATTTTGTGGTTCTGAATATATATTAAGTATGATTGTGCATAGGGCGCAACTATTAGCACCCACAATTTTACTTTTTACACCTACCTACTAAGTACACTCTCTACTTTTTTGTTTCTAAATCTAAAATACTAACTACACCCACTTACATTATCCATTTTGACCCTTCTCCCCCTAATTTTCTAAAACACCAATCAACAAAAAAAATATTCCCATACCTGTAGTCGCAAATTCTACGACGTATCCTACGTCTTCGTCGCAAATTCTCTAGATTCATTACGTCACCGTCAATGTCTCTTGAATATTGGCAGATTTTATGTAAATCCTATTTCCCCAACCCATCCTCTTTCCCTCGACAAACTCTACAAATCCCCTCAGAAAAAAATAAATAAAGAATGTTGATGTTGCCGTCGATGTTACCACATTGGACACTATTCGTTATTTCTTCTTAACAACTAACTCTTATTGGTCAATATTGTTCTTGATGTTGTTGACTGCAAGTTGACGATCCAGAATGATCTCCAAGATTCCAGAAGGATCTACAAGATTAAGAATTAGTTGGGAGGATTCTAGATCATGCGGCTGCAATCCAAAAGACCAAAGAAGCCACTCCACGACGATTTTCAGAGAGAGGTCATGGGTTAGTTGGAGAAGGTGTTTCTAGATTCTTAAATGAGGGACCGCGGTTAACAAATTTTGTCTATAAATAGAGGACTGCATCTTCATCACAAGACAATGAATAACCGAGCATCAACTGTAGAGTGCTAATACATCCAGAGTGATAGGGTCGTTATTCTTCCTTTTATGTTACTACAAGTATTGTTTCATTTCGAGTAACAATAGATCGATTGTATCGTGTATGTTAGACTTTGTGAAGGTTAGTTCATACATATAGAATAGATCAACTTTGGTAGTGTAGAGCCTTTCAGATCATAAACGTTGTTTAGATCTTAGTTTGTTTTGAGAAAATTCTATATATGAGTGAAGCTTCAGCAAAATATTTACATCCTAATCTTTCGGTATTTATTTTTTTATGAATGAAAGTTTTGTATATTTTTTACTTTTAGTACTATTACAGAAGTTAAGATATTAATTCGAGGAAGGTGCAGTTTAAAATCACACAATATATACACAGTAGTCTGCACACATAAGTAAAACGTAATGTGCCAACGAAAACAAAAATAGTTGGCAAGGAATAAACCCTCAAGAGGTGGCAATGGAATCTGGAAAACAACAAAGGGAAGAAATGGTAAAGGATTGCTTTTCTTCACCGGAAACTTTGCTTGCACTCAACACGTACGCATTATATATACGTATATATATAATATATGTGCATATACAGTGTGCGTATATATATACATGTTTTTATATTGCTGTATTATTATTTTTAATTACATTGGTTTAAGTAATTTCGTGTGGAGATAGAAGGGGTGCAGCTTTGAGGGGGCAATGGACGAGGAACGAAGGAAGCGAACGAGGAGAACAACGTTGGACCAACTTGAACAGGTAATTCATCTTAATTTTTCACTTCTTATAAAATAAATTATAAGTAGTAGTAATTAATGTTAAATTATTTTCGTCATGCATGCCAACAATTACATAATTGCATTCAGAATAGAATGGATTGAAAGAACAATATATTTACATGTAATACGTTTAGATCATGTTTATAAATTATTAGTTAATGAAAATTATAAAAATAAAAAATAATTTCATCCGGACGAGTTTCGAAATTTGAGATACTCTCATGTGGGACCGTCTCATCAAAGGTAAATGATATTGGTATCTCCTCTCCTCTTAACCAACTTATTATGGATTCATTTCATAATTGTAACTTGGATATTTGTTAATTATCGGGTAAATTGCATTTTTGATCCCAAGAGAATGAGTCAATTGCAAATTGGTCTTTTTTTGACAAATTTGATCCTACTAAATTTTCCGTCAATTTCTAACGAAAGTGAGTCACACGTGCCATTAATTGCAGATCTGGTCCCAAAAAAGTTACAGATTTGGTCCCAAAACTGTTTTGAACCCACCAAGTCAGCAATTTACCCGTTAATTATCTGCTAATATGGAATCATAGGAGTACGACAATGATCAAATTAATCAATTAGTTTTTTTTTAGCGCAATTAATCAATTAGTTAGAAAGAATTAAATTTTCAAACCGAAACATGCATATGTATATATATATATATAATGTTACTTTGCATCGTTTCACACAAGAATTTGTCTTATTGATTAAAATTAGGGGAGAATTTTCCCAGTACTGGAAATTATAGAAAGTGAAGGCGATGAGGGCATGGAGGCAAGTGCTTCTGGTACTTCTGATGATTCTGAATTCAGTGATGATGAATTTTTCTGTGATGGCTCTCATTGTAAGTTCAAGATTTAGTTATGCATGTTGTAAATATTTATTGATAAATATAAAATTTAGATTAATTTATGTTTTCCTTCTTGGCAATATTATATAATATTGCAGCTGCACTAGATTTCTGGGAGGATGAAGACTATACTGACAACGTACGTGTCTTATGTTTGCATTTAAAAGGCTTATAATAATCGAGTACTCTATCTTTTAACCTATCACCCCGAGTTAGATATATGTACATGTTTTATTTTTATACTAATTAATAATGGAGATCAGATTAAATAGTCTAACATAAAAGTTTTTTGGTTCATAAAATTTGTAATCATAATTCATTTTTTAGCCAATAGATTTTTTTTTCAACTTTACTCTTTTTTAATCCTTTCAGTATTTTTGGTCCGTACCACTATATATATATTTCGTATCTACATCATTTCAGTTTGTATCACCATTCAATTAATCACGTACCGCTATTACTTCAGTCCGTACCACTATTAAATTAACCATTTGTCACACTTATTTCAGCCATATATCACTATCACTTTAACCAGTAATGTATCACTATTAAATTACCTTTGTTTCACCCTTATCTCAATTACGTACCATTGTTTCAGTCCGTACCACAATTTAATTTAATTTGTACCATCATTTTTAAGTTTGTACTACAATATATTAATCTTGTACCATTATTTCTTTTAAATTTTTTTATTGACTTCATTAAAGGTATATATAATGTCCGAAAAAAATATTCTCTAGATGAAAAATAAATAAAACTAAAAACCTCAATATAATTTTTTTAAAAATAAGAATGGGCTAAAAATGGAGTTTTTTTTCTTAGGTTGGCTACCTTGTTAATCCTATAATTAGAAATACTTTTTATAGTTAATTTATTGAAAATAAGGGTATTTGAACTAACCTTTTTCTTTGAAATGATATTACTAACTTGTGAAAAACTAAATCAGGATATTGAAGAAGATGATGTGGATCCAGACCAATTGTCATACGAGGTAAAATAAATTATAATCTACTTTATTTTTTATTTCCTCTTTATATAAATATATATATATATATAATTAATTTGTTAAAAAAATGCATATCGATCCTAATAGAATTGAACAGGAGTTAATTGCTCTTGGAGAGATGGTTGGAGTGGAGAACAGAGGATTAGCAGAAGCTGAAATCAGTAAATATTTACGTCCAATTACATGCAACTCTACCTCCACTTTACTTATTGACAGGTATCTTCATGCATGTTTTTCACATATTATATTTATGTACTATTTTATGTTTAGAATCCGAAATATAGGTAAATTATTATATAGAAATTTGAAAATAAAATTTATAACATATATAGGATAACTTCTACTAATTAAAGCGCACAAATTTGAAGTCATGGTTAACAATATCTTTGTATTCATTGTCTTATTATGTTTATATATATATATATATATATAATTATATTATCTATTATTCTTTCTTTCATATTTTTTAATATACAAACGTACGTATTCTTAAGTTTATCAATTTTGTTGCGCACGGGTTTTGCAAACTAATATTTTATAGACCAGAATCTTTTAATAAAACAATTAATACTATCAAATACTATCTTTTAATAAAATAATTAATATTGTTAAAAAATACACAAATGCAAGTTAGTCGCACGATAAAATTGGTTTAAATTGTCTTTAAAATGTCATTAAATAATTAGATATTATAAAGATGTCAAATGTGATCATAGATATGTGTGCTTGCAGTTGCATTGGTAGTTTTTCTCAGTGTTTTTAAAAATCGGTTGAAGTACCGGCCGGTTGAACCGATCGAACCATGTACCGTTCATGTTTGGTCGAATTACTCTTTAAAAAACGGTTCATCCAGTTTTATTAGTTTTTATTATTTATTAAACTACTTTTCTTGATTTTTTCATTATTTTTTTCTAAATTTCTCCGTGTAATATTATTATCTTTGTCCAAATATCATTTTCTCTTTCATAAATTCATTCACAAGTCATCAACTTCATTTAATCTCTTTACCGTCGTCACACACTGTGTGGAACTAATCCACAATGCCATCATCTCTGATTGTCAAACTCTATTGAATTTATTTTAATATAAGACTTATAAGTTACTCCATAAGTTAGCATAATTTTTATTATGAGTAAATATTTATTTTATAATGTAACATACAAAATATAAAAGAAATATGCATAAATCATTTTGACGGTTGAATTCCTGGTTTAACCGGTCCAACCGGTTGGACCGGCAACCGATGCCCAGACCGGTTTGATCGTCGGTTCTGTTATGAAAACACTAGTATTTTTCTTATGTACGGACTAAATAGATGAAAATCACATATTTTTCAAAGCGTATTATTTGGAATTTTGTTTAAAATTAAAGGCTAGTTTGTTGTTAATTTAGTTGGTACAAAGCAGGTGTGTTATATGTCAAGTGGAATATGAAGTAGGGGAAAATCTGGTAGCCCTCCAGTGTGACCATCTTTACCATAGAGATTGTGTAGCCAAATGGCTACAAATTAACAAGGTTATGTTAAATATTAATTTGTAAAGACTGGGTCTCAGCATTCAGGTGCATCGTGCACTCATACTGCATTTTAGAATCATGCAACTTGTTATATTAAAATATGCAATTTGTTTATACTGCACTGTGCAACTATTTTTCCATATTAATAGTTGCACGCTTCAGTATAAACAAGTTGCATTTTTATTATAACACGTTGCACGGCGCATCTGAGTGTATGCAAGACTTAACCATTTGTAAATATATAGTTAAGCTTGATTCTTAGGTATACTGAATATCTTTTTTCTAATGTGCAGATTTGCCCAATATGCAACAAAGAGGTCTCGTCGTCTGTAGAAATCTCCAAAACCAAAAAGGACTATGCTTAGCAGATAAATTTGAAATCAAATAGTAATAAATAGTAATTTTCTCAACAATTGAATAATGATAAATTTGAGTATGATATTATATAGTGTGCGATAAATTGTTATATAAATTTAAATTAAATTTATATGGTGAGTGTCATGATTTAAATATTCATAATAAGGCTTGTTGATTTCAGCGAGTTTGGCAAAGATAGATAGAGTCATCTTTGGGATTTTGAAGAATTTTGTGAAATGCAGGGATTTTTCTGGAGATTTTTGAAGACGAGGGTTTTTAAATTTTTGAAGATTTTCTTCAAAGTAAATGAGGAAAGGGTATACATATGGATACCAGTCTTAATCTAGTCCCTTGGATTAGATTAATAACAATTAATCAACGGTTAGACGATTTTCAAGGAATTATCGGTTTATAAAAGGGTAGGTGAAAGGACACGGAATCGGGTAATGGCCGCCATTTTTATCCATTACAGTGAATATGTAACGTGTTCAACCACTGTTTCTGCAGACTGTTGACTTGCCAGAGAATTTAAAAAGTCCCGCCCATTTATTTCCTCAGGTGTTTTATCATTTATACCCAATGATTTTTGAGCAATCAGTTTAGACAATAAATGTATTGCATGAGTCAATAACTACTTCAGACTTTTTTGGAGTATCAGTCTTACTGAGTTTTGACCTTGACAAAATGTTCAGTGTAATTTTGATCACTGAACTGTGGTTTCTGAGTTTTCCCAAGACTCAGTGATGAAAACCTTATTTTTATCTTGAGTTTTTCAGTGAAACCAGAAAAAGAACTTCATGCATCTGAAAACCTTCAATTTTCAGATAGTCATTCACCTAGATCCAACATACCCAATTCAACTGATAGTTCCTGAAATCTTGACTCAGCCAAAGGTTTTGTCAAAATATCAGCTCTCTGTTTATCAGTATGAATTTTCTCCATTCTGATATCCTTCTTCTCAACATGATCTCTGATGAAGTGATGTCTGATATCAACATGCTTACATCTGGTGTTCAATACCGAATTTTATGTAATAGCAATTGCACTATTATTACCACAAAATATAGGTACTTCTTTGCCTACAACCTTATAATCCTTCAATTGTTGTCTGAGCCAAAGAATATGTGCACAACAGCTTCCTGCGGCCATGTATTCAGCTTCAGTAGTACTGGTTGCTACTGAGGTCTGTTTCTTTGAAAACCAAGATATCAGTTTACTTCCAAGAAATTGACAAGTTTCTGTAGTAGACTTCCTGTCAATTCTACAACCACCATAATCAGCATTTGAATAATCAGTTAATTCAAGGTTATCATCAGCTGGATACCATAATCCTCTACTTGCTGTGCCTTTAATATATCTCAGAATCTTTTTGGCAGCTTCCATGTGACTTGCTTTAGGATTAGCTTGGTATCTTGCACATATCCCAACAGCAAAAGTAATATCAGGCCTACTGGCTGTGAGATATAACAATGATCCAATGATCCCTCTATAATCATTGTGATTTACTGACTTGCCTTCAGGATCAGGATCCATTTTGTAGTTAGTATTCATAGGAATTCTAACTGCATTGCAATTTTGTACACCATACTTAGCAATCAGATCTCTGGTGTACTTTGCCTGATTGATGAATATTCCTTCTTTGGATTGCTTGACTTGGAGTCCTAGAAAGAAATTCATCTCCCCCATCATTGACATCTCAAACTTTCCTTTCATCAGAGTAGAGAACTTCTCACACATCTGATGATTTGGAGATCCAAATATGATATCATCCACATAAATCTGAACTAGTAAGATATCCTTCCCATCTTCTATCCTGAACAAGGTTCTATCAACAGTTCCTTTGGTAAAACCATGGTCAGTAAGAAATTGAGAAAGTGTATCATACCATGCTCTGGGTGCTTGCTTCGGACCATACAAGGCTTTCCTGAGCCTGTAAACTTGGTCATTCTGTCTAAAACCAGGAGGTTGTTCCACATAAACCTCTTCTTTAAGCACACCATTTAGAAATGCACTTTTCACATCCATCTGATAGACTGTGAATTTCATGTGAGCAGCATATGCAAGAAACAATCTGATGGCTTCTAGTCTTGCAACAGGTGCAAAGGTTTCATCATAGTCCAAGTCTTCTTCTTGGGAATAACCTTGTGCAACTAGCCTTTCCTTGTTTCTTACAATGTTGTTATTTTCATCTCTCTTGTTCTTGAACACCCACTTAGTTCCAATCACATTGTGTCTCTTAGGTCTGTCCACTAGCTCCCAAACTTCATTTCTTGTAAACTGATTCAGCTCTTCTTGTATAGCAGTAATCCAGAATGAATCCTGAAGAGCTTCGTCAATCTCAGTTGGTTCTTTTTCAGATAGGAAGCAGCAGAATAAAGCACTTTCACCATGGAACTTTCTTGTTCTAACATCTTCTGATAGATCACCCACAATCTGACTTGAGGGATGACTATCTAACCACTTTCTCCTGGATGTTCCCCCTTCAGTAGTATCCTCAACATCAGAAATGTTAGGTTCAGGTAATTCATTAAACTCAGGGAACAACCGAAAATGAGAGAGAGAATCATCTTCCTCAGGGGAATTTTCATTTAGAACATTGTCATGGACATTTGTTCCCCCTTGGTTGATAGATTCAGAGTTTGCCTCAGCTGTGACCACATCTTCATCGGCATTACATACCTGAGTCTGAACTAGAGATTGTTCAGATTGGTCAGCTTCAGTGTGTTGGCTTTCCTTCAGTGGAGAATTATCATCCTGAGTTTCTGTTGGAAAAATAGGGGTGCCCGAATCTATTCGAGGTGTATTTAAATACATATTTAAATTAATTAATTAATTACTAACATGAATTAATCCTAAACCAATTCAACATAATAATTAATAAGCAAATAAACAACATGCGTACACATAATCCACGTAAATCCTAAGCATGCGGAATCTAGGAGTTACGAGATTACATACCTCTTGTAGAGACAACCGCTGAGATGATGGATCAACCCAAAACTCTTTCTCAAATATGTCCCAAGTCCACGAACGTAATCCGGTGGGAGGATTGTCAACGAATGATTTTAATTTAAAGGAGAAAATAAAATTATTTTGCAACCACCTTTGTGGATTTCTAATTGTTTCCAACACATGAAATTGCATTGAGGATGAAAAATTCATCCCTTATTTATAGAGCAAGGGGGGACGAAAATTTAGGTTAATTGGGCATTGGGAAATTTCCTTGATTCTTCCTCAACATACAATCTAGAATATATCCAATATATTATATTTCCCAAAATATCTCCCAACAAAATCTTCTCATCCTTCCTTGTCTTGCATTATTTTCGAAAATATCACAAAATAGGGAAGAAATAAGATCTTTTTCCTTTCTTGAATTTATGGGATAAACTTGTATCTCAAGAATACTTATTCCATAAAATCTTTCCAAGAAAATCAAGAAAAAAACTTTTCTCTCTCCTACTCATATTTTTCGAAAATAATTAGGAAAAATAAGCAAAATATTTTCTTCTCCTTTTCATTAATTGGACTTTAATTTGGGCTATTTGAGGGGCCTTTAGGAGAATTAAGATTGGACCTTCAATGGGCTATGTGTTGGAGTTATACTGGAAAATATGTTTTTACTTTGTATAACCAAACTGAATTTCTGTCTTAATTACTGAAATAAATTATTTATCACTGATGCTTTAAATATCATTGAAGGTTACATATATTTACTGCATAATTGTTCAATAAACAGTACATGTTACATTGTAGTTAATTTAGTGATACCAGATCACATAAGATTAAATTAACAGTCCCTTGTAACTAAAAGTACGCAGT
Source organism: Stenogyne calaminthoides (assembly GCA_037126765.1). Taxonomy (NCBI): domain Eukaryota; kingdom Viridiplantae; phylum Streptophyta; class Magnoliopsida; order Lamiales; family Lamiaceae; genus Stenogyne; species Stenogyne calaminthoides. The sequence continues at coordinate 11,177,176 of JBBCBC010000002.1, read as the reverse complement.
TCACGTCCTAGATGGAAATGAACAATCCATCGTGAAAGGTTGAAGTGTAAGGCTCAGATTGGCTTGTCTTGACCAAGAGATTACACTAGTGCATGACTGATGCATTGAATAGGACCTACATGAGGATAAATTCTTCAGCACTGAATTAGGAAGAATTAGACCTCAGTGGTTCGTTATTTCTTAATCTTCGTCCCTTAAATAGGATCGTGTGTGGTTAGTAATTATTGCTTTGACTTATGACGGGTAGAGAATCAATGAGATTCAATACTTTATATCTTGGGCAATATTATTTGGTCACATGCGATTGCTAAGATTTAATCTGAAGAATCGTAAATGCGAAAGTACACTTGTTTGATTTGCCCTAGGGGAGGTTCATAAGATTTATCATACCAAATCTTGCAAGTGGAATTAGTTTCTGTATGGATAATAATGTTGAACCTTTCCTTGATTAATGACAAAAGATATTAATTAATGAAAAGCTATTTTGGTGGCTTGAATTAATTAATGGGCTAGATAATCTTAAACACGGAAATAATAACAGGGAGCCATATTAATAAAGAATATGGGTTAAGATGGATAGTGCAATATTAATTATGTAGTGTGATTAATTAATATTTATGGGCTTGAATAATATTGTGGCTCAATATTAGATATTCAAAGTTCATTAGAAGATCCAATCTTAATTCTCCTAAAGGCCCCTCAAGTAGCCTAAAAATAAAGTCCAATAACTGAAAAAAAGGTGTTTAAAATTAAATAAAATATTGTTGCCTATTTTTCCTATTTTTTCGAAAATAGATAAATAAAAGAGGGAGAAAGATTTTCTTTGAATTTTGTTATGGAATGAGGATAAGTATTCTTGGAATACAAGTTTATCTCATTAAATTCAAGAAATCTCCCACTTGGCTATTTATCTTGTAATTTTCGAAAATAATGAAGAAAACAAGGAAGGAAAGATTTTCTTGATTTTTCTTGAAAATATATTATGAAAGATATGTATTCTTGTAATACAAGAATATCTCATAGATTCAAGAAGATCCCAATCTTGGAAATCTTGGACCTTATTTTTGAAAATATCCATAACAAGAGGAAGTGGGATTTTTGTGGAATATTTTAAATATGGAGAAAAGAATATATGAGATATATTCAAGATTTCTTGAAGATCAAGAAAAAAAAATTCCCATCTTTATTTCCACCAAAAATTTCGACCACCCCCTCATTATAAATAGGGGAAGAATGTTTCATCCCCAGGATAGCACGAAAAATTGGTGTTTCAGAAAAATATCAGCGTTGATAAAATTTCAAATATTTTGAAACGTCGACAGATTGTGTATTTTCGAAAAACTTCAATTGTGAGTGTGCAATTCCATGTGCTGGAAAAATTAGAAATTCACAAAGGTGGTGCAACATAATTTTATTTTTCCTTTTGTTAAATTGTTCGCGAGTTCCTACCACCGGATTGTTGAACAAGGATAAGGGAATACTTGAGAAGGCTTTTTGGTGTGTTCGTGTGAACGGGATCCATCTTCTTAACCGGTGTCACTCCGAGAGGTTAGTTCACGTAAGCCCGTAGTAATTCCGCATGCGTAGGATTTATGTGAACTATTTACATGCATGATTGGTTGTTGAATTATTATTTGAATTAATATAGGATTAATTCATGCTAGTAATAATTGTTAGAATTAAATTTGTATTTAAATATTCATCCCGAATAGATCCGGGCAATTAATTCCCCAACACTATGAAACTTTAATATTTAGCCAAAATATTATTCAAGCCCATTAATATTAATTTACTCCACTATAAAATTAATATTGATCTGTCCATATTAACCCACATTACGACTTCACAATAATATGGCTCCCGGTCATTATTTCCCGCGTTTAAGATTATCTTAGTCCATTAATTAATTAAGTCACTTAACAGACTTTATATTAATTAATATCTTTGTCATTGGAGTAAAGACAACTCAACATTATTATCCATACCGGAAATAAATTTCCACTTGCAAGATTTGGTATGATAAAGATTATGAGCCCACCAAGGGGACAAATAGAGCAAGTCGTACTTGCATGCGATTCTCCGTATTAAATCTTAGCAATCGTCATGTAATCAATAATATTGCCCAAGATACAAGGTATCAAATCGCATTGATTCTCTTCCCATCATAAGTCAAAGCAATAGTTATTAATTTCACATGATCCTATTTAAGGGACGAAGATTAAGAAATAACGAACCACTGAGGTCTAATTCTTGTATATTTAGTACCGAAGAATTTGTCCTCCTGTAGGTCCTATTCAGTGCATTATAATGCACTAGTGTAATCTCTTAGTCAAGACAAGCCAATCCGAGCCTTACACTTCAACCTTTCATGATGGATTGTTCATTTCCATCTAGGTTGTGAATTTGTACTTAGTCACGAGGAACTGTTAATTTGATCTTCTGTGATCTGGTATCACCAAATTAACTACAACGTAACACGTACTTACTTATTGAATAGGTATGCAGTAAATATATATAACATTCATTCATATTTAATGCAACATGTGATTAATCATTTATTTCAGTAAATAAATAAGAAATTCAGTTTGGTTATACAAAGTAAAAAGCATACTTTTCAGTATAACCCCAACAATCTCCCACTTATACTCAAAGTCTGCTTTTAAGTATACTACAACATGTCTCGTGTTCTATATGACATCTAATGTCACCTACACGAACCTAATAATATTTCTCTCACTTATACTCAAAGCAGATTGGCAACGGTGTTGACACCAATTCCTTCCACATGTCTCTCTTTGTGAATGGATCTGCTAGGTTGTCTTCGGACGCTATCTTTGCCACCTCTATGTCTCCTCTCTTTAATGATTTCTCGTATAAGATAGTATTTTCTTTCTATGTGTTTGCTGGCCTTGTGGGCTCTCGATTCCCTAGAATTTGCAACTGCTCCGGCATTATCACAGTAAACCGTGATCGTGATGGGCAAATGCGGAACGACGTCCAAGTCCACCAGAAAGTTCTTGAGTCAAACAGCTTCTTTCGCTGCTTCACAAGCAGCTACATATTTGGCTTCCATGGTAGAATCGACGATGCATTTCTGCTTAACGCTTCCCCATGTCATGACTCCTCCCCCATGCAAAACACACTACCCGAGGTTGACTTTCTGGAGTCTATGTCTGATTGGAAATCTGAGTCTGTGTAACCGATGGGGATTAGACTGTCTGATTGATAAACTAACATTCTGTCCCGTGTCCTCTTCAGATACTTCAGAATGTTCTTAACTGCAGTCCAATGCTCTTTCCCAGGGTTACTTTGATATCTTGCCACCATGCCTACGGCTAAGCAGATATCCGGTCTCGTGTACAACATTGCATACATGAGGCTTCCTATAGCCGAAGCAAAAGGAATGCCCTTCATGTCATCTATTTCCTTTTGTGTCTTTGGACACATCTCCTTGGATAGATGGATTTCGTGTCTTGCATGCTGAATCGCTTCTTTGGACAAAGCCTTTCTTGGAATCTTGCATGCTGAATCGCTTCAAAACAGTGTCAATATATGAGGCTTGCGAAAGCCCGATCATTCTTTTCCTGTGATCTCGAGTGATCTTGATCCCTAGGATGTGACCGGCTTCCCCTAAGTCCTTCATATCAAATTGTTTTGACAGCCATGCCCTTACGTCTGACAACATCTTTACATCGTTCCCGATGAGCAGAATGTTGTCTACGTATAGTACTAAGAATACCAAGGCAGTTCCATCACGCTTTTTATAGACACAACTTTTGAAATTATTTTGATCAAAACAGTAGGATTTTATAACTTGAATCAAAACACTGATTCCAAGCACGAGATGCTTGCTTTAGCCCATAAATGGACTTCTTTAGCTTGCAAACCAGATGCTCTTGGGATTTTTCAATGAAGCCTTCGGGTTGTTGCATATAGATCTCTTCGTCAAGACTTCCATTAAGGAAAGCGGTCTTGACATCCATTATCCAGATCTCAAAGTCTAGATGCGCAGCAATCGACAAGAGAATGCAGATGGACTTGAGCATGTCTACGGGCGAAAAGGTTTCCTCATAGTCGATCCCTTCTTTCGGAATATACCCTTTCGCCACGAGTCTCTCTTTAAAGGTTTCAACCTTTCCGTCCGGTCCCCTTTTTCTCTTGTATACCCACTTGCATCGAATGAGTTTTACCCCACTAAGTGGTTTGACTAGCTCCTACACTTTATTGTCATCCATTGAACCCATTTCGGCTTCCATTGAGCTTTGCCAAGAAGTTGCATCCTTATCTTGGATCGCCTCGTTGTAGGACCATGGATCTGATTCTTCTCCTGAGATCAAGTCCGAGGACTCTCCTATTCCCAAGAATCGCTCGGGCTGCTTAACAACCCTCCCACTACGACGAGGTTCTGGTTGTGTAGGTGTGATGCTTGGTATGTCATCTTGTACAGTTGGCAATGGAGTTGGCCCCCTAAGTTCTTCTAAGGTAATCTCGCTTCTAGGTTTTTTATCGTTCATATAGTCTTCTTCCAAAAATCTAAAGTGCGTACTAATTACGACCTTTTGATCTTCGGGACCATAGAACATGCATCCCTTAGTTCCTTTGGGGTACCCTATAAACAACCTTAATTCCGAACGTGCATCCAATTTACCAACTTCCTTATCCAACACGTATGTCGGACACCCCCAGATCCTCATGTGTCCTAAGCTGGGCTTGCGCCCCGTCCACAATTCCCTAGAGGTTTTGGGAACCGATTTGGATGGCACTAAGTTCAGAATATAAGTTGTTGCTTGCAAGGCATAACCCCAGAACGATTTTGGTAAATCCGCATAACTCATCATTGACCTTACCATTTCTAGAAGTGTTCTGTTTCTTCGTTCTGCAACCCGTTTTGTTGAGGGGTATTGAGTGCAGTCAACTGGGATGCAATCCCTTCATCCGACAGGTAGTTCAAGGATTCATCACTGAGGTATTCGCCTCTATGATCAGATCGTAGAAACTTGATACTCTTTTCCTTATGATTCTCTGCTTGAGCCTTAAATTCTTTGAATTTATCAAAGGTCTCAGATTTATGCTTCATTAGGAAAACGTATCCATAGCGTGAGTAATCATCGATAAATGTAACAAAATACTCGTAGCTACCTCTTGCTTTGATTTGCATTGGACCACATACATCGGTGTGAACGATCTCCAACACTTCTTTAGCTCTAAGCCCCTTGGCTCCAAATGCCCCCTTGGTCATCTTACCCTCCAAGCATGATTCACAAGTTGGAAATGGTTCAATCAAGAGAGACTCCAATGAACCATCTTGGACCAACCTTTGGATCATTTTCGGGTTAATATGACCTAATCTTAGGTGCCAAAGAAGTGTCTCGTTCATATTAGTTGAACGTTTCCTTTTATTACTTGAAACAGTAGATGTGTTATAGGATGCATTCTGTGAGTGATGTGCACAATTAATAATATAGAGATTGTTCCGTAAAGTTTCATGACAGATAACCACATCGTTACAAAAAAAGTAACATGTTTATTAAAACGAACAGAATATCCATCAGCAAATAGTTTTGAAACAGAAATTAGGTTTTTGAGAAAAACAGGAACATAAAGAACATCTCTTAAAATTAAACTCCTGTCTTCAAAAGACAGGTGCACGCCTCTCACTGCTTCAGCTGCCACTCTTGTAGCATCGCCTAGCGTGACGAGGATCTTTCTCTCACTAAGTTGTCGGGTCCGCTTGAACCCCTGTAATGTGAAACAGACATGATCAGTGGATCCCGTATCCATTACCCACGAGTGGGTAGCATACGCCGCTAAACAAGTTTCAACAACTAGTGCGTGAGAATTACCTTTCTTTCCATTCCTTTTCGGTTTGGAACAGGCTGACCTCCAATGTCCCTTTTCACCGCAGTTAAAACACTTCCCCTTGGACAGTTTCTTTACTCCTCCCTCCCTCTTCACCTTCCCTTTACCCTTGGCAACACTTGAGTTAGCTTCACTGTTGGGATATTTTAGTTTTGATGAATTATGCCAAAACATTATCAACTTATGTTTTTGAAGCTAATCTACAGATAACAAGTTAAGGGGGAACGAGAGAACAAATTGAGGGGGAACTCACGAAATCAAAAGAAGATGATCGAGATCAGACGAGGCTGCAGACGAGACTGATCGAGATCAGATTAGTAAGATGAGTTCCGGAGTTAACTGATGAGCTGTGCAAAATCAGAAGTGAAGAAAAGCTAAAGCCAACAAATCAGAAGAGAAGGTTGCAGATCAGAAGAGGAGCAGATGAGACTGATCAAGATCAGACGTGATCGAGATTAGATATGAAGAGGAGCAGATGAGACTGATCGAGATCAGACGTGATCGAGATCAGATATGATAATCTGATATGCTAACCTGATGCAGATGACCTGATGCTATCCTGAGATCATCCTGAAGATATGTTGATCTGATCAGTCGAGCTGATCAGATCAGGAAAGAAGAAATCAGATAGCCTGAGTCAATGTGACCTGAGGGTCAAGCTGTTTGAATTCAGAAGAGCTGAACTCAGTAAGCCTGAGTGTCAGTATGCTTGATCAGACAAGGTCCGCTCAAGAGAAGTCTGTTGAATCAAGAAACCTTAAGGCACAGATAACCTGAAGGCTCAGATAAACTGAAGGCTCAGATGCTCAGATAACCTGAAGGCTCAGATGCTCAGATAACCTGAAGGATCAGATAACCTGAAAGATCAGATAGAACTGAAGATCCTGAGACTCAGACGATCCTGAAGAATATAGCCGTTAGAATCAGCTGACGTGGGTCAATGAGAGGAAGACGACAAGCCTGAAAAAGCTGCAAAAAGCTACAGAATAGTATGGATTTGAATGTGATTCTCTCCAACTGTAACATTCAAATCCACACTATAAATACAAGTTCTTCCTTCATTATTCGGGTGGAAGTGTGGAGAATGTGGCAAACAATGCTATAGAGCTAAGTAGACATATACTCAAGCATTCCCACCATAGAACACAGAGCAAGAAATACACGCATATATTCAAGAGTGTTCTACCCTAGATCTAAGCACAAATGTAATATCCTAAGCTTAGAGAGATTTTCCCATCCTTAGCATTGAGGCTAAACAAATGTAAGGGAAAATCTCAACCTAGTTGGAAACCAAACAAATCTTTACCCAAACCCAAAAGTTAGGTTAAGGTTGTTACCACAAGATTTCAGACTAGGGATTCTAGTTTCTAATTTCTGGGATCGGTTGAGTGTGAACTCGGTAAACATCTAGCAATCCCGAAAGGGAGGGTAGGCAATCCCGAGAGGGAGATAAGTCCCGTTTGAGTGTGAACTCGGTAAACATCTAGCAATCCCAAAATGGAGGGTAGGCAATCCCGTGAGGGAGATAAGTCCCGTTGGTTAAGTTGGTTAAGTAGGTGCCCCTGTGTTAAGGCAAGAGTGGATGTAGGACGGGTTTCGTCCGAACCACTATAAAATCTTGTGTGTTCTTTACTGCTTTATGTTCTTACTTGTCATATGCATTTGATTATAAGCAAAACAACACACATGTTCTTAAAAGCGAAAAATTATGAATCACTCTGCCCTCACCCCTATTTTATATGCATTACACAAGTCTTCCGCACGCGCAAATGGGTTTTCGACATAAAAATCGGGACCATCATTCACTTTTGGCCTTCTTCTTCTTCTTACCTCCTTTTGGCCTAGAAGAGGAAGATGGACCAGCTGCCGCTAAGGCTTGGCTGCTCTCTCCTAATATTCCTTCAGCCGAGACTAGAGCTTGTAGCAGATCAGGCAAGGAGAACTTCTGATTGTTCATTTGGTAGTTGAGCCTGAACTGCTCAAAGCTTTTGGGCAGGGAATAGAGTATGAAATCGATCAGGGTCTCGATATCATATTCAGCACCAAGTACCTCAAGTTTGTTAAGGTGAGCCATCATCTGGAGAACGTGTTCCCTTACGGGCGTTCCCTCCACCATTTTCATTGAGAGCATGTCTCTCATGGTGATTTGGTGAGCCACACGGTTCTGATGTTGGAACATCGCTTTAAGATTGACCATGATGCCTGCAGCAGTTTCAACTTTTTGGTGCTGGTGTTGCAACACATCTGACATAGAAGCCAAGATGGTACACTTTGCCATTTCGTTGGAACGCTCCCAGTCAGGATACTCTTTCTTTTCCGTTTTACTAGACTCATCAGTTGGCTTTTCTGGTTTGGGTATAGTAAGAACCCAGTTGTGATGTTGTGCGGTGAGGACAATAGTAAGTTTTCAATACCAATCAACAAAGTTTTCTCCAGTAAGCAAATTATCTTTCAGTATATTGAACAGTGGATTAAAAGGTTGCGACATGATGATACTGAAAATAAACATACATCTTGTGTCAATATCCAGATCAACACAAAGAAAATAACATAATTCGATCACATGATTCATATTGAAATCTCAAAAAAAATATGAACATGCATCAGCCAACATCTCAAAACAGTTTTAAATGGGCCTCTTGGGAGGGTCATCATTTAAATCACATTCAAGCAGGTTACAAACAAGAACAGTTACAAACCTTTAATTAAAAGAAAATTAATTAATAGTTGACTCCCACTTGACCAATACAAAATTGACAGGGACTTCGGCGAAGTATATGCATATCAATTTTGTACCTAAGTAATAGCCATGATTAAATACAGAATTACTACTTCGTTTTGATCGAGCCTCTTGGGAGGGTCATCATCGCCACTAATAATAATTCACAATCATCATTTTGAGAATTTATTCATGTGAAAGCTTTCTTTTGGCCGTCCCTTAGGGGAATTTCTCCAAAAGATTTCACAAATAAATAAATCATGGAGGTCAAAATTTAATTCGATTCAAAACCGAATTAATTGTTTAAAAACATACTTAGTAATTTTTGAATTTGAGATTTTTTGTTGGGAAATTCTCATGCAAACACATTTAAACAAATTAAATAAAGCATAAGAAAATACAACAATAAATCAAGCAAAGCAGAAAAATAAACATATTGGGCACAAATTATCCGACTGTCATGGTTTGATTTTTCTTGGCTTAATTTTGAAGAAACGCCAGATTGAATTTCTCCAACTCGTTCGTCTCAAAAGAAAATTACGTCACGAATCGCCATGCCAAGTAGCACGCAGCCGGGATGCACGCCCGCATCCGACCGCCCCTTAATTTGAGTGACCACGCCTTCGCGCCTAGGCATTAACGACACATTGCCTCAAGACGGCTTGGCGACCTCTAGAAGCCGCAGACGGCCTCGGCAAGAAATTTCTAGCGCGCCATAGGCGCCGATCGTCGTCACCACAAGATCAAGACTTTGCCGACCTCGCCTCGGCCGCCAGAAGACGGTGTCAAGACGTGCCCGTGCCCATGCGCACCGCCAGTCCATGCTCGCGCTCATCCAGGCCGACCCCGCCTAGCACCGTGAGCCATGCCCGCGCGATGCACATCGCCTGCGTACGGTTCCGGGTCTGTTTCAACTCCTCGTTTCCGTCTTCATCTTCGATCAGGTTACAATTTATTTAACGAGATAATAAATACACCTTAAATCTAGACTAGTCTATTACATTGAACAAATCAAATAGCCTAATCTAGTCGTGTATTTTCTCACGAGAAAAACAAATTTGAACGAGTCAAATTAAAATCATTCATACGCATGAAAATTAAAACACATTAAATACCATGACAATTGGATACCTGCAAAACATATCTAACAATTCTACTATCCAATTTTTAATAAAATTTAATGGCCAACATAATTTAAATAACAATTTAAATACAGAGCTCGAAACCGAGGCTCTGATACCAGTTGTTGGGAAAATAGGGGTGCCCGAATCTATTCGAGGTGTATTTAAATACATATTTAAATTAATTAATTAATTACTAACATGAATTAATCCTAAACCAATTCAACATAATAATTAATAAGCAAATAAACAACATGCGTACACATAATCCACGTAAATCCTAAACATGCAGAATCTAGGAGTTACGAGATTACATACCTCTTGTAGAGACAACCGTTGAGACGATGGATCAACCCAAAGTGCCTTCTCAAATATGTCCCAAGTCCATGAACGTAATCCGGTGGGAGGATTGTCAACGAACGATTTTAATTTAAAGGAGAAAATAAAATTATTTTGCCACCACCTTTGTGGATTTCTAATTTTTCCAACACATGGAATTGCATTGGGGATGAAAAATTCATCCCCTATATATAATTTATAGAGCAAGGGGGGTGGGGGGGGGACGAAAATATAGGTTAATTGGGCATTGGGAAATTTTCTTGCTTCTTCCTCAAGATACAATCTATAATATATCCAATATATTCTATTTCCCAAAATATCTCCAAACAAAATCTTCTCCTCCTTCCTTGTCTTGCATTATTTTCGAAAATGTCACAAAATAGGGAAGAAATAAGATCTTTTTCCTTTCTTGAATTTATGGGATAAACTTGTATCTCAAGAATACTTATTCCATAAAATCTTTCCAAGAAAATCAAGAAAAAATCTTTTCTCTCTCCTACTCATATTTTTTTTAAATAATTGGGAAAAATAGGCAAAATATTTTCTTCTCCTTCTCATTAATTGGACTTTAATTTGGGCTATTTGAGGGCCTTTAGGAGAATTAAGATTGGACCTTCAATGGGCTATGAAACTGTAATATTTAGCCAAAATATTATTTAAGCCAATTAATATTAATTTACTCCACTATAAAATTAATATTGAACTATCCATCTTAACCCACATTACGACTTCACAATAATATGGCTCCCGGTCATTATTTCCCGGGTTTAAGATTATCTTAGTCCATTAATTAATTAAGTCACTGAACAGACTTTATATTAATTAATATCTTTGTCCTTGGAGTAAAGGCAACTCAACATTATTATTCATACCGGAAATAAATTTCCGCTTGCAAGATTTGGTATGATAAAGATTATGAGCCCACCAAGGGGACAAATCAAGTAAGTCGTACTTGCACGCGATTCTCCGTATTAAATCTTAGCAATCGTCATGTAATCAATAATATTGCCCAAGATACAAGGTATCGAATCACATTGATTCTCTTCCCATCATAAGTCAAAGCAATAGTTATTAATTTCACACGATCCTATTTAAGGGACGAAGATTAAGAAATAACGAACCACTGAGGTTTAATTCTTGTATATTCAGTACCGAAGAATTTGTCCTCCTGTAGGTCCTATTCAGCGCATTATAATGCACTAGTGTAATCTCTTAGTCAAGACAAGCCAATCTGAGCCTTACACTTCAACCTTTCATGATGGATTGTTTATTTTCATCTAGGTTGTGAATTTGTACTTAGTCACGAGGAACTGTTAATTTGATCTTCTGTGATCTGGTATCACCAAATTAACTGCAACGTAACACATACTTACTTATTGAACAGGTATGCAGTAAATATATATAACATTCATTCATATTTAATTCAATATGTGATTAATCATTTATTTCAGTAAATAAATAAGAAATTCAGTTTGGTTATATAAAGTAAAAAGCATACTTTTCAGTATAACCCCAAAAGTTTCACCAGCCTGAGTATTTCCATCCTGAACATCTTTGTCTGAGTCTGACTCACTCCATTCATAAAACATGATGGACTTCTTCTTTTCAGGCTTAGAGGATGTTTTATCAGTTTTCTTTAGACTAAGTCTGGTGATCCTCTTGTCAGATCTCCTGAGTCATGTTCCTGTTTCTTTTGAACACAAGTAGATTCATCAAAAATAACATGAGGTGTTTCTTCCACAATAAGGGTCCTACAGTTGTAAACTCTGAAGGCTTTACTGACTTCAGAATATCCTAAGAATATCCCTTCATCAGCTTTGCTATCAAAAGTTTTCAACTGATCTTTACCATTATTGTGTATGAAACACTTACAACCAAACACACGAAAGAAAGAGATAAGAGGCTTCCTTTCATTCCACAGCTCATAAGGTGTTTTTCCTTAATTCTTTGTAAGCATGGATCTGTTCTGAGAGTAGCATGCAGTGTTGATAGCTTTAGCCCAAAATCTCTTAGGAATGTTAGCTTCAACAATCATTGTTCTTGCAGTTTCTTTCAGTGTCCTATTTCTTCTCTCAGCAACACCATTCTGTTGTGGGGTCCTTGCAGCTGATGTTTCATGATATATTCCATTTGCTGCACAATAATCAGATATAATATGGTTGATAAATTCAGTGCCTTTATCTGATCTGATTTTGACCACACTCAGATTCTTTTCAATACTGAGTCTTTTCAGTAATTCATGCAGTTTTGTCTGAGTCTCTTTCTTACTGAGTAAGAATATAACCCATGTGTATCTAGAGTAGTCATCAACTACCACAAGTGTGTATTTCCTGCCATTAGTGCTCACAGGTGTTACTGGACCAAATAGATCCATATGTAACAGTTGCAGTATTCTGTCAATAGAAACATCTACTTTGCTTTTGAATGATGCTTTGATTTGTTTTCCTTTCTGACAAGCATCACAAGTGTTAATCTTGCAAGTTTGTTCAGGGTTTTGAAGTTCAAGTGATTCAGCCTTTTGTGCCATAACCAACTGGTATCAACAGAACTTCTTGCAACTAAACATGTATCTTTAGGAGATAATCTCCAATCAGCAAAATACACATTCCCTTTTCTAGTACCAGTCAGTAGTATTTGTTGTGAAGCATTGTCTTTCACATAACATAAGTTCTTTGAGAACTCAACACTGAATCCCTTATCACAAAATTGACTGAAAGAAAACAGGTTATGCTTTAAACCAGAAACATATGATACACCATGGATATGAACAGAATCAACTTTAAGAGTTCCATATCCTTCAGTCTGTCCTTTGGAATTGTCTCCAAAAGTAATCTGAGGGCCTTTTAGCTCAACATAGTCAGTGAGTATTTGTTTATATCCTGTCATGTGCCTTGAACATCCACTGTCCAGATACCATGCAGCATGAGCCATTTCACTTCCACTCATCAGGGCTATGTTGTCTTCATTCAGCTCAGTGCCCTTCTCCTTCACCTAAAAACCAGATCAGGTCTTAGGTACCCATTTGATGTAGGGTTCTACCAGGTTAGCTGTACCTTTTGGAACCCAAATCTGTCTGCCAACTCTAATTACTTTAGAGTGGCTGATTTATCTTCCATAAACATCTACATACACATTCACCACCCTAGGTGCCTTGATAGTATCCTGTGTATGAGTGCCAGCCTTAGCATGAACATGAGTCTTAGAGTTCTTCTTGAGTTCAGGCCTCTTGTTCCAACACTTTGGCCTTGGTGCAGCTTGTCTATATCTCTGTTGACTTGGGTTCAGGAAACCTTTACCCTTAGGCAAGTGGGGTTTAGGTTGCCTGTACTAAAATTGTGGTCTTTCAGTATCCTGAGGACTTGGTCTCTTCAGTTGAGAATATCTCTGCTGAGTGTTTCTCTTCAGAGGATTCCTCTAATGGTTCAGTGCAGATTTCTTCAGGTTGGTACTCTTAGCCTGAGGTTTCGAAGTACTGGCCCGAGGATTCCCTACTGAGTGTTCAGGTTTTCTAGCCTTTATCTGAGGTTTGGGCTTTCCTTCCTGAACCTTCAGGTTTACCGAAACCATATGTCATTTACCCTTGTCTAAAACATGGGGTTGTTCTTCAATAAGAAGATCAGTATGAACCGCCGATTTAATAAAGATAGTCTTAGTACTATTAGATGAAGTAACATTCAGAAGACCTTGTGAGGTTCCCCCTAGATTATATCCCAATCCAGCCTTTATAGTTGCAGGTCTTTGATAACTCTGAATTTCATCTATTGCTTTAGATGCAGAATTCAATAGAGATACCTTTCTCCGCAAGCTATCCTCACTTTTCTTTAGAGTTTCATATTTCTCAAAGAGGTCATTGTTGGGATATTTTAGTTTTGATGAATTATGCCAAAACATTATCAACTTGTGTTATTGAAGCTAATTTACAGATAACAAGTTGAGAGGGAACGAGAGAACAAGTTAAGGGGGAACTCACGAAATTAGAAGAAGATGATCGAGATCAGACGAGACTAATCGAGATCAGATGAGTTAGATGAGTTCCGAGTTAAACTGATGAGCTGTGCAAAATCAGAAGAGAAGAAAAGCTAAGCACCGATCGTAAAAAAGAAACCGACCGTAAGATCGTAAGAGAAGGTTGCAGATCAGAAGAGGAGCAGATGAGACTGATCAAGATCAGACGAGATCAAGATCAGATATGAAGAGGAGCAGATGAGACTGATCAAGATTAGACGTGATCGAGATCAGATATGATAAACTGATATGCTAACCTGATGTAATCGAATTCGATGCTATCCCTCGATATGTTGATTCGAAGATGTGTTGATCCGATCAACGAAATGCTCAGATCGTGCAAAGAAGAAATCGATAGCCTCAAGAAGTAAAAGTGATCGGAGGCTCAAGAAGTAAAAGTGACTCGAGGGTCGATGTCCGAATCAGAAGAGTCAACTCAAGAAGCCCGAGTGTCAAGATGCCCGACGGATAAAGGTCCATCAAGAAAAGTCTCGTCAATCAAGGAACCTCAAGGCTCGATAAACTCAAGGCTCGATAAACTTGAAGGCTCAGATAAAATCAAGGCTCGGGATAAACTCAAGATCCTGAGACTCAGAAGAAACTGAAGATTATAGCCGTTAGAATTCAGCTGACGTGGACCAATGAGAGGAAGACAACAAGCCTGAAAAAAGCTGCAAAAAGCTATAGAATAGTATGAATTTGAATGTGACTCCATCCAACGGTAACATTCAAATCCACACTATAAATACAAGTTCTTCCTTCATTATTTAGTGTAAAAGTGTATGAAATGCGTGAAAAACACCATTGAAGCTACATAGCCAAATCATCTAGCATTTCCACCATAGAACACTGAGCAAGAAATACACGCATATATTCAAGAAAGTTCTACCCTAGATCTAAGCACAAATGTAATATCCTAAGCATAGAGAGATTTTCCCATCCTTAGCATTGAGGCTAAACAAATGTAAGGGAAAATCTCAACCTAGTTGGAAACCAAACAAACCTTACCCAAATCAGTTGGTCGGATAAGTTTGTAGGTGAATGTGAACTCGATAAACATCTAGCAATCCCGAAAGGGAGGGTAGGTGATCCCGTGAGGGTGATAAGTCCCGTTTGAGTGTGAACTCGGTAAACATCTGTTGGGTGTTGGACTAACACGTTAAACTAAGTCCAGTTGGTTAAGTCGGTTAAGTTGGTGCCCCATGAAGGGAAGAGTGGATGTAGGACGAGTTGTCCGAACCATTATCAAATTGTGTGTTCTTTACTGCTTTGTATTTATACTTGTCATATGCATTCAATTAAGCAAAACACACATGTTCGTAAAAGCAAAAGCAAAGATTTGGAATCACTCTGCCCTCACCCCTGTTTTATATGCATTACATGGTATTTTCCGCGCACATGGGTTTTCCAAAATCGAGTCCTACAATTGGTATTAATCAGAGCGGGAGTTCAAAAGGTTCACAAGCTTTCAAATTGACCACTTGAACTGATATATTTTTAAAACCCCATTTCTGAACTGATACCAACAATTGGTATCAGAGCAGGAGTTCTAAAGTTCACTGATTTCAAAGTGACAACCTGAACTGATCTATTTTAAAACCCCGTTTCTGTAAAAGTGCATACATTTTAATGTTTTGGCGTCATTATCAAAAAGGGGGAAATCGTTGGGATATTTTAGTTTTGATGAATTATGCCAAAACATTATCAACTTGTGTTATTGAAGCTAATTTACAGATAACAAGTTGAGAGGGAACGAGAGAACAAGTTAAGGGGGAACTCACGAAATCAGAAGAAGATGATCAAGATCAGACGAGACTAATCGAGATCAGATGAGTTAGATGAGTTCCGAGTTAAACTGATGAGCTGTGCAAAATCAGAAGAGAAGAAAAGCTAAGCCAGCTGATCAGAAAGAAACTGACCAGAAGATCAGAAGAGAAGGTTGCAGATCAGAAGAGGAGCAGATGAGACTGATCAAGATCAGACGAGATCAAGATCAGATATGAAGAGGAGCAGATGAGACTGATCAAGATTAGACGTGATCGAGATCAGATATGATAAACTGATATGCTAACCTGATGTACTGACCTGATGCTATCCTGATATGTTGATCTGAAGATGTGTTGATCCGATCGGTCGGATGATCGTGCAAAGAAGAAATCAGATAACCTCAGTAAGTAAAGTGATCTGAGGCTCAGTAAGTAAAAGTGACCGAGGGTCGATGTCGGATTCGAAGAGCTGAACTCAAAAGTGTCGAGTGTCAAGATGCCCGGGATCGTACAAAGGTCCGCCAAGAAAAGTCTGGCCAATCAAGGAACTCAAGGCTCGGGATAAACTCGAAGGCTCGGGATAAACTCAAGGCTCAGATAAAATCAAGGCTCGGGATAAACTCAAGATCCCGAGACTCGTAAGAAGAAATCAAGATTATAGCCGTTAGAATTCAGCTGAAGTGGACCAATGAGAGGAAGACAACAAGCCTGAAAAAAGCTGCAAAAAGCTACAGAATAGTATGGATTTGAATGTGACTCCATCCAACGGTAACATTCAAATCCACACTATAAATACAAGTTCTTCCTTCATTATTCAGTGTGGAAGTGTGTGAAATGCATGAAAAACACCATTGAAGCTACAGAGCCAAATCATCTAGCATTTCCACCATAGAACACTGAGCAAGAAATACACGCATATATTCAAGAGTGTTCTACCCTAGATCTAAGCACAAATGTAATATCCTAAGCTTAGAGAGATTTTCCCATCCTTAGCATTGAGGCTAAACAAATGTAAGTGAAAATCTCAACCTAGTTGGAAACCAAACAAACCTTACCCAAATCAGTTGGTCGGATAAGTTTGTAGGTGAGTGTGAACTCGATAAACATCTAGCAATCCCGAAAGGGAGGGTAGGCGATCCCGTGAGGGTGATAAGTTCTGTTTGAGTGTGAACTCGGTAAACATCTGTTGGGTGTTGGACTAACACGTTAAACTAAGTCCAGTTGGTTAAGTCGGTTAAGTTGGTGCCCCATGAAGGGAAGAGTGGATGTAGGACGAGTTGTCCGAACCATTATCAAATTGTGTGTTCTTTACTGCTTTGTATTTATACTTGTCATATGCATTCAATTAAGCAAAACACACATGTTCGTAAAAGCAAAAGCAAAAATTTGGAATCACTCTGCCCTCACCCCTATTTTATATGCATTACATGGTATTTTCCGCGCACATGGGTTTTCCAAAATCGGGTCCTACAATTGGTATCAATCAGAGCGGGAGTTCAAAATGTTCACAAGCCTTTCAAAGTGACCACTTGAACTGATCTATTTTTAAAACCCCGTTTCTGAACTGATACCAACAGTCATTGAATTCAGTCCTGATAAGCTGATTTTCCTCAGTGGGTTTCTCTAACTTTCCTTTCAGGGTCTCTATCACTTTTTCTTTCTCTGAGAGCTGTACTTTCAGAACATCTAGTTCATCAGTAGCTCCCATTAATTGAGAAGTGATCTCAACAACATTCGAGTTTTTCCACTTCAGATTCTCAGTAGTCAATTCCTCATTTTGCTCTTGAGTTTCAATGAACAGTTCTTGTAACACAGAATAGTCCTTCATAAGATTCTTAAAAGAATCCATCAGGTCAAAATTACTGGTTACAGATGAACTTGATAACTCAGGTGCTTGTGTAGGAGCAGCAACAGAGATAGAAGAATTTACCTCCTCAATGGCAACAAGGCAAACATCATCACTGTCACTATCTGAGAACATTTCTTCTGAAGAGTTGGATCCTTCTTCAGAGTGTTCTTCTTCTTCAGCAACCATAGCCTTCTTGCTTGAGTTCTTCCTGTCTCTTTTGGCTTGCCTTTCCTTTCTTTCCTTGGCACTTAGCTCAGGATAGTCATACTGGAAGTGACCTTTCTTTTTGCAGTTGTAGCACCTGTTGGTATCATCATCCTGATCACTCTCCTCCTTGGTCTTGGAGTCCTTCTTTCTGGATGAAGATCCTTCAGCTTTGTGGTCCTTCCTCTTTTAAGTGGACTTGTCCTCAGCTTCTGAGTTATTCATGTTCCTGTATCTGGTATTCTTGTAGTACTTCTTGTACTTTCCATATCAGCTATTGAGTCTTTCAAACCTCATTGCCAACAGTACTAGCTTATCCTCTTGCTCATCCTGATTTTTGGCAGGTGAGTTGTCAGACTCTTTAGCTTTATAGGATTTTTCTTTAGCTTTAAAGCTACATTCTTGCTAGATGAAGATTCATCTTTGCTATCAGATTTCTTTGTTTTCTTATCAATCACAAATTCATAAGCTTTCAGTTCAGAGAAAACTTGTTGATATGGCATATAATCAATGTTCTTGGTGTTTTCAATCACCACAACATGTATATCTCATTTCTTAGATAGTCCTCTAAGAATTTTCAGTGCCACTTCTCTTTTTGGTTATCTTTTCCCAAGAGCATTCAGATCATTCATGATACTAGTGAATTTGACTTCCAGTTTATCAATAGATTCACCATCTTCCATTTCAAAGCTGTCAAACTTTACAATGGCAACATATAGTTTGTTTTCCTTGATATGATTTGTGCCTTGACACATGATAGCAAGTGTATCCCATATTTCTTTAGCAGTTTCACAGTGAGAAATCATCCCCATAACACCATCATCAATAGTGTTATATACAGCATCTTTAGCAATATAGTCTAAGTTGACTAACTTTCTCTCTTCAGGAGTGAGTTGGTCATCTGACTTAGGAAGTTCATCTCTGGGATCATCTCTCTCAGCATCAGTAATTCTAGGATTCACAACAGTGTACTCAAATGGTCCTTGAGAGACCACTCTCCACATTCTTTCATGCTTAGAATATAGATGTGCCTGCATTCTCAATCTCCATAAGTCATAGTTCTCAACAGAGAACATAGGAAGTTTCTTAGAAGGCATGATGAATGAGCATTGTAAGATATCAGCAATAAGATCTATTCAGTAGACCACCAAAGTCTCTCAGTAAACAAGACTATGGCTACCAAAGCAAGTGGTCAAAAATGAACCACTGCTCTGATACCACTTGTTGGTTCCGGTGTAAACGAGTCTTACACATGTATGGAGGAGGGGGGAATACACGTGTTTAGTGATTTTTAAAACTTTTTACAAAGCTGAAATCAGTGGGTCAGGTTATCTTGGGAGATAGCCCTGAGAAGCACAAATTGCCTTGAGTCAGAGTCTACTGAGACAATGATCCTGAGCAACTTTCAGTGGCTTCAGATTAGCCCAACCGATCTGAGGTTTTAAAATCAGAGTCCAAGTAAGTTTGGAGTAGATAACTATCTTACTGACTACTCAGAAGAGTTAGGTCAGTTTGATAACTATCTATACTAGCTTATCTAGTGTGCGGAATGTGTAGGCCCTGAGGTTTATACTCGTTTTATATTGCTGAAAATCTTTTCCTTAGTGAATTAGTGGTTAAGGCAATATGATCAATTCAATGCAAACTCAGTGGATTGATTCCAACTGAATATCAAAAAACTCAGTGCTTTCAGTGAAAATATGCAACAGTTATAATGCAAAGCAGAAAGCAAATAACACAGCAAATTATAGTGGTTCAGAGTCAAATCTCCTACGTCCACTCTCTCTGATCTTCAGACAAATTCCTTAACTCACTATTACCACTTCCTCACGCTTTCAGACTGAACTCAGCAGCTTACTAACTTTCTTCTAAGAGTTTTTAGGCTGAACTACTGTAGCTTACTAACTCACACACACAAGCTTTCAGACTGTCTCAAACAGCTTACTTACTTCTCCTCTAGAGTTTTCAGGCTCAACTCAACTGCAACTTACTAACTCTTTACAACTCTCACTCTCCAACAATCACACACTCAAACTACCTAGCAATAGGGTTTGGGGTTTGGTTAGTTTCCAACTAAGGTGAGATATCCTTTTACAGTAAGAACATATATAAAGGCTAGGATATCTCTTACTGAGCTTTGGATAATTATCAATTCTAGGCTTAGTAAAATGAGCTCTCTTCAATGTGAAACACTTGGGAAATCTTAGGGTTTTCAAGTGCTTCAAATGCAAGAATACGATTGAGCTCTAAAGTTACTTGATTTCCCGTAACCTTATAATGGTGAAGGTCACTGGTATTTATAGGCAGCTCACCAAGGTCACTCTTGAAAAACTATCCGTTGGAGGAGATATCATCAAGGGTTTCCTTATTTGGTTAGTGATGAACGACTATTTTAAGGTTTGAACACTCCCTTGCATGGTTTGGGTAACAAGTAACCAATGCAGCCAATCACCATATTTTTGCAGTCTGGAACTCAGTACATCTGACATCCTCAGTTTCATGTCACTTTCTGTGTCAGTGAAGTACAGTGTTGTCTCTCTCTGATTGCTTCTTGTCTTCAGTAGATGGAGACAAACAAAATGACTTTTTTAGGTCAATCTCTCTGAATGAGACATCCTCAAACAACACTTAGTTAGAGCTCCCTTTGTCTGCAATTGAATATTTGGACAACATTTATTTGTCATAAATGTGTATGACTTCTTCAGTCTTATATGTCCTCAGGTAGATAATCTTCAGGTCTTCAGGTCTTCAGGTTGATCTGAGTCTTTAGGTTGATCAGAATTTTCAGGTTGATATGAACTCAGGTTCATCTGAAGTCTTCTGGGTCTTCAGGTATATTCGTTTACTCACTGAGTTCCCCCTCAGTGTCTTCTCTATAAACTCAGAGATATCTGTTGACTATACATTTTGCAGATATTTCCTGAACTAACTATATTGAAACCTGTTTTCTTATTCTACCTTAGATTATTCTGAACATGTCATACTCAGGGGTTTTGAGATCTAATCAAAATCTTTTATCTTTTATTAAATTCGTCTCCCAACAAGCATGTCACAACCTTTTAATCCACTGTATGCTATACTTAAAGATCATCAACTATCTGGTGAGAACTATGTTGATTGGAAACGAAAACGTATGATTGTCCTAACTACACAAAAGCACAAGTGGGTTCTTGACACACCAAAACCTGATGAGCTAACTGAAGAGTCTAGTAAAGCGGATAAGAAAAAGTATAATGACTGGGAGCATTGCAATGAAATGGCTAAATGCACCATCATGGCATCAATGTCAGATGTGTTGCAACACCAACACCAAGAATTTGCAACTTCTGCGGAAATTATGCAAAGTCTTAAGATGATGTTTCAACATCAGAACCGCACGGCTCATCAGATCACCATGCGAGAAAAGTTATCACAGAAAATGGTGGAGGGAATGCCCGTGAGGGAACACGTTCTCAAAAATAATGGCTCATCTGAACAAACTTGAGGTTCTCGGTGTAGATTATTATCTGGAAATCCAGATCGATTTAGTACTCCATTCTCTGCTGAAAAGTTTTGAGCATTTTTAGCTGAACTGCCAGATGAATAATCAGAAGTTCACGCTAGCTGACCTGTTGCAAGCTTTGGTCTCGACAGAGACGTTAATGGGGCACCAAACTCAAGCTTTGATGGCGAGTGGTCCGTCTTCTTCTTCTAGGCCAAAGGATGGTAAAAAGAAGAAGAAGGCCAAAAGCCAGAAACAAGCGAACTCAAGAGTTGCTAAGGGAAAAGGTAAGTTGAAAGATGTTGGAGGTGTCAAGAAAGATCCCAAGGGGAAGTGCTTCAACTGCGGTGAAAATGGACACTGGAAGTCTGCCTGGTCCAAGCCCAAGAAGGCCGAAAAGAAACTAGTTGATACTTATTTAGCGGTGTATGCTTCCCATTCGTGGGTAGTTGATACGGGATCCACTAATCATGTTTGTTTCACGTTACAGGGGTTCAAGCTGACCCAACAACTTAGTGGGAGTGAGATCTTCATCACACTGGGCGATGCTACGAGAGTGGCAGCTGAAGCAGTGGGAGATGTGCACCTGTCTTTTGAAGACAAAATTTTAGTTTTGAGAGATGTTCTTTATGTTCCTGTTTTTCGAAAAAACTTAATTTTTGTTTCTAAACTATTTTCTGATGGATATTCTATTCTTTTTAATAAGCAAGTTACTGTTTTTCGTAACGATGTGTTTATCTGTCATGGAACTTTACGGAACAATCTCTATGCTATTAATTGTGCATACCACTCACAAAATGAATCCTATAACACATCGATTATTTTGAGCAATAAAAGGAAATGTTCAGAAAATGTGAACGAAATACTTCTTTGGCATATCAGATTAGGTTATATTAATCTGAATAGGATTCAAAGGTTGGTGACAGATGGTTCATTGGAGGACTTACAGCCAGAACCATTTCCAACTTGCGAATCATGTTTAGAGGGTAAAATGACCAAGAGGGCATTTGGAGCCAAGGGGAGTAGAGCCACAGAAGTGTTAGAAATTGTTCACACTGATGTGTGTGGTCCAATGTCAACCAAAGCTAGAGGTGGCTATGAGTATTTTCATAACTTTTATCGATGATTACTCAAGGTTCGGGTACATTTTCCTTATGAAGCATAAGTCGGAAACCTTTGATAAATTCAAGGAGTTCAAAGCCGAAGCTGAGAAACATAGGGAAAAGAGTATCAAGTTTCTACGATCTGATCATGGAGGCGAATACCTCAGCGATGAGTTTTTGAACTACCTGTCAGACGAGAGAATCGTATCCCAGTTGACTGCACCCGGAACCCCTCAACAAAATGGGGTAGCAGAACGATGAAACAAAATGCTTTTAGAAATTGTCAGGTCAATGATGAGTTCTTCAGATTTACCCAAGTCATTTTGGGGTCACTCCTTAGAAACAACGACTTATATTCTGAACTTAGTGCCATCCAAATCAGTTCCCAAAACCTCGAGAGAATTGTGGACTGGACGGAAGCCCAGTCTAAGACACTTGAAAATATGGGGTTGTCTGGCATACGTGCTAGACAAGAAATCCGGTAAGTTGGATGAACGTTCAGAGTTAAGGCTGTTTATAGGATATCCCATGAGAATGAAAGGGTGTATGTTCTATGGTCCCGAAGATCAAAAGGTTGTAATTAGTACACACTTTAGATTTTTGGAAGAAGACTATATGAACAATAGAAAGCCCAAAAGTGAGATTACCTTAGATGAATTAAGAGGGCAAACTCCAATACTAACTGTACAAGTTGATATACCAAGCGTCACACCGACACAGCCGGAACCTCGTCGTAGTGGGAGGGTTGTCCGACAACCTGAGAGATTCGTGGGGATAGGAGAATCTTCGGATTTAGTCCCCGGGGATAATGAATAAGACCCTAAGTCCTATAAGGAGGTGGTCCAAGACAAGGATGCAGAATCCTGGCAAACTACAATGGAAGCCGAGATGGGCTTAATGGATCATAATCGAGTATGGGAGCTAGTTGAACCACCCAATTGGATAAAACCCATTGGATGCAAGTGGGTCTACAAGAGAAAAAGAGGACCGGACGTTAAGGTTGAAACCTTTAAAGCTAGGCTAGTGGCAAAGGGATATACTCAGAAAGAGGGTATCGATTATGAGAAAATCTTTTCGCCTGTAACTATGCTTAAGTTCATCCGTATTCTCTTGGCAATAGCTGCAAATCTAGATTTTGAGATCTGGCAAATGGATGTCAAGAAATCTTTCCTGAATGGAAGTCTTGATGAGGAATTCCGTATGCAATAGTCCGACGGTTTTATTGCGAAAGGCCAAGAGCATCTTGTTTGCAAGCTCAAGAAGTCCATTTACGGATTGAAATAAGCATATCGTGTTTGGAACCAATGTTTTGATTAGGTAATTAAATCTTATGGGTTTGATCAAAATGAGTTCGAGAGTTGTGTGTATAAGAAGTGTGACGGAACTGCCTTGGTATTCTTAATACTATATGTAGACGATATTCTGCTCATTGGAAACGATGTAAAGGTTTTGTCGGACGTAAGTGTATGGCTGTCAAAACAGTTAAATATTAAGGACTTAGGGGAAGCCGGGCACATCCTTGAGATCAAGATCACTCGAGATCGCAAAAAAAGGATGATAAGCTTATCGCAAGCTTCATACATAGATACAGTTTTGAAGCGTTTCAGTATGCAGGATTCCAAGAAAGGTTTTGTACCTTTCAGACATGGAATTCATCTATCCAAATATATGTGCCCTAAGACACAGAAGGAGATATATGACATGAGAGGCATTTCTTATGCGTTGGCAGTAGGAAGCCTTATATATGCAATTGTTGGTCCCGGTGCAAACGAGTTTTACACGTGTATGGGGGGGAATACACGTGTTCAGTGTTTTTAAAAAAAATTATTGCTGAGGTCAGCTTGGGTCAGGTTGTCCTGAAGATTTGGTCCTGAGAAGCACAAATCGCTCTGAGTCAAAGTCTACTGAGACAGTGATCCTGAGCTGCTTTCAGAAACCTCAGATAATCCCAACTGAGTCCTGAGTTTCAGAGATCCTGAGTTGCTTGGATCAGATAACTAACTTACTGAACCCTCAGAAGAGTAAGTCCAGTTTGGTAACTATCTGTTCTAGCTACTCAGATGTGCGGAATGGTTGGCCCTTTAGTTTATACTTGTTTTAAGCTTTGCTGAAAACCTTCCTTTAATGAAATAGTGATTAGGCTGTGATTCAATTATATGCAACTTCCAGTGGATTGATTCCAACTGAAATGTCAGTGAAAATATGCTTTCAGATTTAAGTCAATGCAACAGTTAAGCACAGATAAAGAAAGCAATAAACAACACAACAATTTATAGTGGTTCAGAGACTCAAGCTCCTACGTTCACTCTCTCTGATCCTCGGAGAAATTCACTAATCACTTCCTGAGCTTTCTGACTACCTCGCGTAGTTTACTTACTCAACTCGGCCCTGAGCTTTCTGACTACTCCACGTAGTTTACTTACTCAACCCGACCTTGAGCTTTCTGACTACCTCCGTAGTTTACTTACTCAAACACAAACAAGCTTTCAGACTACCTCTGTAGCTTACTAACTTCACCTCTAGAACTTTCTGACTACTCCGCGTAGTTTACTAACTCTTTACAACTCTTCTCACCAACAAACACACTCCAACTACCTTCTCAAGGGTTTGGGGTTTCTCGGTTGGTTTCCAACTAGGATGAGATATCCTTTACAATGAAGTACAAAGCAAAGACTAAGATATCTCGACTAAGCTTCAGATATATCTTATCAAGCTATGCTTAGTTTAATGAGCTCTCTTCAATATAAAAGCACTTGGGAAATTCTAAGTTTTTCGAGTGCTTTAACTTTGCGATAATAAGTTTGAGCTCTTGAGTTGCTTACGAATTTCCCGTAACCTTACAATGTAGAGGGTCACAAGTATTTATAGGCATACACCAAGGTCACTCTTGAAAACTATCCGTTGGAAAAATAGCTTCGTGAGTTTCCTCTTACGGTGTGTGAGGAACGGCTATATTTAGGGTTTGAAACTCCCTAACACATTTTAGGCAATAGCCTTTCATGTAGCCGGGTCTTCACATTTTTTTGCGATGCGGAACTTTTGTACCGACATCTTTTTCAAATGACCGTCATCCTTTGTCGATGTCAAGATTGTTATGCAAATGTTGTCTTCCTCTTTTTGACTTTTGTCTCCAGTTAAAGGTAGACACCTTCAACGGCTCTTTTGGTTACAAACTCTGAGTTGATATAACCTTAAAAACACTCTGATTTAGTTTCTTTTGTCTGCATTTGAATGTCTTGGCAAATATCTATTTTCTAAGGAATCGCAATCTTCTTAGTATTGCATCCTTCAGATAGATATGTTGTTGCCTCTGGAACATTCAGTTTTTATCTTGAGCATTCAAGATATTATTCGAGTCTTCGATAATTATCGCGGCCTTCAAAGATTCTTGATCTTGAGTTCTTGATCTTACAATTTCAGCGTCTTGAGTCTTGAGTCTTAGGTCGAGTCTTGTGGTCTTCCGAGTCTTGTGGTCTTCGAGTCTTTGGTCTTACGAAGTCTTAGTCGAGTCTTGAGGGTCTTACGAGTCTTGTGGTCTTACGAGTCTTCTTGAGATATCTTGGTGATATCTTGGACCGATATCTCGAGTCTTCATCTTTGAGTCTTGATTTCTCGGTTTCATCTTGAGTCTTGATATCTCGATTTCCATTTGAGTCTTGATTCTCGATTTTCTGCGAGTCTTCACATTCTCGATTTCTTCTTGAGTCTTGAAAACTTTAGTTTCATCTTTGGCTTTCCGGTTTCTTGAAACATCTTGAGTTCTTTAGAATCTTCAGATCCTAATCTGATCTATATCTGCTGACTATACATTTTGCAGATATCATCCTGAATACTCTAAAACTGAATCCTGACTCAACTATCAAGATTATCCTGAACATGTCATACTCAGGGGTTTTTGGGATCTAATCAAAATCATATATCTTTATTAAATTCATCTCCCAACAATTTTTTTTGATGATGCCAAAACCTATCTTGTTACAACCATACAACCTAAACTCGGAGTTTTGGTTTATCCTATTACAAGATTGGTTATGTCTCAAATAATTTCCTGAATAGAGAGTTTCCCAACAATTTCTGAGAATCTCCCAACAATTAATTATTCAACAATTTCTTCAGTAATGAATCTCTCAAAGGATTCATCACCAAATACTTATAAACAATTTCCCGTAAATAATTAATCCAGAGACATCATTTAGCATATCAAAAGTAAAAGACATGTAAATAAGATAATGAGATATTATCTTTTGAGCATAAATGATAAATTTTCATTGATGATGAGTAGACTGTTACAGGTTACAATGAAACTTATCAAAACAAAAATAAAAGACAAAAAGATAGAAAAATTACAAGTGTCTTCAGGTAAGTCTTCAGTCTTCAGATTTGGCTCTTCAGTCTTCTGCTCTTCAGTTTGCATCTTCTTCAACTTCATCAGCGGGTACCTCCAGGTTGAACATTCCGAAATACCTCTTCTTCAGTGCATTTCTTTCCTTGATGATATCCGGACTATTCCCTGTCAGACCTAACTGTCCAGCATATTGAGCAATTTCTTGAGTAATGGCTTTTTCATTCACCAGGCCATTTTCAAGTCTTGGAGGAGGGTAGGTATATGGACCGAGGGCTACTATCTGCACCTTTCCTTCATCCGCAAGGTTTATCCAGCTTTGGAGATATTTAGGATAGAAGGTTAGGAGATATTCAATAAATGCTTCATTTGGATCTGAGCTTTCCCCTTTCCATTCCGTGAGCACTTCATAATAGAACCAGAAGGTTCTCTTGACCTCTTCCCAACTGTCGTTAAATTGGATGGGCATCCACTTGTCAGTGTGTGGCCATTTCAGTGCTTTTGAAGTCCCTCTCCGTTTGCTCGCAAAATTTTTGTAACCACTCCTTCGTTTCTGCTATTCTTCAGCCTTTTTCTTGATCACTGGCACGCCTGAGACTGAAGCAACAACTTTCTTAGCTTGTTCTATCTGGAGTGTCTTCAGAGCATTTCTGGTGTTGAAGACTTTCTTCTGAGGTTGACCTGCAGACTCTTCTAATTCTTCCATCAACTTCCTTTGGACTGGCTTAGAAGCCTTAGCACGCTTGCTCTCAGGTTCAACAATGCCCAAGGCTTTCCTCTTCATAGGTAATTCAGCAGCAGCCTGGCTTGTTCCAACCTTAGCTCTAGCACTCAGTTTCTCTCTTGCTACTTCAAGCATGGTTTCCTCAGAAACCTGAGTGTAGATCGGCTTCTCCACCTTACTGAACTTCAGTTTTTCAGTAGCTTCGACTTCCTTCAAGGCTTGGATAGGCTATTCATTTCAGCTTCTTTTTGTGCCTTTTTCTCCAAAGTACGTGCCAATAACTTCCTGAAGTCTTCTTCTGGTCTTTCCCCCTTCTTGGCACCGTAATTTGGAAGAAGTCTGGAGAGTGCTGTGTCCATGTGGTATTGCTCTTTGCTTACACAGTGCACCTCTCTTGCTAACTGATCCTGTTCATCTTCCAGCCTCCTGAGGTGGTTTTTAGCCATAGAAAATTCTTCAGAAAGATGGGCAAACTGGCCAGAGAGAGCATCTTTAAACATCTCTGTCATCTTGGTCATGAGCATTGAGCTCATTTCCTCAACAGCAGACTTGATCAGCACTTCATTCTTCTCTGCCAATTTCACCTCTAGAAATTCAAGATTCTCCCCGGTGCTTGTTTAAGTTCAATTTTCATTTCAACCCTTTGACTCTCCTCCAGCTTCTCATTCAGCTTGTCTTCCATGGAGGTCATCTTTGAGGTCAGAGTGTCTTGTAGTTGCACCAGTTCTGAAGATGAACTCAGACTCTCCATCTTCTGAGTTTGGCTGGCCAATGTCTCTTCCATCTGAGCTATCTTGTTCATCATTGGCTCAACCTTCTCAAGCTTCTCCATAATGGGAGTGAGGTCGATCTCGGGGAACATTACGCACCTTCGTGGCTGATTGATCATCACGAGGTTTCGGACACAAACTCGAGGGTCGGATGCGCTTTTTGAGCATCGGCTTCATCCCGAGCTCCGAGTCTCCAATCGAGCCTCATCATTCATCGAACAATTGAGTTAAAGTTAGAAACCCGATAACTTTGGCATAATTGTTAATAGTTTAAAAAGGTACGAAGAGTGCTAGCTTTCGATCGATGTTGAATGATTTCGAGTTGATCAAGACAAGAAGTTTCCTTCTCCATCCGAGGCCCGATCCTCAAAGATCTCCCCTGTTGGTCCCCATCTTGAGATTTGTCTCGGCGCTAGGGGCACCAACCGGTAGCTCTCTCCTCTCGGCCTATCTTCCTCTGAACTAGCTCATCAAAATCAAATTTTTCATCCTGAGCTTTGTCTTCCTGAATCCTGAGAACTCAGTCAGGAATCGTTGTCTCCTCATTCCACCAGTCTTCCCCTCTGAATGCAGCAATGTTAAGCATCTCCGGAAGAGTCTGATTGAGGATGAAAACCGTCGTCCTTAATCTGAAGAAGATATCTTGCAGATCAGGGTATGAGCTGAGCTCAGGGTAGCGGTCAAGGATGAACCGTTCCCCTTGCTTCTCCACTCGGTTTCTTCAGCTTCACCCTTCTTCCATCTCGGGCTATCTGGTTCAGTCGAAGCATCAGCTGAAGGATCAAGAAGTAGATCACTCAGGAGCTCATCCAAAATAAGTTTTCCCGAGTCTCAAAGAAGATCTCGAATGTTGTCAGTGGTCAGTCCTCACAGATCCGAGTAGGTTCGGGGCCCGAGGCGCACGCCCTCGATTGACTCGAGTTGGCTCTTCTGTCTGAGCCGCACATCTTTGGTAGGAATCTCTGAGGTCTGAGTTCCTTTAAAAATTTCCTGAGAAATTTTATCTGAACTGAGCGATGTCTCAAGCACCTCGTAGAAGACCGCTCCCTCCGGGTCCCATCAGGCTTTAGAGATAAACCGAGCCAAGACTTGTAATGGTGAATTCTGAGCGGTTTGGCTCTCAGGTTGAATCTCTTCAGAATCACTGCCATCTTCATCGGTGAGAACCACCAATCTTCTGCGCTTGGGGCCGAGGGTTTTCTGCTTCCTCAACTTCTCACCCTGCTCCATCTTGGCTTCCAACAAAACCTTCCCCCTGGTTTGTTGGGTTTCTTTTTCAGCAGCAACGCTTGGTGATTCTACTTTCTTTTCTTTCTTCCCTCTGATGGCCTGCTTCTTCACAGCAATGGGCTTGAAAAGCACCTTAGACTTAGGGAATGGGGTCGAATTGGCGAAGATGTCCTCCTCCTCTCTGCACATCTCCAAAATAAAAGCTATTTTGGTGGCATGGTGGATCTTGCCTTTGATCGAGATAGCCCCGTCAACCTTTCTTATGACTTTGGCTTGCTCACTCACCATCTGAATCAAGAATCTTAGCCAGTTGAAGTCGGTGGTGGGTGAGGCCT
The DNA here is from genome assembly GCA_037126765.1 of Stenogyne calaminthoides. Lineage (NCBI taxonomy): Eukaryota > Viridiplantae > Streptophyta > Magnoliopsida > Lamiales > Lamiaceae > Stenogyne > Stenogyne calaminthoides. The sequence continues at coordinate 11,147,329 of JBBCBC010000002.1, read as the reverse complement.
CGATCGCCGCAATTAATCGGAGCTTCGGGGTACTAATCTGCTCAAAACTCCCCGAATGACTCATGATGCATTTGCTCACAATATCTAACAAAACTCTATATTGTGGCTTCATATGCCTCTTATGCAGTGTAGCCTCAAATTTTACAGGATTCTTAGCAATCCTATCTAAATACTTCTACTCTCTACCCAATATATACACAGCATGATTCTCTCCTCTATCACAAAGCTCAAACACATCGTTTAAATTTTTTGGAATTATATACAATTCCCTTTCAAAGTCGATGTATTTAGACGAGTGTTCTAAATGTGATAAAGTAATCTCGGAATGTATACCATCCTCTTCATCTATCTTCAGATTACAGATGAATTTGATTACCTCTTTCACGTATTCTTGGTCCGGTCGGCTTGCGACGAGATGGGTAAGCTTGGCCAAACGGATCATATGGAGAGCCTCCTCTTCTGGTTTAGAGTTGGTTGTGCTATCGAGCGAGACAATGAACTCGTACCAAGGTTTATTGGTTTTGGCTAAATTGTCGAAAATGGTAGGAGCCATTTGAGAGATTTTGAAGATTTAGGGTTTAGGTTTTCTGGGCAAATGGATTAATTTTGCAGAGGATTTGGGAACAAAGGGTTTGATAAAAAAAATTGGCTTGAATGGCTTCTTGGGGAATATATATAGTTTGGAGATCGTGGGAATTCACGTTGGTTAGGTGAAAAGCAACGGTTGAGATTAATCTCCGATTAATCGGGTATGCGAATAGTCGATCTTCCGAAAAGTAAGCCGACAAAATATCCTCATTGGTCATTAATGTAACAGAGCATTAAATGACTATTGACCTTCTTCGGAATTTCAAAAGATCCCGCCCAAAAACATTCCTTAGGTGTTTTGTATTTATTGCAAATGATTACTGAGCTTCACTTAAGCAATAAATGAGTAGCATGGGTCATTACTTCTTCAGACTAATTTCCCTCTATCAGTCTTCTTCGAGTAATCGACCTTGATAAAATGTCAAGATAATATCGAAAATCTTGAATGGGTTCAAGATATAATCGAAAGTAATCTTGACCTTCAAAGATCTGAAGTTTTCGAGACTCGATTCAAGATTTCCATTTTATCCCGAAGTTTCAAGAGAAATCGAGAAAACTTCATGCATCCGAAAACCTTCAATTTTTCTGATTTTACTCTATACATCTGGATCTAACATCCCTAATTCAACTGAAAGTTTTTGAAATCTTGATTCAGCCAAAGGTTTAGTCAAGATATCGGCTCTCCGCTTAAGATGAATTTTCTCAATTCTTATGTCCTTTTTTCGACATGATCTCCGATGAAGTGATGTCCGATATCCACATGCTTGCATCCGGTGTGCAATACCGGATTTTTGTGAAATAGCAATGGCACTATTATTGTCACAAAATATTGGTACTTCATTGGCTACAACTTTATAATCCCTTAATTGTTGTGCGAGCCAAAGAATCGAGCACAATGACTTCTCGCAAAGAATGTATTCAACTTCGATTAATCTTGGTTACTCTACCGAGGTGCATTGCTTTGAAAACCAAGATATCACTTATTTCCTAGAAATTGACAAGTTCCGTAGTGGACTTCTCACACGCAACCTCCATAATCAAAGATCCGAGTAAACCAGTTAATTCAAGGTTATCATCATTTGGATACCATAATCCTCTATTCATTGTGCCCTTAAGATACTTCAAGATCTTTTGGCACCTCCATGTGACTAGCCTTAGGATTAGCTTGGTATCTTGCACATATCCCAACAAACAAATGTTATATCCGCCTACTTGCTATGAGATAGAGCAATGATCCAATGATTTCTCTATAATCAAGATGACTCACCGATTTGCCTTCGTAATCGGGATCCATCTTGTAGTTAGTATTCAGGAATTCTATCTCGCATTGCAACTCAGACACCATATTTGGCAATCGATCTCGTGTACTTACTTTACTGGTTGATGAAGATTCCTTCCTTTGATCGTTTCACTTTGAAGACCTAGAAAGAAATTCATCTCTCCCATCATTGACATCTCAAACTTGCCTTTCATCGGTGTTGAAAACTTTTCACACGGTGATGGTTTGGAGATCCAAAAATGATGTCATCAACATATATCCGAACCAAGAAGATATCTTCCCCATCTTCTATCCCGAGCAGAGTTCTATCATCAGTTCCTTTGACAAAACCATGGTCAAGAAGAAAACCGAGAAAGAGTATCATACCATGCTCGGGTGCTTGCTTAAGACCATACAAAGCTTTTCTCGAGCTGTAAACTTGGTCATTCTGTTTGAAACCGGGAGGTTGTTCCACATAAACCTCTTCTTTAAGCACACCGCTCAGAAATGCACTTTTCACATCCATTTGATAGATGTGAACTTCATGTGGGTAGCATATGCAAGAAACAATCGATGGCTTCTAGTCTTTGCAACAGTGCAAAGGTTTCATCATAATCCAAGCCTTCTTCTTGGGAATAACCTTGTGCAACTAAATTTTCGTTGTTTCTTACAATGTTGTTGTTTTCATCTCTTTTATTCTTGAAAACCCACTTGGTTCCAATGACATTGTGCCTTTTCGTGTCTATCTACTAGCTCCCATACTTCATTCCTTGAGAATTGATTCATTTCATCTTGCATAACAAGAATCCAATGAGAATCTTGTAGAGTTTCACCAATCTCTGAGAGGTTCTTTCTCCGATAGGAAGCGGCGAATAATAGTGCACTCTCACCATGGAACCTTCTTGTTTTAACACCTTGATTAGATCACCCACAATCGACTTGTAGGATGACTATCTAACCATTTCCTTCTTGATGTTCCCCTTCAAAGAAGTTGTCCTCAACATTTGAAATGTTAGGTTCAAGTTAATTCAATAAACTTCGGGAAAAACAAAAAGAGAAAGGGAATCATCTTCCTCGGGGAAATTCCATTCGTAACATTGTCGAGACATTTGTTCCCCTTTGGTTGATATATTTTAATTTGCCTCAATTTGTGACCACATCTTCATTGGCATCACATACCGAGTCCGAATCGGTGTCTGCTTCAGATTGGTCATCTTTGGAGTGTTGGCTTTCCCGAGTCTCACCATCCCGAGTTCCATCCCCGAACTTCTTTATTTGAGTCCGAGTCACTCCAATCATAGATAGTGACCGACTTCTTCTTTTTCGTGTTCAATTGGATGATTTGTCATTCTTTTTCGTGCTTAATCTGGTGATCCTCTTGGTCGGTTCATCCGCATCATGTTCTGTTTCTTCCGAACACAAGTAGATCCATCAAAAACAACATGAGGTGTTTCCTCCACAATAAGAGTTCTCTGGTTGTAAACTCGAAAGCTTTTTATTGACTTGAGAATATCCTAAGAATATTCCTTCATCGCCTTTTACTATCAAATGTTTTCAACTGATCTTTACCATTATTGTGTATGAATTACTTGCAACCAAACACACGAAAGAAAGAAACAAGAGGCTTCCTTTCATTCCAAAGCTCATAAGTTGTTTTGCCTTAACTCTTGGTCAAGATGGATGCGTTTACGTGAGTAGCATGCAAGATTGATTTCAAATTTCAAAATCTTTTAGGAATATCGACTTGGCTATCATTGTCCTTGGCAGCCTTCTTTTTGAGTCTTGTTCCTTCTTTTCAAAGAACACCATTTTGTTGAGGGGTCCTTGCAGCTGATGTTTCATGTGAAATTCCATTTGCTGCACAATAATCAGATATGATATGATTTATAAATTCAGTTCCCTTGTCAGATCTGATTTTGACCACACTCAGATTTTTCTCAATACTGAGCCTTTTCAGTAACTCTGGCAATTTTATCTGAGTCTCTTTTTCTTGAGTAAGAATATGACCAAGTATATCTTGAGTAGTCATCGACTACTACCAATGTGTATTTCCGGCCATTAGTGCTCACTGGTGTTATAGGACCAAAAAGATCCATATGCAGTAACTGAAGTATTCTCTCAGTAGAAACATCTACTTTGCTTTTAAATGATGCTCTAACTTATTTTCCTTTTCGCACGCATCACAAATATGTTCCTTCTTGAACACTTCATTAGGCAACCCTCTCACAAGAGCTAATCTTGCAAGCTTATTCGGGGTTTTGAAATTCGTGTGATTCATTCTTTTATGCCATAACCAACCGGGTATCTATGGAACTTTTAGCAACCAAACATGTATCTTTAGGAGTTGAACTCTAATCAAAGAAGATACACATTTCCTTTTCTAGTACCAAATCAAGAATATTTTTTACGTGTTGTATCATCTTTCACATAACATAAGTTCTTAGAGAACTCAACATTAAAACCTTTATCACAGAATTGGCTTATTGAGAGCAAATTATGCTTCAATCCAGATACATATGAAACACCATGGATATGAACTGAGTCGATTTCCAAAGTTCCATATCCATCATCGTCCTCGAGTTATCTCCAAAAGTGATCCGAGGGCCTCTTTGTTCAACATAGTCACTGAGTATCTTCTTGAATCCTGTCATATGTCTTGAACATCCACTGTCAAGATACCATACATCAGGAGCTTTTTCATCTCTGCTCATCAGTGCCATGTGATCTTTAATCAGCTCAGTGCCCTTGTTTTCCTCCTGAAAAACAGATCAATTCTTAGGTACCTAGTTTGTGTAGGGTCCTACAAGGTTAGCTCTACCTTTCGGAATCCAAATCTGTCTGACAACTCTAATCACTTTAGAGTGGCTAATTTGTCTTCCATAAATATCAACATACACATTTACTACTCTGGGTGCCTTAGTAGTTTTCTGTGTATGTGTGCTAGCTTTAGCATGAACATGGGCTTTTGAATTTTTCTTTGGTTCAGGCCTTTTGTTCATTTGCTTTGGCTTCTGTGCAGCCGGTCTAAATCTTTGTTGACTCGGGTTCAGATAACCTTTACCCTTAGGCAAGTGGGGTTCAGGTTGTGCATCTTGAAATTGGGTCTTTCAAGATATCGAGGACTTGGTCTCTTCAGTTAAGAATATCACTGCTGAGTGTTTCTCTTCTGAAGATTCCTCAGATGGTTCAGTGTAGATCCTTTTAGGTTTGCAGTCTTAGCTTGAGGCTTTGAAGTACTTGCCTGAAATTTTCCAACTGATTGCTCAGGTTTTCTAGCCTTCACCGAGGTTTGGGCTTTCCTACCGATCATTCAGTTTTTATCAAAACCATGGGTCCTTTTCCTTGTCTATAACCTTGGGCATTTCTTTGATTTGAAGTGTGGGTGCCTTTGGTTTTACAAAGATTGTCTTCTTGCTACTTGATGCAAAGATTGAGATGACCTTGTGAGGTTCCCCCCGGAATGTATCCCAATCCAGATTTTATAGTGGCAGATCTCTCGGTAACTCAATTTCATCTATTACTTTAGATGCGAGATTCAATAGAGTTAACTTCTTACGTGCACTATCCTCACGATTCAGTAGAGTTTCATGCTTCTCGAGAGAGGTCATTGAACTTAGTTACGATTATTTGAATCTCTTGATGGATTTCTCTAGCTTTTCGGTTAGGGTCATTATCAACTTCTCTTTTTCTGAGAGTTGTACTTTCAGAACATCCAGTTCATTAGTAGCTCCCATTAATTGAGAAGTGATCTCAGTCTTGCTAGAGTCTTTCCATTTTAGATTTTCACCTTTCGCACCATTATTAATCGCCTTTCGAGTTTCATTTAGCGGTTCTTGTAAAACAACATAGTCCTTCATCGATTCTCAAAAGAATCCATCAGTCAAATTGATTTGTTTGAGTTGAACTTGACAACTCTTGTGCTAGTGTAGGAGCAACAACAGAGAAAGAAGAGTTTACCTCCTCAATGGCCATCAGACAAATGTCATCACTTTCACTGTCTGAAAATATTTCATCTGAAGAGCTAGATTCCACCTCAGAATGTTCTTCTTCCGCAACCATGGCCTTTTTTGCTTGAGAACTTCTTGTCTCTTTTAGCTTGCCTTTCTCTTCTCTCCTTAGCTTTTCGGATCCGGACAATCATACCGAAGTGACCTTTCTTTTGGCAATTGTAGCATCTGTTGGCATCATCATCCCGATCACTTTCTTCCTCGACTTGGAGTCCTTCTTTTACGGATGAAGATCCTTCATTTTTCGTGTCCTTTCTCTTCTCGGTTGGTTTGTCCTCGGGTTTCTTTCCGTTTGTGATTCTGTAATAGCTTTTTGTATTTTCCATATCGACTATTAAGTCTTTCAAACCTCCTTGCCATCGGTCTAGCTTATCCTCAAGCTCATCCCGATTCTTAGCAAGGAGTTCTCGAACTCTCTAGTTTTATTGTGTTTTATCTTTGGCTTTAAAAGCCACATTTTTACTAGATGATGAATCATCTTTGCTGTCAGCCTTTTTGGATTTCTTATCAATTACAAACTCATAGGCCTTTAGTTCAGAGAATACTTGTTGATATGGCATTGAATTAATGTTTTTGGTATTTTCAATCACCACTGCATGTATATCCCATTTCTTAGAAAGACCTATAAGAATTTTCAATGCAACTTCTCTTTGTGGATATTTCTTTCCAAGTGCATTTAGATCATTCATGATACTAGTGAATCTAACTTCCAATTTGTCAATTGATTCACCTTCTTCCATTTCAAAACTATCAAACTTTCCTATTGCAACTGAAAGTTTGTTTTCCTTGATATGATCTGTCCCTTGGCACATTACAGCTAGTGTATCCCAAATTTCTTTTGCAAGATATTGCGTTGAGAGATCATTCCCATCACACCATCATCAATTGTACTGTATAGTGTGTCTTTAGCAATATAGTCTAGATTGACTAACTTTCTCTCCCCAGGAGTCAGTTGGTCATCAGACTTAGAAAATTTTTGCTCTAGGATCGTTTCTCTCATTATCGGTTCCTCTGGGATTCACCACAGTAAATTGGAATGGCCCTTCAGAGACCACTCTCCACATTCGTTCATGTTTGGAATACAGGTGAGCCTGCATTCTCAGTCTCCATAAATCATAGTTATCCACTGAGAACATGGGAAGTTTCTTAGAAGACATTTTTATCTGAGTCTTTTAAGAATTCAGCAAATAAGATCAGTTCAGATAGACCACAAGTATTTTTAGCAAATAAAACTTTGGTCAACAAAGCAGGTGGTCAAGTTGAACCACTGCTCTGATACCACTTGTTGGTCCCGGTGTAAACGAGTTTCACACGTGTATGGGGGGGAATACACGTGTTCAGTGTTTTTAAAAAAAATTCTTACTGAGGTCAGCTTGGGTCAGGTTATCCTGAAGATTTGGTCCTGAGAAGCACAAATCACTCTGAGTCAAAGTCTACTGAGACAGTGATCCTGAGCTGCTTTCAGAAACCTCAGATAATCCCAACTGAGTCCTGAGTTTCAGAGATCCTGAGTTGCTTGGATCAGATAACTAACTTACTGAACCCTCAGAAGAGTAAGTTCAACTTGGTAACTATCTTTTCTAGCTACTCAGATGTGTAGAATGGTTGGCCCTTTAGTTTATACTCGTTTTAAGCTTTTCTGAAAACCTTCCTTTAATGGAATAGTGATTAGGCTGTGATTCAATTATATGCAACTTCCAGTGGATTGATTCCAACTGAAATGTCAGTGAAAATATGCTTTCAGATTTAAGTCAATGCAACAGTTAAGCACAGATAAAGAAAGCAATAAACAACACAGCAATTTATAGTGGTTCAGAGACTCAAGCTCCTACGTCCACTCTCTCTGATCCTCAGAGAAATTCACTAATCACTTCCTGAGATTTCTGACTACCTCGCGTAGTTTACTTACTCAACTCGGCCCTGAGCTTTCTGACTACTTCACGTAGTTTACTTACTCAACCCGGCCTTGAGCTTTCTGACTACCTCCGTAGTTTACTTACTCAAACACAAACAAGCTTTCAGACTACCTCTGTAGCTTACTAACTTCACCTCTAGAGCTTTCTGACTACTCCGCGTAGTTTACTAACTCTTTACAACTCTTCTCACCAACAAACACACTCCAACTACCTTCTCAAGGGTTTGGGGTTTCTCGGTTGGTTTCCAACTAGGATGAGATATCCTTTACAATGAAGTACAAAGCAAAGGCTAGGATATCTCGACTAAGCTTCGGATATATCTTATCAAGCTAGGCTTAGTTTAATGAGCTCACTTCAATATAAAAGCACTTGGAAAATTCTAAGTTTTTTGAGTGCTTTAACTTTGCGATAATAAGTTTGAGCTCTTGAGTTGCTTACAAATTTCCCGTAACCTTACAATGTAGAGGGTCACAAGTATTTATAGGCATACACCAAGGTCACTCTTGAAAACTATCCGTTGGAAAAATAGCTTTGTGAGTTTCCTCTTATGGTGTGTGAGGAACGGCTATATTTAGGGTTTGAAACTCCCTAACACGTTTTAGGCAATAACCTTTCATGTAGCCGGTCTTCACTTTTTGCAGTCTGGAACTTTTGTACTTCTGACATCTTTTTCAGCGACCTGTCACTGTCAGTGTCAGTATTGTACAGTGTTGTCTTCCTCTTTTTGACTTTTGTCTCCAATTAAAGGTAGACACCTTCAACGGCTCTTTTGGTTACAAACTCTGAGTTGATATAACCTTAACAACACTCTGATTTAGTTCCTTTTGTCTGCATTTGAATGTCTTGGCAAATATCTATTTTCTAAGGAATCGCGATCTTCAAGATTGTATCCTTCGATAGATATATGTTGATTGCCTCGGAACATTGAGTTTATCTTGAGCATTCGGTATATTCTGCGAGTCTTGATAATTAATGTGCCTTCGATATTCTTGATCTTGATTCTTGATCTTGATCTTCTGCGTCTTCAGAGTCTTCTGGGTCTTCTGAGTCTTCAGGGTCTTCTGAGTCTTCTGAGTCTTCACAGATATACTGACTGATATACTGAGTCTTCAGTTTCTCAGTTTCATATTGAGTCTTGATATCTCGATTTCACACCGAGTCTTGAGATCTCGATTTCTGCTTCGAGTCTTGATTCTCGATTTCGCCTTTGAATCTTGATTCTCGATTTCTTATCGAGTCTTGAAACTTTAGTTTCATCGAAACCATTTTCTTGAAACATCTTGAGTTCTTCATAATCTTCAGATCCTAATCTGATCTATATCTGCTGACTATACATTTTGCAGATATCATCCTGAATACTCTAAAACTGAATCCTGACTCAACTATCAAGATTATCCTAAACATGTCATACTCAGGGGTTTTTGGGATCTAATCAAAATCATATATCTTTATTAAATTCATCTCCCAACAGCAATGCTATGTACGAGGCCGGATATTTGCTACACCGTAGGCATGGTAGCAAGATATCAAAGTAACCCAGGAAATCAACACTGGACTGCTGTTAAAAACATTCTGAATTATCTGAAGAAAACTCGGGATATAATGTTGGTTTATCAATTAGACAATTTATTTCCAGTGGGATACACGGACTCAGATTTCCAATCGGACCTAGATTCCAGAAAATCTACCTCAGGTAGTGTGTTTTGTCTGGGAGGAGGAGCTGTAACATGGAGAAGCGTTAAGCATAAATGCATCGCAGATTCTAACATGGAAGCCGACATGTAGCCGCCAGAAGCAAACGAAAAGAAATGGTGTGGCTCAAGAACTTCTTAGTGGAATTGGACGTAGTTCGATTTGTTTCAAAGACTATCACAAGTTGTTTCGTGATAATGCCGAGCGATTCTTAATTCAAGGGAACCAAGAGCCCACAAGGCCAGCAAATACATTGAAAGGAAATACCATCTTGTATGAGAAATCGTTAAGAGAGGAGATATAGAGGTGGTAAAGATCGCATCGGAGGACAACCTAGTTGATCCATTCACAAAGGGTCTGCCTCAGTGTACATTCGAAAGACATGAGGAAGGAATGGGTGTCAAGTGCATTGTCAATCTGCTTTGAGTATAAGTGGGAGAAATGTTATTAGGTTGGTGTAGGTGACATTTGATTGTTGGAATTTAGACGTAAACACGTAATACATGGGCAGCGAAATTAAACAGTTCACCAACAATGAACATATAATTGCATAAACGATTAAGAATAAACATAACAAGAAATCTTACAGTAATTCAAGAGCAGATTTATCAACTATGGTATCCACGTAATCCCCGTTCACAGACTTGCACAGATTTGCCAGCGTTGAATCCCGAGATGAATTTGAACAACCGTATTATGGATTCCCAAGAGCTTATATATATAGGACAGGCCTAGCTTAAATCTTAAGCTAACCTGATTGGGAAATAAAATTCCTAATCTTTATTTAAATAAATCTCTTAGATTTATTTCCTATATATAAAATCTCTACGGATTTAATTCTCATATATGTCAAATCTCTACGATTTATTTCCATATATATATATATATATTAAATCCTACAATAATATTCCATATATTATTGTTGGGAATTCCTATTTAATTAAATCCAATTTAATTAAACATTAATAATAATTAATACCAAATTAATTCATTATTAATTAATTCTCCATAAATTAAATATTAAATCTAATTTAACATTTAATCAACCAACTATAATCCGTAAAAGGGAACTACTTATTGTGTGACCCATAGGCCCTCATATATCGAGCGATTAGTCAAACTAACGATCTTTGATCTTGCCGTCATGCATCAAAACCTTGTAAATTTTTTTATATTTTGTCTCTAGCCAGTTTAGAAATTCAGCATCGAGAACGTCTTGATCTTTGTGTTCTAGTATCTTCTGTAGGATGTAAACATCACTTAACCAATCGACCTTGATCCTTTTCCATTCTGGAATCAGATCTTATCGTGCTACTAGAATACCTTCTACCTCTTCAGGTAAAGCACGTTCTTCCCAAGCCATCTCTTCTGCAGCAGTAACTTTTTTATTCTGTCTTCTGACATAAGTTCTGCTCAACCCTGCAGCATCAACAAGCTTCTTTCTCTTGATGGTAGTATCAATAACTCTCTGTCTCATTTTCTGTTCTTCTTTCTGTGCAGTTGTCATCTGCGATTGAGATCGAGTCATAACTGGCTTCTGAATCGGCTTCTTTGCCTGTGTGACTTTCAGTTGCTTCCTTTATTTAGCTTTTGTTTCTGCAGTTTCTTCCTCATGCAGCTTCCTTACCAGTTCAAGACTCTTGGCCTGATCTTCAGAATCGAATCTTTTCTGAACGGTTGGAGAGAAATCTTCAATCTTGTCAACCCTTGTAACCAGTTCACCAAGTGAAGATTTCTGTTCAGCTATGACCCTATCTTGAATTTCCAACAACCTGTTGTGTTCTTCAATTGATTGGAACATGTCAACTAGCTCCGTATATGGAGTCTCAACAGTTGTTTTCTCCACAATGGCAAGTGTTAAACCCCGACCAGATTAAGTTGTAGCCTGTTTTTCTGGTTCTACTTTCCCCTTTTTGGTTACTTCAAAAAGGTTCGTCGGACAAATGTTCAAGGCTCTGAACTCTCTCATCACCTCTTCCTTCAGTTCTTCGATGGCCAAAGGGGTTATCTGAACATTTGAAGTTGTGGGCGCAGGTCCTAGAACCCTGTTTAAAACAGATTCCAGAGACTTTCTAGGCCTTGCTTATGGAGCCTTCAAATCATCTCCAGGCAGCGTCAAAACTTGTATCAATCTTCTCCAAAGAAGAGTAAACATTCTCCAGAAGGATTCCAATATCAGAAAGAATGGACACTTCAGCTGCAAGTTTATCTGATAGTGGATCTATGCGCTTCATCACTCTTCTAGATATTTTGTCATGCATGTGCAACAGCTTTTCGATTGTCACCTTTTATTTTGCTTCGACCAGTGCCTGTTGTTCTTCTATGAATCTATCCATCAGGTTCTTTTGTCGACTGTTGAATTGAGAATCAACAGATGCCTTCACCCCATCTTGAATAGTCTTCGAAAGAAGATCTAGGAATTCAACAGAAAGGGCAACAACCTGTCCAGATGTTGATGCCTCACCAGTTAGGGTCTCATCTGCAGCACCCTGGACTGATTCATCGACAACTTGCTCATATTCCAAGTAAGCATGAGCAAATTCTTCCTCCTCTTCAGAAATACCAAGCTTCTAATGCACCAACCATCGGATATCCTCATCAGATGCCAACTCCGCAACACTTGATACACTGGCATTCAACTTGGCCCGATTCTCAAAATCCACAAAGTAATCAGACTCCAAGGCTTCCATCAGAATGAGGAAATCCTCAATGTCCTTGAGTCTGATATCCCTCCAAAAGACGATATCCTCCATCTGCTTTCTGATACCCGGATGGTTAACTAGATCAGGAAAATTCCTGTCCAGGTAAGCATTCACCTATCTCCTTAAGAAATACACTGTAGAGTGTTCTTGTTCAGGTGATTCCAGGATAGTCTTCTTGTTGAATGGATTATGAGAGACGGAGACAAACATGTCCTCTTTTTCTTCTTCTTCTTGCACTCCCTGTTCAGGTTCTTGAACATGTGGGATTTTCTCTGATGGTTTCTCAGGTGTGGGTGTAGGAGTTTGTGGTTTACTGGCTGTGGGAGGTTCTGATTGAACCTCGGGTTGAACTTCGGGTTGGGGATGGGATGAGACAGTTATTTCTGGTTGAAGTGCAGGTTGAGGTGGGGTGGGTTATCTGATGGGTGAGGGTGTTTTGGATTTTGCTGAGGAGGGTGATGGAGATTTTGAAGTGGGGGTGGGTGATCTGGGAAAGTGCATGGGGTCTTGAGCTGACTTCTTGAATAATGAGCTCAAGTGGGCATAATCTCCCTGCCCTTCTTCTGCCTCAGCAGTTTCCTCCTGTTCAGTTCCATCTTTCTCAGCACTAACTGTGTGCTCTGAGCTTACTATCTGTTCGGCAACAGGTTCCTCCACAATCTCTACATCAGAATCCTCGTCCCTTAGTCCATCAGATGACATACCAGCCTTCTTGGGCAGCATAGAGGTGAGCTTCTTCTGCCTCTTCTCACTCACATCTTCAGCCTTGTGAGAAGTTCTGATGACCAGCTGTTTACTCTTCGTCAATTTCCTGGGTTGGTGCCCCTGGGCTTCTAATTGAACAGATGAAGCTTGGGCCTTGTCTTTCTTGGACCTTGGTTTGGACACATAGGGAGTTGGATCGTCATCACATTAGCCTGAAATTTCTATATCCTTCCAGAGAAGAGCTTTGAACTTCTCCAGATACAGCTTCTTTCCCTACTCTGACCATCTGTAGTGTGGGAGCTTCTCAACAAGAATAAGGGAGACCTTGTGAAGGTTACAAATTCTCTTTGTCAGCACCACCTCATTGTTCTCATTCACCATAAACTTATCCATCTCTTGCAGCAGCCTGTGTTTGAATAACCCAAGCCAGTTCATGCCTTGGGCCTTCTCAATAATGGCAGTCATCACCCATTGCTTTAGCTGAGTAAGAGTGTCGGGGCTGAAAGCAATGCCCAAGATTACTTTTGAGATGATCTCAAAAAGCAATTTGTACTTCCTTCTCGGGTGTGGTTGCTTCACATTGACCACCTGATCTTTGTTCGCTGGCCTTAGAAGGACTGTCTGTAGGTATTATTTGTCGCTCACACCCGCTGTGTACTCATCACGTGTTGGGAGATGAATTTAATAAAGATTTTGATTAGATCCCAAAACCCTTGAAGTATGACATGTATTTGGACATATTGGTAGTATAGGATCAGGTTTCAATAGATACTAAGGCTCAGGATTATCTGCACCATGTATAGTCAGCAGATATAGATCAGGGAGAATTAGGACTTACTTTTATTATACTGAAGAACTCAGAAATTCCTGAAGAACTCAGAAGGTTCCTGAAAGACTAAAAGTCCCTGAAACAAAAAGTATATTGAAGACTCAGAGTATACTGAAGACTCAGAGGTATACTGAAGACTCAGAAGACACTGAGTAGATCAAAAGAATCCTGAAGACTATTTGTGTACTGAACAAAAAGACGCTGAACAGTTATTTTGATAAAATAGTGTTATGTTCATTCTTAGTACAAACAAACAAAATGTTAGACATTCGTGGACATTAAGGAACATATCAGCTCAGTAAGGTTGACCTAAATAAAGTCGTTTGTTTGTCTCTTCTCAAAGGAATGTTTCAACCAATGAGGAGGCAACAACAACGTACTTTACTGACACTAAAAGCGACATCTCATTGAAGAAATGTCAGGACTGATATCTTCCAGTTCACAGAAGTTGATGATTGGCTACATGGCTGCATATTTCATAATACATGCAAGAGTGCGCTCAAACCCTAAAATAACCGTTCATCAATAACCAAAAGAGGAAACCATTGATGCTATCTCTTCCAACGGATAGTTTTTCAAGAGTGACCTTGGAGAAGTTGCCTATAAATACCAGTGACCTTCACTATTGCAAGGTTACGGGAAATCCAAGCAACTCCAAAGCTCATTCGTATTCTTGCAAATTGAAGCACTAAAAAAATCTAAGATTTCCCAAGTGTTTCACATTGAAGAGAGCTCATTCACTAAGCCTAGTATTGTTATATATATCCAAAGCTTAGTAGAGATATCCTAGCCTTTGAATCTGTTCTTATTGTCAAAGGATATCTCACCCTAGTTGGAAACCAACCAAACCCAAACCCTATTGTTAGGTAGTTTGAGTGTGTGTTTGTTAGAGAGAAAGAGTTGTAAAGAGTGAGTAAGCTGCAGTTGAGTTCAGCCAGAAAACTCTAGAGAAGAAGTTAGTAAGCTGTTTGAGACAGTCTGAAAACTTGTATGTGTTGAGTTAGTAAGCTGCAGCAGTCAGCCAGAAAACTCAGTATAGAAAAGTTAGTAAGCTGCTGAGTTCAGCCTGAAAGCTTTAGGAAGAAAAAGTAGAAGTGTATTAAGGAATTTCTCTGAAGATCAGAGAGAGTAGACGTAGGAGCTTTGCTTCTGAACCACTATAACTTGTTATGTCGTTTGCTTTCTGTTTTGCATTTTATCTGTTGCATATCTTTCACCGAAAGCATCCTGATTTTTCTGATATTCAGTTGGAAACAATCCACTGAACTTGCATCAAACTTGATCACAGCCTTAACCACTATTTTACTAAGGAAAAGATTTTCAGCGTGAGTATAAACTTAGGGCCAACACTTTCCGCACCCTTGATTAGCTAGAACAGATAGTTACCAAACTGAATCAACTCTACTGAGTATTTAGTAAGATAATTATCTGATCCAAGCTTCTCAGGAACTCTGATAAAACTCAAAATCAGTTGGGCTAATCTGAAGCCACTGAAAGTTGCTCAGGATCACTGTCTCTGTAGACTTTGACTCAGGGCAATTTGTGCTTCTCAGGGTAAATTCTCAGGACATCCTGACCCTACCGATTTCAGTAAAGAAAACGTTTTAAAAAATCACTGAACACGTGTATTCCCCCCCCATACACGTGTAAGACTCGTTACACCGGGACCAACATCACGGGCAATCCTTCCAGCTGGTAGGCAAAAAATCCTTCTCAAGTCATCATTGGACACCTTAATCGTCGTCCCTCCAACAGATGAGATAACCTCTTTGTTGTCTGTCTCTTTCAAATTCCACAGAAACTCCAAGGATTCTAGCATATAGACAACATTCAATTGTCTATAGCAGAGCTGTTCTAGCCCAGATTCGTGGAGACACTCCAAAATCTCGAGACATTCTGGATTTGTTGTGACTGTGAAGATGACGTATTTCTCATCAATAACATCTTTAACCATAGATGCATAGTTACAGATCTCTTCGGTCACATGTGAAGATGCCATTTCTGTATAAACGACAAAAAATCAAATTAGGTTCCAAAAGTACCCAACAAGAATGATCATAGACATAACATATGAGTGTTTCAAAGAATCATTCATTCAATCATTTACCCAACACATATGTAGCTCATATCGATAAAGATTTGACATATAACATCAGACATATAAGCAAGGAAAACATATATGCATAAACCTAAAACCCTAACGCATAACCAAATAGAGTTTGTAAAGAAGATTGACATTTACCAGAAAAGCGATTTGAAGTGAGATGAATCTTGAATCGAAATCGCTTAGATGTATTTTGTAAGTTAGAAGTTTTCTAGAAATGTATGAGTCTTTTTGCAAGGAAAAGTAATGCGAAAGGTTTTGCAGAAATAGGCTTAGGGTTTAAATAGGCGGGAGGGAAAAATTATTTTGCTTGCACGAATTCTTAAAAGTACTTGAGTATCCGTGTGTAAATTGGACGGTCAAGATTAAACGGTATGAAAAAGGTTTGATCGTGTGGTTAAGGATTTTTGAATGGCAGACTTTTGGACTTAAAAACGCATAATAAATGCATTTAATACATAAATCCCACGTCCTCATTTAATGCTTGCAGGCATGACATCATAAAGTAATGAGCACAATAATGAATAACACAGAATAACATAGATAAATAAGGAAATCAAAAAACGTATCTGACTGACTGATATTGTAATCAGTCAGTTACCACTTTAGTCTGATCTGGCTTGCCTGATTACTGTTGACCTTACTGATGGTAGCCTAATCCTCAAAGTTTTCCCAACAACACCTTCTTACCTGATCAGTGCTCAACTGATCCTACCTTATCAGTTGAAGTTCCTCCTTCAACTGTCATCCATTACATGATCAGTACCCAACTGATCTTATCTTATCAGTTGAAGTTCCCCCTACAACTGATTTCTCTTTTCTGGTCAGTTTCTTAACCAACTGGTCTTGGAGACCAGTCCACCAAAGATTTCTGGTGCACTTTCTCCTAAGTCCAGAAGTCCTAACTCAACTGATAGTTCTCTGAATCTGACTTCAACTAGTGGCTTGGTTAAGATATCAGCTCTATGCTTATCAGTATGGATCTTTTCCATTCTGATATTCTTCTTTTGCACATGATCTCTGATGAAATGTTGTCTGACGTCCACATGCTTGCATCTTGTATGTAGAACTGGGTCCTGAGTGATTGCAATAGCACTATTACTATCACAGAATAGGGGCACGTTCGTAGCTACAATGTTATAATCCCTCAGCTGCTGACTAAGCCAGAGCAGTTGGGAACAATAGCTTCCTGTGGCCATGTATTCTGCTTCAGTAGTAGATGTGGCAACAGATGTCTGTTTCTTTAAAAACCAAGAGATCAGTTTGCTTCCTAAGAACTGACATGTACCTGAGGTTGACTTTCTGTCTATTCTGCAACCTCCATAATCAGAATCAGAATACCCACTAAGCTCTAGATTATCATCTGATGGGTAGAATAAACCGAGGTTTATTGTCCCCTTCAGATACTTAAGAATCCGCTTAGCTGCTTCCAGGTGGCTTTGCATTGAGTTTGCCTGAAATCTGGCACATACACCTACTGCGAAGGTTATGTCTGGTCTGCTGGCAGTCAGGTATAGTAATGATCCAATGAGAGCCCTATATTCTTTCTAATTATTTTTCTAACCATTTTAATCTGGATCCATTTTGAATCCAGTCATCATAGGAATTTTGGCTATCTTACTGTTCTGAACTCCAAACTTAGCCAACAAATTCCTAGTATACTTTGCCTGACAGATGAATATTCCTTCTGTACTTTGTTTAACTTGAAGACCAAGGAAGTAATTCATCTGACCCATCATGGACATCTCGAACTTCCCTTTCATCAGCTTGCTGAACTTATCACATTAGCTCTTGTTGGGAGATCAGAAGATGATATCATCCACATAGATCTGAACCATCAGAATGTCTTCACCATCTTCTATTCTGAATAGGGTTTTGTCTATGACTCCTTTAGTGAATCCACTATCTATCAAGAATTGGGATAGTGTATCATACCAAGCTTGGGGAGCCTGTTTCAGTCCGTAAAGTGCTTTTCTTAAACGGTACACCTGGTTGCCTTTTTCAAAGCCAGGAGGTTGTTCTACATAAACTTCCTCCGCTAGTACCCCGTTTAAGAATGCACTCTTTACATCCATCTGATACACAATAATCCCTCTGTGGGCAGCATATGCCAGAAATAGCTGAATGGCTTCCAGGCGAGCGACTGGTGCAAAGGTCTCATCTTAATCAATCCCTTCTGATTGTGAATACCCCTTCACAACAAGTCTTGCCTTATTTCTGGTGATGACATTATTCTCATCCTTCTTGTTCTTGAACACGCACTTGGTACCAATCACATCTTGGTGAGTTGGTCTGTCTATAAGTTCTCAAACTTGATTCCTCTCGAACTGCTCTAGTTCTTCTTGCATAGCTAGAATACAGTTGGCATCTTGTAGAGCTTCTTCTGTTGTGGTAGGTTCCTTCAAAGACAGATAACAGCAATACATAGCACTTTCACCAATCTGATGTCTAGTTTGGACTCGGGCATTAGGATTGCCGATTATCTAGTCAGTTGGACGGTTTTTCAACCAAGTCCTTCTTCCCTGATGTATATCAGTTTGGACATTGTCATCCTCATCTAATACTGAGTCAATAGAGATTGGGAGAGGTACATTAATAGGATCCACTTGGCATGGACATGTCTCAGCTGATGTTGGAATCATCATAGGCTGATGTCTGTCCGCCGAAAAAATAGGTGTTCCCCCTGAACCAGATGGTTCAGTTGTTACTGTCTCAGCTGTACTAGCTTCTTCATTGACAGTTGTACATACCTTGGGGTCTAACTGACCTGGTGAATCGTCAAGATCAAGGTTAGGAATATACACTGTAACGTAATCTAATTCGTTATCTTTGATCGTTAACTGATCCATTTTCTGAGCATCAGGTACATCTTTTTCTGGTACGGCTCGTTCTGAGGCAGATTTCTCCTGATCAGATGTTGACTCATCAAAGACCACATGAGGTGTTTCTTCCACAACTAGAGTTCGCCTGTTGAATACCCAGAAAGCCTTGCTGGTTGAGGAATATCCTAAGAATATACCCTCATCTGACTTGGCCTCAAAAGTTTTCAACTAACTCTTCCCATTGTTGTGAATGAAACACTTGCACCCAAAAACATGGAAGTAAGAAACACGAGGTTTTCTGCCCTTTCACAGTTCATAGGGTGTTTTGAAGTGAATCTTAGTTAGAGAACATTTGTTCTGAGTGTGATATGCAGTGTTGATTGCTTCTGCCCATAAGCGGTTTGGAGTTGCATGTTCAGCTAACATTGTGCGAGCAGCTTCTTCTTTGAGTGTTCTGCTTCTCCGTTCTACTTCACCATTCTGTTGTGGTGTTCTGGCGACTGATGTCTCATGTTGTATACCAAACTTAGTGCAAAAATCAGTTATAAAAGAGTTCAAAACTTTGTACCTTTATCTGATCTGATTTTTACAATACTGACACCTTTCTCATTCTACAATCTCTTGAGCAACTCAGGTATCTTTGTTGTAGTTTCATTCTTCTTATACAAGAATACAACCCAGGTGAACTTGGAATAATCATCCACGATCACCAGAGTGTATTTGCATCCGCTGAAACTAAGAGGTGTAACTGGTCCAAACAAATCCATGTGGAGCAGTTGCAATACTCTGTTGGATGCTGGTCCTGAGATCCTCTTAAATGAGGCTTTAACCTATTTTCCCTTCTGACATGCGACACATGTCTGATCCTTAGAGAATACCTCATTCGGGAGACCCTCAACCAGGGACATCCTTGCTATCTTGTTAAGAGTCTTAAAGTTCAGATGGCTCATTCTCTTGTGCCAGAGTCTACTGCTACTTTTGGAACTCCTAACAATCAGGCATGCATTTCTTGGACAACTGTTCCAATCTGCAGTGTAGATCGTTACTTTTCTGGAACCAGTTAGCAAAATTTGTTGAGTGGCTCGATTCTTGATAGTGCATTGATCAGTCGAGAACTCAACGATGAATCCATTATCGCGGAATTGTGAAACCGATAACAGGTTGTGCTTTAAACCATCTACATACAAGACTCCAGTAACCTGTTCATCATCATTCACTAAGGTTCTGAATCCTCTGGTAAAACCAAAGTTATCGTCACCAAAGAGTACACGTGGGCCTTCTTGTTTTATGTATGAACTGAGGAGATATTTGTTGCCAGTCATGTGCCTTGAGCATCCACTATCGATGTACCAGATAGTTTCTTATACACCTCCCTTATTGGTCAAACCCACGCGAACCTCAGTTTGATCAGCATCCTTGGCCATGAGATAGATATCGTCATCAGATGAGAATATCAGATCATCGAAATCATCAGTTGTTGTCATCAGGCAAAAGTCCTCAACAGATGAGTATCCAGAATCATCTGATGGCAGGTAGGAGTCATCGATACCTGATGTATCCACAACCATGACTTTTCTGTCTTTGTACCTTTGCTCTCTTCTATTTCGCTTATCTTCTCTTTCTTTGGGAGTTAGGTCAGGGTAATCTGCGCTATAGTGACCTGGTTTTTTACAGTTGAAACAAGCTCCAGGTTCCACGTAATTTCTTCTCCCAGGTGAGTCTTGTTGGGATATTTTAGTTTTGATTATTTATGCAAAAACATTATGTATTGGTCAACTTGTATTGTTTAAGTTCATTTCTACAGGTAACAAGTTGAGGGGGAAGTGAACAAGTTGAGAGGGAACTAATCTGAAGTTTCCTGAGAAAATAGGACTGAATATAAGTGGTCTGAATGGAAAATAGGCCCGAGGAAAAGTGGCCTGAATGGAAAAAGGCTGAAGTCCAAAACCACTGAATGTCAGAATGGCCTGAATGAGAAGCTGCTGAAATCCTGAGAGGAAGTATGCTGAAATCCTGAAGGGAAGAACGCTGAAATCCTGAGAGGAAGTTGCTGAAATCCTCAGAGGAAGTATGCTGAAATCCTGAAGGGAAGAACCCTAAAGTCCTGAGAGGAAGTATGCTGATTTCAGAAGGCCTGAATGCTGACGTGGACCAATCAGAGGCGGTCAACAAGCCTGACAAAAAGCTGCAGAAATTATAAAATAGCATGGATTTGAATGTGACTTTCTCCAACGGTAATATTCAAATCCACACTATAAATACAAGATCTTCCATAATTTTAAGCGTGGAAAAATACTATAGAACTAAGAGCCATATACTCAAGCATTCCCACCATAGAACACAAATCTGTAGATATCCAAAATATATTCAAGAGTGTTCTAAACCCAATCTAAGCAACACACGATATATCCTAAGCTTAGAGAGATTTTCCCAACCTTAGCATAAAGGCTAAACCATTGTAAAGGAAAATCTCAACTTAGTTGGAGACACCAACCAAACCCAAACCCTCTTGTTAGGTAGTTTGTGTGTGATTGTTGGAGTTGTAAAGAGTTAGTAAGCTGCAGTTGAGTTCAGCCAGAAAGCTCTAGAGAAGAAGTTAGTAAGTTGTTTGAGACAGTCTGAAAACTTGTGTGAGTTGAGTTAGTAAGTTGCGGTGTAGTTCAGCCTGAAAACTCGTAGAGGAAAGTTAGTAAGCTATAGGAGTTCAGTCTGAAAGCTTGAGTCGTCGTCATAAGGATTTTCCCTGCGGATAAGGGAGAGTGGATGTAGGAGCTTGAGTCTCCGAACCACTATACTTTGTTGTGTTCTATACTGCTTTATGTTCTTACTTGCTATATGCATTTGGTTATAAGCAAAACACATCGTTTACAAGAAAAAAATTTAAATCACCATTTCTCCCCCTCCCCTTTTTCATAAAATTAAATTAGTTTTTGGGACCAACAACTGGTATCAGAGCAGGTGTTCTAAATACCACTGATTTTGATAATTATTGTTTTCATTTAAAGAAAAAAAATTATTTGTGGTCACCTGAACAAATTCTTTTTAAAAAAGGGGAAAGAGATTTTTTTGGAAGCATTTTTAATGGTTTTGGCATAATTATTCAAAAGGGGGAAATTTTTGGGATATTTTAGTTTTGATTATTTATGCCAAAACAATATGTATTTGTCATCTTTATTGTTTAAGTTCATTTCTAAAGGTAACAAGTTGAGGGGGAACTGATCTGAAGTTTCTTGAGAAAATAGCCCTAAAGATAAGTGGTCTGAATGAAAAATAGGCCCGAGGAAAAGTTGCCTGAATGGAAGAAGGCTGAAGTCCAAAACCGCTGAATGTCAGAATGGCCTGAACGAGAAGTTGTTGAAATCTTGAGAGGAAGTATGCTGGAATCCTGAAGGGAAGAACGCTGAAATCCTGAGAGGAATTTCTTTGAAATCTCGAAAGGAAGTATTTGAAATCTGAAGGAATAATATTTTTGAAATCTCGAGAGGAAGTATGCTGATTTCAGAAGGCCTGAATGCAGACGTGGACCAATCAGTGGCGGTCAACAAGCCTGATAAAAACTGCAGAAATTACAGAATAGTATGGATTTGAATGTGACTTTCTCCAACGGTAACAATCAATTCCACACTTTAAATACAAGCTCTTCCATTATTTTAAGCATCGAAAAATGCTATAGAACTAAGAGCCATATACTCAAGCATTCCCACCATAGAACACAAATCTGTAGATATCCAAAATATATTCAAGAGTGTTCTAAACCCAATCTAAGCAACACACGATATATCCTAAGCTTAGAGAGATTTTCCCAACCTTAGCATAAAGGCTAAACCATTGTAAAGGAAAATCTCAACTTAGTTGGAGACACCAACCAAACCCAAACCCTCTTGTTAGGTAGTTTGTGTGTGATTGTTGGAGTTGTAAAGAGTTAGTAAGTCATAGTTGAGTTAAATTTAAAGCTCTAGAGAGAAGAAGTTAGTAAGTTGTTTGAGACAATCTTAAAACTTGTGTGAGTTGAGTTAGTAAATTGCGGTGTAGTTCAGCCTGAAAACTCGTAGAGGAAAGTTAGTAAGCTGCAGGAGTTCAGTCTGAAAGCTTGATTCATCGTCGTAAGGATTTTCCCTGCGGATAAGGGAGAGTGGATGTAGGAGCTTGAGTCTCCGAACCGCTATACTTTGTTTTGTTCTTTATTGCTTTATGTTCTTACTTACCATATGCATTTGGTTATAATCAAAACACATCGTTTACAAGAATTTTTTTTAAATCACCATTTATCCCCCTCCCCTCTTTCATACAATTAAATTAGTTTATGGGACCAACAACTGGTATCAGAGTAGGTGTTCTAAATACCACTGATTTTGATAATTATTGTTTTCTTTTAAAGAAAAAAAATTATTTGTGGTCACCTGAACAGATTCTTTTTAAAAAAGGGGGAAGAGATTTTTTTGGAAGCATTTTTAATGGTTTTGGCATCATTATCAAAAAGGGGAAAATTGTTGGGATAATTTAGTTTTGATTATTTATGCCAAAATATTATGTATTTGTCAACTTGTATTGTTTATGTTCATTTCTACAGGTAACAAGTTGAGGGGGAAGTGAACAAGTTGATGGGGAACTGATCTGAAGTTTCCTGAGAAAATAGGCCTGAAGATAAGTGGTTTGAATGGAAAATAGGCCCGAGGAAAAGTGGCCTGAATGGAAGAAGGTTGAAGTCCAAAACCGCTGAATGTCAGAATGGCCTGAACGAGAAGTTCTTTGAAATCACGAGAGGAAGTATCTTTGAAATCTGAAGGGAAGAATTTGAAATCCCGAGAGGAAGTATCTTTGAAATCTGAAGGAAGAACCCTGAAATCCTTAGAGGAAGTATGCTGATTTCAGAAGGCCTGAATGCTGACGTGGACCAATCAGAGGCGGTCAACAAGCCTGACAAAAAGCTGCAGAAATTACAGAATAGTATGGATTTGAATGTGACTTTCTCCAACTAACATTCAAATCCACACTATAAATACAAGCTCTTCCATCATTTTAAGCATGGAAAAATGTTATAGAACTAAGAGCCATATGCTCAAGCATTCCCACCATAGAACACAAATCTGTAGATATCCAAAATATATTCAAGAGTGTTCTAAACCCAATCTAATCAACACATGATATATCCTAAGCTTAGAGAGATTTTCCCAACCTTAGCATAAAGGCTAAACCATTGTAAGGAAAAATCTTAACTTAGTTGGAGACACCAACCAAATCAAAACCCTCTTGTTAGGTAGTTTGTGTGTGATTGTTGGAGTTGTAAAGAGTTAGTAAGCTGCAGTTGAGTTCAGCCAGAAAGCTCTAGAGAAGAAGTTAGTAAGTTGTTTGAGACAAGAAAACTTGTGTGAGTTGAGTTAGTAAGTTCTTGGTGTAGTTCAATGAAAACTTCGTAGAGGAAAGTTAGTAAGCTGCAGGAGTTCAGTCTGAAAGCTTGAGTCGTCGTCGTAAGGATTTTCCCTGCGGATAAGGGAGAGTGGATGTAGGAGCTTGAGTCTCCGAACCACTATACTTTGTTCTGTTCTTTATTTCTTTATGTTCTTACTTGCCATATGCATTTGGTTATTAGCAAAACACATCGTTTACAATTTTTTTTTAAAAATCACCATTTCTCCCCCTCCCCTTTTTCATAAAATTAAATTAGTTTTTGGGACCAACAAGTTTATTCTCCTATATGATATATCAGGAGACTTACCAGCTTGCCTGTAATCAGAATTTCTTCTATGTGATCTTTTCTCTCGTCGGTCATCATTTCTATCATCTCTTTTCTCTTCTCTGCGATCGTCTCTTCGATCATCTCTTCTGTCATCAGAACGATTTCTCTCTTGCGATCTGTCAGTTGATCTCCTATCTCTTCCTCTACTTTGTCTGTAGTCATGATAGAATTTTCGAAACTTGCCTAGTTGAACATTGGATCGTTCAAGCTTTCTAGTCAGCAAAGCAATCTGTTTAGCCTAACTCATGATATTTCCTATTGGTTCTGTAGACCTCGAACTGCTGCTAGCTACCTTGAATTCAATTGCTTTTGATGTGGCAAGTGTAGCTTCAGCAGGTGACTCGTCTTCTTCTTGACCTCTTTCAATCAGGTCGAATTCATGAGCTTTTAGACTCAGAAATAGGTTGCTCGGCTTCATCTTCGCAATATCTTGGCAATCTTTTATCATAGTTACTTTCATGTCCCGTTTCTTGGTCAGGGACCTTAAGATCTTGTAGTTGATGTCTTTATCAGACATTTCTCGTCCTAGTTCACGAAGCTTGTTAACTGACATGGTGATTCTTCCATCAAGCTGATTTATAGTTTCATCTGGTAGCATCTTGAGTTTCTCAAACTTCACCAGTTCAGCTTGCAATCTGCTGTCCTTAATCAGATCGTTTCCTTCACATATTTCAGCAAGAGTATCCAACATCTGCTTAGCAGTCTTGAGGTATATGATCTTCTCACGTGTTGTCTTGTCCACCGTCTTCATAATGATATATCTGGCTACAGTTTCTAGATTGGATAATTTCCTTTCTTCAGCATCCATCAGTGAAGGACTCTTTCTGATTCTAGCTCCAGTTGGATGTTCTTGATCACCTCCTTCAGCTGGGTTGTTGTAATAAATGATGATGGGTCCTTGTTCAAGATTTTCCATCATTCAGTTGCTTATCGCACCCAGATGGTTGCTCATGAGTATGGTTCAGTCAGCATACTCATCAATGGAAAACTTAGGCAGATCATGATATATCCCATATGTGTTATCCATGCTGAATATGTGAGTTTAAAACATATGAGTTATAAAACAGGTTTTTCAAAGATTTGTTCAAGTGACCACAATGGTTCTTGCTCAAGAACCGATGATACTCAAAGCCAGTGGTCAGTAGAACCATTGCTCTGACACCAATTGTAGGTCCCAAAAAAATTTTAGTGAGGTAGAAGTCTAGAGGGGAGGGGTGAATAGACTTCTAAACTTTTTCGTGGGATCAGGTGTGAATAGCAAGTTTGCCTGATCAGAGTGCGAGTGAATCAGTTTGGACTGATATCCAACTTACTGATTGCTTGAGAGCAGATCAGTTCGGTGTCTATCAGCTTAACTAATGTGCGGAAGATAAGTTTAACCTCGTGTGAAAAACCAGTTTATTAAAACATGTTCTAAGTTATCTGTATTGGACCAGATGACAACGTGCCAAACTGATTAGATCAGTTGCTTGGTGCAAATCTGATCCAGACTTAGAATATGCATGCAATGGTTAAACAGGTGTGTGCAGATAGTGTAAAACATGTAAAGCAGATTAAGACACACAAGATTTTATAGTGGTTCAGACAACTTGTCCTACATCCACTCTTCCCTATCAGCAGTGGCACCAACTTAACCAACTGGACTTAGATTAATGTGTTAGTCCAACACAATACAACAGATGTTTCAAGAGTTCTCACTCAATCAACCCCAGAAATCAGAACTAGAAACTCTAGTCTGAAATCTTGCTAAACAAAACTTAACCTATCACTTTGGTTTGGGTATAAGATTTTAGTTGTTCCAACAGGAAATCTATCCTAGTATTTAGGTAGCCTAAAGCTAAAGGATAAGATTTTTGTGCTAAGAATTATGGGATGAACACTTGGAAATATTCTTCAATTTATGTTCTTCGTGTGGAAATTTAGCTTGTTTGAGCTTGTGAATTATTTTCGTAACCTTACTCTGAAGGTTTGATCCCATATTTATAGACCTTGAAATCAAAGAGCCGTTGGAGAGAAATTTGAATTTCAGGCTATTTTTGGTATGTTTGCAGGCTTGATATGACGTGTGCAGAGGCGGCATAAAAAAAGCATGTAAGCTTGTCCTTTCTAGCTGTTTAACTCTGAAGCACTTTATCCTACAATATCAGCTTCGTACATACGTGTTTTGCTCTCATTGCTTATTAAGTACACTTATTCAGTGTCTGATTTACCAACGTAGGTTGACATTCTTCTTGTCTGATGAACTCGTATGACTTGGTGAACCTTTAGTTGTCACCTGATTGAGTTGACCTGATCAGTCAAAACTAATCAGTCAACCTGATTGAGTCTTCTGATGCAGGTTGTCTTAGCACAACTAGCAGACTCTTCTTCGTTCTTCTGATGTAGGTTATCTGAGGTTTTCTTGGTCTTGTTATCATGTAGTCATCTGATTTTCAGGTCTTCTAAAATTTCTGCTCTTCCGATCTTCTTGACTTGTCTGATCTTCTGATCTTCGTGACTTGTCTGATCTTCTGATCTTCTTTACTTGACCTATACATATTGGGTTCCCCCTCAATACGTGACCTATCTAATACATCAATTATCTATACATCTCAGTTGGTCATCCTATTCTGATATCTAACTCATCAGTTAGCTAACAGGTCTGACTGGTCCTATTACAATTGTTTTGAAACTTCCATCAAAACTATAAATTTCCCAACAAGTAAGAAATCTCATCCTTTAGCTTTAGGCTACACAAATACTAGGATAGATTTCCAGTTGGAAACCATACAAATCTTACCTCAAACTGAGAGTTAGGATGAGTTTATTTTGCAAGATTTCAAGCTAGGGTTTCTAGTCTTGATTTTTGGGATTGTTGAGTGAGAACTCCATAAATATCTGTTTGTATTGTGTTGGACTAACACATTAAACTAAGTTCAGTTGGTTAAGTGTGTGCCCCTACTGATAGGGAAGAGTGGAAGAAGGACCAGTTGTCCAAACCACTATAAACCTTGTGTTGCTTATCTGCTTTACACTCTAACACACACCTGGTATTTAAGCAAACCTGCATTTTCTAAGTATAGATCAGTTTTGCACCAAGCAGCTGATCTGATCAGTTTGACTTGTTGTCGTCGGATCTGATTCAGAATACTTAGAATCTGATTTAAGTAAACTGGTTTTGTACATGGGTTAGTATTAGTGTTCTAGAGACAATCCATTGTAGGGACATAATGCTTAGATAATATTTAGTATTGATTTAATATTTTTGTTTATTTAATATTAAATATATGGCATTGCACCTATTAGAATATTATGTTTGATTGTTTTCATTTGTTCTTAGTTTGTGTTCCCTTGAGTCACTGTTGTCATTAAGTGTGTGAGAACTTAGATGACCTAAGCATGATTCTCAAATGGCCCCAATCGAGGATCATCAAGAATAGGATATTGATGATACAATGGAGATTGGTGTGCGATCTGCATCATACTCTTTGAGAGTGTAGTAAGATCTCACTTACTACGAGATACTAGGTATCTCATGATGGATGCACAAATACCTTAGAGGGTATTGGTATACCCATTCGAGAAACCATTTGATGTAGTTCCACTATGTGTGTCTACGGGTGTCTCGGTTAGTGGGAGCGATGAGATACTCCTTTGAGTTGAGGTCAATACGCACGACATGTGTGGGTTGTTTGTCTTGGTCCCTGATTGAATGTCTAATTATTTTCGATTGGATGTTTGAAATTGAGATTAATTGAACCCAATAGTTGAGCAATTTTGTGAATTGTTTGGAATAATTTGGATTAATTGTGATGAGTTATTGGATGGTTTGATAGATGTTTGTTGACCCGATTGTAAAAGGTTTTGAAAAATGGGCGATGATGAGGGAAGGGACTGTGCCGAAATTGGATTTAGGACAGGCCCCTCCATGCAATTTTAGAATTTGCACATGAGCCCTCGTAAAAACAAATGAATAAAATCTATTTAAAATTTAATTGGATTAATTTTAAAATAGTAATAAAAGTTGGACTTTTATTTAAATTAATTATTGTTTTAATAATTTAAAATCGAATTGGATTTTGAAATTCGGTTTAAAAGGAATTATTAAATCCCACTTGGTTAATTATTTATTTAAATTAGTTAACATTTTATAGTCCGCATTATAACTGTTTGGGTAGGCGGCGCCCAATAATTGTCGGACCGTATTAATTATTTGGGTAGACGGCGCCCATATAAGTGTTAGTCCGTATGAAATCATGTTTGGGTAGGTTGCACCCAATAATTGCTCAAATGTGACATAGATTAACATGTTGGATCTCGATTAAGCAATTAATACCTCGCCTTTGAAAATGTTCCACACTAAAATATGGTTTTTCATTAAATTGAAACGATGTCTTCCATCAAAATTAAAAGTAAACCGGGGATTTCGTTCCAATGGGTATTAAGACCAAAGTCTTTTGCTCGGATCTACATTCAACGGGACTTTTATAGGTACATGTAGTATCGCCGCTTGATGGTTGTAAACCAACTTAACTTTGTTTCACCAGCCAAAGCAGGAAAATGAAAGTTAGGGGACATCCGATTGAACTAGGTTCAATCAACTAGGAGTTGCAGTTTTGCAATTGGTTTGGAGACCTACCAGTTATGCTATTGTGATATTCAGCCAAAGCAGGGATCATGATTGTAGGAATGTGGATCCTAGTCCATTACAATTTATATTTGATATAAATTCGTACTCTTCCGATGAGGTCGTTGAGTATGTGAAAATAATGGAGACAAAATAAACACTAAAGAAAGGCCACGTTTATTTTGATTGCTGAATATTGATCATAGGAATTATGTATTTTAATTCCCATTTTATTTTGTTTCTCTAGGATTGTTGAAATGAATAACTTATCACTGAGAAGCGTTTTGGAAACGAACAAATTGGCTGGGCTAAATTTTCTCGACTGGCACCGAAATGTGTGTTTGGTGCTTAGGCAAGAAAAGATTGAGTACGTGTTGGACACGCCAATCCCTGCTACCCCGGAGACTGGTACTGAAGAAGCCGATGCATTTGACGCCGAGGCTCAAAAGAAGCATCAAGAGGATGCTTCTCAGGCTCAGTATGTTATGCTACTCGGGATGACTCCCGAGTTGCGAAGGCAACATGAGAAGATGCTCCCCTTCGAGATGATTAATGTTGGGAGATGAATTTAATAAAGAAATTTTGATTAGATGCCAAAACCATGAGTATGACATGTATCAGGACATCTTGATAGAATAGAATCAGGATCAGGTTTCATTAGATATTAGGACTCATGATTATCTGCACCATGTATAGTCAGCAAATATAGATCAGGAAGTTTTTAGTATGATGAAGACTCTGAAAAATCAGACACGTCATGAAGACGTAGAAGACTCTAAAGAATCAAGAACATCCTGAAGACTCAGAAGAATCCTGAAGACCAGAAGATCCTGAAGACTGTTTTTGTACTGATCAAAAGGGACCCTGAACAACTATTTTATGAAATAGTGTTATGTTCATTCCTAGTACAAACAAACAGAATGTTAGACATTTGTGGACATTAAGGAACATATGAGATCAAGAGAAAAGAGTCGTTTGTTTGTCTTTGCTTAAACAAAGATTTCAACCAATGAGGAGGCAACAACACTGTACTGAACTGACACTGAAAGTGATATCTCACTGAAGAAATGTCAGAGCTGATATCTTCCAGTTCACAGAAGTTGATGATTGGCTACTTGGCTGCATATTTCCTAAAACATGCAAGGGAGTGTTCAAACCCTAAAAATAGTCGTTCATCAATAACCAGAAGAGGAAACCCTTGATGCTATCTTTTCCAACGGATAGTTTTTTCAAGAGTAACCTTTGGAGATGTTGCCTATAAATACCAGTGACCTTCTACATTGAAAGGCTACGAGAAATTTCAAGCAACTAAAGAGCTCATTCATATTATTGCAAATTGAAGCACTCGAAAACCCTAGAATTTCCCAAGTGTTTCACATTGGAGAGAGCTCATTCACTAAGCCTAGATTGATAGAAATATCCAAAGCTTAGTAGAGATATCCTAGCCTTTGCATCTGTTCTTATTGTAAAGGATATCTCAACCTAGTTGGAAACCAACCCAAACCCAAACCCTTTGATAAGGTAGTTTGAGTGTGTGTGTTTTGTTGGTGAGTTAGAGTTGTAAAGAGTTAGTAAGCTATAGTGAGTTAGGCAGAAAACTCTAGAGAAGAAGTTAGTAAGCTACTTGTGGTAGTCTGAACACTTGTGTGTGTTTGAGTTAGTAAGCTGCAGTGAGTCAGCTAGAAAACTCAAAGTAGAAAAGTGAGTAAGCTACAGTGAGTTAGCCTGAAAGCTTTAGGAAGTGGTTAAGGAATTTCTCTGAAGATCAGAGAGAGTGGACGTAGGAGCTTGAGTCTCTGAACCACTATAATTGCTGTGTTGGTTGCTTTCTGTACTGCATTTTATCTGACGCATGTATTTCACTGAAAGATGATTTTACTGATATTCAGTTGGAACCAATCCACTAAACTTGCATCAAATTAATCACAACCTTAATCACTATTTTATAAAAGGAAGAAGATTCTCAGCAAAGCTAAAACGAGTATAAACTTAGGGCCAACCATTCCGCACACTTGAGTAGCTAGAATAGATAGTTACCAAACTGAACTACCTCTACTGAGTGTTCAGTAAGTTAATTATCTGATCCAAGCTCCTCAGGATCTCTGATAAATTCAGGATCAGTTGGGCTAATCTGAAGCTTCTGAAAGCTGCTCAGGATCATTGTCTCAGTTGACTTTGACTCAGGGCGATTTGTGCTTCTCAGGGCAAAAATATCAGGATAACCTGACCCATCTAACCTCAGTGAAGAAAAGGTTTTAAAAATCACTGAACATGTGTATTCCCCCCCATACACGTGTAAGACTCGTTTGCACCGGGACCAACAATTAAGCATCTGAAGGATCTCTTTGATTCTGAATCTCGTTCCGAGATTTATGAAGTGATGAGAGATCTGTTTAGATGCCGATTGTCTGAGGGAGGGAAGGTTTCTCCTCATGTGTTGAAGATGATTGGGCTAATCGAGAAACTTGGTTGTCTGGGCATTGAGCTCAAGACCAACGTTGTTGTTTATGCCATTCTTCAGTCGCTTCCCGATTCATATTCGAGTTTCATGGTAAAATTTAATATGAATAAGATAGAATCGACTATGCCCGAGCTGCATAACATGCTAAAGACTTTTGAGTCTTCCACTGCTAAGGAAAAGCCCGTGCTCATGGTGAGTGCCTCTACTTCTTCTGCTCCAAAAGGAAAGAAGAAGCGAAGGGGCAAGGCAAAGAAAGGCTCCAAGCCAAGCTTCCTTAAGCCTAAAGGTGGAATTCAAAAGAAGGAGGGGGTGGACATGGATGTATGCCTCCACTACAAGCAGAAGGGGCATTGGAAGAAGGACTGTAAGGTTCTAGCAGCTGAAAAGAAGACACAAGGTGTCTCAGTCACTGGAACAGGTATGTTTGTTATTGAGATAAACATGTCCACAAATGATACTAACTGCTGGGTATTAGATACCGGTTGTGGCTCACACATTTGTACAAATGTGCAGGGTCTCAAGCATAGCAGGGCAGTTAGGATGGGTGAAGTCTCCCTACACGTTGGGAAAGGAGAAAGAGTTGCTGCTGAACGTGTTGGCGTTTATGTTTTAGAATTACCCTCTGGTTTTATACTTGAACTGAATAATTGTTATTTCGTTCCTTCTATTACTCGCAACATTATTTCTATTCCTATGTTAGACATTGAAGGGTTTTCCTTCCATTTTGCAAACAATAATTGTTATTTTTCGCTTGATGGTGATGTTTATGGAAATGTTCCTTTATCGAATGGTTTATATTTGTTGCATTGTGGACATAATATTCTTAAT
Organism: Stenogyne calaminthoides; assembly: GCA_037126765.1. Classification (NCBI taxonomy): domain Eukaryota; kingdom Viridiplantae; phylum Streptophyta; class Magnoliopsida; order Lamiales; family Lamiaceae; genus Stenogyne; species Stenogyne calaminthoides. Next base: position 11,115,074 of record JBBCBC010000002.1, on the reverse strand, counting down.
ATACAAAATAAACGACTCAAACTTAGTAATCATGAAAACCCAACTTACTTGTGGCATTGTAGGCTTGGTCATGCAAATGAGAATAGGATTTCAAGGTTAAGGAAGTTAGACTACTTAACCCCATTTGACTTTGAGTCTTATGAAAATTGTGAATCCTGTCTCAAGGGCAAGATGACCAACAAACCCTTCTCTGAGAAAGGGGTACATGCCAAAGAAGTTCTAGAATTGATCCACAGTGATGTATGTGGACCATTGCCCACTCTAGCTAGGGGTCACTTCTCCTACTTCATCACTTTTACTGACGATTTCTCAAGATATGGATATGTGTATCTTATGAAGCACAAATCCGAAGCTTTTGAGAAATTCAAGGAGTTCAAAGCTGAAGTAGAAAAGCAACTAGGTAAGAGTATCAAGACTCTTCAATCGGATCGAGAGGTGAACACCTTAGCCATGAGTTCATGGATTACTTAAAGTTACATGGAATCCAATCACAATGGACTCCTACCGGAACACCGCAAATGAACGGAGTGTCCGAGAGGAGAAACCGAACCTTGTTAGACATGGTAAGGTCCATGATGAGTTTTTCATCTCTTCCGACATTCTTATGGGGATACGCGTTACAAACCTCAATATATATTCTGAATAGGATTCCATCCAAATCGGTTGAGCATGCGCCATATGAATTATGGTGTGGCAAGAAGCCAACTTTTACACATATCAAAACATGGGGTTGCCCTGTGATTGTGAAAAAGATGCTTACCGACAAGTTGGAATCCAAAGGTGAAAAAGGTTATTTTGAGGCATATCCTAAGGAAACTAAAGGATATTACTTATATCTACCTGAGAAATAAATAATGATTGTTTCTAGGCAGGCCAAATTCCTTGAAGAAGACTATGTCTTCAAGGAACAGTGCCGTAAGACAATAGAACTTGAAGAAATTCAAGAATCACAAATTAAAAAGGAGACTGGTGTCTTATCAAAGCAACATGACAAAGAATTAGTGGGAGCATTCAGCAGCTCACATGGTGGAAGTTTATCAGTAAGTGATCCTCTTTCAGCTAGTGGGAGCGTAATTGGAGTTGCATCGCCCGAGCAACAAACTCCAAGTAGGCTGAATGAGAATAGCATAGCTCAAACTCCTGCTCAAGAGGCATTCGGAAGTGATCAAGGAGCATCCGGGAGTGTCGCTCTTGAGGCCTCCCCGGTCGACGATGAAATTGTTGTACCACAAAATTTTCACGATCAGAATGTGCAGCCTGAACAACCACAACTCCGTAAGTCCACTAGAGTTCGTAATCCGATCACCAGATATTATGGTTTCCTCGTGGAGGAACATGATGACGTGGAAATCCCGGATAAAGACGAACCTAAAACTTACACTGAGGCAACATTAGATGTTGACTCGAATAAGTGGCATGAAGCCATGAAATTCGAGATGGACTTGATGTACACCAATCAAGTATGGGACTTGGTTGAGTTGCCAAAATGGGTCAAACCCATAGGTTGCAAATGGGTCTAGAAGCGTAAGACCGATGCAAATGGCAAGGTACAAACCTACAATGCTAGGTTGGTGGCGAAAGGTTATAGTCAACGTGAAGGCATTGATTATGACGAAACTTTCTCACCAGTTGCTAAGATCAAGTCCATTAGAATTTTACTTGCGGTAGCAGCACATCTCGATTATGAGATTTGACAGATGGATGTCAAAACAGCTTTCCTCAATGACAACATTAGCAAGGAAGTGTTTATGACTCAACCAGAAGATTTTATATCGAAGCCAAAGTCTAATCTTGTGTGCAAGCTTAAACGATCCATTTATGGATTGAAGCAAGCTTCTAGAAGTTGGAATATCCGTTTTGATGAAGTTGTCAAATCATTTGACTTCGTCAGAAATTCAGAAGATCCGTGCGTCTATCGGAAATGCAGTGGGAAGAATATTGTCTTCATAGTTGTGTATGTCGATGACATACTCATTATGGGAAACAGTATCCCACTCATGCAATCCATGAAAGAATGGTTGTCAAAGAACTTAATGATGAAGGATCTTGGTGAAGCCTGCTATATCTTAGGGATAGATCCAAGAAGATGTTGGGGCCGTCACAGTCCACCTATGTAGACAAGGTGTTGAAGCGATTTGTGATGGAGAACTCTAAGAGAGGTTCTCTGCCGGCATGTCATGGGATAAAGTTGTCTAAGAAGGATTGTCCTTCTACAGATGCTGATATCCAGCGCATGAAGGATATACCATATGCATCTGCAATTGGATCCATCATGTACTCCATGACCTGCACTAGGCCAGATGTGGCCTTCGCTGTCAGCACCACTGGTAGGTACCAGTAGAATCCGGGTGAACCTCACTGGATTGCTATCAAGAACATTCTTAAGTACCTCAGAAGTACTAAAGATTACTTTCTGGTCTACGGAGGACAGTCAGAGCTAGTTGCCACTGCCTATGCTGACGTAAGTTTCCAATCTGACTGTGATGATTACAAATCTTAGTCAGGCTATGTGTTCACTCTCAATGGTGGGGTGGTTAGTTGGAATAGTTCCAAACAAGATACTACCGCATACTCAACAACCGAAGCTGAGTACATTGCTGCGGCAGAAGCTGCCAAAGAAGTTGTCTGGATAAACCAGTTCTTAAGTGAACTAGGGGTAGTTCCGAGTGCCAGCAGTCCAATAAAGTTGTATTGTGACAATACTGGTGCGGTTGCGCAAGCTAAGGAATCGAGATCCAATAACAGAAACAAGCATGTACCGAGGCGTTAACTTGATAAGAAAGATAGTCGCTAGAGGAGAGATAGAATTAGAACGTGTCCCCACGGAGGATAACCTGGCTGATCCTTTCACCAAGGTTTTGAGTGTTCATGTACACACTAGACATTTTGATGGTCTAGGGGTTAGACATGTAGGTGATTGGCTCTAGTTCAAGTGGGAGATTGTTAGTGTTAGTGTCCTAGAGACAATCCATTGTAAGGACATAATGCTCAGATAATATTCAGTATTGATTTAATATTATTATTTATTTAATATTAAATATATGGCGTTGCACCTATTAGAATATTATGTTTGATTGTTTGCATTTGTTCTTATTTGTGTTCCCTTGAGTCACTGCTATCATTGAGTGTGTGAGAACTCAGATGACCTAAGCATTATTCTCAAATGGCCCCAATCGAGGATCATCAAGAATGGGATATTGATGATACAATGGAGATTGGTGTGCGATCTGCATCATACTCTTTAAGAGTGTAGTAAGATCTCACTTACTACGAGATACTAGGTATCTCATGATGGATGCACAAATACCTTAGAGGGTATTGGTATACCCATACGAGAAACTGTTTGATGTAGTTCCACTATATGTGTCTACGGGTGTCTCGGTTAGTGGAGAGCGATGCGATACTCCTTTGACTTGAGGTCAATACGCACGACATGTGTGGGATGATGAACTTTGACCATGATCGACGCTTGCACCGTAACCATGGGTAGATATAGCTTGGATTGGGTTCATCACGAAGTGCATGTGCATGGTAGTTGAGCCAAGAAAGAGATTCATTCGTCAAAGTGGATTTAGAGAGAATACTCATCTTCTCATCATAATTGGATCAAAGTCATTGGTCAAAGCACGTCAACTTGGACTTTGTAGCCTAGTGTGACATAAGTGATCAATTAGTGATTAGAGATAAATTGATTAAGTTATTTGAATAGACACTTCATCATGTTGAAGGCTTAATCGAGTATTCGTGAATGAAAGGAGGAAATCGTAATAGCCCATGTTTCAGTTACAGGTAGTTGCACATTTCCTCGCAACGTACCTCATATATTGAGAATGTCTGATTTATTGTCTAGGGTTCAATTAAGACCGTTAGTTTGACTAATCACTCGATATTTGAGGGCCTATGGGTCACATAACAAGTAATGGTTGTTTGCTAATTATAGTTGGTTGATTAAATGTTAAATTGGATTTAATATTTAATTTATGGAGAATTAATTAATAATAGATTAATTTGGAATTAATTATTATTAATATTTAATTAAATTAGATTTAATTAAATAAGAATTCTCAATAATAATATTTGGAATATTATTGTAGGATTTATTATATATGGAAATAAATCGTAGAGATTTTTCATATATAAGATTTAAATCCGTAGAGATTTATATGTGGGAAATAAATCTAAGAGATTTATTTTATTAAGGATTTTTCCTAATAAAGGTTAACTTAAGATTTAAGTTGGGTCTCTCCTATATATATGAGCTCTTGGGAATTCATATTACGTGAGTTTATATTTTTCTCCATAAAATCTCTAAGTTAGAATTTTCCTAGCAAATTCATCTCGGGAATTCAACGCTGGCAGATCTGTGCAGATTAGTAAACGACTGTTACGTGGATACCATAGGGGAGGGATCCATGTACGAATTGTTGTAAGAATTTTGTTTACGTTTACTCGTACTTAATTATGCAATTAACTGTTCGTTGTTGGTGAACTTTAATTTCCGTTGTGCATGTATTACGTGTTTACGTGCCTCTAAATTCCAACAGTTAAAACAAGCTTTCGCACATCAGTTGACCTGATAGACACCGAACTGATCTGCTTCACAGCAATTAGTAAGTTGGATATCAGATCGTGCTGATTCTCACACGCACTCTATCAGCATTTATCTGACCTTACACGCTGGTCACAAAAAAGTTTTGGAAGTCTATGATGATCAGCTTATATTTATACACAGCTAATGTATTAGATAGGTCACATATTGAGGGGGAACCTAATATGTATAGGTCAAGTCAAGAAGATCAGAAGATCAGACAAGTCAAGAAGATCAGAAGATCAGACAAGTCAAGAAGATCGGAAGAGCAGACATTTCAGAAGACCTGAAAATCAGATGACTACATGATAACAATACCAAGAAGACCTCAGATAACCTACATCGAAGAACGAAGAATAGTCTGCTAGTTGTGCTAAGACAACCTGCATCAGAAGACTCAATCAGGTTAACTGGTCAGTTTGGACTGATCAGGTTAGCTCAATCAGGTGATAACTGAAGGTTCACCAAGTCATACGAGTTCATCGGACAAGAAGAATGTCAACCTAAGTTGGTAAATCAGACACTGAATAAGTGTACTTGATAACCAATGAGAGCAAGACACGTATGTACGGAGCTGACATTGCAGGACAAAGTGCTTCAGAGTCAAACGGCTAGAAAGTACAAGCTTACATGCTTTCGGCCATGCCGCCTCTGCGCCCGTCATATCAAGCCTGCAAACCTACAAAAAATAGCCTGAAATTCAAATTGCTCTCCAACGGCTCTTTGATTTCAAGGTCTATAAATATGGGATCAAACCTTCAGAGTAAGGTTACGAAAATAATTCACAAGCTCAAGCAAGCTAAATTTCCGCACGAAGAACTCAAATTGAAGAATATTTCCAAGTGTTCATCCCATAGTTCTTAGAACATAAATCTTATCCTTTAGCTTTAGGCTACCCAAATACTAGGATAGATTTCCTGTTGGAACAACTCAAATCTTATACACAAACAAAAGTGTTAGGTTAAGTTTTGTTTAGCAAGATTTCAGACTAGGGTTTCTAGTTCTGATTTCTGGGGTTGATTGAGTGAGAACTCTTGAAACATCTGTTGTACTGTGTTGGACTAACACATTAATCTAAGTCCAGTTGGTTAAGTTGGTGCCCCTGCTGATAGGGAAGAGTGGATGTAGGACAAGTTGTCTGAACCACTATAAAATCTTGTGTGTCTTAATCTGCTTTACCTGTTTTACACTATCTGCACACACCTGTTTAACCATTGCATGCATATTCTAAGTCTGGTTCAGATTTGCACCAAGCAATTGATCTGATCATTTTGGCACGTTGTCATCTGGTCCGATACAGATAACTTAGAACCTGTTTTAGTAAACTGGTTTTTCACACGGGTTAAACTTATCTTCCGCACATCAGTTAAGCTGATAGAAACCGAAGTGATCTGCTCTCAAGCGATCAGTAAGTTGGATATCAGTCCAAACTGATTTACTCGCACTCTGATCAGGCAAACTTGCTATTCACACCTGATCCCACGAAAAAGTTCAGAAGTTTATTCACCTCTCCCCTCTAGACTTCTGCCTCACTAAAACCCGTTCGGGACTTACATCACTAAGAAACTATAGGATGAACACTTAGAATATTTGCTTGTTCTTCAGTGTTCTACGGAAATTTGCTTGTAACTTGAGCTTGATGATAATTTCCGGAACCTTACTTTGAAGGTTTGATCCCATATTTATAGACCTTGAAATCAAAGAGCCGTTGGAGAGCAATTTAAATCTCAGGCTATTTTTGGTAGCTTACAGGCGTGATTTGACGTGCTCAGGCAGGCCATGCCGTCTTCATGTATATTTGTCCTTTCTAGTTATTTTCCTCGATACGCCATATCCTGCATTGTCAGTTTCCGTATATACGTGTCGAGTTCTTAGTGGTTAGCAAGTACACTTATTCGGCGCCTTTTAAAACCAACTAAGTTGACATTCTTCTTGTTTGATTTTCTTCGTATATTTTAGATACGTGAGTAAGCTTATCAAGTTTCTGACTTATCTTGATTTACTGATCAGTATCTTACTGATCAGGCTACCTTGAGTCTTCTGATATAGTTGTCTTAGCTTCAACTTTATCGACTCTTCTGGTATCTTGATAGAATAGGTCTTCTTGCTTTTATATAGCTGAAGTCTTCTGATCTTTGGCATCTTCTGATCTTGTCTTCAGATCCTTGGCATCTGCTGATCTTGACTTCTGATCCTTGGCATCTGCTGATCTTGTCTTTTGATCCTTGGCATTTGCTAATCTTGTCTTCTGATCCTTGGCATCTGCTGATCTTGACTTCTTATCCTTGGCATTTGCTGATCTTGTCTTCTGATCCTTGGCATTAATCTATACATATTAAGTTCCCCCTCAATATGTGACCTAATCTATCCCATCAGTTGTTAACATGTTCAGCTAGTTTCCTAAATCACCATCAGTCGACTAACAGGTTCGACTGATCCTATTACAACTGTTTTGGAACTTCCATCAAAACTATAAATTTCCCAACAAAATATTAGGAAGGCTTCAGTATTATTAATGTAAGAACTATAAAATTATATATTCTATCAAATTTTAGTAAAAATTTATAGCACGTTGTTGGTCCCGATGCTAACGAGTCTCACACGTGTATGGGGGGAATACACGTGTTCAGTGATTTTTAAAACTTTTCTTTCACTGAGGTCAGATGGGTCAGGTTATCCTGATGATTTTGCCCTGAGAAGCACAGATTGCCCTAAGTCAAAGTCTACTGAGACAATGATCCTGAGCTGCTTTCAGAAGCTTCAGATTAGCCTAACCGAGCTCGAGTTTATCGAGGAGATCGAGGCGCTTGGATCGATAATTATCTTACTGAACCCTCAGTAGAGTTAGTTCAGTTTGGTAACTATCTGTTCTAGCTACTCAAGTGTGCGGAATGGTTGACCCTAAGTTTATACTCGTTTTAGTTTTGCTGAAAATCTTCCCTTCAATAAAACAATGATTAAGGCTGTGATCAATTTGATGCAAGTTCAGTGGATTGGTTCCAACTGAATATCAGTGAACTATGCTTTCAAATTGAAAAACATGCAACGAATAATAATGCAAAGATGTAAAGCAAAACAACACAAAGAATTATAGTGGTTCGAGAGACTCAAGCTCCTACGTCCACTCTCTCTCGATCTTGAGAGAAATTCTTAACCACTTCCTAAAGCTTTTCGGCTAACTCTTTGTAGCTTATTCACTTTTCTACCTTGAGTCGGTGACGACTCACTGCGACTTACTAACTCAAACACACACAAGTGTTGGACTACCACAAGTAGCTTACTAACTTCTTCTCTAGAGTTTTCTGGCTAACTCATTGTAGCTTACTAACTCTTTACAACTCTAACTCACCAAAAAAACACACACAAACTACCTTAACAAAGGGTTTGGGTTTTGGGTTGGTTTCCAACTAGGATGAGATATCCTTTACAATAAGAACTAATGCAAAGGCTAGGATATCTCTTCTAAGCTTTGGATATATCTATCACTCTAGGCTTAGAATAGTGAGCTCTCTCCAATGTGAAACACTTGGGAAATTCTAGGGTTTTTCGAGTGCTTCAATTTGCAATAATACGAATGAGCTCTTGAGTTGCTTTGAAATTTCCCGTAACCTCTCAATGTAAAGGGTCATTGGTATTTATAGGCAACCTTCACCAAGGTCACTCTTGAAAAACTATCCGTTGGAGGAGATAGTATCAAGGGTTCCTCTTCTGGTGTTTGATGAACGGCTATATTTAGGGTTTGAACACTCCCTTGCATGTTTTAGGAAATATGCACTCATGTAGCCAATCACCAATTTTTGCAGTCTGGAACTTAGTACTACTGACATGATTTAGGGTCCTGTCGCTTTCAGTGTCAGTAAAGTACAGTGTTGTCTTCCTCTGATTGGTTCTTGTCTTCAGTGAATGTAGACAAACAAAACGGCTCTTTTTGGTCAATCTCTCTGAATGAGACAACCTTAAACAACACTTAGACTTAGTTCTTTTTGTCTGCATATGAATGTTTTGGGCAACATCTACTTTTCTGAATATTTGCATTTTTCTCAGTTTTTGTAGTCTTCAGATAGATTATATTCAGTGCCACTGAACATTCAGGTTATACTAAGTATTCAGTATCTTACTGAGTCTTCAGTAACTACTGGGTCTTCAGTATCTTCTGAGTCTTCAGTGTCTTCAGTGACATACTGAGTCTTCAATGTCTTCAGTGACATACTGAGTCTTCAGTGTCTTCAGTGACATACTGAGTCTTCTGTGTCTTCAGTGGCATACTGAGTCTTCAGTGTCTTCAGCGACATACTGAGTCTTCAATGTCTTCAGTTACATACTGAGTCTTCAGTGTCTTCAGCAACTTACTGAGTCTTCAGTGTCTTCTGTGACATACTGAGTCTTCAGTATCTTCAGTTACTTACTGAGTCTTCAGTGTCTTCAAAATCTAACCTGATCTATATCTGCTGGTTATACATGGTGCAGATAACTTCATGAACAATCTATACTGAAACCTGACTCAGTCTATCAAGATTATCCTGAACATATCATACTCAGGGTTTTTGGGATCTAATCAAAAATTCTTTATTAAATTCATCTCCCAACACACGTCAACAATAATAAGTATTTGATTAAATAATTAAGTAATTGCATAATTTAGGACTTAAATCTTGCAAATCATCAATAACTTTCCAAATCAACATATATTCTCCATGATTTTCGGTGTTTAAAATGTCAAACATCCTTAAAAGTTGTGCAGTAAAATATGAATTTCAGTCCATTTATCATTTGAATTTAAGATATTTTTAGAATTATTTAATATAACATGATAACAAAAAATAAAATACTTCAAATTAATATTCACCTACAATTTTGCAAATATATTTAGAAATAAAATTGTATTAATTTTTTTTATAATGATAAAAAAAATAAAATATTAAAATTAAATCAGATATAAATTTTTAGGTTTAATGGTTATTATAATTTTTAAGACATGGGTTTGCTTGCAAGGATTTATCTAAAAGTGACCAAAAAAATTTTGTATCTAAAATTAAAGAAAAATCAAATAAAATTATTTTGATCAAATTTTAGTTTACATCTTAATTTTAAATAATACTTCTAAAAAAAAAGATTTAAAGTAATCTATTTCAGTCGGCTAAATATAATTTATGGAATGTACCAAATAATTAGAAAGATATAATTAATTATAGAATCAATTTTAAATGGTAAATCATTTAACTCTTTATTATAATTTTTATCTTCTTGCATTATTTATGCAATTTACCAAATAATTAAAAAGATGTCATTAATTATCAAATTAATTTTAAATTCAGAGTTGACTAATTATGCTTGAATTGTGGATTTTATTACATGCTTAATAAGAAAAATATTAGTATGCACTATATAAAAGTATTAGATAATAAATTTCATTAGATAAATATTCACAGCGAAATAATTAAAATATTTTATAAATATTTTATTAAATATCTTCGAATATACAATGGGAAGAATCTACAATCTAACAGTAGATGTAACTAAATGTAACAACAATTTATGAAACTTTTACAATGATCTTTGAATCAGATCGATATAAATATAATCATGCCCTCATTTTCTTAGTAGAAAAATATAATCTTCATATAACCTCTTCCTTATCGACATGTAATATTCTCGATTTTTATTCAACCTGCAAAAAATATATATAAAAATTAAATAAGATTGGTAATCTAAGATGGGATCTTCTACGGTCAGGAACGGTTTCGCCCTTCCTAACGTCAGGAAATCATTTGATTAACGTTGGATCGTTGATCCAACGTATAATTTTAATTTTAAATGATTGCATTTTACACTAGTACGTTTGCGATGTGCATACTGCAATCGCACTGCTTCACCCTACTAATAAATTAAATTAATATTTTATAAAATAATGAAATAATCCCGGACTCAGACCCCGACCCATCCTGACCCTGACCTAAACCAAAAATCGAATCCTGACCCGGACCGCACCGGACCCTGAACGGACCCGGACCCGAACCGAACCCGCACCCGGATCGGTCCCTAATTCGGTCCCTGACTCCGGACCCTTACCCTTATCGGACCCGAGCGGTGGCCCGTCCAAAACCGGACCCGACCGGACCCGACCGACTAACCACGGCTCAGACTCGGACCAACCGGACCCGAACTCGACTCTAACTCGAACTCTGACTCGAACCCTAACCCGAACCCGAGTTCTAACGCGGCCCTGACTCGAACCTGGACCCTCAAACGGACCCTGACCGGACCCTGACTTGAACCTGGACCTGAACCCGCACCATGACCCTGATCCGAACTCGGACTCGAACCCCGACCCATACCCAGATTAGATCCCGACCCTGAATTCGGACCCAAACAGTACCGAACCCGGGACCAGATCGGACCTTGACCGGCATTTTGACCCAACCTGAACCCAAACCCTAATTAGGACTTGGACCCAAACCAGGACCAGGATCCTACTCGAACTTAGAGCCGAATCCGACCCGAGTTGCGCATAGGCCGAGTTCAGGATCTTGGATTAAATATTTTAATTTTATGAACATTGTATTTTTTATTTAAAAAATGTTATTAGGATATTTCAGTAATTTTATCATTTTTATTAAAAAAAATTAATTATTTAGTCTTATGACGAAACAGTATTGCCTATGACAAAGTTAAATGATGTGGCAACCTTTTATTGGACGTTTAACGTCAGGAAGGGCGAAGCTATTCCTGATCGTAGAAAAACCCATCTAAGATAAATAAGAAATCATGAAACATTATGAGAAAAAAATATATTAATCAAGAAATGTTGTGAGAAGAATCCTGTAAATAACAACAATAAAATACATAATGAATAAGAAAAACAATGAATGAAATAAGAACAACAACAAAACACATAATGAAATCAAGCAATTACCTGGAAAAAAATGATATAAGAATAATTTAATGATTGAAAAAATAAAAGAGCCGATCATTAAAAAAAATAAGATTAGAGATTAGAGAGGTATAATAAGATCAGAGATTAGAAAGGATACCGTATGGAGAGCAGATGAAGGAGAGGAAAAGAAGAGAAATCGCAGGCATATGAGAATGAGAAAAAAATGAATGAGAGAGGTCACAATTTATAGGAAATAGAAAATAAAATCAACTGTTTATGAAATGCCCCAAGTTTAAAAATAACACATAAATGAAAAGAGTCGTCCCCAAGTTAAAAATGATTATGTATTACAGGAATTAGATGTCTCCAAATTGGCATTTTATTCAATTAAAGAAAGTATAATTAATTTAGACGAGATTATTACAAAATAAATTATTGGAAATTACAGCGCAAGATTTGTATCTTAAAACATTACTAAATTCGTCATAAATTACTTGTGCCCATCTCCTCGCCATGCCTTGCCTAAGCTCCTTCACCCTGTAAAATTAAACTATGGAGGGAAACATCAATTATTGCATTGCTAAAAGAAATATGTAAATAATACATAACATTCAAATGTAGCTCATGAAAAACATGTACTGCATCACGGGCCATTACACGGCTTGGCTTATAGTTAGATTAGATGACGGGCATCACCCGACTTCACTTGCAGTTAGATTAGATGACGGGCATCACCCAACTTGGCTTTAAGTTAGATTAGACGACTGGCATCACCCGACTTGGAATTAACATACATTACATAATAGTCATGAGCTCGCATATTCATGGCATTTACCTTTCACATAAAGTATTTTAACATAGCAATCATAACTTGGAATGTTTCACTCAGTGAAGAGTGGAGATTGCCCTCACCTTAAAATTAGAAGCTGCAATAAACAATGCAATGCAATACCCCCGTATTATCCTCAAACCTCGTCACCCTTGATAAAGCTATTCCAAAGAGTCTCAAGTTCTGTTCCAAATCCATATTAGAGATGACGCCCTATTTAAATTGACAGAGGTGGAGTGAATTGAAATACTTGTCTTCCGTTTTTCCTTGAAGTCTCGAGCTCCCGCACTGCTATACCCTTTTCCCCTATCTTTGTTTTTATTTTGAAAAGAAATATAATAGAGGGACTCTTGTGTGATACGGTCTCATACATGAGACGGGTGTCACAGTTGACCCATTTCACATTAACCCGTCCTCCAGTAAAACCCATATTATACTAATGGACGAAATTTTAATTATAACCCCAATTATCTTTAATACTTGTGGAGATGCAAAAACCTCCCACCTCTTACCAGCGAGAGCGAAGCCGAAGATCTCTCTCTGATCCCGTATGTCCTCCAAATTCATATGTAATCCTTAATTTACCAATGATCCGATTCTTGATGTATGAAACCTTCAATTCATTGGCTTTGAAACAATTGAAAGCTAATGGAAAATCTTTGAGGATATAGTAGCGGAAGGATTTTGCTTCAGCAACACTTGGATCTACAATAACTAGAGACAACGCTTCTATTTATTGGTGCGGTTTTGTGAGATTCTCGATTGTGTATTGAATTTGCATCTTAATATATCTAATTTCAATTTTTTTGAATCACTGATGTTTTATCGTTTGCTTCTGCACTGTCAAATAAGTGTATGACCTAGCGAGTTGCCTTGAATTACAGTTCTAGTTGTCGATGTCATTTGCTGGTTAAATTTTGTTGTTGAATATGCTTGATTTTGCAGGTGGTTTTACATTGATTGTGTGTGATTTCTTCTCTTTTCCTGAAAATAATTAATATAACAATCATAATCTATTCTACTTTAAGGTTCTTCCAACAAAACATCACTCAAAATTTTAATTAGTTGAAAGATTCTCATACTAGAAACAAAAAGGCTATTCATTAGATTTGTATTTATATGTTTGATTGGATTTGGATTGTGAATTTCAAATGTCAGGGCATGTTAATGTTCGTTTTAGCGTCTTAAAACTTAAAAGGATCCATTTAATTTCACCAGCTTTGAATATTTTTTTTTTTTTGAAAGACAGCTTTGAATATTTTCAAAATCATAACTTTAGGTAGTTTACAAATAATGGAAGTATCAATTTATGATTCGAGAGTGTCACTTTTCAATGTGGGAGTATCACTTATGAATCTAGGAGTATCACTCTTTTTTGAAGAACAATACTTAAAATTTATCATGGTATAACTAAAAACACGAAGTAAATGTTAACTTAAAAGTGATATTGGAATAATATCATTATGTATTTCACAAATAATGTAAATGTCAATTTATATTTTAACTTTTTGATTCAGAAGTGTCACTCTTTCTTGAAGACAAAAGTGTCACTTTTTCTTGAAGACAAAAAGAACTTAAAATTGGTCATGGTATAACTCAAACACGAAGAAAATGTTGACTTAAAAGTGATATTGGAATAATGTCAATATGTATTTCACAAATAATGGGAGTATCAGTTTATGTTTCAAGAGTATCACTTTTTGATTCAGGAGTATCACGTATGAGTACATAAGCACCGCTCTTTATTGAAGTCAAACTATACATAAAACTGATCATGTTATTACTCAAACACGAGGTACATGCTAACTTAAAAAATTAATATGGGTACACTGTCACTCTATAGTACACAAACAATCGAAGTATTAATTTATGGTTCAAGAGTATTATTGTTTAACTCTGGAGTATCACTTATAAATTCAGAAGTACCACTCTTTCTTGAATTCAAACAATACTTAAAACTGGTCAAGGTATAGCTCAAACACGAAGTACGTGTTACCTTAAAATTGATAGTGGAATAGCGTCACTTTATAGTTTACAAATAATGGAAGTATCAATATATGGTTCGAGACTCGAAAGTAACACTTTTTAACTCAAGTATATCATTTATGAATTCATAAGTACCACTCTTTCTTAAGGAAGCAATACTGAAAATTAATCATGCATGGTATAACTCAAACACGAAGTACAAGTTAAATTAAAATTTATATTGCAACAGTGTCATTTTGTATTTTACAAATAATGAGAAATCAATTTCTGGTTCGAGAGTATGACATTGATTCAGGAGTATCGCTTATGAATCCAAAAGTACCACTCTTTCTTGAAGGCAAACAATGCTTAAAACATGGAATAGTGTCACTCTTTAGTTCTAAAATCCCAGAATATCAATTTGTTTTTTGAGAGTATGTTCTGTAGTAATTATGAAATTAGGAGAACTAATTTTTAGGAGTCAAATAAGTAGTGATGCCTGAATATAAACGGTACTTGTAATTGATTATAATTGATATTGAAACTGTTTCACTTTTTAGCTCAAAAAATTCTTAAGTATCAATTAATGGTTCAAGAGTATATTTTATATTACAAAAGTGCCACTATTTATAGGAGTGATGCCTGAAGATTAAAGAATAAGTGATACTCAACACTAATTTAAATACAACTAAAATGCCAAATATTAAAGTACATGTTGATATTTACAAACAATGTAACTCTATTATTGCAATTTATCAAGAGTATTACTTTTTATTTTTAGAGTATCATTTATTTGTTCAAGAGTATCCCTTAAGTCTAGAAGACTATTTGAAATAAATCATACTAACCCTGTGTCATTGTCAATTTAAAAATACATGTATACATAGACTATACAATAATTAACTCTAAAAATTATTTATATTACATTAAAAAATCCATAAAGCTCTAAAAAGCTTCAATGTATCTGCTTCTTCTTGTTGTTCTCAGCTTAATAATCTCGCATTTTCTATGTGTCAATGTATCTTTGCGCTTTAGTTCGGGCTCTCCAAACAAACACCGAGAAGGCCTCAAATGTGGTGTACTTTTCTACAGTTCCATCTTACACGGCCCTTCTCCTATGCTGCTTGAGCTTCTCGGCATCGAAGTAGATGGACCTGTAAAGCATCTCTTCTTTTTAAATCTCAACAACATTCAATACATCTTGGATTCCAGCAAATTTGTTTTGGAGAAATTTTGACTTTGGTAGGTCTCGGGCTTTAAGTATGCTTTTGTCCATGAATGGAGAAGCTCTAAGTGATGGCCAATTACAAATTCCATTTTGCCAATTCAAAAATCGAACATGCAATAGTTCATGTAGAGCCCAAGAAAAAAGCCTCCACGTTTGAACTTAGTCACCTTTAACAAAAATTTATTAGTATTATATATTTGAACCAAAATACTTACAAATGAGATAGGTAGAAATTAAACAAGGTTACTTAAATTAGCTTTCTAATAGTGATCTAGTTGGGCTTTGCTATGTCGCCTAATTCCTGAAGTTCACAATCAACTTCAGTCTCAACGAATAAAACATCTTTCCCTTTGCAATTCACAAGAAGCTTCATTGACTTTCTAAAATAACACAGTATCCTCTCGAAATCAAACAATTGAAAATTGTTCTCTTCTTTCAATTTCTACATACTATCAAAATGTATCACAATATTAAGATAGCAAACAGTACTCTAATATCTAAAATAGTACCATTTTACAAATGAATAAGGTAACTACATAAGGAAAAAGAGCACACTAGCTTGAACTAAAGTATGGTTTACAACTTCTCTTATTATTAAAAAGTCCTTCATTTATATACTTCATGACATATCTAGGAGCTTATGAAAAAACACATTAAAGTCTAGTACCCTAATTCAGAACATGATTCTAAGTTAATTATGTATAAACTAATTTGATAGTTACAATTTATTAAACCTAGCAATATTCCAGTCACAAGAACAATATTCAATCACATTATCAAAGATATGTACAAAGCTATAAACATACTAATAGTCTCATTCATACAAATTAATTTGAAATATTTGTTGTTAATCAACCGATTGAAAACTCATTAGTTTCTAGAAAATACATAAATCAAAAGTAGTGGTTCAAAAGTAAATGTAAATTCTTAGAAATCTCTCATATAATGTCATACTTATTATAGGCCGTCTCCCGTCATAATCTGATATATAAAAAACAGATGCTTCCTAAATTGAGACTTCCTTCAAATGATTGGGTACAGAGTGGTATCTTAGTTGTAAGAGTACATATATATGATAGACTTGAATCTAGATCAAACTCCTGTAAACCAAGGTGTGCTTTTTCAGTGTTATTAAATGATGATATATTAAAATATGGAAATAAAACTTTCTGTGAAGCATTTGGACGTGTAAAGATCTTTTGAGCTAAACCATTACTTTGGTCTAGAGTCTAGACTATTGTCTTTTATGCTGGTTGTATTCCTTCCTATGATATTTATTTTTTTCACTGGTATACTTGCAAGCATGAACATTGACAATCGGTGTACGATTTATTTTCTGTTTGGATTTTTTCCTCGAGTATAGTTAGCCTGGAATTTTCTGAGGCATCAAATACATATCAACTACATATTTTTCAAGAAAATACATAAATCAAAAATAGTGGTTCAATGTACAAATTTAAGGACTTTGCTAATAAAGTTGTTCTTCATCATTCACTAATCTGACATACCAATTTTCTAGTAAAAAATCCTCAGCATTCACTCTAAAATCAAATAAAAAATTATGATTAAAAAATTCTAAAATAAAATAAGCAAAATAAGCACATGAGTTTAACCTGGGTGCCGCAACAGACAATAAGCGACGGGAACAACAACAAAATGGAACTTCGTGTGGTGGAGAACGGAGAAAGAGTCGTAGAGCAGGAAGCGGTGGCGGAGAAAGGAGAGAAGGCAAATAGCGAGAAAATTCTGAACTCTGAACTGACAACGGAAAAAATGGCTTATTAGGTATTTTAAGTTCGGGCCAGATTTTTCTTAATGGGTTTAATTAGGGATACTATGCCAAAAATTGGATACGATAACGGGTAATCCCCGTTGTCGTAGCTATTTTTCCCCGTTGTGGATGCTGGTGTTGTCGTAGGTCCCGAACATTTGACAACGGCTAATCCCCGTTGTCGTAGGTGTTTATTACAACGGTTTTTAACTGTTGTGTTAACTTATCGTAACCCGTTGTCGTAGGTGTTTATTATAACGGCTTTTACCCGTTGTGTTAACTCATCGTAACCCATTATCGTAGGTGTTTATTATAACGACTTTTACCCGTTGTGTTAACTCATAGTGACCCGTTGTCATAGGTGTTTATTACAACGGTTTTTAACCGTTGTGTTAACTCATAGTAACCCGTTGTTAATACTATTTTTGGACTTGTTGTTTTATGTTTTCTATTGTTTCAGAATATGAATATAATACACATTTTTACTTAATGAAGCAAATACTAAGAACCAATAAACTTCGTACAATTAAGTAATCAATTCATACATTGTTCAAAATAAATAATAAAAATGTAAATCCAACTTCAAGATAAAAACTTGTTCAAAATCACAAAAACAAACTGTTAGCTTTCATCTTCCAACCATCTCTACTGATCAACAATGTAATTTGATAGACATTTGGCCCACTCCTTTTGTACTTCATCAATTCTTTTTCGGAGTAAATCTTTTGTGAGAACTGTGAAAATACAAACAAAAAACATAAATAAGTGACCACATCAACTAAAAATACATCACATAATCAACACAAACTATTCTTACCACAGCTTGCATCGAATCTGTGTTCACATCTCCATGAAATTCGACGATCTCTTTCATGTAGCGTAGCACATAAAAACCACATTGTTTTCCATCAGGTTGTTTATGTGCCTAGGTTAGATTAAAAATAATTAAAAACTAATTCATATGTATGAGAATACTCAGAATAAATGTAAATTTATGTGAGAAATATTGAAAGCATTACATACAGGCTTGGCTAGATAATGCTAAGTGCAGCAAAAAGACTTTTTACCTTACGATTCACAACAAAAACAGTAGCATTCAATACTCATATAATCACATTTTCCTTTAAGACCAATTATCATTAAAAGAAAACATTCTCCAGCTCTGCAGTAGGAACTACATAATGTTAAATTAACAAGATATGAGTAGGATATGCTTAGAGTCTTTCCCAATATTGAAAAATAAAAAACTACTTCCTAGTTGTAGTTGATTGTTCTATCTAAACATAAATTGATGCAATTCATAAGTTTAACTTGCATAAGAAAAAACAGAAAGTTTAAATGCAGGGGTAAACATTACGAATAGTTAATAATGTTCAAGTTCTTAAAACTAATCTTATTATATAAAAGGAGGATTGCACCTCCAAAATGCTATCAAGTGTCGCCCTCTTCCTTTCGCCACGTGTTTAACTCTTTATTTAAAATTTTATTTTTATTTTGATATGTAATTACTTCTTATGTATTAAATAGAATATAATAAACCTTTAAAACTTTGAGTCTTTTTGCCTTTTCAGATGCAATGTAAGTATGTAACTGTACATATGCAGCCGTGGTTCACCGATTTCGGCACCGCTTCAACTTATCAAACTCGCCGGCCGCTGCAGTCGTTGGTCGTACATTCCTCCTCACCACCGTTCCCCATTTTCATCCACGCGGAATCCATCGTAGCAACCCTATTTTGAATATTGGCGATATTTTATATCTGGTTGATATATAGTTTCCCATTACTTCCACGCCAATTGAGGCATTGCCCGAGGGTCTGAAAATTTTGACTTCTCCTCCGGTTAACATGAAGATGGCTATAGTGACTCCTCCAATATGGACAGACTCAATGAGGCAGCAAGAGAAGAGAGTGTGATGGAGGTTAGAATGCCAATTGTTTTCCCGATTATTTGATAATAAGATGATATATACCCTTGGTAGTAAATGTTGGTATTAGCTTTATGCTTTTATAGATAATTAAGATCTAACCCATGTGTTATTTGTTCATAATCTGAAGCCATTAACATGTTTTATGCTACTATATTGTATTACTGCAGACAAGACTGATTAAGAAATTGAAGAGTATGACCAATTGTCTATTTATATCAATGCTCCGATGAATCACAGCTTGCACCGTGCTCTCAGGTATATGATCAGATTGATTCCGTACATTCTTCCGTTTCATATGTTTTATTTGAATAAAGATCTATATTAATTGATTTAATATGAATCTAGATTATAAATGGGATAGATATGCAGTGAGTATTTCATTAATTTGTTAAATTTTCATTATTTAATCTACCTGGCTCACGGCGGTACGTGATCTATTGTTTCTCAGAACTCAGATTTTTTGCATTCAACAACATAACAAGGATAACAAAATCTCAAGCACATACTTCGACACTAAATTAGAATGGCTGTTATTGTTAAGATTAGTTCTCAGATCGGCATGAACTCAAATTTTCTCTCTAATTAAATAAAATTTTGCGCGAGTCTGCAGGTCTGAAGTTGTCTGTAGTTTGACAATATGCAAATTGTACTGATTTTTCTTATATTTTCTTATTGATTTTTTTGAGATGTACTGATTGTTGAGTTGGTGAGATGAATTATTGTAAAAGGAAAGATAAGATAGAGAGTTTCTTCATGTCAAGGTAAATGAATCTTGATCAGCATTTGAGTGAAGAAAGAAAAAAATGGCGCTGATTTTTTTTCAAGATCGAATGGATTTCGTTTCTAGATAAAGGTAAAACAAAATAAATTCTTTGACTATTTAATTGTTCTTATGATTTTTCTGCCAGATCGAGTGAAACATCGACTCAATGTGCCTTCAGATCCGCACTCTGATCCGTGCGGATCTGATTTGGAATTCAATTACCCTTTTTACGTGTTGCAGATAGAAGATATACACCAAATTGCCTCTTGGAGCTGAAGGTAAATATTTTGAATGGTTCATGTCCAAATTCTTCTTAACACGTGTGAGAAGAAGAATCATCCAAAGAGCCTTGATTATTGTAAATTTGATAATTGAATTTTCAATAAACCCGTTATTTATGAGTCTCAATAGATATTTGAAGGCCATGTGGATTGGCCAATTGGGATGTTTTTATTTTTGTTGTGAAATTTAAAATAAATTATGATTCCTATTTTTATTTTGACAGCGCTGCGTTACCCGGCAACCCTGATGAAGGAGGATGGTGTCGTCGTTTGCTCCCAGATGTGGGTTGAGAATTTCTAATAGGCTATTGTCTCCCTTGCAAACATTTTGCCTATTAATATTTTATTATTACTTGAGGGTTAGTGATCTTTTCTTGGGTTAATTCACTTTACTCCCATAAAATTTGGGATTCTTTTAAATAATGTTGTGTAAAGTATAGGCACAAATAATAAATTGCAATAACTATTGTTTTCTGCAATATATGTGAATAACTTTTACTCAGCACTTCTCATGTGTAACTGTTTGTTGGTCCCGGTGCTAACGAGTCTTACACGTGTATGGGGGGGGAATACACGTGTTCAGTGATTTTTCAAACTTTTTTTTCTTTACTGAGGTCAGATGGGTCAGGTTATCCTGATATTTTTGCCCTGAGAAGTACAGATTGCCCTGAGTTAAAGTCTACTGAGACAATGATTCTGAACCGCTTTCAGAAGCTTCAGATTAGCCCAACTGATCCTTAATCTATCAGAGATCCTGAGGAGCTTGGATCAGATAATTAACTTACTGAACACTCAGTAGAGTTAGTTCAGTTTGATAACTATCTGTTCTAGCTACTCAAGTGTGCGGAATGGTTGGCCCTAAGTTTATACTCGTTTTAGCTTTGCTGAAAATTTTCTCCCTTTAATAAAGCAGTGATTAAGGCTGTGATCAATTTGATGCAAGTTCAGTGGATTGGTTCCAACTGAATATCAGTGAAATATGCTTTCAGTGAAAAACATGCAACAGATAATAATGCAGTACAGAAAGCAAACAACACAGCAATTATAGTGGTTCAGAGACTCAAGCTCCTACGTCCACTCTCTCTGATCTCAGAAAAATTCCTTAACCACTTCCTAAAGCTTTCAGGCTAACTTACTGTAGCTTACTCACTTTTCTACCTTGAGTTTTCTGGCTGATTCACTGCAGCTTACTAACTCAAACACACACAAGTGTTCAGACTACCACAAGTAGCTTACTAACTTCTTCTCTAGAGTTTTCTGGCTAACTCACTGTAGCTTACTCACTCTTTACAACTCTAACTCACCAACAAATGACACACACAAACTTCCTTAACAAAGGGTTTGGGTTTTGGGTTGGTTTCCAACTTGGGTGAGATATCCTTTACAATAAGAACAAATGCAAAGGCTAGAATATCTCTTCTAAGCTTTGGATATTTCTATCAATCTATGCTTAGAATAGTGAGCCCTCTCCAATGTGAAACACTTGGAAAATTCTAGGGTTTTCGAGTGCTTCAATTTGCAAGAATACGAATGAGCTCTTGAGTTGCTTTGAAATTTCCCGTAACCTTTCAATGTAGAAGGACACTGGTATTTATAGGCAACCTTCACCAAGGTCACTCTTGAAAAAACTATCCGTTGGAGGAGATAGCTTCATGAGTTTCCTCTTCTGGTGTTTGATGAACGGCTATTTTTAGGGTTTGAACACTCCCTTGCATGTTTTAGGAAATATGCAGCCATGTAGCCAATCACCAATTTTTACAGTCTGGAACTTATTACAACTGACATAATTCAGGGTCCTGTCACTTTCAGTGTCAGTAAAGTACAGTGTTGTCTTCCTCTGATTGGTTCTTGTCTTCAGTGAATGTAGACAAACAAAATGGCTCTTTTTGGTCAATCTCTCTGAATGAGACAACCTTAAACAACACTTAGAATTAGTTCCTTTTGTCTGCACTAGAATGTTTTGGGCAATATCTACTTTTCTGAACATGTGCGTTTTTCTCAGTTTTGTAGTATTCAGATAGATATTATTCAGTGCCTCTGAACATTCAGGTTATACTGAGTATTCAGTATCTTACTGAGTCTTCAGTGACTACTGAGTCTTCAGTGTCTTCAGTAACTATCTGAGTCTTTAGTAATATCTGAGTCTTTATTCCTTCAGCATCTTCAGTACCTTCTTGAACATTCAGTTCTTCCTGTGTTCTTAGGGTTTTTGATATCTAACCTGATATATATCTGCTGACTATAATTGTGCAGATATCTTCCTGAACAATCTATACTGAAACCTGACTCACACTATCAAAATTATCCTGAACATGTCATACTCAGGGGTTTTGAGATCTAATCAAAACTTTCTTTATTAAATTCATCTCCCAACACTGTTATTTCTAAATCTTTTTTTAGGTGAAGCCGAATCATCGGAAGTTACTTGATGGAATATTGGCTAATCTGTGGAGTGCCACAAGAAAATTTTGGAACTATATATTCGAGAATGATAAATTAGACCAGCAAAGATTTTAGCAGATTTAAAAGGAAATTGTGAGTGCACTGGTAAAAAGTTAATTAATAAAGGACGTGTAATACCTTCTACTACAATCTTTCATGTCAAGTAAGTATTTGGAGAAGTCTATGTAGAGGCAGACAGAACTAGCTGTTTTTTAAAGTAATAATATGTAATGTATGTGCTAAGAAAGCTCTGTTATATTTTTCTATTATTCTTATGTGCTTTGAATTAGTGAAAATATGCTCTTGGGATTCAAATGTTGCATTTATGTCACTTTTTTAGGTTGATGAAAAAGGTATGTCTGAGGAGACTGCAGGTAAAATTGGAACTTTTGTTAAACACAAAGGATCTCCTGTGCAATTATTGTCCAAGCTAAAACAAGAATATAACCAGTTCTTATCAAACAGTGAAACTTAGGTTGCATTAAATGAGTTGGAGATTTTATTCAAAGCTCAGACGAAGTCCAGGTGTATTGGAGTAGTTTTTGACTTGAGTCTTGCAAGAGGATTGGATTATTCGAAGTTGTTTCCTAAGAAGGGCTACACAGGTGTTTTCCCCCCTATAATTTATGTAATACTCAAATGCTGCTTGCTGGTATTTTAATGATTCATTTTCTGTAATAATATATGTGTTGGAGGTCGCAACTCATCTACCTCATTTGTAATTTTAATGATTCATTTTCTGGTATTTGTTTGGCTTTGTGCATTTAATAGTTATTATTTTGTAGGTGTAAAAAATATAAATTTGTTTGAGTGCAGCTTTAAAAAATAGATTTACAAATTATTTGGTTGAATGCAAATTAATTTGTTTGGTTCTGTATATTATGCAAGATTAACAAATTATGTTGCCCATGCAAATCAATTTTTATATCCAGAAATATGCCCATAAACAATAAGTAGGTAAATTAAAAAATGGTAGATTAATTAGTTTTTATTGAAAAATTAGTTGTTATTTTGTAGGTGTAAAAAATATAAATTTGTTTGAGTGCAGCTTTAAAAAATAGATTTACAAATTATTTGGTTGAATGCAAATTAATTTTGTTTGGTTCTGTATATTATGCAAGATTAACAAATTATGTTGCCCATGCAAATCAATTTTTATATCCAGAAATATGCCCATAAACAATAAGTAGGTAAATTCAAAGATGGTAGATTAATTAGTTTTTATTGGAACCTTAATTTTGTGGTCTTTTTGAGTTTGACTTGTGTTAATGTATGTAGCATTGTTCGCCTAACAGTAAGATGATCGCGACCCAAGGCATCAAACTTCGTTCGTTGTCTTTTTTTTTTTTTGATAACACGGTATCCGGCTCAAAGGCCTACTAATCCGGGGGACTAGAACCCACCGTCCACTAGCGGGGGCTCCACTTCAAGCCAGAGCTAAGCTCTGTATGGACTGGCCCATCTCAAGAATTGATCGCACCTGAGAGGGTTCGAACCTGAGACCTAGAGAGGAGCATACTCCTAAGTCCCAAGCCTACAACCACTAGGCCAACCCTCGGGGTTAGATTTCGATTTCGTTGTCTATGCAAATCCCGTTTCAGCGTCTCCATATACGGCAGATTGCCGCCATCGTTTTGTCGCTCTACCATCGTCTTTGTGAGGGCTGCAACCATCAGACTTCGTGAAGCAAGCCATCGCCCATCTACCATTACGGGTAAATGTGTTATTTTTCTTTGTGGTAATAGTCATTGTTCTTAAAACTTCACTCAAAAGGCGGTTTTTTAAAATTGAAGGATACTGTAGGTCCCGAATGGGTTTCGTGAGGCAGAAGTCTAGAGGGGAGGGGTGAATAGACTTCTGAAAACTTTTTCGTGCAGATCAGGTGTGATTGCGGTTTTCGATCGAGTGCAAATGAATCGATTTTGATCGATATCAACTTCTTGTCGCTCGTGGGCGGTCGGTTCGGTGTCTATCAGTTTAACTGATTGTGCGGAAGCTAGTTTATACCCATGTTAAAAACTAGTTTATAACAAATCAGATTCCGAAACTGTTTTCAATCAGATGACTATGGAGTCAATCTGATCATATCAGTGGCTTGGTGCTAGCTGATCCTAACTCAGAATATGTATGCAGATTTAATCAAGTTGTGTGCAATAGTGTAAAGCAGTTAATCAATCAGGTAAATGCACACAAGATTTATAGTGGTTCGGACAACCAGTCCTACGTCCACTCTTCCCTATCACATGGGGCACCAACTTAACCAACTTAACCAACTGGACTTAGATTATTGTGTTAGTCCAACACATTACACCAACAGATATTTATAGAGTTCTCACTCAACGGATCCCAGAAATCAGAACTAGAAACCCTAGTCTGAAATCTTGCTAAACAAACTCAACCTAACTTTGGGTTTTGGGTAAGATTTGTTGTTTGTTCCAACTTTGAAATCTATCCTAGTATTTAAGTAGCCTAGCAGCTAGAGGATGAGATTTTTGTGCTGAGAACTATGGGATGAACACTTTAGAAAAATAATCTTCAAGGTTGTGTTCTTCGTGCGGAAATTTGGCTATAGTATGAGCTTCTTGATAATTTCCGTCTCTTCACTTTGAAGAGTAATCCCATATTTATAGACTTCGAAATCAAAGAGCCGTTGGAGAGTAATTTGAATTTCCGGCTATATTTGGTAGATATGTAGGATTTGATGTGACGTGCTTCTGGAACGGCATGGCCGAAAGCGTGTATATCATTTTTCTAGCCGTTTAACTATGCAGCGCCGAAATCCGCAGTGTTAACTCAGATCATACGTGTCTTGTTCTCATTGGTTAACAAGAACACTTTTCAGTGTTTGTTCTACCAACTAAAGTTGACATTCTTCTTGTCCAGATCAACAACGTATGACTTGGTGAAACATCAGTTACCACCTGGTGTGGGTTGACCTGATCAGTTACAACTGATCAGTCTACCTGATAGAGTCTTCTGGTGCCAGTTGTCTTAGCTCAACTAGCTGACTCGACTGATGTAGGTCTTCTGGTCTGATCTTCTGGTAGTCATCTGATCTTCAGGTCTTCTGAATTTGAGCTTCATGACTTCCCTCTGATCTTCTGACTTTATCAGATCGTCTGATCTTCTGTCCTTCCCTTGCCTTCTGGCCTTCAGACTTCAACCGGTCTTTTTTTCTTCTCAGCTGATCTTTTGATCTTCTGATCTGACCTATACATATTGAGTTCCCCCTCAATATGTGACCTATCTTTTACATCAGTTGTTCTATACAATAATTTTCAACTGGTCATCTTATAACTGGTATTTAAAAACATCAGTCAGCTAACAGGTCTGACTGGTCCTATTACATGTGATTTGGAACTTTCATCAAAACTCTAAATTTCCCAACAATTT
This sequence comes from Stenogyne calaminthoides, assembly GCA_037126765.1. Classification (NCBI taxonomy): domain Eukaryota; kingdom Viridiplantae; phylum Streptophyta; class Magnoliopsida; order Lamiales; family Lamiaceae; genus Stenogyne; species Stenogyne calaminthoides. The sequence goes on along the minus strand of JBBCBC010000002.1, from coordinate 11,089,011 downwards.
CCCCCTTTTTGATGAAACCAAAACACTCGAGAAACCAACACAGTTGATAAATATAAAACAGTAAAGAACACATAATCAGAAGACAATGAGATTTTGTCTTAGGATCAGAAAAGAAATAAACTTTTCATTCAACAGATTTATTGATTACATGTTACATCAGAAAAGTTTGAGTTTAAATTCAGCTGATCCTAAACAGTTTTCTGATTTTTAATCTCTTGGCTTATATCCCTCTGGCATTTCTCGTTGATCCTGAGGAACGTTGAATATCCAGTATAGCTTCCATTTGACATCATTGATCTGTTGTGGATCAGTTATGCGAGCTTTGTTCAGGATGTCAAAATAGAACCTTTGAAATGCCAGTCTGTCAAATGAGCCATCTGCCTTCTTCGAGTAGTCCATCACGTCATACTCTTGATGAGATATTCTCACATTGATTATTCTGGCCTCATTTTCCAGATATTTCAGAAAATCTGGGTGCTTGTTCTCTAACCAGTTGAGAAATTCCGCATCTGGTGATTCTTCTTGTGGCACTAGGTACAGAACAAATGCATCTAGGAGCCATTCACTTCTGATCTTATTCCATTCCTCGAACCTATCAGCATGTGCAACAGTTTTTTGAATGATTTCATCAACTCTTGCTGGCAACTGAGATTCTGCTCCAGATTTTCCAGCTCTGCCTTTCTTCGCCCTCGATCTGTATTTCTTTTTCAGGTCTTCTGCGTCTGCCAATTTTTCTGCTCTTCTTTCTTCTTCACTAATTCGAACTTCTTCAGCAATCTGCTCCTTAGTCAGTTTCACAGCCAGTTCCTTATCGGCCTGTATCTGGCTAGTTGTGTTTCTCGTGACTCTCTTAGTCTGAGTGGCTGGTTCAGATTTTGATTTTGATGTCCCAACACCCGCAGCTAACTTTCTTGCCTTTAACTTCTCTATCTTCCCATAAACAGATCCAGATGGTCTAGTCTCTGGCCATAGGATTCAACTGTCTGAATCAGTTCTTCTGTTGTTCTGATGAAGTCAGTTATTTTCTCAACCTGTCCTTCCCCCTTTTTGGTTTGATCAAAAAGAGCATTGAGGTGAGAAGTCAGAGATCCAAAGCTGACTGATATGGCTTTGTTAAGATCAGCAACAGATAAACCTTGAGCTTGAGTAGACAGATTTTGAATCTTTGAGATCAGCTCAGTCTTGACAGATTCAATGGCAGTGGAGAGGGTAAGAATGAGTTTGTCAGGTTTCTCTTCAGTCATTTCAAGTTTTTCAGTGACCATCAGAATAGAAACTTGTTGTTGATCAACCTGGACTATCTTCTCGTCAACAGTCTTCTTAAATTCAGCAGTCAGGTTGGTCACGGTTTGAGAGAACTGATCTTTGATTGCGTCAATCTGGGAAATAGCCATTTCCCGTTGATCCGCTATTTCTTTGAGGCCTACCTGCCTCTGATCAGCTATTGTGTTGCTAACTTCATTAGCCAACACTCCCTCAACTTCTTCTTTCAGAAGATCTTTAAAACAAGATCTGATTTCCCTAAGTTGATCAGTGGTGATGTGTGTTGCAGGAATATTTTGTATCACCTGATCAGTTCTAGTTGTTTGCGCCTCCAGTGGCTGGTCATGAACTGCAGCACCAAGTCCACTATCATCGGCAGCTCCCACATCCTTCATTTGAGCATCTTCCTTAGGAGTTTCTACAACAGCCTCCAGTTCAACTTGTTCAATTATTCTCAGCTTTCTATGGATCAGAGCTTTGATCGCTTCAGCAGTTATTAGTTCAGCTGGTGATCAAACCTGAGCAGATTTCTTCATTTCGAAATCAAAATCTGCGAACTCATCAGCACCTCCCATCTGTTCAATAATGACCATAAAATCTGAGAAGTTCTTTAGACGGAGATCTTTCCATGTCAGGATCTCCATCACTTCTTCCCGAATAACTGGATGGGCTTCCAACTCTGGGTACAACTCATCAATTTCGCGTTCGATTCTTATTCTGGCCATTTTTCCGGTGATGGTCTTGGATGATCTGGACTCAGGAATCAACTATTCAGATCGACCAGGTTCAGGTTGATGAGATGTAGAGGGTTCTGGTGGGGGCTGAGTAGCTGGTTTTTGACTGATTGGCTGAATCAGTAGAGGTTCTACAGCAGGTTCTGTAGCAACTCGTGCAGCTGTTTCTACAACAGGTGATCTTACTGGTTCGCGAAAAGGTGAACTTTCAGATTCGCGAGCAGGTGAAGGAGAAGGAGAGATATGCTCAGCAGCTAGAAGTCTGAGTGGTGAATTAGCTCGAGATTGAGGTGATGGAGATCTTTCGTCCCTTGCTCCTCCCTCTGATTGCTCTGGTGAGCTCTCAACTTGAGAAGCCTGCCTGTCTGATTTTTCAGTTGATCTCTGTGGCGCATCAGGTTGATTTGGCGCTTCATCTTCATCTACCTCGTCATCCAGAAAAAGAGTCATGGCGGTCTGTTTTACTTTCTTTGGCCTCTTCTCCTGAGCCTTTACCAGTTTTCTCTTCTTCTTTTGAGGAGCATCAGTTGCAGACGTAGCTGCCTCCTTGTTTTTCCCTTTCTTAACCTTAGGGGGAGTGGGCCGCATATCATCAACCGATGGCCCATAGATGGCAGTTGTGGTTGAGAGAAAGGCCTTGTAGGACTTCAATCCATTCTGATCCCATTCAGCATTTGGCATTTTGTCCTTCAGAATGACTGCAACCTTGTTGAGATTGTTGATTCTCTTCTTCAGAAAGACTTGTCTCTGTTCACTAACTCCAAATTTGTCATGTTCTTGGAGCAGAATAGCCTTAAGAAAACCATGCCAATTAATATTTTTGGCTCCATCGATAATAGCAGCCATACTATGCATTTTGACAGCAGTTAATCCATCTGGGCTGAACGAGATACCCATAATTGTTTTTGACAAAATGTCAAACAACAGACGGTATTTCCTTCTCAACATAGGCCTGACAAAACCTATGGTCTGATGTTTATCAGCCTCTCTGAAGAGTTCATTCCTGATCAGTTTGTCTTCATTCTCCCTGTAGTGAGCAGGAGAGATCTTTCCTTTGGGCAGGTTGAACAGTCGAGTTATATCAGCATTTGTAAGTCTGATATCCTCTCGATTTACTGAAGAAATAAGTTCTTCTCCAGGATTCTCCGTGTCCACCTTCAAATTCCTCAAGAATTCCAGTGCCTCATACTGCATTACTGGATTTCGGTGAGCAGCACAGTATTTTTCGAGACCGCACCTCCTCAGTATTTGTTCCACCTCCATTGATTCTGGATCCCGTGTAACACCAAACATGACATATTTGTCTTCAACAATTTTGGTTGCCAAATCCGCATAGTTACACATAATTTTGCCCAATCCGTGAGTAGCCATCTACAACACAATGGAATCGATTTAAGAATTGTGCATAATCATAAACATATCACATATAGATTATCAGATCAATAAATCGATTGTTTTCTTTCTTGTCATAAACTCACAGATATCAATAATGAAGAAGATAAAACACAGGATAAAGTACGCATTCGTAATCTATATGATCAATGGAAAGTAATTCATCAAATAACCAGTAATTACAAGATTCTGCTTTTCGATTTTGAAATAGGTTGAATCGCAAGAAACACTTTGAAACGCAGAAAGTTAATTGTGAGTTTGCAAAGAATAAATCGCAACAATTTTGAGAAAAGTATTCTGGTAGGGTTTTGATGAAGCTTATAAAAGGAAGGAGGGAAAATTGGGACTAGAAGATCAAATGTTTGAAAAGGATAAACGATATAGATTGAGCAGTTTTGATCGTGTGGTCAGGATATGAACGCGCGATTGCCTTTTGGATTTAAAAACACATTTAGTAGCATTTAATACATATACCCTATGTTCGCATTAAAAAATTTGCAGGGTATGTGTCACAAAAGTAAGTGTACAGTAAAGGCAAATATTATCAGATAATTTTAGATATGTAAGTAGTAAACAAAGAAACAGCAATGCGTATCTGGTTGACTGATATTGTAATCAGTCAATACCACTTGAAGTCTATTTGTACCACTTGTTGATCTTAGTTTTCTGCCTAATCCATATAATTTCCCAACTGTCCCTTTTTATCTGATCCGTTCCACTTTGCGTCTGATATTCCCTTTTCTGATCCTTCCTGATCAGTTGAAGTTCCCCCTTCAACTGTTATCTTTGATTACTTATTGACTGATCTGTTTGATCAGTTGAGGTACCATACTCAAACTGATCCTCCTCATCTGATCAGTCTCTTATCTGATCAGATTTCAGTTGACCTAATCTGATTCTACTCAGACCAAGTCAATTCTTGGGATAAGTGTTATCGCCAAAACTTAGTCTTGGAAAATCGAAGAGTCGTCTCGATTCCCTAAGTCGGCACGATTTGACATTCGTAATAATAGTCTGGATACTTTGAGATATCAATCGCCGTAAACTCATCTAATCATCAGTCGCGTGTCTCCTACGCGCTGTCCTTGCGGTGCCAATTTATGTAAAAGGTTTTGAGAAATTAAATTTGCACTTGCACCCTTGCTTGTCCTCTATAAATAGGACCAATGCTTTATACACAACATAACCCATTCACCATACTTATCTTCTTATTAGCTTATGTAAACCATGTATTCCGGTGAACCCTTATTTCCAGTGAAACTTCCGGCAAAAACCTTCAACCTTTTTCAACTGAATTCTGTTTCTCAAATCAACCCTGTGCGTCCCTTATTACTGCTTTCGTCGTCATCGAAGATTACACATACAATTTTTGCCAAGCTTCTCTACCACCGAGGCGGCGGATCTGCTATAGCAAATGAGAAGACACTTCTCCTAACCTTATGCACCTTGTGTGCCTATCGAGTTGACGGAATTAGCATCAACAGACTCAGTGTGATACAAAACATGAGTTTGGTATACGATCTTGATCAGACAACAGCTGATCATCGTATATCAAACTCAATATTTGCATGTGACACTTGTGGCCATGTGGTCTTTGCACCACATCTTTGGCACTTGTGTCCCATTTAACAGCTGGAGAGCCCATTGGTTTTAGGACTAGGGGCTCCTGGCTTAGAAATCCTTCAATGCCGCTCTCGCTCCTCACTCCGAAGCTCTGAGGGTGGCTTAGGATTATTTCAAAGCCTCTCACACCCCTTTTAGGGTTGGGGGGAAAATGGGAGCATCAGGCTCTAAAATCTTTAAAGCCTCTCTCCCCCCTCTAGGGTTAGGGTTTATGTACTGACCTCCGGGTCCTTTTGTACTTGTAACTTATAATGTAAATTCGACCTCCGGTTCTTTATTAATGAAAAGTTCTATTATTTCATTGTTGTGTATTTTCTGTTTCCTTATGCGATTGAAGCTTTAATCTTGTGTAACTTGCTTGTTGAACATTAGCTTAATCGACTTACAAAATATGAAACAACCAAACTGATCAGTTCCTTTAATCTGATATGCCTTAATCTGATCAGTTCCTTGACTGAACTGATAAAGCCTTCTCTTATCAGTTCCTTGACTGAACTTCTGATCCGTTGAGATACCTAACTCAACTGATCTCTCTTAATCTGGTTAGTCTCTTAACCAGCTGGTTCTAGAGACCAGTCCACCAAACATTTCTGGTGCATTTTCTCCAAGATCCAGAAGCCCTAGCTCATTGCATAATTCTCTGAATCTGATCTCAGCTAGTGGCTTGGTTAAACTATCGACTTTACGTTTTATCGGTATGGATCTTTTCCATTTCGATATTCTTCTTTCAACATGATCTCTTATAAAATGATGTCGACATCCACATGCTTGCATCTTTATGCGTAAAACAGGATTACGAGTGATTGCAATATAGATTATTACTATCACATAATATAGAATACGTTCTTAGCTACAATGTTGTAATCCCACCGCCGACTTAGCTTAGCGGAGCGGTTGGGAACAATGACTTCCCTGCATGACCATATATTACGCCCGGTAGTAGATGTCTTGAATCGATGTCCGCTTCTTTGAAAACCAAGAGATTAGTTTACTACCTAAAAAGCGACATGTACACGAGGTTGACTTCTGTCGATTACGCAACCTCCATAATCGAATCGAGAATACCCACTAAGCTCTAGATTATCATCGATGGGTAAAATAAACCAAGGTTTCTTGTCCCTTGGATACTTAAGAATTAGCTTTAGCGCTTCTAGGTGGCTTTACCTTTGGATTTGCCTAAAATCCGCACATACACCCTCGCAAATGTTATATCCGGGAGTCCGCTAGCGATTAGGTATAGTAGAGATCAATGAGAGCCCTATATTCTTTTTTGATTAGTTTTCGACCATTCTCATCCGGATCCATCTTGAATCCGGTCATCATAGGAATTCGGCTTCCTTACGGTTTTGAACTCCAAACTTAGCCAATAAACTCCTAGTGTACTTACTTTGACAGATGAATATCCCTTACGTACTTTGCTTAACTTGTAGACCCGTAAAGTAACTCATCGACCCATCATGGACATCTCGAACTTCCCTTGCATCGAACTTCTTTGAATTTATCACATAAACTCTTGTTGGGAGATCCAAAGATGATGTCGCCCACGTAAATCGAACCATTAGAATATCTTCTCCATCTTCTATTCTGAATAAGGTTCTATCCACTATTCCTTTAGTGAAACCATTGTCTATCAAGAACTGAGAGAGTGTATCATACCAAGCTCGAGGAGCTTGTTTTAGGCCATAAAGAGCTTTTTTCTTAATTCCACACACTGGTCGCCTTTTTTCAAAGCCGGAGGTTGTTCAACATAAACTTCCCCGGCTAGTACCCCGTTTAAGAATGCACTCTTTACATCCATCGATACACAATAAACCCTCCGGTATAAAGCATATGCTTAAAAGCTTGACCGAATGGCTTCAGACGAAACAAGCGGTGCAAAGGTCTCATCATAATCAATTCCTTCTGATTGTGAATACCCCTTAGCAACAAGTCTTGCCTTATTTCTGGTTATGACATTATTCTCTTCTCTTTTGTTATTGAATACCCACTTTGTGTTAATCACATCTTGATGAGTTGGTACATCCACGGTTTCCAAACGATTCCTCTCAAACTGTTCGATTACGCTTGCATGGCTAGAATCCGATTTGCATCTTGTAGAAACTTCTTCTACTTGAGTTGGTTTCTTCAAAGGCAGGATAACAACAATACATGGCACTTTCACCAATCGATGTCTAGTTTTGACTCTATCGGATGGGTCTTGATGATCGGATCGGTTGGATGGTGGTTACCCAGTCCTTCTTTTACGATTTGCATCGGTTTGGAGAACATCATCCTCTTACGATAGCGGTTCATTACTAGTGATTGGGAGTGGTGCGAAATTATGATCCACTTGACATGGACAAGTCTCGGTGATGTTGGACTCATCATGTGGCGATGTCGTCGTAGGAACATCAGTGTTCCCCCCGAACCGGATGGTTCGGTTATTCTTTATCTCATTTATACCGAACTTCTTCATTGTGGTTATGCGTACCTAAGGGTTACGATTGACTGGTGAATCGGCAAGATCAAGTTACGGAATATACAGCATTACGTGTTACGATCCTTTTTCCTTGATACTTAGGTGATCCATTTTTTGTGCATCGATTCTGGGTTGATGCACGCTTGTTACGAGGCGACTTTCTCTTGTTCAGAAGATGTCTCATCAAAGACCACATGAGTTGTTTCTTCCACAACTAGGGTTTGCCTGTTGTAAACCCTGAAAGCCTTGCTGGATGAGGAATATCCTAAGAATATACCCTCATCTGACTTGGCCTCAAAAGTCTTCAACTGACTCTTCCCATTGTTGTGTATGAAACACTTGCACCCAAAAACATAGAAGTGAGAAACACGAGGTTTTCTGCCCTTCCACAGTTCATAGGGTGTTTTGTAGTGAGCCTTAGTCAGAGAACATCTGTTCTGAGTGTGGCATGCCGTATTGATGGCTTCTGGCAAGAAACAACTTGGTGTTGCATGTTCAGCTAACATAGTGCGAGTAACTTCTTTAAGTGTTCTGTTTCTCCTTTCTGCTACACCATTCTGTTGTGGCGTTCTTGCAGCTAATGTCTCATGATGTATACCAAACTTAGTGCAAAAATCAGTAATAAAATAATTCAGAAATTCTGTACCTTTATCTGATATGATTTTCACTATACTGACACCCTTCTCATTCTGTAATTTCTTGAGCAACTCGGGTATCTTTGTTGTTGTCTCATTCTTCTTATACAAGAATACAACCCAGTTAACTTGGAATAATCATCCACGATTACCAGAGTGTATTTGCGTCCGCTGAGACTGACTGGTGTAACTGGTCCAAATAAATCCATATGGAGCAGTTGCAATACTCTGCTGGATGCTGGTCCAGGGATTCCCTTGAATGAGGCTTTAACCTATTTTCCCTTCTGACATGAAACACATGTCTGATCCTTAGAGAATACCTCATTCGGAAGACCGTCAACCAAGGACATCCTTGCTATCTTGTTAAGAGTTTTAAAGTTCAGATGACTCATTCTCTTGTGCCAGAGCCAACTGCTACCTTTTGAACTCTTAACAATCAGGCATGCATTTCTTGGACAACTGTTCCAATCAGCTGTATAAATCGTACCTTTTCTTGAACCAGTTAACAAGATCTATTGAGTAGCTTGATTCTTGATAGTACACTGATCAGTCGAGAACTCAACACTGAATCCGTTGTCGCAGAATTGTGAAACTGATAACAGGTTATGCTTTAAACCTTCGACATATGAGACTCCAGTAACCTGTACATCATCATTCTCTAAGGTTCCGAATCCTCTGGTAAAACTAAAGTTATCATCACCAAAGAGTACACGTTGGCCTTCTTGTTTTGTGTAAGAGCTAAGGAGATGTTTGCTTCCAGTCATGTGCCTTGAGCATCCACTATCGATGTACCAGATAGTTGCTTGTACACCTCCTTTGTTGGCCAAACCCACGCGAACCTGCAATCAAATCAGGCTTTAGGTACCCGTTTTGGATTTGGTCCTGAGGGGTTAGAGTTGGTTTTAGGGATCCATACAAACAGGGCACTTCTTTTGTAATCAGATAGATCAGAAGGCCTGATTTGTCTCCCATAAACATCTACATAATCATACATCTCTTCATATGCATTCTGATCAGTATGATTATTTGTGCGAGCCTTGGGTGAATCAGAAGACTTGGGATTTTTTCTTGCTGTTTGTCTTCTTTTAACCTAGTGGGGCTCAGGTACAACAGCCCTAGGTTTCTGATTATAAGGGTATGTACGACTGCTACCATTAAAAGACTCGTATATTTTTGGCATAGATGGTCTTAGCAGTTTACCTTTAGCTTGCTTTTTAGGCAGCTGACCCTGATTAGGTTTCAGATTAAATTTCCCTTTGTGAGGTTGTCTATTCTGATACCTAATCTGCTAATCAGGTTGAGGTCTCCTCAGAAGAACTTGGTTCTTCTGTTGATTCCTCGGCTGATGCTTGCTCAGTTGGGGACCATTTCTGTTCCCTTTCTGATTAGGCACTTGCCTTACTTGTTCAGCAGGTTTATTTCCCTTATTAGATACAAATTTTGCTTTATGTGTATCTATATCAGAAACTCGTTTGATTACACCTCTTTGAAGTGAATCAGGCGGGACTTTTGAGGATGTAGAAGGGTTTTCATACCCAATTCCCTTCTTATTAGTTGTCGTTCGAAAATAGTTGTTCATATCCTGAACGGTTTTCGAAGATTTTGTGAAAACCTGTATTTTCTTTCGTAAACTATCCTCAGTTAATTTCAGACTCTCATGTAGTCGGAAGAGTTCATCAAACTTGGCTTGTAAGATTTTAAAATCATCAGCTTGTTGTTTATTGATAGCTGATTTTAGTTCAGTTGCTCTACTGACAGCATTTTCCTTAACAAGCTGAGTATTTTCAATCCTTAGCTTATCGTTTTCAGCTTCCACTATTGTATAAGTGTCTACTGCGTTAGAGAGATCATCATGCAATTGCTCAGAATAGAGCTGCAAATCAATCTCTCCAGCAGGTGTGCTAATCATAGCTGGTGTGGAAACTGAAAGAGCAGAAGGTTTAGAGGTTACCTCAGTTTGATCTTCTTATTTTGCCATCAGACAAATTTCATCATCAGAAGAGAATATCAGATCATCGTAGTTGTAGAAATCATCAACATTACTCATCAGGCAGAAGTCTTCTACAGATGAGTAGCCTGAATCCTCAGAAGGCAAGTAAGAATCATCAATTTCAAATGTATCAGCAACCATGACTTTCCTATCTCTATAGCATTGCTCTCTTCTGTTCAGTTTTTCTTCTCTTTCTTTTGGTGTCAGGTCTGGGCAATCTGAGCTGTAATGACCTGGTTTCTCACAGTTGAAACACGCTCCACGATCCACGAAACTTCTTCTGCCAGGTGAGTCATTTCGTCTGTAGAATCTATCAGGTGACTTTCCTGTTTGCCTGTAACCAGAATTTCTTCTCTCAGATCTGTTGTCTCTTCTTTCATCAGATCGATCATCTCTTTTCTTATCTTCTATGCGATCCTCCCTGTGATCATCTCTTCGGTCATTTGATCTGGTCCTTTCAGGAGATCTGTCAGCTGGCCTCCTATCTCTTCCTCTGCTGTTTTGATAATCCCTATAAAATCTGCGATACTTACCAAGTTGGATGTTAGATTTTTCAAGTTTTCTGGTTAGCAAAGCAATCTGTTCAGTTTGGCTTATAATATTTCCAACAGGTTCAGTAGACTTTGAGTTGCTGCTGGCTGCTTTGAATGCAACTGATTTTGATGTGGCATGTGTGGCTTCAGCAGGTGACTCGTCTTCTTCTTCTTGCCCTCTTTCGATCAGATCGAACTCATGGACTTTAAGGCTCAGGAACAGGTTGCTTGGCTCCATCTTAGCAATATCTTGACAATCCTTTATTACTGTGACTTTCATATCCCACTTCTTAGTCAGAGATCTCAAAATTTTGTAGTTGATATCTTTATCTGACATTTCTCGTCCAAGTTCCCGTAGCTTGTTGACTGACATGGTAATTCTTCCATACAACTCATTGATGGTTTCATTTGGTAGCATCTTAAGTTTCTCAAATTTCACCGGTTCAACTTGCAGTCTACTATCCTTAATCAGATCATTTCCTACACACATTTCAGCAAGCGTATCCCACATCTGTTTGGCTGTCTTGAGATACTTTATCTTTTCTCTGGTTATCTTGTCCATGGTCTTCATGATTATGTGCCTGGCTATCATATCCAGAGTGTACAACTTTCTCTCTTCAAAATCTGCCCTCAGGCGAATGGGTTTCGTGAGGGCAGAAGTCTAGAGGGGAGGGGTGAATAGACTTCTGAAAACTTTTTCGTGCAGATCAGGTGTGATTGCAGTTTGCCTGATCAGAGTGCAAGTGAATTAGTTTGGACTGATATCCAACTTACTGATCGCCTGAGGGCAGATCAGTTCGGTGTCAATCAGTTTAACTGATTGTGCGGAAGCTAGTTTATACCCGTGTTAAAAACCAGTTTATAACAAATCAAATTCCGAAGCTGTTTTCAATCAGATGACTATTGAGTTAATCTGATCAGATCAGTACCTTGGTGCTAGCTGATCCTAACTCAGAATATCTATGCAGATTTAATCAAGTTGTGTGCAATAGTGTAAAGCAGTTAATCAATCAGGTAAATGCACACAAGATTTATAGTGGTTCGTACAACCAGTCCTACGTCCACTCTTCCCTATCACAAGGGGCACCAACTTAACCAACTTAACCAACTGGACTTAGATTATTGTGTTAGTCCAACACATTACACCAACAGATATTTATAGAGTTCTCACTCAACGGATCCCAGAAATCAGAACTAGAAACCCTAGTCTGAAATCTTGCTAAACAAACTCAACCTAACTTTGGGTTTTGGGTAAGATTTGTTGTTTGTTCCAACTTTGAAATCTATCCTAGTATTTAAGTAGCCTAGCAACTAGAGGATGAGATTTCTGTACTGAGAACTATGGGATGAACACTTTAGAAAAATAATCTTCAAGGTTGTGTTCTTCGTGCGGAAATTTGGCTATAGTATGAGCTTCTTGATAATTTCCGTCTCTTCACTCTGAAGAGTAATCCCATATTTATAGACCTCGAAATCATAGAGCCGTTGGAGAGCAATTTGAATTTCTGGGTATATTTGGTAGATATGTAGGATTTGATGTGACGTGCTTCAGGAACGGCATGGCCGAAAGCATTTAAGTCATTTTTCTAGCCGTTTGACTATGCAGCGCCGAAATCCACAGTGTCAACTCAGAAACGTGTTTTGTTCTCATTGGTTAACAAGAACACTTTTCAGTGTTTATTCTACCAACTAAAGTTGACATTCTTCTTGTCCAGATCAACAACGTATGACTTGGTGAACCATCAGTTACCACCTGGTGTGAGCTGACCTGATCAGTTACAACTGATCAGTCTACCTGATAGAGTCTTCTGATGCCAGTTGTCTTAGCTTAACTAGCTGACTCGACTGATGTAGGTCTTCTGGTCTGATCTTCTGGTAGTCATCTGATCTTCAGGTCTTCTGAATTTGAGCTTCATGACTTCACTTTGATCTTCTGACTTTATCAGATCGTCTGATCTTCTGTCCTTCCCTTGCCTTTTGTCCTTCAGACTTCAGCTGGTCTTTTTTTCTTTTCAGCTGATCTTTTGATCTTCTGATCTGACCTATACATATTGAGTTCCCCCTCAATATGTGACCTATCTTTTACATCAGTTGTTCTATACAATAATTATCAACTGGTCATCTTATAACTGGTATTTAAAAACATCAGTCAGCTAACAGGTCTGACTGGTCCTATTACATGTGTTTTGGAACTTTCATCAAAACTCTAAATTTCCCAACAGATACCCATGTGACAGTTTACTTTACTACAAAAATTCTTAAGTTTTATACTCTGTTTCATACTTTAACTTTGCAATGCACTGAAATCCCAGACGAGTCATTAAAAGATTTCACTATTTTCCAAGTATCTCTAGCTGTTGTGCAGGCTACCTCAGGAAAACTTACCAAAAGGTTAGATATTATCTCTTTAGGGGTTATGCTTCTCATGTTGATTACTGGACGCGGACCTATTGACCCAGATCTATTTTTTGGCATAGTAGTTTCGGTGACTGCAAGATAAGCATAATTAACAATGGCTACTTTTAATGTTTTTCAATTAAATCCACATGAATTTGGAAGTCTGTTTAAATTGGTTGTTGTGCATTTTTTCGAGATGATGTCATTCTAGACCATCAGAGTTTGAGTTTGTATTCTTTTTTCTTTTTAGGCATTGAAAAATTTGATTTGCGGTAAGTGTTAGATCTACTTCGACTGAGTGTGTCTGTTAAGGACTTACAGTGACTTACCATAATGAGCTTTTTCTATAGTAATTTGTTGAGAGGGTTATAAATTGCTTGAAATTCTATAGTTCTATTGTTCTATCATATTGGTTAAGTCTGTGTGCTCATCTGGATAATGACCCCGATTGCTTGCAAAGCATGAAAATATATGGTTCAAGTCTTGAATTGTAATGTATATACTGGAGAGCTTTTTCTAAAGAGACATTGTGTTTTCACTATTTTTTTAATGTGCTTAGGCATGATTGCCTTTGATTTGAATAATCTCAAATGAAGTATAAGTAGTTCTAATTCAAGTGCATTTTGTTGTGCTTATTAATTTTTACTGATTTGGAATCTGATCTACTCTCTACTTCCTAAGATATCTTTCAGTGAACCTCTTTGATTTACTCTCTACTCCCTACTTTGCTCACCCTCCCTCTCTGTGTGAGAGTGTTTAAATGTGTATATATATACACACATTCACTTATTTATTTAAAAGTTACAAAAAATAATAAAAAATTACATCATGCCCGTGCATCGCACGGGCAAAAAACTAGTAGAAACAAAAGTAAATGGTGCAAATGATAGATCAACAAATGCAATATATCACAACAAAATATTATACCACTGCCCAACAACCCAAGACACTACTGAAATACAAGAAACCAGTAAAAACAATCACCCCCAGGAGTCAAGAAACCACCAAGTCGAAGAACACATAACACCATGAAAAAAAAACAACTAAACTCAATAAGCAAAAGTAGGAACCTAAAAAACTCCAAATCTAAACACCACTATCGAAAGGAAAAATTTGTGCAAACTATTAAAAACCCAGAAATAACCAAGTAACACACTATATGGAACCCATAATACAAATATTATCAACCAAATAAACAAAAATACCAATATTTAAAATACAACAGTAAAACACACTTGCAGTACCAGTACATCTAAAAAAATGAGGAAAGGAGAAGTACCTTAGGTTGGTAGTGAAGTTGCCATTCCCAATTTCTTTTTTCCTTGCAGCATAACCCACTATTCCAGCACACTGAATTTGAAAATCTTTGGAAAACGGTTAAGGTGAAATTACTAGATGAATGAGTTAGAGTGACAAGATAAAGAGTATAGCAGCGTAGGGGAGTGAAAAGAAAATGGAAAGTAGTTTACAGCAATTCATCATTTTTTAGATCATATGTATCTTCCGTCCTCCATCTCTCAGAGACATAATTTATATTGATAAGTGACAAGGAGCCATGCATAAAATAAAAAAGGAAAAAGACTTGATATTTTAGAGATGCTGTAATACTATTAATACTATAATAAGTTAGTATGCATCAATAAAATTTAGTGAAGAGAAAAGTGTTACCTTCTCATCCTCAAAATGGATTTGTTGCAATTGATTATGATAACATAATTTATATAATCACCATCCCTCTTGAAGCAGCCACATATAAAATTAAGCCTTTCTAATATCATAAGAAAAGGCTGCATGAGTATCAATAGAATCCAATGGCAATGAATTATTTAAATTCACATAGCAATGCTCTCAACAAGCTTTGATGGTCATTAGATGTAAACCAACCTGACATTTAACATCAAAACATCTTTATCAACTCTAAAATAGTGACCTTTAATCCAATTTTTTGTACAATCAACTGACTAGTCTAGTAAACTATCTCAACACTCCAACTTCAAGGCTTTCACTGATAATATTTCCTCTGGTTTCTATGTATGTATCATAAATGCACAATACAAACTGCAACAATGTCAAATGAGTTATACCGCTAATGAACTTGATCTTGGCGATTGACAAAGTTCTGAAAAAAAACAGCCTATTTATTGTATGTTGCTAGCTGAAACATCTAAGAATTTCACTTAAAAAGGCCCAACTTTCAATCACCTTATTTATTAGACAATCAAGAAAGCCTCCAATAAAAGAGTTATTCTCCTCACATGAATAAAAATCTGTTGGGAAATTTGTATTTAAGTTTTGATGGAAGTTCCAAAACAGGTTGTAATAGGACCAGTCAGACCTATTAGCTGACTGATGACTTAGAATCAGATTAAGATGACCAGCTGAAATGTATAGATAGCTGATGTAAAAGATAGGTCACATATTGAGGGGGAACTCAATATGTATAGGTCAGGTCGAAGTATCAGATGACCTAGATAAGGTCAGATGATCAGAAGGCTAAGAACGAATCAAAAGACAAGAAGTCAGAAGATCAGGTGAAGACAGAAGACACTGAAGACTCAGATGAACCTGAAGACTCAGATGAACCTGAAGACTCAGGTGAACCTGAAGACTCAGATAAACCTGAAGACTCAGTAACAAACCTAAAGACTCAGTATGACTGAAGACACTGAGGCTCAGAATCACCTGAAGATCAGAAGACTACCAGAAGACCTACAATCAGCCGAGTCTGCATATTGAGCTAAGACAATCTACATCAGAAGACTCAACAAGGTAGACTGATCAGTTATCTGATCAAGTCAGCTCACACCTGGCGTCAATCAAAATGATACACCAGACAAGACGATTCTTCTACAAAAGGAATATCAATCGTCTAACAGACAAATTACTGAAGTGACGCCTCGCGAAGCCAAGGAGAAAGCGACACGTGCACAAAAAGAGCTGACATTACGGGATTCGACGCAGCGGACATAAACGACGCTAATCATTCCTATGGCCACGCCGATATTTGGAGCACGTCACAATCATATCCTACAACCTACCTAATATAGCCCGAAATTCAAATTGCTCTCCAACGACTCTTTGATTTCGAGGTCTATAAAATGGGATTGCTCGTCAAGTGAAGAAACAGGGGATGACAAGAGACCAACTACCATCACATGAATATTTGAGCAAAGCGGAACAACAACATTAACTCAAATTCTCAAGAAGCAAAAAGCCTTCAGAATTTCCGCTGGAAGAACACCATATTTGAAGATTATTCTTAGAGTGTTCATCTCATTGGTCTTAGCAAGAAATCCCATCCACTAGCATTTGGCTACCTAAAACACCAGGATAGATTTCCAGTTGGAACCCTCAAACATTCTTTACCCAAACTCAAGTTAGGTTAAGTTTGTTACCGCAAGATTTCAGACTAGGGATTCTAGTTTTCTGATTTCTGGTTCAGTTGAGTGTGAACTCGATAAACATTTGTTGAGTGTTGGACTAACACATAAAATTAAGTCCAAGCAGGTTAAGTTCGGTTAAGTTCGGTTAAGTTGCCCCTGTGTTAAGGGAAGAGTGGATGTAAGACGGGTTTCGTCTGAACCACTATAAAAGTCTTGTGTGCATTTACTTACTTTCCTTATTGCTTTACACTATTCACACAACTGAGTTTAAAACTGCATACATATTCTAAGTTAAGTTCGATGCACCAAGCAATCGATCGATCAAAGTTGACACCTTAGTCGGTGATTGGCCCGACTTAAGAATCTGAATTGATAAAACTGGTTTTTCACACGGGTATTTACAAGCTTCCGCACTCTCAGTTAAACTGACAGATATCAAATTGATCTGCCCTCAAGCATTCAGTAAGATTGAACATCGGTCAAGCCCGACTCACTAGCGCTCTGATCGAGCAATCTGCAAATCACACCGATCCAGACGAAAAGTTTTTGAAGTCTATTCACCCCTCCCTCTAGACTTCTGCCCTCACAAAACCCGTTCGGGCCCTACAAGTGGTATCAGAGTCGTGGTTCTACAGACCACTGACTTTGAGTATCATCGATTCTTGTGGAAGAATCTTTGTGGTCATTTGAGCAGATCTTGAAAAACCATTTTCAAAACTCATTCGTTTTCAAAATCTTTCAAAGATGGATAATACCTCGGTATGTATCATGATTTGCCTAAGTTTTCAATTGATGAGTATGCAGTTGGGCTATATACATGTGCAACCATCCGGGATCGATAAGCGGCGAGAATGATGGAAGTCATTGAGCGAGGACCCATCATCATATATCCACGACAACCCGGTGGTTGGAGGAGATCGAATCATGCACCGGAAGTCTTGTTGAAAAAAATCCATTACGATGGATGCAAAAGAAAGAAATTTGTATACTCTAGATACAATCGCCGGGGCATATAATCATGAAGGCGATGGATAAAGTCACCAAAAAAGAAGATAAAGTATCTCAAAAGCTGCTTGAAACAAATGTGGGATACTCTTGCTGAGATATGCGAAGGAAATGATCAGATCAAAGATAGTCGACTACAAGCTGAACTGGTGAAGTTCAAAAAGCTCAAAATGTTGCCCAACGAGACCATCAATGAGCTCGATGGGAGGATCACCATGTCAGTAAACAAGCTACGAGAACTTGAAAGAGAGATGTCAGACAAAGACATCAATTACAAGATCCTGAGATCTCTCACCAAGAAGTGGGACATGAAAGTCACAGTAATCAAGGATTGCCAAGACATAGCCAAGATGAAGCTGAGTAGCTTGTTCCTAAGCCTTAAAGCCCATGAGTTCGATTTAATCGAAAGAGGGCAAGCAGATGAAAGGAGACGCCTGCTGAAGCCTCAACCTCAACATCTAAATCAGTTGCATTCAAAGCAACCAGCAGTAGATCAAAGACCATTGAGCCTGTTGGAAACATAATGAGTCAAGCAGAACAGATCGCTCTGCTTACCAGGAAACTTGAAAGATCGAATATTCAACTTGGTAAGTATCGCAGATTCTACAGAGACTATCAAGACAACAGAAGAAACTGGAGGCCAACTGACAGATCACTAGAAAGAACCAGATCTGATGATTGAAGGGATCACAGAGATGAAAAGAAAAGAGATGATCTGTCAGATGAGAGAAGAGATAACAGATCTGACAGAAGGAGTTCAGATTACCATCGAAGGGAAGTCACCGCCGGATCCCTGACGGAACGGATTGACTCACTGGCAGAGGAAGTTCCGTAGATCGAGGATCATGCTTCAACTGCGAGAAACCAAGTCACTACAACACCGATCGCCTCGACGACTCCCGAGAAAGAGAAGAGAAGAAGTTTAAGTAAAGCAACGCGTCGAGATAGAAAAAAGCCATGGTCGTGACACATCCGGAATTAATGATTCCTATCGCATTTCCGAGGATTCGGCTACTCATCCGTAGAGAAGACTTCGTCCGATAAGATAAGGTCTTTGTTGATTTCCACAAACATGAAGATCGATATTCTCTTGAGATGACAATGAAATTTGCCACGATGGCTGGAGGAAGACCAATCGAGGTAACCTCCAAACCTTACCTTTTTCAATTTCCACACCGCTATTATTAGCACTTTTCTTTGGAGAGATTGACTTCGCAGCTCTACTCCGAGCAATTGCTTGATGATCTCTCTGAGGCAGTATACACTTATACAATAGTGAAAGCTGAAAATGACAAGCTAAGGATCAGAAATAATCGGCTTGTTAAAGAGAATCTTTGTCGAAGAAAGCAATTTGAATCGAAATCATTTGAAATCGCCGGGGAAGGTGGCGAGGAACTTAACGTTCTGAAAGTTAAATCTTCTGATCAGGAGAAGCAGATCAAAGATCAACTAGCAATCAACAAACAACAAGCTGATGATTTCAAAATCCTTCAAGCTAAATTTGATGAGTTATTCCGACTATATGAGAGTCTAAAACCTACTGAGGATAGTTTGCGCAAGAAAATAGAGGTTTTCACGAAGTCATCAAAAACCGTTCAAGATATGAACACCTATTTTCGAACGCTGACTAACAAGAAGGGAATTGGGTATGAGAACCCTTCTACATCCTCAAAAGCTCCGTTTGATTCACTTCAGAAGAGTGTAATCAAACGAATCTCTGACAAAGACCATCTATGCCAATCATGGTCAGCTGCCTAATAAGCAAGCTATAGGTAAACTGCAAAGACCATCTATGCCAAGAAGATATGAATCTTTCGATGGTAGCAGTCGTACCTACCCTTATAACCAGAGACCTAGGGATCTGCTTTTTGAGCCATTAATTTGGGTTAAAAGAAGACAAAATATAAAGAAAAATCCCAAGTCTTCTGAGTCACTCAAGGCTCACACAAGTAATCATACTAATCAGAAAGCATATAAAGAGACGTATGATTATGTTGATTTGTATGGGAGATAAATCAGACCTTCTAATCTATCTAATTACCAAAGAAGTGCTCTGTTTGTGTGGATCCCTAAATACACCACTAACCCCCAGGACCCAATTCCAAAGGGGTACCTAAAGCCTGATTCGATTGCAGGTTCGCGTGGGACTGGCCAACAAAGGAGGTGTACAAGCAACTATCTGGTACATCGATAGTGGATGCTCAAGGTACATGACTGGAAGCAAACATCTCATTAGCTCTAACAAAGAACAAGAAGGCCCACGTGTACTCTTCGGTGATGATAACTTTGGTTTTACCAAAGGATTCGGAACCTTAGAAAATGATGATGTACAAGTGACTGGAGTCTCGTATATCGAAGGATTAAAGCACAATCTACTATCAGTATCACAATTCTGCGACAACGGGTTCAGCGTTGAGTTCTCGAGTGACAAGTGTACGATTAGGAATTCGAGCTACTCAACAAATCTTGCTAACTGATTCAAGGAAAGGCACGATCTACACAGCAGATTGGAACAGTTGCCCAAGGAATGCATGCTTAATTGTTAAGAGTTCCAAAAGTAGCAGTTGGCTCTGGCACAAAAGAATGAGTCATCCGAACTTTAAGACTCTTAACAAGATAACTAGGGTGCCTTTGGTTGAGGACTTCGAATGAAGTATTCTCAAAGGATCGGACATGTGCCGCATGTCGGAAGGAAAAACAAGTTAAAGCTTCATTCAAAGGAATACGGACAAAGATCGATGAAATCTTTAATAGAATGCTCCATATGGATCTATTCGGACCCGATTACACCGGTCGATCTCGGAGAGGACGTAAATATACTACGGTAATCGTGGATGATTATTCCAAGTTTACTTGGGTTGTATTCTTATACAAGAAGAACGAGACAACGACAAAGATACCGAGCCGCTCAAGAAGCTACAAAAGCGAAAAAGGTGTCGACATCGTAAAAATCGGATCGGATAAAGGTCTGAAATTCTGAATTCTTTTATTCTTGATTTTTTGCAGACCGAAGTTTGGTATCTGACATGAGAAGTCACCGCAAGAACGCCACAACAAAATGGAGTAGCGGAGCGGAGAAAGCAGAACTCTCAAGGAAGCTGCTTTCGCACTATGTTAAATTGAACATGCGACACCAAGCCGTTTTAAAGGCGAAGCAATCAACCTTTGCATGCCATACTCGTAAGCGGATGTTCTCGACTAAGACTCACTTCAAAACACCCTATGAAGCGTGGAAGCGCGAAAACCTCCGTTTCATACTTCCATGTTTTTTGGGTGCAAGTGTTTTCATACACTACAATGGAAAAAAGTCGGTTGAAGACCTTTGAAGACAAGTCGGATGAGGGCATATTCTTAGGATATTCCTCATCCGGCCAAGGCTTTCGGGGTTTACAACAAAGCGAACCCTAGTTGTGGAAGAAACACCCCATGTGGTCTTTGATGAGACATCCTGCGAAGCGAAGAAAGCGCCTCGAACAAGGCGTGCCGGATCAACCGCTACGTCACGTGAGAAAATGGATCGGCTAAGCATCAAGGAGAAAGAAGTGAACACGTAATGGTGTATATCCCGAGAACTTGATCTTCTTTGATTCAACAGTCAATCGGACCAAAAGATAATGCACTGTCGTGAAGAAGATGCGGTGAGGCGATATCAAGCCCGAATCATCTGGTTTAGGGGAACTCACGAAGTTCCTCTGACAGACATCGACACATGATGAGTCCAACATCAATTTGAGACATGTTCTTATCAAGTGGATCATAATTCTGCACCACTCCCAATCACTAGTAATGAACTACTATCAGAAATGGATGATGTTCTCCAAATAGAAGCAAATCAGAATAGAAGGACCTGAATTACCAGTCATTCGGGTCATTTTACGGCATATCTTTGCCTGAGAGGGTTCGTTGTGTATCGGATGGATGTAAATAGTGCATTCTTAAGCGGGGTACTAGCGAGAGGAAGTTTCGTCGAACAACCTCCGTGCTTTGAAAAAAGGCAACCAAGTGTACCGTTTAAGGAAAACTCTTTACGGCCTGAAACAAGCTCCTCGAGCTTGGTATGATACACTCTCTCAGTTCTTGATAGACAACGGGTTCACTAAAGGAATAGTGGACAGAACCTTATTGAGAATAGAAGATGGAGAAGATATTACGATGGTTCAGATTTCGTGGGCGACATCATCTTGGATCTCCCAACAAGAAGTTTGTGTAAGAAGTTCAAAGAAATTGATGCAAGGGAAGTTCGAGATGTCCATGATGGGTCCGATGAATTACTTTACGGGTTTACAAGTCAAGCCCGAGTACATAAGGGATATTCAAATCGCCGCGCCCGAAGTACACAAGGAATCTCTTGGCAAAGTTTGGAGTTCAACATTGTAAAGAAGCGCGAATTCCCATGACGACCGGGTTCAAGATGGATCGATGATGAAGATGGTCGAAAAGCTAATCGAGAAAAGAAATATAGGGCTCGATTGGATCACTACTATACTATTTGCCGGACGGACCGGACATTACTTTTGCGATAGGTGTATGTGCGGATTTCAAGCAAATCAATGCAAAAGCCACCTAGAAGCGACTAAGCGGATTCTCAAGTATCTGAAGGGGACGATAAACCTCGGTTTTATTTTACCCATCGGATGATAATCTAGAGCTTAGTGGGTATTCGATTTTGATTACGGAGGTTGCGAGAATCGACGGAAGTCAACCTCGGGTTCATGTCGGTTTACGGGAAATAAACGATCTCTTGGTTTTGAAGAAGCGAGACATCGATTCGACATCTACTCTTGAAGCGAGAATATATGGCTGTAGGAAGTTGTTGTTCCCAAACCGCTTCTGCTAAGTCGGCGGTGAGGATTACAACATCGTAGCTAGAACGTACCTATATTACGTGGCGATTAATAGTCTTATTGCAATCACTCGAGAATCCTATTCTACACACACGATGCAAGCATGTGGATGTCGGACACCATTTTATCAGAGATCACGTTGAAAAAGAAGAATATCGAATGGAAAAAGATCCATCCGACAAGCGAAAAGTCGATATTTTAACTAAGCCACTAGGCGATATCGATTCAAAGAATTATGCAACGAAGCTAGGGCTTCGGATCTTGGAGAAAGTGTACGAAATGGTTGGTGGATCGATCTCGTAACCGGGTTAGTTAAAAGACTAACCGAGTTAAGAGGAATCAGTTGAGTTAGGAATCTCAACTGATCAGACGACCAGACGAGGAGCCGATCTGAAGTTCAGATAAGGAGCAGACCAGAAAGTCAGACAAGTAGCCGTTCTAAAGTACAGATAAGGAAGCGATCGTAAAGTCGATAAGTAGCCGATCCGAAGTTTGACAAAGAAGCGGTCAGTTCAAGATATATCAGATTAAGGGGGAACTGATCAGATTGGAAGATTACTTTATAAGTCGATTAAAAGCTGCAGTCAACAAGCAAATCAAGTTTAAAGCTACAAATCACATAAGTCAGAAGAGGCAACACAACAATGAAATAATAGAATTTTTCATTGATAAAGACACGGAGGTCAGATTTACAAGTTACAAGTGATATCACAAGTTACCCTCAAGCTACCTTCAAGTGGTATTACAAGCTACAAGTACAAGAAGACCCGGAGGTCGCTACATAAACCATAAACCCTAAGTCAACCCAAGGCAGGGAAGGAGAGAGAGAGATTTTAAGAGCTGGTGCTCTCATTTTCTCCGACCCAAGGGGCGCAAAGAAGCTTCTAGAATCCTGAAAGCCACTCTTAGAGCTTCGAAGTGAGGAGCGAGAGCGGGCCTTGAACGATCTTTAAGCTAGGAGCCCTTAGACCTAAAATCAATGGGCTCTCCAGCTGTTAAATGGGGCACAGTGCCACAGATTTGGTCACAAGGACCAAACGGACACTAGTGTCACATGCAAATATTGAGTTTGATACACGAGATCGTATACCAAACCCATGTTTTGTTTCAGACTAAGTCTGTTGATGCTAATTCCGTCATCTCGATAGGCGCACAAGGTGCATACGGTTAGGAGAAGTGCCTTCTCATTTGCCTTAGCAGATCCGCCTCCATGGTGTTAAAGAAGCTTAGCATTGATCGTATGTGTAATCTTAGATGACGACGAAAGCAGTGTGAAGGAACACACAGGGTTGATTTGAGAAGCTGAATTCATTGGAAAATGGTTAAAGGTTTTCACCGGAAGTTTCACCGGAAATAAGGAACTCATCGAAAAAGCATGAAGTATATGCTAAAGAAGATGAATGGTTTATGTTGTGTTGTTTGCCTAAACACCCCAGGCTAATTTATAGAAGGAAATTAGGGGTATAAATGCAAATTTATTTTCTCAGAAGACCTTAAGAGAAATTTGCATCGACAACGCGTAAGGAACACGCGGCTAATGGTTGGATGAGTTGACGGTGTGAGTAATCACAGCGTATCTATGCCATTATTACAAAATGTCAAATCGTGCCGATTTGGGAATCGAGGCTACTTTTTGACTCCCTGAAGTAAATGTTTTGGCGGGAGTAGACTTCAGTGCTTAGTGAATGCGGGCTGATTAGAAGAAGATTGAAGGATGAAGTGAATCAGATAAGTGCATCAGATGAGAGAATCAGATAAGTGCATCAGATGAGAGAATCAGATAAGTGGATTAGATAAGTGACGAAGTGCTTCACACAGGAATCTGATCAGATAAGTAAGATATTGTTGGGAAATGCTTAAGGCTACCATCAGTAAGGTCAACAAGTACCAGATCAAATCACAGTAGTAACTGGTTGATTACAATATCAATCAGTCAGATACGTTCTCTTATTTATCCCTTTCTGAATACCTTATATGCGTTATTTAAATAAATTGATTTTTTACTCTGTTTTCACTTTATGACGCATGCTCTGCAAAACTTTTAATGCGGACTTGGGAATGTGTATTTAATGCGTTTTATTGCGAATTTTCGAGTCCGAAATACGAGAAGATTTCTTTACTCAACCGTGCGTTTAAAATGTTTTTCGGCCGACTAATCTCAGCCACTGATTTCAAAACACGGATACTTGAGTACTTTGGGTAGTTTTGCAAAAAGGTTTTCCCTCGTATACTATAAAATCCAAATCTTTCTCAGAAAACTCCTTTCCACTACTTCGTCTTCTCAAAGCTCTTAAAAGTTCAAAACTTTCAAAATCTTCAGAGAATTACTTTCGAAATCAATTGATTCTACTCTTCCGATTTCTAAATCATTCGAATCAATTTCTGGTAATTTCTTGTTTAAATATTGCATGATTTCAATAATTTCTCTCTGGTACCTAGGTTTACAAGTCGTAATGCTGTGTTTCTGTAATTTATATTCGATCTAAACGCTTACTTGCTAAATTGATGCTAAGATTATTGGTTTGACTGAATTTATTGAAACATCTTACTCAAACTAAACATCAATTTGCATATCGTACAGAAATGGCATATCTTGTTCCACGACCGGGCCAAGGGAAAAAGTTCTGCAACTTCGCATCGATGAAGAAAGACATCATTGATGAGAAGTATGTAGTATTCACCATCACCTCAGATCCTGAATCGCTGGAAATTCTGGAGTGCTTGCGAGCGTGTGGGCTAGAACGATATTGCTCTACACATCAGAACATCGTCCACACCCATGAAGCCCTGGAGTTTCTATACAATCTACAGAGGGATGAAGACATTGATGCTGACCTGATTTCTTTTCACATGATTTGGAAGTGCGAGTGTCGAATGACGATCTCTAGAGGATATTCGGCCTAACTCGAGGAAGCATCAATCCAGAGACCTACACGACTGATGTAGGAGAAATTTTTTTTCTTGAAGTCGAGTTGTTGAGACCAGCAAACAAGGAGAACACAACAAACGTCAAAGCCTCCTATCTGAAGAGGAAATATCGCCTTCTCCTTGAGATCGTTCAGAAGGTGATCATGTGCTCAACTTACAGTCTTGATGCTGTCACTTCCTATAAGATCAGTGTCATGGCTGGAATAATAAAGAAGGCTTCAGATATAGATTGGTTGGGTATGGTCAAGGCACGACTGAGGAAAGACTCCGGGAAGTTCGAACTGACCCAGAGCAATGTAGTGTGCTTATCTTCCAAGTGCTCCTTCATACACAAAATCTCAATCATTCTATCAGATAAGCTGCCACAGAACTATGAATGGAATGAGAATGGAGCAAAGATATATCAAGCAAAGCACAAGGCCATATTGGGCAAGGATGAGTCCCTACCTGGACAATCTGATGAAGATCCAACTCCTTATGTGCCCAAACCCAAGGGAGAAAAGAAGGGAAAAGATAAGGCAACTGCATCTTCTAAAGCGCAGGGAATTGCCATTCCGGAAAAGAGGATGAAGAGGAAGGATCTGGCCAAGAAACCAAATGCTCAGCGGAAACGTCAGAAGAGAGTGACTTTTCCTCTGAAGACTGCTCCAAGTTCTGCCCAACAAGTTAGCAGAACGAAGGATCTGATGCAAGTGGAATCAGAAGAGAAGATAGCAGTCCGCTCTGAGCCCACTGCCAGAGAAGTAAGGGAAGAGCAGATGATCGCAGCAGAAGGAGAGAAATCTGTCAGAGGGACAGAAGTGGAGCAATCTGAGGAAGAATCACCATCTGATTCTCTGCCTCTCACCACGATCTTCCAGAGAGCAAGATCGCCAACGCCCACTTCCAAATCACCATCACCCTCTCCTCACAAAACCTTCTCACCCTCACCCTCACCTATCAGATCACCCAGATCTCCCACTCCCCCAATCAATGAACCTGTTCAGGAAACTGAACACCCTCAAAACGCTGAAAAAGAACCACAAATATCCCAATCTCCATACAAGTCACAAGCACCTGAGAGATCTGACAAGCGAGTATCCATCTCTCATAATCCCTTCAACACCAGAACCGTGCTTGCTTCACCTGCTCCAGAAAGCCCCATCATAAGGATAATGAAGCAACAAATCAAGGAGTATCTGCTGGATCTATGCCCTGAATTGGATCAACATCCTGGCATCCAACAACAAATAGAAGATATTGTGTTCTGGAGGGATATCAGACTGAAAAGCATTGAAGAATTTCTGATTCTCATAACAACTCTGGGATCAGATTTCTTTGTAGACTTGGAGTTGAAATGCTTAAACAATGCTGGGATTGAAAGCACTGTTGAATTTGCATCTGATGATGATATCAGATGGTTGATTCACGAAAGGTTCGGAATTACTGATAACTGGGAGGAAACAGTTCAACCTTCTACAAATAATGAGGGACCTGCCGATGAACCAAGAATGGGTGCTGCAGATGAGACCCGACTTGGCAAGGCTTCAACATTTGATCAGACTGCTACGATGAGCTCTGATACCCTAGATCTTTATACTGAGAAGATTCAGGATGGGATCAAGACTGCTATTGAAGACAAATTCGCAGTGCTCACAGCAGATCTGATGAAGCAATTTGAAGAAGAGCAAGCAAAACTAGTTGACAGAGAAAGAAGTCACACAGTTGGGATGCACAATGCCATCCTCTCTGAAGTAATGCAACTAGTTAACCCTCTTGCCGAGAAGCTCGATCTCTGTCGACAAACTCAAAGTTAGAACGAGACATGCTCAATCGACCACCAGTACAATTGGAAAATGTCAGGCATCTTTTGAGAAAAAATGACAACCACATGGATATGGGTTGGAAACACTTTGTATAACCGCAGAAACGAGCAAAAGAGGGATATCGAAGTTGCTCTCGGACTCTTCTTGAAAACTGCGCATTTACGCCACCGTTCAGATCACTCCTCTTGTTGTCGAGGAACTCAGAGAGGAGATCTCACGACAATTCATTGCTCGAAGCTGCAGGATGTCCAACCTCTTTGATGAAACCAAAAAAGGGGAAGGACAAGAAAAAAAAAAGAAAAAAAAAAAACATACGAGTTGGTAACAATTACATCTCTACGAAACCCATCATATCGACTTGTCGACCACTTCATCTATTGATCTCGTTCTTTGAAGTGAAAGAAACTAATGGAACAACATAGCAAAGAGATCATTTGAAAGCGTAAAATTGCTCTTTCGAGAGGTTATTTTCGAGTCGACAAGATTGAAGACTTTTTCTTCGTTAAATGCGAAAAGAATGGAAATCGATGATCGGGCCAAGAGCCTTGAACTCGCTAAGAAATTAGCTGAAGAAGACGAACAAGATGAAACTGAGCAGACTCTGAGGAGAAAGAAAGGCAAAGGCAAGATGATGAAAGCAACTGCGGAAGATCAGAGACAAGGCCAACTATTCTCTACCAAAATCCAGATGACTCCTGGACAAATTCAAGAGCAAACAAGACAGAGAATAAGAGAGGCATCCATCAAGAAGCAGAAGTTAGCAGAGGCTAAGGGACTGAACATTGCTTACATCCGAAAGAAGAGGAAGAACGAAGCTGCAGCAGAGGAGATTGCTTGGGAGAAGAATGCCCTTTCGGCACCTGTTAAAGACATCCTCTGTGCACGGCTAGATCTGCTTCCAGAATGGGATCAAATAAGAGGAGAATGGTTATGTGATGTATACATCCTGGAGAAGATTCCGATTCATCAAGATCAGACTGAAAATGATGATGAATTCCGAAACTGGTTAGAAACGAAGTATCCAGACTTCTACCAGACAGTGATGAAAGAAGGGAAGATCATGTCACTAATACCTGAAGCTCCACTCTTTGAACTACTCCTTCCACCTTTGCGTCCAGACAAGAAGCTAGATGCTGTCAAATTCAAGAATGCCTACTATGGATTTGCTGAAAAAGGAGGGATCCATAGAAGAGAAGATCTGGACAAGCTGATGCAAAGGATGTACTAGATGTTTGGCATCCCCAAAGAGCTACAAATGTTCAAGTACACATGAGGAAGACAACTTGGAATCAGATGATAGGTACGTTTTTCATGTATTCTATAATGCACACACCTATCTGAATGAAATATTCCATCTCTCTGATTCTAAGACAACATTTCATTGTCTTCTGAAGTATGTACTGCATTTCATTATCTGCATTTCTATTCATGGTATTTGTTTTTCTGATTAAGTGTTTTGGTTCCATCAAAAAGGGGGAAATTGTTGGGAAATTTGTATTTAAGTTTTGATGGAAGTTCCAAAATAGGTTGTAATAGGACCAGCCAGACCTGTTAGCTGACTGATGACTTAGAATCAGATTAAGTTGACCAGCTGAAATGTATAGATAGCTGACGTAAAAGATAGGTCACATATTGAGGGGGAACTCAATATGTATAGGTCAGGTCAACGTATCAGATGACCTAGATAAGGTCAGATGATCAGAAGGCTAAGAACGAATCAGAAGACAAGAAGTCAGAAGATCAGGTGAAGACAGAAGACACTGAAGACTCGGATGAACCTGAAGACTCAGATGAACCTGAAGACTCAGATGAACCTGTGAAGACTCAGATAAACCTGAAGACTCAGTATGAATGAAGACACTGAGGCTCAGAGTCACCTGAAGATCAGAAGACTACCAGAAGACCTAAAGACCTACAATCAGCCGAGTCTGCATATTGAGCTAAGACAATCTGCATCAGAAGACTCAACAGGGTAGACTGATCAGTTATCTGATCAAGTCAGCTCACACCTGGCGTCAATCAAAATGATACACCAGACAAGATGAATCTTCTAAAAAAGGAATATCAATCGTCTAACGGACAAATTACTGAAGTGCCGCCTCGCGAAGCCAAGGAGAAAGTGACACGTGCACAAAAAGAGCTGACATTACGGGATTCGACATAAACAGCGCTAATCATGCCTACGGCCACGCCGATATTCTGAGCACGTCACAATCATATCCTACAACCTACCTAATATAGCCCAAAATTCAAATTGCTCTCCAACGGCTCTTTGATTTTGAGGTCTATAAAATGGGATTGCTCGTCAAGGGAAGAAACAGGGGATGACAAGAGACCAACTATCATCACATGAATATTTGAGCAAAGCGGAACAACAACATTAACGCAAATTCTCAAGAAGCAAAAAGCCTTCAGAATTTCCGCAGGAAGAACACCATATTTGAAGATTATTCTTAGAGTGTTAATCCCATTGGTCTTAGCAAGAAATCCTATCCACTAGCATTTGGCTACCTAAAACACCAGGATAGATTTCCAGTTGGAACCCTCAAACATTCTTTACCCAAACTCAAGTTAGGTTAAGTTTGTTACCGTAAGATTTCAGAC
Organism: Stenogyne calaminthoides; assembly: GCA_037126765.1. Classification (NCBI taxonomy): domain Eukaryota; kingdom Viridiplantae; phylum Streptophyta; class Magnoliopsida; order Lamiales; family Lamiaceae; genus Stenogyne; species Stenogyne calaminthoides. The sequence goes on along the minus strand of JBBCBC010000002.1, from coordinate 11,059,417 downwards.
TAGGGATTCTAGTTTTCTGATTTCTGGTTCGGTTGAGTGTGAACTCGATAAACATCTGTTGAGTGTTGGACTAACACATAAAACTAAGTCCAAGCAGGTTAAGTTCGGTTAAGTTCGGTTAAGTTGCTCCTGCGTTAAGGGAAGAGTGGATGTAAGACGGGTTTCGTCTGAACCACTATAAAAGTCTTGTGTGCATTTACTTGCTTTCCTTATTACTTTATACTATTCACACAACTGAGTTTAAAACTGCATACATATTCTAAGTTAAGCTCAGGCTGCACCAAGCAACTGATCTGATCAGGTTGACACCTTAGTCAGCTGATTGAAAACTGACTTAAGAATCTGAATTGATAAAACTGGTTTTTCACACGGGTATTTACAAGCTTCCGCACTCTCAGTTAAACTGACAGATATCAAACTGATCTGCCCTCAGGCACTCAGTAAGATTGAACATTAGTCCAAACTGACTCACTTACACTCTGATCAGGCAATCTGCAAATCACACCTGATCCGCACGAAAAGTTTTCAGAAGTCTATTCACCCCTCCCCTCTAGACTTCTGCCCTCACAAAACCCGTTCGGGACCTACAAAATCTATTAAGGTTTCTGAGACAAAAATCATCATAATTTGCAAAATCATAACCTCAATCTGAATTTTTTCTGCATAATCTAAGCTTCATAAGCATTGAGAAATCAACAACTTCAGATAGTTAAATCTCATCTTTGCAATATGGCATAAACAACGTTACAAGTACATGGAAGAACTGTTGGGAGATGAATTTAATAAAGAAGTTTTGATTAGATCTCAAAACCCTGAGTATGACATGTATCAAGACATCTTGATAGAATAGAATCAGGATCAGTTTTCATTAGATATTAGGACTCAGGATTATCTGCACCATGTTTTGTCAGCAGATATAGATAAGGAAGTTTTTAGTATGCTGAAGACTCAGAAGACTCTGAAGAATCAGACACGTCCTAAAGACTCAGAAGACTCTGAAGAATCAGAAATGTCCTGAAGACTCAGAAGACTCTGAAGGATCAGAAACATCCTAAAGACTCAGAAGAATCCTGAAGATCAGAAGATCCTGAAGACTATTTTTGTACTGATCAAAAGGACCCTGAACAACTATTTTATGAAATAATGTTATGTTCATTCCTAGTACAAACAAACATAATGTTAGACATTTGTGGACATTCAGGAACATATCAGATCAAGAAAAAAGAGTCTTTTGCTTGTCTATGCTTAAACAAAGATTTCAACCAATGAGGAGGCAACCGCACTGTACTGAACTGACACTGAAAGTGAGATCTCACTAAAGAAATGTCAGAGCTGATATCTTCCAGTTCATAGAAGTTGATGATTGGCTACTTGGCTGCTTATTTCCTAAAATATGCAAGGGAGTGTTCAAAACCTAAAAATAGTCATTCATCAATAACCAAAAGAGGAAACCCTTGATGCTATCTCTTCCAACAGATAGTTTTTCAAGAGTGACCTTTGGAGAAGTTGCCTATAAATACCAGTGACCTTCTACATTGAAAGGTTACGGGAAATTACAGCAACTCAAGAGCTCATTCGTATTATTGCAAATTGAAGCACTCAAAAACCTTAGAATTTCCCAAGTGTTTCACATTGGAGAGAGCTCACTATTCTAAGCCTAGATTAATAGAAATATCCAAAGCTTAGAAGAGATATCCTAGCCTTTGCATTTGTTCTTATTGTAAAGGATTTCTCACCTTAGTTGGAAACCAACCCAAACCCAAACCCTTTTGAGAAGGTAGTTTGAGTGTGTGTATTGTTGGTGAGTTAGAGTTGTAAAGAGTTAGTAAGCAACAATGAGTTAGCCAGAAAACTCTAGAGAAGAAATTAGTAAGCTACTTGTGGTAGTCTGAACACTTGTGTGTGGTTGAGTTAGTAAGCTGCAGTGAGTCAGCCAGAAAACTCAAGGTAGAAAAGTGAGTAAGCTACAGTGAGTTAGCCTGAAAGCTTTAGGAAGTGGTTAAGGAATTTCTCTGAAGATCAGAGAGAGTGGACGTAGGAGCTTGAGTCTATGAACCACTATAATTGCTGTGTTGTTTGCTTTCTGTACTGCATTTTATTTGTTGCATGATTTTCACTAAAAGCTGATTTTACTGATATTCAGTTGGAACCAATCCACTGAACTGCATCTAAATTGATCACAACCTTAATCACTGTTTTATAAAAGGAAGAAGATTCTCAGCAAAGCTAAAACGAGTATAAACTTAGGGCCAACCATTCCGCACACTTGAGTAGCTAGAACAGATAGTTACCAAACTGAACTACCTCTACTGAGTGTTCAGTAAGTTAATTATCTGATCCAAGCTCCTCAGGATCTCTGATAAATTCAGGATCAGTTGGGCTAATATGAAGCTTCTGAAAGCTGCTCAGGATCATTGTCTCTATTGACTTTGACTCGTGGCGATTTGTGCTTCTCAAGGCAAAAAATATCAGGATAACCTGACCCATCTGACCTCAGTGAAGAAAAGGTTTTAAAAATCACTGAACACGTGTATTCTCCCCCATACACGTGTAATACTCGTTTGCACCGGGACCAACAAGTGGTATCAGAGCAGTGGTTCATTTTTGACCACTTTCTTTGGTAGCCCTAGTCTATTTACTGAAAAGACTTTGGTGGTCTACTGAATAGATCTTATTGTTGATATCTTACAAGGCTCTGACATCATGCCTTCTAAGAAACTTCATATGCTCTCTATTGAGAGCTATGACCTATGGAGACTGAGAATGCAGGCTCATCTGTATTCAAAACATGAAAGAATGTGGAGAGTGGTTTCTGAAGGACCATTGAAATATACTGTTGTGAATCCCAGAATCATTGATACTGAGAGGAATGATCCCAGAGATGAACTTCCAAAGCCTGATGATCAACTTACTCCTGATGAGAGAAAGTTAGTCAATCTGGACTACATTGCTAAAGATACTCTGTATAGCACTATTGATGATGGTGTTATGGGGATGATTTCTCACTGTGAAACTGCAAAAGAAATATGGGACACACTTGCTGTTATGTGTCAAGGCACATATCATATCAAGGAAAACAAACTTTCTGTTGCTATTGGAAAGTTTGATGGCTTTGAAATGGAAGATGGTGAATCCATTGACAAACTTGAGGTCAGATTCACTAGCATCATGAATGATCTAAGTGCTATCGGGAAAAGATACCCACAGAGAGAAGTGGCACTGAAAATTCTTAGAGGATTGTCTAAGAAATGGGATATACATGCTGTGGTGATTGAAAACACCAAAAATATTGATTCCTTGTCATACCAAAATGTTTTCCCTAACTGGAAGCTTATGAGTTTGTGATTGACAAGAAAACTAAGAAATCTGATAGCAAAGATGATTCTTCATCTAGCAAGAATGTGGCATTTAATGCCAAAGAGAAATCCTGTAAATCTAGAGAGTCTGAGAACTCACTTGCCAAAAATCAGGATGAGCAGGAGGACAAGCTAGTACTGATGGCAAGGAGGTTTGAAAGACTTAATAGCAGATATGGGAAATATAAGAAATATTATAGGAATCACAGGTACAAGAGAAACTCAGAAGCTGAGGACAGATCCACTGAGAAAAGGAAGGACCACAAAGCTGAAGGATCCTCATCCAAAAAGAAGGACTCCAAGACCAAGGAGGAAAGTGATCAGGATGATAACACCAACAGATGATACAACTGTCAGAAGAAAGGTCACTTCCAATATGACTGTCCTGAGCTGAGTGCTAAGGAAAGAAAGGAAAGTTAAGCCAAGAGAGACAAGAAGATCTCCAGCAAAAAGGCTATGATTGCTGAGGAAGAAGAACAATCTGAAGAAGGATCCAGTTCTTCAGATGAGATATTCTCATATAGTGACAGTGATGATGTCTGCCTTGTTGCTATGGAGGAGGTAAATTCTTCTATCTCTGTTGTTGCTCCTACACAAGTACCTGAGTTCTAAAGTTCAACTGTAACCAGTAACTTTGACCTGATGGATTCTTTTGAGAACCTTATGAAGGACTATTCTGTGTTACAAGAACTGCTCACTGAAACTCAAGAGTAGAACAAGGAACTGACTGCTGAGAATCTGAAGTGGAAAGACTCTAAAAATGCTGAGATCACTTCTCAATTAATGGGAACTACTGATGAACTAGATGTTCTGAAAGTACAACTCTCAGAAAAAGAGAAAGTGATAGAAATCCTGAATGGAAAATTAGAGAAATCCACTGAAGAGATTCAGCTTATCAGAACTGAGTTCAATGACCTCTTTGAGAAGCATGAGACTCTAAATAAATGTGAGGATAGTGCGCAGAGAAAGTTAGCTCTATTGAATTCTGCATCTAAAGTGATAGATGAAATTCAGAGTTATCAAAAACCTGCAACTATAAAGGCTGGATTGGGATATAATCCAGGGGGAACCTCACAAGGTCTTCTGAATGTTGCTTCTAGTAGAACCAAGACTGTCTTTGTTAAACCAGTGGCATCTAATCTTCTTACTGAAGAACAGCCCAGGGTTTTAGACAAGGGTAAAGGACCTATGGTTTCAGAAAAACTGAAGGTTCAGGGAAGAAAGCCCAAACCTCAGGAAAATGCTACAAAACCTGAACACTCAGTAGGAAATTTTCAGGCCAGTACTTCAAAGCCTCAGGCTAAGAATACCAACATGAAAAGATCTGCACTGAACCATCAGAGGAATTTTCAGAAGAGAAACACTCAGCAGAGATATTTTCAACTGAAAAGACCAAGTCCTCAGATTACTGAAAGACCACAATTTCAGTACAGGCAACCTAAACCCCACTTGCCTAAGGGTAAAGGTTTCCTGAACCCAAGTCAGCAGAGACAGAGACCAGCTGCACCAAAGCCAAGGCACTTTAACAAAAGGCCTGAACCCAAGAAGAACTCTAAGGCTCATGTTTTATGCTAAGGCTGACACTCATACACAGGGTACTGCCAAGGCACCTAGGGTAGTGAATGTGTATGTAGATGTTAATGGGAGACAAATCAGCCACTCTAAAGTAATTAGAGTTATCAAGCAGATTTGGGTTCCAAGAGGTACAGCTAACCTGGTAGGACCCTACACCAAATGGGTACCTAAGAACTGATCTGTTTTTCAGGTAAAGGAAAAGGGCACTGAGCTGAATGAAGACAACATAGCCCTGATGAGTGGAAATGAATTAGCTCCTGCTGTATGGTATCTGGACAGTGGATGTTCAAGACATATAACAGGATATAAGTAATTACTCACTGACTATGTTGAGCAAAAATGCCCTCAGATCACATTTGGAGACAATTCCAAAGGAAAGACTGAAGGATATGGAACTCTTGAAGTTGATTCTATTCATATCCACGGTGTTTCGTATGTGTCTAGTCTAAAGCATAATTTGCTTTATATCAGCCAATTCTATGAAAAAGGATTCAGTGTTGAGTTCTCAAAGAACTTATGTTATGTGAAAGACAATGACTCACAAAAAATTTTACTGACTGGTACTAGAAAGGGAAATGTGTATCTTGCTGATTGGAGTTCAACTCCTAAAGATACATGTTTGGTTGCAAAAAGTTCCACTGATACCAGTTGGTTGTGGCACAAATGGTTGAATCACTTAAACTTCAAAACCCTGAACAAACTTGCAAGATTAGCACTTGTGAGGGGGTTACCTAATGAAGTGTTCAGTAAAGATCATGTTTGTGATGCTTGTCAGAAAGGAAAGAAAATTAGAGCATCTTTCAAAAGCAAAGTAGATGTTTCTACTGACAGAATACTGCAACTGTTACATATGGATCTCTTTGGTCCAGTAACACCTGTGAGCACAAATGACAGGAAATATACACTTGTGGTAGTTGATGACTACTCTAGATACACATGAGTCATATTCTTACTCAGTAAGAAAGAGACTCAGACAAACCTGCCTGAACTACTAAAAATACTCAGTACTAAAAAGAATCTGAGTGTGGTCAAGATCAGATCAGATAAAGGAACTGAATTTATCAACCATATTATATCTGATTATTGTGTAGCAAATGGAATAGCTCATGAAACATCAGCTGCAAGGACCCCACAACAGAATGGTGTTGCTGAAAGAAGAAATAGGACTCTGAAAGAAGCTGCAAGAACAATGATTGCTGAAGCTGATATTCCTAAAAGATTTTGGGCTGAAGCTATTAATACTGCATGCTACTCTCAGAACATATCCATGCTGACCAAGAATCAAGGCATAACACCTTAAGAGCTGTGGAATGAAAGGAAGCCTCTTGTTTCTTTCTTTCGTGTGTTTGGTTGCAAGTGTTTCATACACATTAATGGTAAAGATCAGTTGAAAACTTTTGATAGCAAAGCTGATGAAGGGATATTCTTAGGATATTCTGAAGTCAGTAAAGCCTTCAGATTTTACAACTGTAGGACTCTTATTGTGGAAGAAATACCTCATGTTGTTTTTGATGAATCTACTTGTGTTCAGAAAAAACAGGAACATGACTCAGGAGAACTGACCAAGAGAATCACCAGACTTAGCCTGAAAATGAAGTCCTCTGAACCTGAGAAGAAGAAGTCAATCACTTTTTATGAATGGAGTGAATCAGACTCAGATAAAGAAGTTCAGGATGGAAAAACTCAGGATGGTGAAACTCAGGATGAAAATTCTCCACTGAAGGAAAGTTAACACACTGAAACTGACCAAACTGAACATACACCAGTTCAGACTCAGGTATGTAATGCCAATGAAGATGTGGTCACAGCCGAGGCAAACTCTGAATCTATCAACCAAGGGGGAACAAATGTCTCTTACAATGTTCGGAATGGAATTTCCCCTGAGGAAGATGATTCCCTTTGTCCTTTTCTGTTGTTCCCTGAATTTGATGAATTACCTGAACCTAACATTTCTGATGTTTATGATACAACTGAAGGGGGAACATCCAGGGGAAATGGTTGGATAGTCATCCTACAAGTCAGATTGTGGGTGATGTATCAGAAGGTGTTAAAACAAGAAGATTCCATGGAGAAAGTGCTTTGTTCTGTTGCTTCCTATCTGAAAAAGAACCTACTGAGATTGAAGAAGCTCTACAAGATTCATTCTGGATTGTTGCTATGCAAGAAGAATTGAATCAGTTCACAAGGAATGAAGTTTGGGAGCTAGTGGACAGGCCTAAGAGACACAATGTGATTGGAACTAAGTGGGTGTTCAAGAACAAGAGAGATGAAAAAACAACATTGTGAGAAACAAAGCAAGGCTAGTTGCACAAGGTTATTCCCAAGAAGAAGACTTTGATTATGATGAAACCTTTGCACCTGTTGCAAGACTAGAAGCCATCAGATTGTTTCTTGCATATGCTGCCCACATGAAATTCACAGTCTATCAGATGGATGTGAAAAATGCATTTCTGAATGGTGTGCTTAAGGAGGAAGTATATGTGGAACAACCTCCAGGATTTTGTCAGAGTGACCAAGTTTACAGGCTCAGGAAAGCCTTGTATAGTCTTAAGCAAGCACCCAGAGCATGGTATGATACCCTTTCTCAGTTTCTTACTGACCATGGTTTTATCAAAGGAACTGTTGATAGAACTCTGTTCAGGATAGAAGATGGGAAAGATATCTTACTAGTTCAGATTTATGTGGATGACATCATATTTGGTTCTCCAAATCATCAGTTGTGTGAGAAGTTTTCTACCCTGATGAAAGGAAAGTTTGAGATGTCAATGATGGGGGAGATGAATTTCTTTCTTGGACTTCAGGTAAAACAAACTAAGGAAGGAATCTTCATCAACCAAGCAAAATACACCAGAGATCTGATTGCTAAGTATGGTGTACAGAATTGCCATGCAGTTAGAATTCCCATGAATACTAACTACAAGATGGATCCTGATCCTGAAGGAAAATCAGTAAATCACACTGATTATAGAGGGATCATTGGATCATTGCTATATCTCACTGCAAGCAGGCCTGATATAACATTTGCTGTTGGGATATGTGCAAGATATCAAGCTAATCCTAAGGCTAGTCACATGGAGGCTGCCAAGAAGATTTTGAAATATCTTAAAGGCATTGTGAATAGAGGATTATGGTATCCAGCTGATGATAACCTTGAATTAACTGGTTATTCAGATGCTGATTATGGAGGATGTAGAATTGACAGGAAGTCTACCACAGGAACTTGTCAATTTCTTGGAAGTAAACTGATATCAGGGTTTTCAAAGAAACAGACCTCAGTAGCAACCAGTACTACTGAAGCTGAATACATGGCTGCAGGAAGCTGTTGTGCACAGATTCTTTGGCTCAGACAACAATTGAGGGATTATAAGATTTTAGCCAATGAAGTACCTATATTTTGTGATAATAATAGTGCAATTGCTATTATACAAAATCCAGTATTACACACCAGATGTAAGCATGTTGATATCAGACATCACTTCATCAGAGATCATGTTGAGAAGAAAGACATCAGAATGGAGAAAATTCATACTGATAAACAGAGAGTTGATATCTTGACTAAACCTTTGGCTGAATCAAGATTTCAGGAACTATCAGTTGAATTAGGTATGTTGGATCCAAGTGAATAAGGTTAATCTGAAAAAATTGAAGGTTTTCAAATGCATGAAGGTTTTCAGGTTTTTACTGAAAAACTCAGGATAAAACAAACTGCCCTGAACACTGAGTCTTGGGAAACTCAGTATTCCTGAAGTTCAGTACTCAGTTTTATACTGATTTTTTTTTTCAAGGTCAAAACTCAGTAAGACTGATGGAGAAAATTAGTCTGAAGAAGTGTTGACTCATGCACCACATTTATTGCATAAATGAAACTCAGAAATCATTGGCAATAAATGATAAAAACACCTAAGGAAATAATTGGGCGGGACGTTTGAAATTCTCGAGGAAAGTCAATGGTCTGCAGGAACAGTAATTAAATGCAGTATTCATTAATCACCAAAAAAGGGTAAAAATTGGCAGCTAGTACTCCCTAGTTGTCCTTTCAACTACCCGATTTGAGCCTAAATTGAATCTAACAGTTGATTCTTTAAAACTGCACTATTTTCCTTGGATCAAAACCGATTTCAAATATTTACCTCTTTCAAAACTTCCCTTATACACTATTTCATAAACCTTATGTATTCACAAATACTCTGCTTCAAAATCTTCGATTGCCCAGAAATTCTCACCTATCTCAAAACCCTTCACCAAAAATTCTCCAAAAATGACTCTCACAATCTTCGACAAACTTGTCGTTACTAACAAACCATGCTATGAGAATGTTGTTTCTCTAGATGGTACAGCCAATGCAGTACACAAAGAAGAGGCGCTGCACATGATACGTTTGGCTAAGCTCACCTGCCTGGTCTCGAATCGCCCAGATGCAGAATACACAAGAGAGGTAATCGAATTCGTTACAAATATGAAACTTGATGAGGATAATTACATTGAGTCTAAGATTACCGTCTCTCATTTGGAACATGGCACGAAATTTGTCGATTTTGATAGAGAGCTTTACATTATCCCTAAAATCTGAATGTTGTTTATGAGTTGAATGATAGAGGAGAGAATCTTATTGTATACATGATGTGTAGGGAACAAGAATACTTGGATGGAATTGTGGAAGCACCTGTTAAACTTGAGGCCACATTGAATAAGAAGTATTTGAAGCCCAAGTATCGGGTACTTCTTGACATTGTGAGCAGATGCCTCATGAGCGGGACTGGAAGTCTTGAGCAGATTAGTAGGCCCAAGTTGAGATTGATGGCTGTTATTGAAGACTCTCCTTCCAGAGCCTTTAATTGGTTGCAATATTTGATAACAATAGTTAGTGATCAAGCTGATCATGTAACAAAGGAAAAGGATGGGGCTATTGTAATCAAAAAGAGAATATTGCACGCCACCAAGATTGCTTACATTTTGGAAACATGCAAGGACGAAAATGATATCTTTGCAAAATCAAGGGATTATCCTACATCCAAGATTATGTTCAGATCAATCAAGAAAGGGATGAAAGGTAAGAAGGACAAGCCTACTGAATCTCAAGAGGAGATGGTAGAAAAAGAAGCTGAAGAAGAAGCACCAGTGGTTGAATCAGTAAGGGAAACAAGGAGAACAATTCAGCAAGTTACTGAATCAAGAATGGATGAGGACAAACAAGAAAGGGGGGAGGTTTTACTGAAAGCTAAGAGAGAGGCTGGAGAGAAATTGAAAACAAAGACCTTAGCTCCTCCAAAACGGAAAAGGCTTCAGACAATTGTTGAAAAAGAGGCCAGTGAAACTGAGGAAAACCAACCTGAAACTCAGCAAGGTCTGAAATCACCTCTCCAAGTGTTGGCTCAAGCAGTAACAAATATTGGGGAACAGGAGATTGCTGAAGAAAATGTATTTTCAGAGGTGATGGAAACTTCCATCGCTCAGGACAAAATATCTCAAGAGATCTTTACAGGTTCTCAACAACCTGCTAAAGACAGCCAAAATCAGATCCCAACCTCTCACCCCTCAGAGCCAAATGAACCCCAGGAAATACTGAATCTAGATGCTCTTCTCACTGAACCGTTCCTTGATCCATTAGCCCTACAGTTTGTTCAGTCTGTTGAGACAACTGTCCCTCCACCACCTTAGAAAGGAGAAGCAGAAGAAGCTGAGTGGAGAGGAAAGGGAGAAAGATTTGTTCTTGATATATATCCTGAACTTTCAGAGTTCCCTGACCTTCAGGATCTATTTATCAGACTCAGGACAACCGTGTACATCCTGAATCAGACCCTACCAGAGATGCTGAATATCGCTGCATTCAGAGGAGAAGATTGGTGGGCTGAGGAAACTGTTGTTCTTACTGAATTCTCAGGATTCAGAAAGACCAAACTCAGGATGAAGGTCTCAGAATTTGATGACAGCCAAGCTCACTCAGATGGAATCAATGATGACTGATCAATTCAAAAAGATGGATGCTGCTCTGCATGATCAAGTTCAGCACATGGCTAAACTGAGCACATCTACAGACCTTCAAGCAGCTCAGGGGGAAGTCACTGAAAAGATTACTGCTTTAGAGACTCAGATAGGTGCAGTGTCAAAAGAAATTTATGAAGAACTGAATGCCAAATATATTGAGAGAACTGCCTATCTTGAGAAGAAATTAGCTGAGAAGAATGAGGAGATGATTAAAACAGCTGTTGAGGACATGAGCTCATTACTCATGACCAAGATGACAGAACTAATGAATGGAGTTCTTGCCCAACAGTTTGGACCACTTTCTGATGAAGTTTCTGTTGACAAGAATGTCTTGAGGAGAATGGATGATGAGTTGGATGCTCTAGCTGGTGAGATAAGGGCTATCAATAAAGAACATTTTCATATGGATGCTACACTTTCCCAGATCCTTCCAATCTATGATGCCAAAATGGGGGAAATGACTGCTCACTCCACAAAGGGTAAGCTAGATGAGCATTTGAGAAAAATTCTGGAAAGAAAGGCTCAGCAGGAACTCAAGGCTCAGCATGTTCTGAAGACCCTGAAAGAAATTGAAGAAACTGAGAAGCTGGAAACAGTAGAGCCATAAGACACTGAGTTCATTCTGGTTGATAAAGAAACAATTCAGGAAGCTATGATCTTGAGGAGATCTAAAAGAAGAGAAACTGAGACTAGCCTGATTGCTGCTGCTCATGCTGTGGTGGAGACAACTGATCCCAAAAGAGCAGAGAAGAGGAAATCAGTAGCATTTGTGGAAACTGAGAGGAAGAGAAAGAAAGTTACTACAAAGTCAAAGACTACAAAACCAATCCAGAGGAAGCTGGTTGTTGATTTTTCTGAAGAATCTGAAGCTCAGGAAGAAACTGAAACTGAGTCAGAAAAACTGCTCAGAGAAGGTTTTGGTACTTATGATGCAAGTGCCCAAGTGAAAGACTTTGATTGGCATAACAAGGAAAGAAGACAGGCTATGTCTGTATCAGGGGCAGAGCTTAGCAGGAAGAAGAAAGAAGAAGAACAGAGCAGAAGAGGAAAGCTCAGAAGCTTCATGGGGAAGAGATGGGGCAAATCAAGAGAACAAATTCAAAAATGGCCACACATTGATAAGTGGATACCACTCTAGATCAATGATGCTTGGGAAGAAGTTAAGAGAACCTTCTGTTTTAGCCATGATGTCCTACAAGAATGGAGGGGAGGATGCCCTAACAGAGATGAAGCCTTCTTGGAATATCTGCTTACATTCTATCCTGAATATCTTCAGAAGTGGATAAACTTAGCTGATGAGAATAATGTATCTTTGAAAGCTCCGGGTCAATACAAGTACCCAGCTCCCAGATTCAGCACAGGAGTCATTAATGAAGCTGCTATTGCTAAGGAAATTACTGAATATGCTGCTCAGTTGGGACTAACAGGAAGCCAACCTGAGATCATCAAGAAGAGGGACGAGCTGAAGAAAAGGTACTATGGAATGTTCAATTTGGATGTTCCTGATGATGAAGTGGAAGAAGATTGAAGACTGAAGATGTGTAATCTTTATGTTTATGTCTTTTTGATTTTGTTTTTCATTGTAAGCTATAATGCATATCCTATGATAAATGAAAAGTTTATCTTCTGCACTCAAAGATAATATCTCATTATCTTCTTACATGTCTTTATTTTGATATGCCTTATGTTTTGAAATTGTTGGGAAAAATATCATTTTGGTTTATAATAGATAAACTGAAACCTGATGAATAGGTTAGGTTTTCTCAAATGTAACAAGATGGTTTTGGCATCATCAAAAAGGGGAGATCCTAAAACCCTGAGTATGACATGTATCAGGATATCTTGATAGAATAGAATCAGGATCAGGTTTCATTAGATATTAGGACTCAGGATTATCTGCACCATGTATAGTCAGCAAATATAGATCAGGAAGTTTTTAGTATGCTGAAGACTCTTAAGACTCTGAAGAATCAGACATGTCCTGAAGACTCAGAAGACTCTGAAGAATCAGAAACGTCCTGAAGACTCAGAAGACTCTGAAGGATCAGAAACGTCCTGAAGACTCAGAAGACTCTGAAGGATCAGAAATATCCTGAAGACTCAGAAGAATCCTGAAGATCAGAAGATCCTGAAGACTGTTTTTGTACTGATCAAAAGGACCCTGAACAACTATTTTATGAAATAGTGTTATGTTCATTCCTAGTACAAACAAAGAGTCGTTTGTGGACATTAAGGAACATATCTGATCAAGAAAAAAGAGTCATTTGCTTGTCTCTGCTTAAACAAAGATTTCAACTAATGAGGAGGCAACATCCCTGTGCTGAACTGACACTGAAAGTGACATCTCACTGAAGAAATGTCAGAGCTGATATCTTCCAGTTCACAGAAGTTGATGATTGGCTACTTGGCTTCATATTTCCTAAAACATGCAAGGGAGTGTTCAAAACCTAAAAATAGTCGTTCATCAATAACCAAAAGAGGAAACTCTTGATGCTATCTCTTCCAACGGAGAGTTTTTCAAGAGTGACCTTTGGAGAAGTTGCCTATAAATATCAGTGACCTTCTACATTGAAAGGTTACGGGAAATTACAACAACTCAAGAGCTCATTCGTATTATTGCAAATTGAGGCACTTGAAAACCCTAGAATTTCCCAAGTGTTTCACATTGGAGAGAGCTCACTATTCTAAGCCTAGATTGATAGAAATATCCAAAGCTTAGAAGAGATATCCTAGCCCTTGCATTTGTTCTTATTGTAAAGGATATCTCACCTTAGTTGGAAACCAACCCAAACCCAAACCCTTTTGAGAAGGTAGTTTGAGTGTGTGTATTGTTGGTGAGTTAGAGTTGTAAAGAGTTAGTAAGCTACAGTGAGTTAGCCAGAAAACTCTAGAGAATAAGTTAGTAAGCTACTTGTGGTAGTGTGAACACTTGTGTGTGGTTGAGTTAGTAAGCTGCAGTGAGTCAGCCAGAAAACTCAAGGTAGAAAAGTGAGTAAGCTACAGTGAGTTAGCCTGAAAGCTTTAGGAAGTGGTTAAGGAATTTCTCTGAAGATCAGAGACAGTGGACGTAGGAGCTTGAGTCTCTGAACAACTACAATTGCTGTGTTGTTTGCTTTCTGTACTGCATTTTATTTGTTGCATGATTTTCACTGAAAGCTGATTTTACTGATATTCAGTTGGAACCAATCCACTGAACTGCATCTAAATTGATCACAGCCTTAATCACTGTTTTATAAAAGGAAGAAGATTCTTAGCAAAACTAAAACGAGTATAAACTTAGGGCCAACCATTCCGCACACTTGAGTAGCTAGAACAGATAGTTACCAAACCGAACTACCTCTACTGAGTGTTCAGTAAGGTAATTATCTGATCCAAGCTCCTCAGGATCTCTGATAAATTCAGGATCAGTTGGGCTAATCCGAAGCTTCTGAAAGCTGCTCAGGATCATTGTCTCAGTTGACTTTGACTCAGGGCGATTTGTGCTTCTCAGGGCAAAAAATATCAGGATAACCTGACCCATCTGACCTCAATGAAGAAAAGGTTTTAAAAATCACTGAACACGTTTATTCCTCCCCCCATACACGTGTAAGACTCGTTTGCACCGGGACCAACAAGAACACATTCAAGAAAATGATTTATTTCTGATGTAACTAAAGTGTTAGTCTAATCTAGTATAAATAGCTAAGAATAATAAATAACATAATAACAACATCAAAACTACTATAATTGATATGCTTAACAGAGCTGCTTCTCTTTAGTCCATACTCGAGTCATTTCAACAGGTTACAAGGTTGTCTCTAGCTTGGGGAAAAAAACTATACTATTAAGAAATGAAATGAAAATTTTAAACCACAGCTCATAATTGAGACAACCTTTTTAAATTTCTAACTGTACACGAGGAAAGCAAATCAGTGGAGTGTAAAAATTGAAATCGGCTGAGCTTGTAATGACATTATTGTTATGTATTTGCTATTATGCATCAAGAATCAATATTTACAAACATATTAAGGAAAAAATTAGGGCTTTAGACGAATTGGGGCTTCCACAAGAAATTAGGGTTTAAACAAAGTAATTTTATGTTCGTTTACTTGACGAGGTGGTGGGCATTTTACAGTGGAGGCGCCAAGAAGCGGCGTGAGGCGGCCGTCGTACCTGGGATTTTCCTCTGCTTCAAAACGTAAGGCGGAGGTGTACGCGAGGCGACGAATGAGGTGGTGAGAGCAGCGAAAGACGGTGTTGAGAGCGGAAAATGACGGTTGTGAGAGCAGAGAACGACGGTGTTGCGAAGGGCGGTGATGCGTGATTGAGGGAACACATCGAGAGAGAGAGAAACTAATTGAGAGATATCTCGTACAACGGTGTACGCAAGATGGCGAATAGCAGTGGAGAGAGGGCGAACGGCGATTGTGAGAGCGACGAACGGCGGTGGTGAGAGCGGCGAACAGATCCAGAGCTAGAGAGAAACGGGAGATAACTAGGGTAAGTAATTGATTTTTTCTAAGTGTTCAATTTATACCTCTTTACTAATTAAAATAAATAATAAATAAATAATAAAATAAAATTAGATATAACAACAGGAAAAGATAACGGGTAATAAAATTCGTTGTCTTACGGCGCAGATCCCCGCATTTTTCAAAGTTTTAACAACGGGTTTACCTACGACAACGGCTTTTAGTCCTACGATAACGGGTAAAGTCAATACCCGTTGTCTTTTTTCCGTTGTCGTATCCAATTTTTGGCATAGTGGGATCTGGCCCAGTGGGTTTATTATGGGTCAAATAGAGACCCCTCTCATGCATGAGACGGTCTCATACGGGTTTTTGTCTTTTAATATGGAAGACTTATCTTATCAATTACTAACCACCGCCTCTTTAACTTATGGTTGAAGTTTTCTAACTTTTGTTTTTATTTAATTAGCGTTATTATTATTATTATATGTATATATATATCCTGACCTTTCATCTAGCCAATAAGAGGCCACCCAAATTGCTAATATGTATATAACATATATATGCACACTTATAAATCTTATAATTGGAAAGATACCTTCAAACTAATACTGTACACGGTAGGTAGGCTAGTTTGATAAATTTATTAACATTTCTTATTATGGTTGTAATACTTTAACTAAAAAAATATTTAAATTATAACGTAACAAGTATTTTATTATAATTAATGCATATATATCTTAATAATTCACATTTTGATTTTGGGATGTTACCGTTGAGATCAAAACAACACCTTAAATGAATAAGATTAGAGGGATTTTAAATAGAAGAATATGACTTTGCCACATCATTTTATAACTTGCCACATCATCTTATAGATTTTTTTTTTTTTTGCATTATAGAGATTATAGATGATATCTAATTGTTGTGTTATGGAGTCTAATTGGCTGCATAGAATATGAGATTTAGTTTCCTTCTAGGAATTGCTTGAGGATCAAGTTGGTGACTTTTAGAGACTTTTGCTTGTGGATCAAGTCATTGCCTACTATCAACGCGTGTGTATATACATAAATTAACTAAAATACTTGAGATAAAAAGTCACATGAGACGAAATATAATTTAGCACAAATTAATATCCACCTCTCTTAAAGTGTTAAAATGTCAATGCTCAAATTATACTTCATTTTATCGTGAGATCATCTCACACAAGTGTATTTCAAATACTAATAATTAGCAATTAATTAAAATAGACTAAGTCTTGTATGCAACAGGTGCACTCCATAGTGTATTTTAGAAACTTGCAACTTATTGCATTGAAATTTTCAATTTATTACATTAAAACATGCAACATATGTTCGTAAAATATTGCATGTTTCAGTATAATAAGTCACAAATTTTAATACAACAAATTATAAGTTTTTAGAATATATACAACTATAGAGTATATTTAGTGCATAAGAGACCCACTCATTAAAATAATCTAAAACCTCAATTATTTGATCAAGAAACTGGCTACTACCTGCGGCCAATGTTTTTAAAACCGGACCGGACGTCGAACCGGACAATGAACTGGGTCACTGGGTCATTGGTTCAACTGGTTGAACCGTTTTAAAAAAACCGGATGACTCAGATATTTATTTATATATATATATATATATATATATATATATATATATATATATATATATTATATAACCTACTAATTAAAAAATAATGTAACTTTTCATAAGACTTATGTACTGCTTATCATATGGCCCAAATAAAAAGAAAGCCCATTCATAATTTTTTCTTCTAAACCTAGCCCATCTTCTATTTATGCTGCCGCCTTCATCTCTCTTGTTTGGATCTAATAATGCTGCTGCAATCTTCATCTTCTCTTTAATAATCTTGCCGTCTTCCTCTTGTTATCTCTGGGGTACGTTGCCTCTCCAATCCCGATTTCACCTGCAATATTTCTTCCTTCTCGTATGTTGATGCTCATATTTACCTCCAAGTCTTCTTCTTGTTTAGTGGGTTAAGATTGGTTGTGTATTTCATTCTTATGCAATCTAACGATTCTTCATCTTCTACATTTCTTTTTTTAATTTCTAAAAAGTATGAATAAACCGGTTTTTTTGGGTTACTGGTTCAACGGTTTAACCCAATTTTTGACCGGGTCACGCCGGGCCAGTTGAAAACCGTTTCATACCAAAAACCGGACCGGCGCCGTGCCCGGTTCCCGGTTAACCCGGTCGGACTGGCCGGTCCGATCCGGGTTTAAAAACACTGCCTGCGGCTATAGGAAATTAAACAGCCGATTTTATTTTGGAGAAGTCCTAATTAAAGAATTAAATAATGCTCTCGTAACAAAACGTACTTAGTTTGTTGTCCGAGTCTTCTACCCTTTTCCAAACATTGTTACTCCTATCCACTGGTGATTCACTGATTACCTCCCAGATTTTATCCCGCAAGTGCCACCATTTTATATGTCTATCGCTTATCTACCACTAAATTTTAATTAAGTCAAATATTTTGATAATTTCAATAAATTGATTATGTTTAGTTCATAAAATATATTCGCTTAAAACTAATTTTGTAGCAGCTTCACAATAAACCCTACTATATCTGCAATGAAATTGAAAACGCTATGGATGATGAATCGTAGATTAAAAAAGGTATGGATTAATGTCGTGTTTCTAAGAGTATGTTTGTTTCGCGACTATACCGGCTTGGACTTTGAACTTTACAATTTCAAACCCTCTTTTGTTTTGAGACTTACTATTAATCTTACTCTACTCTATTACTTAGTACTACTCTACATTTTATTCTCTCAATACACTCACATCATCAACTTTATAATTCTCTCAATACACTCAAAATAATATAATAATACCACATCAATAAACATTTCTACCATCCGCTATTGAGCCGCTAGACGGGCGGTTCTCCGGTCCGACCAGCCGGTCGGACCCGAATTTTAAAACAGAGATCCTACCCAATAAAATCTCATAACGAACATATGGTTTAACTATTCATCAAGATTTTAAAATCCTAGAACTTCAAAGTCCAGGATTTCCCACGCCACTATAATCCTGAAACAAACATACCCTAAAATTTGCGACTTCATTTTTGTTTTGGGGTCCCTTGTGTTTGCAGAAATAGATTAACCATGGCCAACAATTGATTGTTTCGAGTGACCCTTCATATTAGAGTGATGTCTCATTCATTCATGGTGGTTGAAGAGGATCGAGTACTTAGTATTAGTTTTGCTGCTGGAATATTTGAGCTCAGTTATTTTTATTAATTGTTGAAGACTCTATTTTGCTTTTCAATCAAGTTGTTTCCCGTTGGATTTGGTTATTTGTTATTTTAAATTGCTGGGACATTACAAATGGTATTCAGAGCCTTTTGCTCCTCACTCTGATGGCATAAAATACTAGGAAAGGATCTATATGAGTCGATCCAAAAACATGAGAAAACGTTTGCTGAAAATGGAATCCGTATGGAGGGTGTAGAAAAGAAGTATAAATTGGAAGAAATGCTTAGGGCGTCGGGCTAAGCATGAAAAATATCTATCAAAATATGAAATACCTTATGAGGAAGAAACGAAACTAGGCTAGGAAATTCAGAAGGAAACAATGACAAAGCACACATGGATGAGTCAAGATCAAATACGCTCCACTTCACGCGAGAGTCCAATTTAATGCAGCGACGATGGCACCCCCTAATATTCAGACTGAAATTTCTGGAGTTCAACGGGGAAGACCCTCAAAATTGGTGTTGAGGGAAATTAAATAAATAGATTATTCCCGACCCTCTCTACAAGCTCGAGCTTTTAGATGAGACGGAATTCTCTCATGGTATCAGAGCCCAGGTTGTGGGTTCGATTCCCGTGGAAGCACTCCACCCATTTAAATTATCCACTCTGTTGGGCCTCCTATCCAGAGAGCAGAGACAATGATTCGGCCCACGAGTGAGGGGGAGTGTTGAGGGAAATTAAATAAATAGATTATTCCCGAGAGGCGACTCTCTACAAGCTCGAGCTTTTAGATGAGACGGAATTCTCTCAATTGGATTCACGAGGTGAATCATTTTTTCCAAATTATACCTATGGGTGAGATTGCTAAAGTTCACCACTCTGGATATTATATGGACGATGTTGCGGACACATGGTACATGTAATATGTGGAAGGGAAAGAGGGAATTGACTGGCATAAATTTTGTAAGATGATTATCACTACAAGAAAATAGTGCATTGTCTAGAAATTTTTTCAATATTTTTCGAACATACATACAAAATTTTTAACGAAAATAATTTCATCCTTAAATAGTAAGGTTTGCCTACGATTTGCCTAGATAATTTTCTAATTATATAGATTATTTTTAAACTACAAATATAATTGCCTACAAAAATGTAAATTTTCTAGGAAATTATTTGTGTAGGTGTGTTTGCCTACGGAAATTAAGATTGCTCGTAGGTAATTTGTTTGCCCAGAAAATTGTTCGTGTAGGTATTTTTTTCAAAAATTATTCTAAAAATTGGTAGGTAAATCGTAGGCAATCCTCACTTTTTAAGGACCAGATTATTTTTGTAGGAAAATTTCGTAGCCATTTGAAAATTTTTGTAGGCAATTCTTCATTTTCTTCTAGTGTATGCAGAGGTTCCTATGCCTGAGTAGCGAGAATGTTGTCATTGAATTTACAAAACTCCAACAGTCACATGATGACAAATCTTACCAAGAGAAATTTGATGAATTGAAATCCCTTGTCAAAGTGAAAAATCGTAACTTAAGTGAAGAGTTTGAATTTCTCACCTTTTGTTTTTTGAGAGGACTGAAAGAAGAACTCAGAGTGTCAGTCCAACTATTCAAGCCTACTGATCTGATGCAAGCAATCAAACCTGAGAAAATGATTGAGTCAACCTTGCACATATGGGGCAAGGAAGAACAAATTTGGTACAAAGCTCAACTACCAGAACCAAGGAAAGTATGTTGAGAATTCGAATCAACAAAGGAGGGAAGAGAAAAAAGAGGTAAACAATTCTAGTCTTCCTCTCAAAAAACTAGTGATGCACAATATCAAAAGAAGAGCACTAGGTTTATGTTTTCAATTTGATGAAAAGTATTCCTATGTACATGTTTGCAAGAGCAAGCAGTTTAATCTTATTTTAGTTGAGGAGGGTGAAGTCAAGGATCAAGATAGTAAAGATGGGGAGACTTCAAGAGAAAGTCAAGGTGAAATTTCTATAAATGCACTGATGGAAAATAAATCTAACACCACCTTGAAGATTATTGGAAATGTAGGGAAAAGAAAGTTAAATATACTCATTGACAATGGGAGCACCAACAGTTTTATTGATGTTGATACTGTAAGTGAACTGAATTACATGATATGTGAGACTATCCTTTGGGTAATCACTGTAGTTGATGGCAGGAAAACAAGCAGCAGGTTTAGGTGTGCTAATTTTAAATGGAAAATACAGGGAACTGCATTCACTACTGATCTCAGACTGATTACTTTAGAGGGATGTGATGTGATTTTACGAGCGGATTGGATGTGGGAACATAGAGTCCCATCACTTTTGATCTTAAGAAGAATAGTATCACTATGTGAAAATAAGGCAAGAACATGGTGATTAAGGAAGATAATTCAGATCAAGGTGTCAAGATGATCTCAACTAAAGGCTTGATGAATTTCTTTGACAAGGCCTCAAATGGGATCATTGCACAACTTTTTACAGTAAATGCTGATATACAATGAATTAATAGCTAAGAGGTCTAAGATTTGGAGCTCAATAGCTAAGAGGTCCAAGAATTTTTAAACATAAGTAGTAGGTGCAAAATAGGACCTAAAATACCTAAAAGACCCTTACTTTAATATTAAATACAATAAATAATAAACACGGTAAGTTAATACTTTTATGAAAATCAGTCCTACTCTTGCGAGGCGGAACCGCAGAAGTTGGGGACTTCGGAGGTTTTGAAGATGAATTTGACGGGGAAGTTGGGGTGGTCGGTGATAAGTCGAGATTATTGGGTAATTTATGTGCTTTAATTGGTTGTTTTATAACAACAATTCTCTATTTTGCTCATAATTATTCGACTTACTACTTTTGGTATTTGTGGGCTATGATGTTATATTTATATTAAATTTCAGGATTTTTTAAAATATTTTTAATGAAGCTGGAGACGAGCCAAGTGTGAAGAATACAAATTGGCCGAGGCAATTACATGCAAAAACCCAATGATTGAGGCCTTAGTGTTACTGCTTGTGGGAATGAGTTAATTGGCCAATTTATTGAGGTGCTTGCCACACAAGTTAAAGGATAATGGGCTAAGCCCATGATTAATTAAATGAGAAGACCTAATTGGCTAGTTATATATATGCCATATTACTTTGGAGATGAGAGACCTATTTTTCTTGGGGAGACACACGACGGCAATTAGAGAGAGATTTGAGTTTGAGAATTTAAGTTTTTTTTTATTGCTAGTCCGAGGAGACGTTGAACCTTGAATGATTCACCATTTTAATTAAGTGACTACGGTTTTATTTTTATTTCTATCTCAATTTCTTCGTTATTTGTTTATATGCTTTGCGTGTTTTGATTAATAGATTTATTAGGATTGATCACCTTAATTTATTTATTTATTAAGTGATTTTTCAAACTTTTACAAACTATGATCAGTGAGTCAGATTATCCTGAAAAGCAGTCCTGAGAAGCACAAGGTAAAAGGCTAGGATATCTCTAACTAAGCTTTGGATATTTGCTTAAATCTAGGCTTAATAAATGAGCTCTCTTCAAGGAGAAACACTTGGGAAATCTTAGGGTTTTCGAGTGCTTCAACGAATGCAAGAATACGAATGAGCTCTGGAATTGCTTGATTTCCCGTAACCTTGCAATGGTGAAGGTCACTGGTATTTATAGGCAACTCACCAAGGTTACTCTTGAAAAACTATCCATTGGAGGAGATAGCATCAAGGGTTTCCTTATTTGGTTAGTGATAAACAGCTATTTTTAGTGTTTGAACGCGTCCTAGCATGGTTTGGGTAACAAGTAACCAATGCAGTCAATCACTTTATTTTAGCAGACTGGAACTCAATACATCTGACATCTTAGTGATAGGTCGCTTTCTGTGTAAGTGAAGTACATCGTTGTTGCTCTCTCATTGGTTCTTGACTTCAGTGAATAGAGACAAACAAAACGGCTCTTTTAGGTCAATCTTTCTTAATGAGACAATCTTAAAAGACACTTAGTTCCATTTCCTTTTGTCTGCAATCAACTATTTGGACAACATTTATTTCTCATAAATGTATGACTTCTTCAGTCTATATGTCCTCAGGTATTCAGATCTTCTGAGTCTTTAGGGTGATCTAAGTCTTCAGTGTCTTCTGAGTCTTCAGGATGATCTGAGTCTTCAGGGTCTTCTGAGTCTTCAGATGCTTTAAGTCAGTAAACTGAGTTCCCCCTCAGTTTGTGCCTAACCTACGAATCTCAGAGGTATCTGCTAGCTATACATGGTGCAGATACTTCCTGGACTATCTATACTGAAACCTGAATTCTAACTATCTAGATTATTCTGAACATGTCATACTCAGGGGTTTTGAGATCTAATCAAAATCTTTCTTTAATATTAAATTCATCTCCCAACAAGTTCCCCCTTTTTGATGATGTCAAAACCATCTATTACATTTTTTAAGAAAACCTAACCTATCTCAGGTTTCAGTTTACCTTCTAGAATAGATGAAACATCAGATTCAGGTATGACAAACAGTTTATATAAGATAATGAGATATTATCTTTTGTTGATCACCACAAAAAGAGCTCATTTCATTGATGTAAAAATAGAGTGTTTACAGATTACAATGAAATGCTTTCAGATCAACAAAAAAATATACTGAGCTTCAGATAATTTGAGCTCCATCTTCAGTCTTCCTCTATCTCATCCTCAGGGACTTCAAGATTGAACATCCCATAGTATCTTCTTTTCAACTCATCTCTCTGCTTGATGATTTCAGGATGACTTCCAGTTAATCCCATCAGAGCAGCTTATTTAGCAATTTCTTTTGAAATAACAGCTTTATTTACAAAACCATTGTTGAATCTTGGAGCAGGATACATATATGGCCCAGGTGCTGTGATCTTGATATTGTGCTCATCTACAAGATTCATCCATTTCTGCAGATATTCTGGATAGAAAGTCAGGAGATATTCCAAGAAGGCTTCATTTCTGTCAGGACTGCTTCCTCTCCATTCTCTTAGCACATCATGATTGAACCAGAATGTTCTCTTGATCTCTTCCCATGCATCATTGATTTGGATCGGCATCCATTTGTCAATTTGTGGCCATTTTTGCACTTTAATAGTTCCTCTCATTTTTCTTATGAACTTCCTGAAGCATCCTCTTCTCTTCTGTTCTTCTTCCTTCTTTTTCTTTATCAGTTGGGCTCCTGAAACAGATGCAGCACTTTTCTCCTCTTTTTCAATGTTCAAAGCTTTCAGAGTGTTGTGCCAATCAAAATCACCCAGCTGAGTACTCACTTCATATTCTCTAAATCCTTCTTTGGCAAGTTCCTCGTTCCCAGCTTCTGGGTCTTTCTGTGTTTCAGATTCCTCTGATTCAGAGAACTTAGTAATTAGTTTTCTCTGAACAGGCATGGCAGCAATCTTCTTTTTCTTCTTCTCAGGCTCCCTGAATGCTATAACTTTTCTCTTCTCAGGTAGTTTCTGTTCAGGTCTGGCAAGAGCTTCACCAGTCAGGCTTCTCTCAGTGGTTCTTCTCTTGATCATTTTCTCAGCAACAACTTCCTGAGTGGCTTGCTCATTTATCTGAATGAACATAGGTTCTTCAGATTCTTTGAATTTAAACTTTTCAGTTGCTTCGATTTTATTCAGAGCAATCAGAATCTTCTGTGCTTTTTTCTCTTCCTGAGCTTTCTTCTCCAAGGTTTGTGCTAACAACTTATCCAACTCACTCTTTGAGGAGAGGGATGTCCTTTCCCCCTTTTTGGCATCATACCTTGGAAGAATTTGAGATAGTGCAGCATCCATGTGAAATTGCTCTTTGCCCACAACCCTTACTTCTCCAGCCAGCTGATCATGTTCATCTTCCAATCTTCTCAGATAGTTCTTGGCCATGGAGAACTCTTCAGAAAGTGGGGAAAACTGCTTTGAAAAAGCTTCATGCATTATTTATGTCATCTTGGTCATGAGCAGAGTACTCATTTCCTCAACAGCTGATTTGATCATCTGTTCATTCTTCTCAGTCAGCTTGGACTCAAGATAGGCAGTTATATCCTCATACTTCTTCTCCAAGCTCTCAGCCAGCTCTTTCCAAACTGCATCAATCTTGGAATCCAGAGCAGTTATCTTTTCAGTAATTCCAGTTTGAATTGAATGCACATCAGCAGAAGAACTCAGAGTTTCCATCTTCTGAGATTGATCTGCTAACACAATCTCCATCTGAGTTATATTATCTATGAGTGGCTCAACTTTTTTCAGCTCATCCAGGATTGGAGTTAAGTCAATCTTTGGAATCTGTGATGTATGCTCCAATTGGGCCTCCATCTGTATACCAAAATCAACAAACTTAAAGATAGATACTTCAGTAACTTTGGCATAATTAACAGTAGTTTCAAAAGGTACCTGAAGGGTTCTAACTTCAGTCTGAGGATTCTGAGTATCAGCAACATTAACAATATTCTCTTGTTCAGCTTCTTTTCCTTTCTCTGCTTCTTTTTCTGTCTCATCACCTTTCTCACCACCTTCACCTCCTTGATCTCCATCTTTTGAACTCGGCTCACCAGCCTCAACAACTTTCCTTTCAGCAAGTTTCTGCTTTACCAGCTCATCAAATTCAGCATTTTTTATCTTGAGTTTTGTCTTCCTGAATCCTGAAAATTCAGTCAGAGCAACCACTCTTCTCCTCTGAAGGAGGTAATATTCAGCATATCTGGGAGTGTCTGATTCAGAATATAGACAGTTGTCCCCAGCCTGATGAACATGTCCTGAAGGTTAGGGTGTCATGTGAGTTCTGGGTATCTGTCCTGAACAAACCATTCCCCCTTGTTTCTCCACTCAGTCTCCTCCGCTTCTCCTTTCTTCAGAGGTGGAGGGCTTGGTTGTTCAGGGTAGATTTGTTCAGTTTGAACCATTTTTAGGGCTGATGGATCAAGGAAAGGTTCTGTTAACAATTCATCGAGTTCTAAAATTTCTTGGGGTTCTTTTGGCTCTGAGGTTTGAGAGGGTGGGATCTGAGTTTGGCTATCTTTAATGGGTTGTAGGGAACCCTTAAAGATTTCTTGGGAGATTTTATTTGTTCCTATTGAGGTCCCCATTACCTCAGAAAAGACATTCTCCTCTTCAGCCTCTTTTTCTCCAATGTTCTGCACCACCTGAGCTAGCACTTGTAGTGGTGATTTCAAACCAACCTGAGCCTCAGTCTGAGTTTCCTCTTGCTCAGCTTCATCGGCTTCTTTCTCAGCAATTGTTTTCAGCCTTCTCCTCTTTTGCTGTGGAGCCAAGGCTTTCTTCTTCATCCTTTCTCCCGTCTCTCTCTTCACTTTCAGAAGAGCCTGAGTTCTAGCTTTCTTCTCTTCTTCAGAAACAGGCTCAGTGGCTTTTGCTGATTCTCTCTTGGTCTTTTTGGGTGGAACTTGCTCAGCAATAGATGTCTGTTCTCCCTCGGATTCTTCCACGAATATCTCTTCCTGAGATTCAACAGCCTTTTCTTTCTTTTTCTTCAAGGTTTTCTTCAACGACTGTCTGAACATGATCTTTGAAGTGAGGAATCCATTCGTTGGAGCGAAGGTATCCTTGTCATCTCTGGCTGTTTCAAGGATGTATGCAATCTTTGTGGCGTGCAGCACTTTGCCTTTCACAACAATAGACTCACCTTCTTTGGATATGTGCTTCGTTTGATCACTGATGATCTTGATCAAGAATTGTAGCCAGTTGAAATCGACTCGAGGAGAATCCTCAATGGCAGCCATTAACCTCAACTTTGGTTTGCTAACTTGTTCCAATCTGCCAGACCCACTCATAAGGCATTTGGACACAATATCCAGCAGTACAATATACTTCTTTTTCAAAAACCTTTTATTAAGAGTAGCTTCAAACTTGATAGGTTTCTCTGCAATTTTGTTCAAATACTCCTGCTCTTTCCCAATCATATAAGGAGTAGGATCTTTCCCAACAATATTTAACTCAAAAACCTCATTCTGGTTTTTAGGAATAATGTAAAGATCCCTAATAACCTTAACGAATTGAGAGCTATCTGAGACTTGAGTAACAGTTATATTGGAAGTCATCCAACCATCATCATTTACCACAAGATTTGAAATAAATTCCAGTACCTCTTGATTCCACTCCGCCTCTGGTTTATTTCCAACCAAATATGTAAGCTTTGCAAGACGGATCATATGCAGAGCATCTTCTTCATGAACTTCGTAGTCTGTCCCCTCGAAAGATAAAACATTTTCGTAGTAGGGCTTGTTTGAAATGGCTAATTTCGCGAAGATTGAAGGTGGAGTCATTTTTTATTTTGAAGAATGATTGTTTGCAGAATATTTGTAGGAGAAATATTTGCAGGGAATTTTGAAGACGAGGATGTTTAAATGCAAAATGAACAGTTTCCAGCAAAAATTTGGTTTTATAAAAGGATTTCGAAGATGGACGGTTGAGATCATTATCAGACAACTGATGGTCCAGAGTGAGAGTAGGTTTTGTCATTAAGCTTAATAAGGATAGTAATCTGCCTTATTTTGAATATCTTGTAGCAATCACTTACCCAAAATGGTGATTAAGCACATTTTTCGATAAAGTCATCTGCGGACTGTTGACTTTCCTGAATCTGAAACGTCCCGCCCAAAAGTTCAGGCATTATGTATTTATTTAAAATGATTACTGAGTAATCTCTTAGTGAAATAAATGTGGTGAATTAAATACATGAGTCAATATTACTTCAGGTTAGTTTTTCTTTCAGCCTTTCTGAATATTAACTTTGACAACGTTCAGTGAGCTTGTCCTTACTGGCCGAAAATCTTGAATTCTTGAGTACCCAAACTGAAGGTCAGTTGTCTTGAGTTCTCAGTTTTACTGAAAACTTCATGCATCTGAAAACCTTCAATTTTCCAGATTAATTCACTCACCTGGATCCAACATGCCTAATTCAACTGATAGTTCCTAAAATCTTTATTCAGCCAAGGGCTTAGTAAGAATGTCAGCTCTTTATTTATCAGTATGAATTTTCTCCATTCTGATATCCTTCTTCTCGACATGGTCTCTGATGAAGTGGTGTTTGATATCAACATGCTTACATCTGGTGTGCATTACCGGGTTTTAGGTAATAGCAATTGCACTATTATTATCACAAAATATAGGTACTTCATTGGCTATAATCTTGTAATCCCTCAATTGTTGTCTTTGTTAGTGTTAGTGTCCTAGAGACAATCTATTGTAAGGACATAATACTCGATGATATTCAGTTTGATTTAATATTATAGTTCATTTAATATTAATGTATGGAAATACACTTGTTTGAATATTATGTTTGATTGTTTGCATTTATTCATGCAAGTGTTCCCATGAGTCATTGTTGTCATTGAGGTTGTGAGAACTCAGATGACTTAAGCATGATTCTAAAATGGCCCCGATCAAGGATCATCAAGAATGGGATATTGATGATGCAATTGAGATTGGTGTGCGATCTGCATCATACTCTTGGAGAGTGTCGTAAGATCTCACTTACTACGAGATACTAGGTATCTAATGATGGATGCACAAATACCTTAGAGGGTATTGGTATACCCATCCGAGAAACCGTTTGATGTAAGTCCACAATATGTGTTCTACGGGTGTCTCGGTTAGTGGGAGCGATGCGATACTCCTTTGACTTGAGGTCAATACACACGACATGTGTGGAGTGATGAACTTAGACCATGATCGACGCTTGCACCCTTCCATGGGTAGATATGGCTTAGATTGGGTTCATCATGAAGTGCATGTGCGTGGTAGTTGAGCCAAGAATAGGATTCATTCCTCAATGTAGATTTAGAGAGAATACTCATCTTCTCATCATAATTGGATAAGTCATCGGCCGATGCACGTCAACTTAGACTTTGTGGCTAAGTGTGACATACATGATCAATTAGTGATTAGAGATAATATGATTAAGTTATTTGAATAGACACTTCATCATGTTCAAGACTTAATCGAGTATTCTCGAATGAAAGGAGGAAATCGTAATAGTCCATGTTTTGATTCTACGGGTAGTTGCACGTTTCTGCAGAACGCGTACCTCATATATTGAGAATATCTGATTTATTGTCTAGGGTTCAATTAAGACCGTTAGTTTAACTAATCGCTCGATATATGAGGGCCTATGGGTCACACAACAAGTAATTCCCTCTTACGGATTATAGTTGGTTGATTAAATGTTAAATTGGATTTAATATTTAATTTATGGAGAATTAATTAATAATAAATTAATTTAAAATTAATTATTATTAATGTTTAATTAAATTCGATTTAATTAAATAGGATTCCCAATAATAATATAAGGAATATTATTATAGGATTTAATATATATAGAATCAAATCCGTAGAGATTCGATATACATGGGAATTAAATCCGTAGATATTTTATATTTGGGAAATAAATCTGAGAAATTTATTTTATAAGATTAGAGATTTTATTTCCTAATCAGGTTAGCTTAAGATTTAAGTTGGGTCTCCCCTATATATATGAGCTCTTGACAATTCATAATACAAAGATTCATATTTTCTCCATAAAATCTAGAATAGGAATTTTCCTAGCAAATTCTGTCTCAGATTCAATGCTGGCAAATCTGTGCAAGTCCATGAATGGGGATTACGTGGATACCATAGTAGAGAAATATGCGTACGGTTTACTATAAGGTTTCTCTTTTTGTTTATACGTATTCAATTATGTAATTACGTGTTCGTTGTTGGTGAACTATTTATTTCCGCTGCGCATGTATTACATGTTTACGTGCCTCTAAATTCCAACAGTCTTAGCCAAAGAATTTGTGCACAATAGCTTCCTGCATCCATGTATTCAGTTTCAGTGGTACTTGTTGCAACTGAAGTTTGTTTCTTCGAAAACCAGGATATCAGTTTACTTCCAAGAAATTGACAAGTTTCTGTAGTGGATTTCCTATCAATTCTACAACCACCGTAGTCAGCATTTGAATAACCAGTTAATTCAAGGTTATCATCAGCTGGATACCATAATCCTCTATTCACTGTGCCTTTACGATATCTCAGGATCTTTTTGGTAGCCTCCATGTGACTAGCTTTAGGATTAGCTTGGTATTTTGCACATATCCCAACAGCAAAGGTAATATCAAGCCTACTTTCTGTGAGATATAGTAGTGATCCAATGATCTCTCTATAATCGGTATGGTTAATTGATTTGCCTTCAGGATCATGATCCATCTTGTAGTTAGTATTCATAGGAATTCTAACTGCATTGCAATTCTGTACACCATATTTAGCAATCAGGTCTCTGGTGTACTTTGCTTGATTAATGAATATTCCTTCACTAGATTGCTTGACTTGAAGTCCTAGAAATAAATTCATCTCCCCCATCATTGACATCTCAAACTTTCCTTTCATTAGAGCAGAAAACTTCTCACACATCTAATGATTTGGGGATACAAAAATGATGTCATCCACATAAATATGAACTAGTAAGATATCTTTCCCATCTTCTATCCTGAACAAGGTTCTATCAACAGTTCCTTTGGTAAAACCATGGTCAGTAAGAAATTGAGAAAGAGTATCATAATATGCTCTGGGTCCTTGCTTCAGACCATACAAGGCTTTTCTGAGCCTGAAAACTTGGTCATTCTGACAGAAGCCAGGAGGTCGTTTCACATTAACCTCTTCCTTAAGCACACCGTTCAGAAATGCACTTTTCACATCCATCTGATAGACTGTGAATTTCATGTGAGCAGCATATGCAAGAAACAGTCTGATGGCTTCTAGTCTTGCAACAGGTTCAATGGTTTCATCATAGTCCAAACCTTCTTCTTGGGAATAACCCTGTACAACTTGTCTTGCCTTGTTTCTTACAATGATATAATTCTCATCTCTCTTGTTCTTGAACACCCATTTAGTTCCAATCACATTGTGCCTCTTAGGTCTGTCTAATAACTCCCAAACTTCATTCCTAGTGAACTGATTCAACTCTTCTTGCATAGCAGTAATACACAAAGGATCTTGAAGAGCTTCTTCAACCTCAATAGGTTATTTCTCAGATAGGAAGCAGCAGAACAAAGCACTTTCACCATGGAACTTGTTGGGGTTATACTAGAAAGTATGCTTTTACTTTGTATAACCAGACTGAATTTCTGTCTTATTTGCTGATATAAATTATTTATCACTGTTGCTTTAAATATCATTGAATGTTACATATATTTACTGCATAACTGTTCAATAAATAGTACGTGTTACATTGTAGTTAATTTAGTGATACCAGATCACAGAAGATTAAATTAACAATCCCTTGTAATTAAAAGTACAGAATTCACAACCTAGATGGAAATGAACGATCCATCATGAAATGTTGAAGTGTAAGGCTCATATTGGCTTGTCTTGACCAAGAGATTGCACTAGTGCATTATGATGCGCTGAATAGGACCTATAGGAGGATAAATTCTTCAGTACTGAATATAGAAGAATTAGACCTCAGTGGTTAGTTATTTCTTAATCTCGTCCCTTAAATAGGATCGCGTGGAATTAATAATTATTCCTTTGACTTATGATGGGTTGAGAATCAATGTGATTCAATACCTTGTCTCTTGGGCAATATTATTAGTTACATGACGATTGCTAAGATTTAATATGGAGAAACGTGTGCAAGTACGTCTTGCTTAATTTGTCCCCTTGGGAGGCTCAGAAGTTTTATCATACTAAATCTTGCAAGTGGAATTAGTTTCCGGTATGTATAATAATGTTGAGCCGTTCCTGAACCAAGAAAAAAATATTAATTAATTTGAAATTATTTCAGTGGCTTAAATTAATTAATGGACTGGATAATCTTAAAAAAGAAAAATAATGACCGGGAGCCATATTAACAGTAATATGGGTTAAGATGGATAGTGCAATATTAATTATGTAGTGGGATTAATTAATATTTATGGGCTTGAATAATATTATGACTCAATATTGGAAATTCAAGATCCATTGGAAGGTTCAATCTTAACCAGAAGATAAAGTCCAATAACTGAAAAAGGTGTTTAAAATAAAATAAAATATTATTGCCTATTTTTCCTTTGATTTTCGAAAATAAATAAATAAAAGAGGGAGAAAGATTTTCTTTGAATTTTGTTATGGAATGAGGATAAGTATTCTTGGAATACAAGTTTATCTCATTAAATTCAAGAAATCTCCCACTTGGCTATTTGTTTGAAAATTTTCGAAAATTATGAGTAAATAAGGAAGGAAAGATTTTTTTGATTTTCTTGAAAAGATATTATGGAAGATATGTATTCTTGGGATACAAGAATATCTCATAAATTCAAGAAGATCACAATCTTGGAAATCTTGACCCTTATTTCCGAAAATTCCATAAATTAAGGAGGTGGGATTTTTTGTGGAATATTTTAAATATGGAGAAAATAATATATGAGATATATTCAAATTTTCTTGGAGATCAAGAAAAAGATTTTCCCATCTCATTAATGCACAAAATTTTCGACCCCACCTTGCCTATAAATAGGGGATGAGTGTTTCATCCCCAATGCAATTCCATGTGTTGGAAAAATTAGAAATCCACAAAGGTGGTGCAACATGATTTTATTTTTCCTTTTGTTAAATTGTTCGCGAGCATCCTTCCACCGGATTGTTGAACAAGGATGAGGGAATATTTGAGAAGGCTCTTTGGGTTTGTGCGTATGAACGGGATATCCATCTTCTCAACGGTTGTCACTCCGAGAGGTTAGTTCACGTAAACTCCTAGCAATTCCGCATGAGTAGGATTTATGTGACGAATTTGTATGCATGATTTGTTGTTGAATTATTATTTGAATTAATATAGGATTAATTCATGCTAGTAATAATTGTTAGAATTAAATTTGTATTTAAATATTCATCTCGAACAGATCCGGCTAATTAATTCCCCAACAACTGGTATCGGAGCCTCGGTTTCGGGCTTTGAATTTTAAATTGTAATTTAATTCCCGTTTCATTAAATTTGAAATTGAATAGTAGAATTGCTAGATCTTTTTTGCAGGTATCCAATTGTCATGGTATTTGATGAATGTTTATTTATGCATGCATATAAATTGTGGTTTTTAATTCGATTCGTTCGAATTCGCTTTGCCTTGTGAGAAAATTCACGAGTAGATTAGGATTTGTTTGATTTGATCAATGTAATAGACTAGTCTAGATCTAGGTTTATTTATTTTCGTAAATAAATTATAACCGGATCGGGAACAAAGACGAAGAATTAAAGACGGGCGACCAAGTGCAGGACCACGATGAGCCAAAGCACGGAAGTCTTAAGCGATCAGTCGGATCTGAGGGCCGAGGCGCCCAACAAGACAGCTTGGCGTAAGCCAGCGTGGCTTGAGCATCCGTGAGAACTTGGGGTCGACATGCATGCACGCCAGCGCATGGAGGCATTGGGGCGCATGAAGACGGCACGCGTCGCGGTCGTCACCGGCGTTGGTCTTGCAAAGCACGGACGTCTTGCGCTGAGCCGGGTGGTCGAGCGAAACTCAAATAGTCGGGCGCGCGATCCGGATCCCCCGGGGGGCTACCGAGCGACAACTGGGGGATGGCCGGCCTTGAATCTTAGGCGTCTTGTTTTGCGACGCGATATGTGTTCCGGGCCGTGAGCTACCCAATGTCGGACGTCGTTTCGAACCTAGACGGAGGACGTTTTAAAGAACATGTTGCGGTCGAGTGGGAGCCTTTCGAGACGAACTGTTGGGAAATTTATAGTTTTGATGAAAGTTCCAAAAACACATGTAATAGGACCCGGTGAATTGTTAGGCGATCGATGTTTATATTACTCCGCTATAGGAGACCAGTTGATAATTCTTGTATAGAACAACCGATGAAATAGATAGGTCACATATTGAGGGGAAACTCAATATGTATAGGTCAGATCTGAAGACTCAAAAGACAGCTGATATCCGACAGGCCAGAATGCAAGACAAGAACAGAAGATCAGATCGATCTGATCTAGTCAGATATCTCAGCTGAAGTCATAAAGCTCAAACTTAGAATACTTGAAGATCAGATGACTTCCAGAAGATCAGACCAGAAGACCTACATCAGCCGAGTCTGCTAGTTGAAGCTAAGTCAACCGCAAGACGAAGACTCTATCGGAGTAGATGATCGATTCAGGACCGATCCGGTCATTTCGTCAAGTGAAATCGACGATTCACCTAATCATACGTCGATGATCTGAACAAGGAGAATGTCAAGCTTAGTTGGAAGAACAACACTGAAAAGTGAGTCTGCTATCCAATAAGAACAAGACACGTATGATCGGAGCCGACAATTGCGGGATTTGATGCTACCCTCTCAGAACTTGGCTACAAAGTACAAATTCACGCTTTTTAGCCATGCCGTTCCTGAAGCTCGTCACATCAAGCCTGCAAGTCTACCAAATATAGCCTGAAATTCAAATTGTTCTCCAACGGCTCTTTGATTTCAAGGTCTATAAATATGGGATCACACTTGAGTGAAAAATATGAACACTGACGGAGGCTTATTTGAACAATCAAGAAGCTCAAGCTAATATCGGACTTCTGACAAGAACACGAACAAGAAGATTAATTTTTATTAAGTGTTCATCCCATAAGTTCTTAGCATAGAAATCTTTTCATCTAGTTTGTTAGTCGCTTATATGCTAAAAAAAGATTTCATAGTTGGAACCAAAACAATCTTACCCAAACCCCCAAGTTAGGTTAAGTTGTTTAGCAAGATTTCGCAACTAGGGTTTCTAGTTTCGATCTCTCGGGATCGGTTGAGTGTGAACTCCTTAAACATCTAGTTGGTGTCTTGTGTTGGACTTACACATAAAAACAAAGTCCAGTTGGTTAAGTAGGTGCCCCTTGTGATAGGGAAGAGTGGGCGTAGGATGGTTTTGTAGAACCACTATAAATCTTGTGTGCCTTTACCGCTTTGATTAATGACACAATCGCACACAACCTTTAAAAGCGATACATATTCCAAATTGAGATCGGTTAGCACCAAGCTTCGATTCGATCAAACTTGACACTTGATCAACTGATTAAAAGATTAACTTTGGAATCGATTTATCAAAACTGGTTTTTCACGGGTAAAACATAAGCTTCCGCGACACATCGCTTAAACTAATAGTTCCGAATCGATCGCCTTTCGTCGATCAAGAAGTTGGTTATCGCCCCAAACCGATTCACTCACACTCGATCAAAGTTAAGCGCCCTCACACCGACGGTAAAAAAGTTTTCGAAGTCTATTCACCCTCCCTCTAGACTTACGCCCTCACAAAAACCCATTCGGGACCTACAAGTGGTATCAAAGCAGTTGGTTCTCTGACTAATCGACTTTTGTGTATCATCGATTCTTGAGGAAGAATCTTTGTGGTCAATCGAATCGATCTTGAAAAACCGTTTTTAAAACTCATTCATTTTCCAAAATCACTCAGCAATGGATAACACCTCGGTATGTATCATGATCTGCCAAAGTTCTCAATCGATGAGTATGCAGATTGGGCCATATATATGTCCAACCATCTAGGTTCGATCAGTGGCAGAATGATGGAAGTCATCGAAAGAGGACCCATCATCATA
Organism: Stenogyne calaminthoides; assembly: GCA_037126765.1. Classification (NCBI taxonomy): domain Eukaryota; kingdom Viridiplantae; phylum Streptophyta; class Magnoliopsida; order Lamiales; family Lamiaceae; genus Stenogyne; species Stenogyne calaminthoides. The sequence continues at coordinate 11,024,265 of JBBCBC010000002.1, read as the reverse complement.
TACTACGACAACCCTGCAGTTGGAGGAGATCCGGACCAGACCGGGAAGTCTTGTGCGTAAAAGCCCAGCCTTGATGGATGCAGAGGAAAGAAAGCTGCACACTCTAGATACTATCGCAAGGCATATTATCATGAAAACCATGGATAAGGTCACCAAGGAAAAGATTAAGTATCTCAAATCTGCGAAAGCAATGTGGGATACTCTGGCTGAGATATGCGAGGGAAATGAACAGATAAAAGACAGCCGTCTACAAGCCGAACTGGTGAAGTTCAAAAAATCAAGATCTTTCAACGAAACCATCAACGAACTCGATGGAAGGATTACGATGTCAATAAACAAGCTTCGAGAACTTGGTAGAGAGATGTCTGATAAAGATATAAACTACAAAATTTTAAGGTCTCTCACCAAGAAATGGGACATGAAGGTCACGGTAATCAAGGATTGCCAAGACATTTCAAAAATGAAACCAAGTAGCTTGTTCTTGAGCCTTAAAGCTCACGAGTTCGATTTGATTGAAAGAGGACAAGCTGATGAAGATGAGGTGCCCGCTGAAGCCTCAACTTCAAAATCAGTTGCTTTTAAGGCAACCAGCAGCAGAACGAAGGCCAACGAACCTATTGGGAATATAATGAGTCAGGCAGAACAGATCGCTCTGCTTACCAGGAAGCTTGAGAAGTCGAACGTCCAACTTGGTAAGTATCGAAGGTTTTATAAGGACTATCAACATAGCCGAGGGAGAGATAGGAGATCAACCAACAGATCTCCAGAAAGAACCAGATCTGATGATCGGAGGGATCACAGAGATGAAAAGAAAATAGATAATCAGACTGAGGAAGGAAGAGATAACCAATGGTATGAAGAAGCTCAGACTACTATCGAAAGGGAAGTCACCGACAGGTCATCTGAGACGGAGTGATTCACCGGAAGGAAAGGTTCGTGGATCAAGGAGCGTGCTTCAACCGTGAGAAGCCAGTCACTATAGCGCAGACGCCTGGACGCCAAGAGAAAGGGAAGAAAAGGAGCGAAGAGAGCAACGTTATAGGGACAAAAGAGCCATGATTAGCGTCGTCAGAATTGGACGATTCTATCGCCCCTCCGAGGACTCTGGATACTCCTCTGAGAAGACTTTTGCTCGATCAACAGTCTTTGTTGACTTCTATGAAAATGAAGATCGATATTCTCTTGACGATGATGAGATCTCTTTGATGGCCATGGAGGACCAATGAGAGGTAACCTCCAAACTTCGCTCGTTTACACCGCTATCATTAGCACACCGGCCGGGAGATTGACCCGCTGACTCTACCGAAAGCAATTGCTTGAGGATCTCCAATGCAAGAGACACTTATGCTATATAGTGGAAGTGAAAATGATAAGCCGAGGACCGTAAATAATCGACTTGCTAAAGAAAATGATCTCGGTAAAGCCCTCGAACTTAGATCATTTGAAACCTTTCGAAGGCAACCGAGAAATTGAAAATTCTCGAAGTTAAAGCTTCGATCGAGAAGCAGATCAAAGATCGGTGGCATTAACAAACAACAAAGTCGATGACTTCAAAATCCTCGCAAGCAAAATTCGATGAGTTTGTTCCAAAAGCATGAAAGTTTAAAATCATCGAGGATAATCTGCGTTAGAAAATAGAGGTTTTTCAAAATCATCTAAAACCGTTCAAGACATGAACGCCTATTTTTGAACAACGATTAACAAGAAGGACTTGGCTATGAGAACCCTTCCACATCCTCAAAAGCCCGGTGATTCATCTCAAAAAGGTGTAATCGGACGAGTTTCGACAAAGATACACCAAAAGCCAAACATGTATCTAATAAGGAAAAAGACCAGTTGAGCGGGTAAAGGCGGTGCCCAACTGGGGAACATAAATGGACCCTAATCGGTAAAGCATCGATCGAGAATCAACAGAAGAACCCGGTTCTTACGAAGAGACCTCAACGATCGATCAGGTCGAGAATCGAGAAAAGACAACTGTAAAAAAGGAAGTCCAATCGAGACCCAATCAAGGTCATTGCCTAATAAGCATGCTACTGTAAACCGCAAAAACCACCTATGCCGAAAAAGATATGAATCTTTTGATGGTAGCGATCGTACCTACCCCTATAATCAGAAATCTGGGTCACAAGACCGAACCATTTGGATAAAAAAGAAGACAAAAGAAAAGATAAATCCCAAGTCTTCTAAGTCATCCAAGGTTCAACTGCAAAAGTGATATCTGGTCTGCTGGCAATCAGGTATAGTAAAGATCCAATGAGAGTCCTATATTTTTTTTGATTAGTTTTCTGACCATTCTCATCTGGATCCATCTTGAATCCAGTCATCATAGGAATTCTGGCTTCCTTACAGTTTTGAACTCCAAACTTAGCCAAAAAACTCCTAGTGTACTTCGCCTGGCATATGAATATCCCTTCTGTACTTTGCTTAACTTGTAGACCCAGAAAGTAACTCATCTGGCCCATCATGGACATCTCGAACTTCCCTTGCATCAGCTTGCTGAATTTATCACATAAACTCTTGTTGGGAGATCCGAAGATGATGTGTTCACATAAATCTGAACCATCAGAATATCTTCTCCATCTTCTATTCTGAATAAGGTTCTATCCACTATTCATTTAGTGAAACCACTGTCTATCAATAACTGAGAGAGTGTATCATACCAAGCTCGAGGAGCTTGTTTCAGGCCATAAAGAGCTTTTCTTAAACGGTACACCTGGTCGCCTTTTTCAAAGCCTGGAGGTTGTTCAACATAAACTTCCTCGGCTAGTACCCCATTTAAGAATGCCCTCTTTACATCCATCTGATACACAATAAACCCTCTGTGGGCATCATATGCCAAAAACAGCCGAATGACTTCCAGGCGAGCGACTGGTGCAAAGGTCTCATCATAATCAATTCCTTCTGATTGTGAATACCCCTTAGCAACAAGTCTTGCCTTATTTCTAGTTGTGACATTATTCTCATCTCTCTTGTTCTTGAATACCCACTTTGTGTCAATCACATCTTGATGGGTTGGTTTGTCCACCAGTTTCCAAACCTGATTCCTTTCAAACTGTTCCAGTTCTTCTTGCATGGATAGAATCCAGTTTGCATCTTGTAGAGCTTCTTCTACTTCAGTTGGTTCCTTCAAAGACAGATAACAACAATACATGGCACTTTCACCAATCTGATGTCTAGTTTTAACTCTATCAGATGGGTCTCCGATGATCAGATCAGTTGGATAACTGGTTACCCAGGTCCTTCTTTTCTAATTTGCATCAGTTTGGAGAACATCATCCTCTTCTGATAGTAGTTCATTACTAGTGATTGGGAGTAGTGCAAAATTATGATCCACTTGACATGGACAAGTCTCAGCTGATGTTGGACTCATCATGTGCTGATGTCTGTCCGTAGGAACTTCAGGTGTTCCCCCTGAATCAGATGATTCAGTTGATACTGTCTCAGCTGTACCAGCTTCTTCATTGACAGTTGTACGTACCTTAGGGTCTGATTGACCTGGTGAATCAGCAAGATCTGGAATATACACTGTTACGTGTTCTGATCCTTTTTCTTTGATACTTAGCTGATCCATTTTCTGTGCATCAGGTACCGGTTGAACTGGTACTTCTTGTTCTGAAGTAGATTTCTCTTGTTCAGAAGATGTCTCATCAAAGACCACATGAGGTGTTCTTCCACAACTAGGGTTCGCCTGTTGTAAACCCTGAAAGCCTTGCTGGATGAGGAATATCCTAAGAATATACCCTCATCTGACTTGGCCTCAAAAGTCTTCAACTGACTCTTCCCATTGTTGTGTATGAAACACTTGCACCCATAAACATGGAAGTAAGAAACATGAGGTTTTCTGCCCTTCCACAGTTCATAGGGTGTTTTGTAGTGAGCCTTAGTCAGAGAACATCTGTTCTGAGTGTGGCATGCAGTATTGATGGCTTCTGCCCAGAAACAGCTTGGTGTTGCATGTTCAGCTAACATAGTGCGAGCAACTTCCTTGAGTGTTCTGTTTCTCCGTTCTGCTACACCATTCTGTTGTGGCGTTCTTGCAGTTGATGTCTCATGTTGTATACCAAACTTAGTGCAAAAATCAGTAATAAAAGAGTTCAGAAATTCTGTACCTTTATCTGATCTGATTTTCACTATACTGACACCTTTTTTCGTTTTGTAGAGTCTTGAGCAACTCAGGTATCTTTGTTGTTGTCTCATTCTTCTTATACAAGAATACAACCCAGGTAAACTTGAAATAATCATCCACGATTACCTTAGTGTATTTGCGTCCGCTGAGACTGACTGGTGTAACTGGTCCAAATAAGTCCATATGGAGCAGTTGCAATACTCTGCTGGATGCTGGTCCAGGGATTCCCTTGAATGAGGCTTTAACATGTTTTCCCTTCTGACATGCGACACATGTCTGATCCTTAGAGAATACCTCATTCAGAAGTCCCTCAACCAAAGACATCCTTGCTATCTTGTTAAGAGTTTTAAAGTTCAGATGACTCATTCTTTTGTGCCAGAGCCAACTGCTACCTTTTGAACTTTTAACAATCAGACATGCATTTCATGGACAACTGTTCCAATCTGCTGTATAAATCATACCTTTCCTTAAACCAGTTAACAAGATCTATTGAGTAGCTCGATTCTTGATAGTACACTGATCAGTCGAGAACTCAACACTGAATCCGTTGTCGCAGAATTGTGAAACTGATAACAGGTTATGCTTTAAACCTTCGGCATACGAGACTCCAGTAACCTGTACATCATCATTCTCTAAGGTTCCAAATCCTCTGGTAAAACCAAAGTTATCATCACCAAAGAGTACATGTGGGCCTTCTTGTTCTGTATAAGAGCGAAGGAGATGTTTGCTTCCAGTCATATGCCTTGAGCATCTACTATCGATGTACCAGGTAGTTGCTTGTACACCTCCTTTGTTGGACAAACCCACGCGAACCTGCAATCAACTCAGGTTTTAGGTACCCCTTTAGGAGTGGGTCCTGAGGGGTTAGAGTTGGTTTTAGGGATCCATACAAACAGGGCACTTCTATTGTAATCAGATAGATCAGAAGGCCTGATTCGTCTCCCATAAACATCTACATAATCATACATCTCTTTATATGCATTCTGATCAGTATGATTATTTGTGCGAGCCTTGGGTGAATCAGAAGACTTGGGATTTTTCCTTGCAGTTTGTCTTCTTTTAACCCAGTGGGGCTCAGGTGCAGCAGCCCTAGGTTTCTGATTATAAGGGTAGGTACGACTGCTACCATTAAAAGATTCATATCTTATTGGCATATCTGGTTTAAGAAGTTTATTCTTAACTTGCCTGTTAGGCAACTTGACCTGATTAGGTTTCATATCAAATTTCCCCTTTAGAGGTTGTCTCTTCTGATACCTAATCTTCTGATCAGGTTGAGGTCTCTTCAGAAGAACTGGGTTCTTCTGTTGATTCCTCAGCTGATGCTTAATCAATTGGGGTCCATTTATGTTCCCTTTCTGATTAGGCATCTGTTTTACCTGTTGAGCTGGTCTGTTCCCCTTATCTAATACAGTTTTAGCTTTATTTGTATCTTTAACAGAAACTCGTTTGATTACACCTTTTTGAAGTGAATCAGATGGGGCTTTTGATGATGTAGAAGGGTTTTCATACCCAATTCCCTTCTTATTAATAGTTGTTCATATCCTGAACGGTTTTCGAAGATTTTGTGAAAACCTGTATTTTCTTACGTAAACTATCCTCAGTTAATTTCAGACTCTCATGTAGTCGGAAAAGTTCAACAAACTTGGCTTGTAAGATTTTAAAATCATCAGCTTGCTGTTTATTGATAGCTATCTGTTCCTTAATCTGCTTCTCCTGATCAGAAGAATTAACTTTCAGAACTTTCAGTTCTTCAGTTATCTTCTGAGCAGCTTTAGCTGATTTTAGTTCAGCTGCTTTACTGACAGCATTTTCCTTAACATGCTGAGAATTTTCAATCATTAGCTTATCATTTTTGGCTTCCACTATCGTATAAGTGTCTACTGCGTTAGAGAGATCACCAAGCAATTGCTCAGAATAGAGCTGCAAGTCAATCTCTTCAGCAGGTGTGCTAATCATAACTAATGTGGAAACTGAAAGAGCAGAAGGTTTAGAGGTTACCTCAGATTGGTCTTCCTCCTTAGCCATCAGACAGATTTCATCATCAGAAGAGAATATCAGATCATCGTAGTGGTAGAAATCATCAACGTTTCTTATCAAACATAAATCTTCTACAGATGAGTAGCTTGAATCCTCAGAAGACAGATAAGAATCATCAATTTCTGATGTATCAGCAACCATGGCTTTCCTGTCTCTATAGTGTTGCTCTCTTCTGTTCCGCTTCTCTTCTCTTTCTGATGTATCAGCAACCATGGTTTCTCACAGTTGAAACATGCTCCACGATCCACGGAACTTCTTCTGCCAGGTGAGTCATTCCGTCTGTAGAATCTGTTAGGTGACTTACCTATCGATTATGTCGAATTTTTCTTCTCTCAGATCTGTTGTCTCTTCTTTCATCAGACCGATCATCTCTTTTCTTATCTTCTCTACGATCCTTTCTGTGATCATCTCTTCGATCATCAGATCTGGTCCTTTCTGGAGATCTGTCAGCTGACCTCCTCTCTCTTCCTCTGCTGTTTTGATAATCCCAGTAAAATCTACGATACTTGCCAAGTTGAATGTTAGATTTTTCAAGTTTTCTGGTTAGAAAATGTTGGGAAATCTGTAATTTAGTTTTGATGGAAGTTCCAAAACTGCTCTGATACCACTTGTAGGTCCCGAACGGGTTTCGTGAGGGCAGAAGTCTAGAGGGGATGGGTGAATAGACTTACGAAAACTTTTTTTCTGGTCGGTGTGATTGCGATTCTTTGATCGAGTGCAAGTGAATCGATTTGGGTGATATCAACTTCTTGTCGCTGAAGCGGATCGATTCGGTGTCTATCGGTTTAGCGATTGTCTTGAAGCTAGTTTATACCCGTGTGAAAAACCGGTTTATAACAAATCGATTTGAAGTTGTTTTCAATCGGATGACTATGGAGTTAATCGATCGGATCGATAACTTGGTGCTAGTTGATCCTAACTTTCGAATATGTATCTTGATTTAATCAAGTTGTGTGCAATAGTGTAAGCGAGTTAATCAAATAGGTAAATGTACACAAGATTTATAGTGGTTCGGACAACCCGATCCTACGTCCACTCTTCCTATCAAGGGGCACCAACTTAACCATTTGGACTTAGATTATTGTGTTAGTCCAACACATTACACCAATAGATATTTATAGAGCTCTCACTCAACCCGATCCCGTAAAATTTAACCGAAACCCTAGATGCGAAATCTTGTTAAACAAACTTAACCTAACTTTGGGTTTTGGGTAAGATTTGTTGTTTGTTCCAACTTTGAAATCTTTCCTAGTATTTAAGTAATTTCTTGACTAGAGGATAAGATTTATGTGCTAAGAACTATGGGATGAACACTTAGAAAATAATCTTCAAGGTTGTGTTCTTCGTCTTTGAAATTTTTTTGTAGTATGAGCTTCTTGATAATTTCCATCCTTTCACTCAAGAGTAATCCCATATTTATAGACCTCGAAATCAAAGAGGCATTGGAGAGCAATTTGAATTTTTGGCTATATTTGGTGGGTTTCTTGGATTTGATGTGACGTCTTCTTCCAGGCATGGCGAAAAGCGTGTATGTCATTTTTTCTAAATTGTTTGACTATCTTGGCGCCAAAATCCATGATGTCACTCAGTCATCGTGTCTTGTTCTTATTGGTTAACAAGTCAAAGATATCGAGTTTGTTCACCAACTAAAGTTGACATTCTTCTTGTTCGGATCAAGAACGTATGGCATGGTGAAACATTAGTTGACTTTTTGGTGTGGTGACCGATCGATTTAAACAAATCGGTCGACCGATAGAGTCTTACGGTGCCGGTTGTCTTAGCTCAACTAGCGAATTTCGATGTAGGTCCCTTGGTCTGATCTTTTGGTAGTCATCTGATCTTCAGGTCTTCTGAATTTGTGTTTCATGACTTCACCTAATTATCTGACTTTATAAGATCGTCGATCTTGTCCTTCCTTGCTTTACGGCTTTTTGTCGGACTTGGTGATCTTTTGTTCTTCTGGTCTTTAGATCTGACCTATACATATTGAGTTCCCCCTCAATATGTGACCTATCTTATACATCAGTTGTTCTATACAATATTTATCAACTGGTCATCTTATAACTGGTATTAAAAACATCAGTCAGCTAACAGGTCTGACTGGTCCTATTACATGTGTTTTAAAACTTTCATCAAAACTCTAAATTTCCCAACACATATTTTCACTTAAAGCATACTGATTTTCTTGATATTCAGTTGGAAACAATTAACTGAACTTGCATCAAACTTGATCACAGCCTTAACCACTGTTTACTAAGGAAAATATTTTCAGCAAGATAAAATGAGTATAAACTTAGGGCCAACACATTCCGCACTCTTGATTAGCTAAAACAGATAGTTACCAAACTGAACCAACTCTTCTAAGTATTCAGTAAGATAATTATCTGATCCAAGCTTCTCAGGATCTCTGATAAAACTCAGAATACGTTGAAATTAATCTGAAGCCACCGAAAAGTCTTTCCGGGATCCTTTGTCTCGATGAGACTTTGACTCAGGGCAATTTTTGCTTCTCAGGGCAAACTCTCAGAATATCCTGACCCTACTAATCTCAGTAAAAGAAAAAGTTTTAAAATTCACTGAACACGTGTATTCCCCCCCATACACGTGTTAGACTCCTTACACCGGGACCAACAGTTATAATTTATAAAGAACGAAATTAATAAATACGTAACTTATTCAAGATTTATATATAAGTTGCAATTTGCGAAAATAGAACTAACTTATATATAATAATTATTTTTCAATTTTTGTTTTAATATTAAGGCTAAAATTAAAAACTATACTCCTATTAAATTTAATTTTGTAATTCCAATTTGCATAATAAATACATAAATATCATTATCAATTTATACATTTAAGTAAAATACATAATGATAAATTAAAAGTAATTAGTTTAACAACTTAAAATAATAGACAATTTAATTGATATTTCATGTACATTGGTGTTCAAACATTAAGTGCCAATTTGATACAACCTTAATTAAAAAAAAAAAGACATGAAATTTAAATGTCTTTTCCCCAATCCAAGCACTTCCTCATTTTTATTTGTGAACCTCCATGACCATCAACATATATTGGGGCGGTTCTTTATCATCACGCATGTATGTTGCACAAGCTTTGAAGAATGTTATTCTGAAATCAGTTGGATCTCCATTAATCCTGAACTCACCCTATAATTAAAATATATAAAGATTTTTATTATAGTCACATGAGATAGTAATAAGTATAAAATACAAACGTGATTAAACTTACTACAAATGCAGTCGACATGTGTTCCCGACACTCAGATGGAACTATAGGCCAGTTTGACCATTTTGGCTCTATGTACTTGAAGCATAAGCCCCGGATCACGTTATTTGCACAATATCCAAAGCGTACGACGAAACTGTAGTGTCCAAGTAGTTATTTATATTAAGAATGTTGATGTAAGATTAATTATTAATTTCAAACGTGACATTATTTATAAAAAATTGATTACCTCCCCGTATCTTTGTACAACCACAACAATGGCGGGGCTCTTTCCTGGTTATCGCCACTGTTGACATTTCCCAACGTAATTTTTTTTTTTGCACTCATCTATTCATAATATATAACGAGTAATTTAGTTTATATAACTGTAGGTAAATAATTTATTATTACTGATTTTTAAAATTAAAAAATAGTATTAAAATAATTTAAACAATTTTTTTTTTAAATTACTATAAAAATGAAGAGAAATAACATTGCTTTTTCATTTTTAATTATTACACATTGATTTTTCATTTCTAAAAATTAAGAGAGATGAACAATATCTTAAGGGAAAAGTTTGAATGATTTTTATCGTTATATATTCATGCAGATGGATTTTCAAGTGACCAATTTATGTAAAACATATAATAGTCAACAAGAGAGAAAATTGCAATACTAGTATTTTGAGGAATATTAATCATCCATCATACACATTAATAAAAAAATGGAAATTAAAAAAATATGGACTGCCAATGGAACTAGTGATGATGGTGGTGGTAATACGAGGAGAAAATTATTCAAAGACACGGAAGACATTTGTGCACCTCCGACTGTTGAGAAAAAGAAGAAGCCTGTAAGCAGCAACCGTGTACCTTCCTAGTGGGAGAGAGTGAAGAAGCTTGTTGGACTAAAAATGAGTTCTCCAAAATAAAAGGGTAAGGGAAGGGTGGCCGGAACTAATGCATCCAAGAATATTCCACCAGAAGGTCGTAGAAATAGCATATCAGAAGGTTATACGATGAGTTTTTCTGAAGGGAGTCATATGAACTTTACGCAAGGGAGTCATAGTAGGATGAGCTTTTCACACGAGTAGGGACCGACAGGTGTGCTGTCGCCGGCACCAAAAAATAAATAAATACCTTAGCTAATCCACTAATGTAGTAGGATAAGTAAGGGTCAATCCCATAGGGAATAGTGAAATTAAATTGAACAATTCGTGTATAAAAGCAATTAAAAGGGGGGGGATTGGTTGGTTTATTCTAAAACTACTACAAATCATGTAAATAAAAAGAAACAATAAATAAAAACAGTCTAGCCCTCGGATAGCTTCCCCTTGAATGATTCTTCCAATTTAATTAGTGATTCCGGTTATCTCAGCACTATATCTCAAATCTTGCCCCTAAACTAGTGGTACAACCAAACTAATTCGAATTGTTTCTTAAGTTGAATTAATTAGAAAGTACGACCCCTAATTAATCTATTCTAGTGAACAACCCTAAAATATGTATTTAAGATTTAATCCACAGAAAGCATTAACGCACCAAAACAATAGAGCAAACTAAACTATGGAAGCGAAACGTTCGAACCATATAATCTAGACTCCGTTATCCCTTGGGTGATCTGCCCTAGTTGCTAAAATATTACATAAATATAATGTTGTGAGATGAATTTAATATAAAAGAAAGATTTTTATTAGATCTCAAAACCCCTGAGTATGACATGTTCAGAATAATCTAGATAGTTAGAATTCAGGTTTCAGTATAGATAGTTCAAGAAGTATTTGCACCATGTATAGCCAGCAGATACCTCTGAGATTCTAGGTTAGGCACAAACTGAGGGGGGAACTCAGTTTAATAACTTAAAGCATCTGAAGACTCAGAAGACACTGAAGAATCAGATCACCCTGAAGACTCAGAAGACCCTAAAGACTCAGATCATCCTGAAGACTCTGAAGACCCTAAAGACTCAGATCACCCTGAAGACTCAGAAGATCTGAATACCTGAAGACTATCTACCTGAGGACATATATACTGAAGAAGTCATACATTTATGAGAAATAAATGTTGTCCAAATAGTTGATTGCAGCCAAAAGGAATTGGAACTAAGTGTCTTTTAAGGTTGTCTCATTCAGAGTGATTGACCTAAAAGAGCAGTTTTGTTTATCTTTATTCACTGAAGTCAAGAACCAATGAGAGAGCAACAACGATGTACTTCACTGACACAGAAAGCGACCTATCACTAAGATGTCAGATGTACTGAGTTCCAGTCTGCTAAAACAAAGTAGTTGGCTGCATTGGTTACTTATTACCCTAAACATGCAAGGGCGCGTTCAAACCCTAAAAATACCAGTGACCTTCACCATTGCAAGGTTACGGGAAATCAAGCATTTCCAGAGCTCATTCGTATTCTTGCATTCGTTGAAGTACTCGAAAACCCTAAGATTTCCCAAGTGTTTCACCTTGAAGAGAGCTCATTTACTAAGCCTAGATTCAAGCAAATATCCAAATCTTAGTTAGAGATATCCTAGCCTTTTACCTTGTGCTTCTCAGGACTGCTTTTCAGGATAACCCGACTCACTGATCATAGTTTGTAAAAGTATGAAAAATCACTATACACGTGTATTCCCCCCCATACAATTGTGAGACTCGTTCACCCCGGGACCAACAAGTGGTATCAGAGCAGTGGTTCAACTAACCACTTGCTTTGGTAGCCATAGTCTTGTTTACTATAAAGACTCTGGTGGTCTACTGAATAGATCTTTCTGCTGATATCTTACAAGGTTCATTCATCATGCCTTCTAAGAAACTACCTATGTTCTCTGTTGAGAGCTATGACTTATGGAGACTCAGGATGTAGGCACATCTGTACTCTAAACATGAGAGAATGTGGAGAGTTGAGTCTCAAGGACCTTTTGAGCATAAGGTTGTTAAACCTAGAGTTACTGATGTTGAAAAAGAAGATCCAAGGGATGAATTTCCCAAACCTCATGATCAGCTTACTCCTGAAGAGAGGAAGTTGGTTAACTTAGACTATATTGATAAGGATAGTATTTATAACACTATTGATGTTGGTGTTATGGGAATGATTTCCCACTGTGAAACTGCCAAAGAAATTTGGGACACACTTGCTATCATGTGTCAAGGCACAGATCATATCAAAGAAAACAAACTATTTGTTGCCATTGCAAAGTTTGACAACTTTGAAATGGAAGATGGTGAATCTGTTGACAAACTGGAAGTTAGATTCACTAGTATCATGAATGATTTGAATGCTCTTGGGAAAAGATACCCAAAAAGAGAAGTTGCACTGAAAATTCTTAGAGGACTATCTAAAAAATGAGATATACATGCTATGGTGATTGAGAACACTAAAGATATTGCCTCTATGCCATATCAATAGGTTTTCTCTGAGTTGAAAGCATATGAATTTGTGATTGATAAGAAAACCAAAAAGCCTGAAAGCAAAGATGATACTTCATCTAGCAAAAACGTGGCTTTTCAAGCCCAAATAAAAATCTGCAACACTAAGGAACCTGAGATCTCATGCAATAAAAATCAAGATGGAAAGGATGAAACAATTACCCTGATGGTAAGAAGGTTTGAGAAACTTAATTGCAGATATAGAAAGTACAAAAAGTACTACAAAAATACCAGATACAGGAACAGGAACAACTCAGAAGCTGAGGACAAGTTCACTGAGAAGAAGAAGGACCACAAAGCTGAAGGGTCTTCATCTAGAAAGAAGGACTCTGAGACCAAGGAGGAAAGTGATCAGGATGATGATACCAACATATGCTACAACTGCAAAAAGAAGGGTCACTTCCAATATGACTATCCTAAGTTAAGTCCCAAGGAAAGAAAGGAAAGACAAGCAAAAAGAGACAAGAAGAACTTAAGCTACACTAGAGGAAATCACACATTCCGTGACGAAATTTTCTGTGACGACACAAAATTCGTCACAATATGTTACTTAAAGGTGACAAATTTATTTTTCGTCACTAAAAAGTGAGAATTTGTGACAAAATTTTTTTTGTCACCAGTGGTGTTTTTTTTCATCACTAATTCAAAGAATTCATGACAATAACAAGAAATTCGTCACAATAAACTTTGGTGACGATATTCATAATTTTTAGTGACGATATTCAACGTCATGAAAAATAATATTTTCGTGACGATGCCATGTTTTGTCATTAATTATTCAAAAGAATTGGTGACACACCTAATTCGTCACAATATTATTTGGTGACGATCTTCATTGTAATTAGTGACGATCATAGTCGTCATATAATATAAATTTTTCATGACAATTTTATGTTTCGTCATTAATTGTTCATAATAATTAGTGACATATTCTTTTGTCACCAATATTTATATATAGTGACGATTAATAATTATTTTTTAATGACAAACTTATTTCGTCACAATATTATTCGGTGACGATCTTCATTGTAATTAGTGACGATCAATATTGGTCATATAATATAAATTTTTAATGACGGTTTTATGTTTCGTCATTAATTGTTCATAGTTTTTAGTGACATATTCTTTCGTCACTAATATTTATATACGGTGACGATTAATAATCACTTGTTAGTGACAGACTTCTTTCGTCACAATATTATTTTGTGATGATCTTTATTGTAATTAGTGACGATCATATTGGTCATATAATATAAAATTTTGATGACGATATTTAACGTCATGAAAAATAATATTTTCGTGATAATTTTTTATTTTTCATAAATTATTCAAAATAATTACTCCCCCCGTCCTAATCTTCGTGGGATTGTGATTGTTCATAAGCATTTAGTGTAATAGTGATAAAGTGGTGGGGTAGGAAGAATTATTTATTGGTATTTTATATGATAAAGTGATAACGTGATAAAGTGATGAGTAATTGGGGGTAGAAAGTGTTGTTTATTAATATTTTATGTGATATAGTGATAAAGTAATAAAGTGTGTAAGTAACTTTACCATAAAGATTGAGACAAAAAAAAGTGGGTACTTTACCATAAAGATTGGGACGGGGGGAGTAATTTTTAATGTTTATGTTGAAATTTATCATTTATTGTCTTTTGACTATTAGTTTTCCATATAAAATATAAATTTTATTAAATAAAATTACAAATATATATATAACTTATTAAAAAAAGTTATCCAATAAGGTTTAAACACAAGACCTCTAAACTAAACTTAACACAACCACCAAGTAAGCTAGATACTTTTTACTTTTTATGTTGAAATTTATTGTTTATTATTTGTTAACTATTAGTTTTTCCATATAAAATATAAATTTTATTAAATAAAATCGCAAAATAAAATTTAATAAAGAGTTGGATCCATTAAGGTTCGAACACAGGACCCCTTACATGAATTAAAATAAATATACCACTAGACCGAACATAATATTGCATTTTATTATTTTTTTTTATAAAAGGATTCATTGATTTTCGAACACAGGACCTCAAAATAAAATTTTATAAAAATTTGTATCCCTCAAGGATCGAACACAGGACCCCCTACGAGAATATAGACAACCACAACAATAGACCACAAGAGCCTTTATGTCTTCAGTATTTTTTATAAAAGTATTTCAATGTAATCAACACATTGTTCTCTCCAGATTCAACACTTCGAATTCAATTGACAAATTAGGGTGTAATCAATTCCGTCTTCAATCGTCTTCTCCAGAAACGACTTCATCACAATTCCATCCCCAATCCTCCGCGAATGAATCTCTCGCGAAAGAAAAGCACATTCGATTAATTGGTTCATCCTCGTTTCTTGTCTTCTCAACGAATTGGTTCGTCATCATTTCTTGTCTTCTCAACGAATTGGTACGTCCTTTACCCAATTGTGTTCTTGCCTTTTACCCAATTGGTACGTCCTCGTTTCTTGTCTTCACCCTAGCTACGCTCATCAATTTAACCTTGAATTTTTTCACTGAATCTTCTATGGATAAATAGAAAGCCTTGCACCTAAATCTTTGTAGCTCCCTGTTCATTGGATATAAACGGGGTGTTATGGGGTTTTGTGCAGATTGTTCCATTGTTGAATGTCAAACAGATCAATATCTGAAATAAAAACATTCAATTTTCCTGCAGTAGTAAATAGCTCATCGTTTCCAGTAATGAGTACCCATTCGTCTATTTTATCATCTAAACCATAGAAAAGTAGTCATAACTAACGCCCATACACAGGAATTGGCCTGCTATTTCACAAACTTGATTTCTCACAGCCTTTCTTATAATTGATGTGATGAGAGACCAATTAGAACAGTTTATTTAGTAGTTTAATGCAATAGATTACTGGAAATCTTTAAGTAACCATTTGGAATGGGCCTTTTGTTATAGATAACTTCATCTTTAGCTGAGGTTTTCGCAGTATGTGTGCAGATTAATTTGGTAATGATACTAATATTTAGGAATTTTAAGGACTAGCAAATTTATCTTCCTTGGGGTTGTGCATTGTGCAGGACTTATAATAGTGTTTTCTGATGTTACCTCCATTTCTGTTAAATGTGCTATGCCTAATCGTCAAGAGTCGAAAAATTCAAACTGCAATGCAAATAGGCAACATGGATGAAATGAGCAAATTTATCTATGGACTATAAATAACATCAGATTTACCAGGAAGGATTGTTGAATTTGTATCTGGTTGGATCCTGCAGGTCTTTTTTATGTCTAATTGCTTAGTGTGTGCATAGCGTATTTCATGATCTGCCTAAATTTGAAAGCTCCAAAGGGATTTTGTGAGTTATCTTATAATCTCAACAATCTTATAATCAAAATAAATTTCTGCTTATTTGTTGATACTATTACTGTTATATATAATATACCTTTGAATGCTTATCCCTTTGGAGAATTGTAAAGGTATGATGATACTAGCGATTTGTTACTTTTGAATCATTTTTGTATTTGTTGCTGATGAGTAGTGGAGTGAGAGTGAGCTTAAATCTTTGCTGGTTTCTATTTTTAGGTGTGTGTTTTCGTTGAAAAGACAAAAGATTGCCCCTTTGTTTATTTTGGCAGCTCTTTTAAGCTAAACCAGAAATTCCACCAACTAAAAGTAAAAGTCTAGTATCTTGGTCCTTAGAAATGTAGAATTTAATTAGAGGCCGAGAGAAGTGAGTTACATTTTACTCCTAAGGAGGGATGCTACAAGAAGGCATAGTTTTTTAGTTTGAAAATTCTATTGTTGATTGCAAGTTATTATCTTCCAATTGAAGTGATAATAAGAGCATTTTCCTCTTGTTTTGTCTTTCTTCTTCTAAAATAAATTTGAGATTAAACCATAGCAACAATCAGTAACCAGATTAAACCCTGTTGATTCAGAGAAATTGGAAATGGAGCTGGCTTCTATTCCTCTTAACTCATACTACGTCGTTTCACCTGTAAGACCCCCTCGCCACCGCTTCCAGAAGCTTCTCGCCGTCTTTTCCTATTGTCAAGGCTACGGTTCCAAGAATTTCATCACCCATTTGCCTTTCTAAATCCGCAGGTACGAATTCCAGTTCATCGTTGTTCTTTAAGTATTTTTTGCATGAATTTGTTATTTTGTTTATAATTTTTTTTTTCATTTTCTTTGACGGTGAATTAGAGCTTTTTTGTTACTTTTGAGATGTTTTAGTGGGTGTGATTCCGTATATTCTGTTTATTTGTCTTCATATTTTTTGGGATGAGCTTTCTGGTTGAAACATGACATAATTTGGTAAAAGTTAGTAATTTGTTTGATGTCAATTTATTAGCTAACTTGGGCTTGCATTTTTCATTTTGGGCTTCAGCCCCATTTTTCTTCTTGGTTGATTCTTTTGAGTTTTTGGTTCTTGTTATTTTTCTTTAGCCTTTACTTTATTATTTTCATTTTTCTTTTAATAGTACTACTCATATGTGTAGCTTTAAAGCTGGCTGTGTTAGAATAGGGAAGATATGATGAGTTATTTGTGGTCAACATGTATAACAGATAAGGGAATGTGGTTCTCTAGTTTCTCACTCTCGAGATTAGGTCTTGTAGATGTTATTTCGAAGTGCAATTAGGTCTTGTAGATACTGCAATTGCTGATTTTTTGGAGCATTGCAACTGCTGATTTGATTCAAACATAAATGTGGATATGTGTGTGATACAATTTATATTTTTAGCCAGGATATACGTGTATTGCGTGTATATAGATAGTGATAGTACTGTACTTTGTATATTTAACTACCAAATTGTGCTAGTTATGGTGTGTGAAGTAAAGATTGCTGCATTTTAGTTTGTGGATGTAATGATTAACATATAAGGGAATGTGGTTCTCTAGTTTCTCACTCTCGAGATTAGGTCTTGTAGATGCTATTTCGAAGTGCAATTAGGTCTTGTAGATACTGCAATTGCTGATTTTTGGAGCATTGCAACTGCTGATTTGATTCAAACATAAATGTGGATATGTGTGTGATACAATTTATATTTTTAGCCAGGATATACGTGTATTGCGTGTATATAGATAGTGATAGTACTGTACTTTGTATATTTAACTACCAAATTGTGCTAGTTATGGTGTGTGAAGTAAAGATTGCTGCATTTTAGTTTGTGGAATGATTAACAGAACTTAGTGTAATTTTGTTATACTCAATCTTAGATTTTGATCATGTGAAGAAATTACTGTGAGATCCGAACAGGATTATGATAGCAAAACTTTTATACTAGACAATAGTGTTTTAAATTATTGTGGCTGATAAAATACAAATGTTCCAACTGAAGAAACAAAACTCAAGAATTAGTTCTACAGAAAGTTATGAACATTTTACAAAGGTCTGCCAAGAGAGTGGCACCTCACAGAAATTCAAAAGATTTATCCAATTTTTTTGGTATTCTTGATGGTTCTCTCACTGGGACACCTATGTAATGATAGTCAAAGAGTACTTAAAGTTATGCATCAGCCTTTCATTTCTAGATTCATTAGTTCCATTGTCAAGACCTTGAATATTTAGACCCTCATCTATTACAATGTGGTATGTCATAATTTTCAAAATTAAATATATATCTTTGATCTTATAAGCTTGTTTAGGTACTATCCTCTTGTATCTTGTTCTAAATTCCTAGTGTTGTGAGGTTTCAGAGATGGTTTTATTGAATACAGAGTAATTAAATGAAATGGACTTGGAAAGAAAGTGAATATGTCTCCAATTTAATTGATTTATTTCCTTGCTAGTTCGAATGATAGGAATTGCTATTCATTCTAGATGTTCTTGTTTGTTGGTGAAACATCTTTTTGGCTTATATTAGTAAGCAGTTGTAATAGTAAATTCTCTAGATGCTTTCTCGATTTATTTAACTTGTTAAGTAGGCATGACTATGATTGAAGTTGATCATTGTGATGTATCTGTGAAAACACATTTATTTTTTTCACATTCTTAATAACCATGAATCATGTTCACTTCGTTAATCTTTTAAATTTCTTACAGATGATGTTCTGTGAAGTAAAGATTGCTGCATTTTAGTAGAGTTTTGGACTGTGGTTCATCACAAGATGGTTAAAGCCAGATTAAGATCAAGCGTTTTTGCTGATGGGGAGATCTGTGGCGTTTAGTTTGTTATCAGTTGCTGGTGTCACCGCAAGCATTGCCAGGTTCCCTTTTATCAGTTTTATCAGGCATCCACTCCCGATAAGGTGATTTTATAAGTGCTAAATTTTCACATCTGAGCCTACTTTTCTCGAGACTTTTATACATGTAATCTATGTGTCATGCATTGCAAAATCAGTGCTTACAATATAGAATGAAATCAATAGTGTTGTTTCTAATGAGTCCTTGTTTCAATTGTTATGAACCTTATACAAGTTGTTCTTGTGATTTTTGTTGTGATGTAGCTGTGGGATTGGAGTGGGAGTTGTTTCTTTGTGTGGATGAATGAATCTGGAATTATGGATGATGCTGCTGTTGCCATTTTTTAAAAGGTTTTTATGTGTGGAAATGGAGGAAAATGAATGTCATATATCAAGAGATCAAAATGATGAAAGGAAGAATTAGAAGAAATGAACAAAGGAGATTGGGGATTCTGGTATAGCTATTATATGGTGCAAAATGTATGAAGACAAGGAATTTTGTTTTTAGCTCCATTTTGCAGCACTTTCCTCAAAAGACTATTCTGATTTCTATTATACAGAATACAATATTTGTAATATTCTAAGGATTTCTTTTATATAGTATTGTAATGTAATATTTTATAAGCAGAGTCTAGTTTTTACTTTACATGTATTTTTAAATAATATTAATTATTTCATTCAAACGTACTTATAATACCCTCAATCAATTAAAAAAATGATCAATTTAGGATATGTGAAAGATCTAAGAGATAATTAAAGAATTCGAAATAGAGTTCTTGTAAAAAAATTGTTCACCTTGAAATATAAAAATAAATATAAATATTTCCATTCACCTATGTAATCTTATTAGCCCATTTCCAACACGAAGATCTCTCTTTATTCTAAATATATTAATTATGATATAATGTACAAAAACTATCACTGTTATGTAAAAAAAAAACTATCACTATTATGCATAAAAACTCTAAATGTTTAAAATATAAATGTTTAAAAACTTTATGCATAAAAACTTTAAATGTTTAAAAAACTATCACTATTATTTTAATTTTTCTTTTAATAGTACTACTCATATATGTAGCTTTAAAGTTAGCCGTGTTAGAAGAATGCAGATATGATGAGTTATTTGTGTTCAACATGTATAACAGATAAGGGAATGTGGTTCTCTAGTTTCTCACTCTCGAGATTAGGCCTTGTAGATGTTATTTCGAAGTGCAATTAGGTCTTGTAGATGCTGCAATTGTTGATTTTTTGGAGCATTGAAACTACTGATTTGATTCAAACATAAATGTGGATATGTGTGTGATACAATTTATATTTTTAGCCAAGATATATGTGTATTGCGTGTATATAGATAGTGGTAGTACTGTACTTTGTATATTTCACTACCAAATTGTGCTAGTTATGGTGTGTTAAGTAAAGATTGCTGCATTTTTGTTCGTGGATGTAATGATTAATAGAAGTTAGTGTAATTTTGTTATACTCAATCTTAGATTTTGATGATGTGAAGGAATTACTGTGAGATCCGAGATTTAGTATAGCTGAAATTGTTTCATGCTTGTGTGTGATGCTATGGCATTTTGTGTTAACTTGAGTGAAATTTTGGACTGATGGTTTTGATTTTTGTGAACAGTTATGTATTTTTGTTTATTTTTCCTTTTATTTTCTAGATTCATCATCTGCTTGGGATTCTTGTTTAACTCATCGATCCAGTCAATTATGGTGATTGTGATACTTCCATTATCTAATATTCTTTTACACAGTCTTAGATCTTGTGTGTCAGTGAAGTTCCATATTTAGCATATGCCTTGAGGGCTTTTCTGATAGTGATCCTTCCATGGTGAAGTGAAAATATAGTGTTCCGTTTGGACGTTTTATTTTTGGTTTAATTGTTTGTGTTGTTTCTTACTGTTGGGGAAACCGTGTCGTGTAGGTTACAAGCTGCAAGCATGATTTCCACTGGAATGGTATGTGTATTTGTGCATTTAAAGTTTAGGATTATCGTTTTCTTGATACTTTACGGAGTTATGCTTTCTTATAAATTCATCTGATATGATGTTTTTTTTATAGGTGATATCTACAGAGGAGAAGATTTCATCATCGTCGTTTGAAGTGCAAAAAGAAATAATGGCATGGAACTTAGTTTTGGAGACATATAAGACATTGGTTTTTTTAGTTTATTGTTTCATGTAGTATTGATAACTAAGATTGTTGAGTGGTTTCTAATTGTTTGAAGGAGTTTTTTGTTAATGCAAATTAATTTTTTTATCTTTAATTAATTTAGTTTTTGTTGTAATATTTATTATTTAGTATTATTGCAGATTTAATATATAATAAAATTCAAATAAATTGATAATAAAAGTAATTATTTCACGATGAAATAAATGTGTCACAATATGTATCATTTTTATGACGAAATAATAGTCACGGTATGTTAACTAATCATGACGATATATGTTGTTATTATATCAATTTCTTTAGTGACGATTATCAACATCGTCACTGAATAATATTTTTTTATGATAAAAAATATTTTGTCACAATTTTCACATTTTTTAACGACAACGGATATTTTGTCACTAAAGTCTAATTTTTTGTGATGAAATTTAGTTGTCATTATATCTATATATATAACCACAAACATTTTTTTCGTCATTTTTTTGTAATTCTTTCATGACGAAAAATGTGAAATATGACGAACAATATATTGTCACCAAATCTGAACTTTTAGTGATGATTATTATTTTTGTCACTAAATAATATATTATAGTAACAAAAATAATTTGTCACGATTTCCACATCATTTTGCGACAATAAAAATTTTGTCACTTAATCATACTAATTAGTGACAAATTTTATCGTCATTATGTACACATATAACGACGATCAACATTTCGTCATCGAATAACAACTCTTTCTTGACGAATATAGAAAATGTGACGAAATAACCAAGCTAATTGTGACAAAATTAACTTCAATAAAGTAACTTTTTTTTGTGACAATTATTTATATCGTCACGTAAAATTGAACTTTAGTGACAAAACGTCATATTAAGTGACGATTTTTTTATGCCTAATGTGACAATTTATGCGTCACAATAGATGGAAACATATAGTGACGATGCCCTTTTTCGTCACCAAATGATGCCCTTTTAATGATGAATTAATATAACGTCACATTTTTCATAATACCACGCACATTAAATGACGATCTCACAAATTATCAATTGTGATGAAAAATGATGTTTCAGTGACGAATTTTTTCATCGCGATTTCTCGAATTTCCTGTAGTGCTAGAAGGCTATGGTTGCGGAAGAAGAACATACTGAAGAAGGATCCAGCTCTTCAGAAGAAATGTTCTCAGATAGTGATAGTGATGATATCTACCTTGTTGCTATTGAGGAAGTAAATTCTTCTATCTCTGTTGCTGCTCCTACACAAGCACCTGAGTTGTCAAGTTCTTATGTAACCAGTAATTTTGACCTGATGGGTTCTTTTGAGAATCGGATGAAAGATTATTTTGTGTTACAAGAACTTTTCATTGAAACTCAAGAGTAGAATGGAGGAACTGATTGTTGACAATCTAAAGTGGAAAAACTCTAATGATGCTGAGATCACTTCTCAATTGATGAGATTTACTGATGAACTTGATGTTCTAAAAGTACAACTCTCATAGAAAGAGAGAGTGATAGAGGCACTGAAGGGAAAGTGAGAGAAATCCACTAAAGAGAATCAGTTTATCAGGATTGAATTCAATGACCTCTTTGAGAAACATGAAACTCTAAAGAAAAGTGAGGATAGCTTGCGGAGAAAGGTAACTCTATTGAATTAGTCATCTAAATCAAATAGATGAAATTCAGAGTTATCAAAGACCTGCAACTATAAAGGTTGGATTGGGATATAATCCAGGGGGAACCTCACAAGGTCATCTGAATGCTGCTTCTTCTAGTGGCGCTAAGACTGTCTTTGTTAAATCGGAGGTTCGTACTAATCTTCTTATTGAAGAACAACCCCGTGTTTTGGACAAGGGTAAATAACCTATGGTTTCAAAGAACCTGAAGGTTCAGGAAGGAAAGCCTAAACCTCAGGTAAAGACTAGAAAACCTGAACACTCAGTAGGAAATCCTCAGGCCAGTACTTTGAAGCCTCAGGCTAAGAATACCAACCTGAAGAAATCTGCACTGAACCATCAGAGGAATCTTCAGAAGAGAAACACTAAGCCGAGAAATTCTCAACTGAGGAGACCAAGTCCTAGATATACTGAAAGACCCCAATTTCAGTACAGGCAACCTAAACCCCACTTGCCTAAGGGTAAAGGTTTCCTGAACCCAAGTCAGAAGAGACATAGACCAGCTGCACCAAGGCCAAGGCATTGGAACAAAAGGCCTGAACCTAAGAAGAACTCTAAGGCTCATGTCCATGTTAAGGCTGGCACTCATACACAGGATATTGCCAAGGCACCTAGGGTGGTGAATGTGTATGTAGATGTTTATGGAAGACAAATCAACCACTCTAAAGTGATTAGAGTTGTGAGGCAGATTTGGGTTCCAAAAGGTACAACTAACTTGGTAGGACCCTACACCAAATGGGTACCTAAGGCCTGATCTGTTTTTCAGGTGAAGGAAAAGGGCACTGAGCTGAATGAAGACAACATAGCCTTGATGAGTGGAAATGAAATTGCACCTGTTGCATGGTATCTGGACAGTGGATGTTCAAGGCACATGACAGGATATGAGCATTTTCTCACTGACTATGTTGAACAGAAAGACCCTCAGATTAATTTTGGAGATAATTCCAAAGGACAGACTGAAGGATATGGAACTCTTGAAGTTGATACTGTTCATATCCATGGTGTATCTTATGTGTTTGGTTTAAAGCATAACTTGCTTTCTATCAGTCAATTCTGTGATAAGGGATTCAATGTTGAGTTCTCAAAGAACTTATGTTATGTGAAAGACAATGTTTCACTACAAATACTACTGACTGTTACTAGAAAAGGAAATGTGTATCTTGATGATTGGAGACTGGCTCACATGGATACATGTTTAGTTGCTAAGAAAGCTACTGAAACCAGTTGGTTATGGCAGAAAAGACTGAAACACTTGAACTTCAAAACCCTGAACAAACTTGCAAGATTAGCACTTGTGAGGGGGTTACCCAATAAAGTGTTTCATTCATAATAATGGTAAAGATCAGTTGAAAACTTTTGATAGCAAAGTTGATGAAAGGATATTCTTGGGATATTCTGAAGTCAGTAAAGCCTTCAGAGTCTACAACTGTAGGACCCTTATTGTGGAAGAAACACCTCATGTTATTTTTGATGAATCTACTTGTGGTCATAAGAAACAGGAACATAACTCAGGAGACTTGACAAAGAGAATAACCAGACTTAGTTTGAAGAAGAGTGCTAAACCATCATCTGAGCTTGAAAAGAAGAAGTCAGCTACATTCTATGAATGGAGTGAATCTGACTCTGAACAAGAAGAAACTCGGGATGGAAATACTCAGGCTGGTGAAACTCTGGATGATAATTCTCCACTGAAAGAAAGCCAACACACTAGAGCTGAACCACCTGAACTGACCCCAGTTCAACATCAGGTAAGTAATGCCGATGAAAATGTGGTCACAGCTGAGGCAAACTCTGAATCTATCAACAAGGGGGAACAAATGTCACTGACAATGTTCTGAATGGAATTCCCCTGAGGAAGATGATTCCCCTTCTCCTTTCCTGTTGTTCCCTGAGTTTAATGATATATCTGAACCTAACATTTATGATGTTGAGGATACTAATGAAGGGGGAACATTCAGGAGAACATTGTTGGATAGTCATCCCTCAAGCCAAATTGTGGGTGATCTATCAGAAGGTGTTAAAACAAGAAGGTTTTGTTGGGGAATTAATTGCCCGAACATGGTTGGATAGTCATCCCTCAAGCCAAATTCGGGATGAACAATTATTACTAGCATGAATTAATTCTATATTAATTAAAATAATAATTCAACAACAAATCATGCATACAAATTCGTCACATAAATCCTACGCATGCAGAATTGCTAGAAGTTTACGTGAAATAACCTCTCGGAGTGACAACCGTTGAGAAGATGGATATCCCGTTCACACGAACAAACCCAAAGAATCTTCTCAAGTATTCCCTCGTCCTTGTTCAACAATCCGGTGGAAGGATGCTCGCGAACAATTTAACTAAAGGAAAAATAAAATTATGTTGCACCACCTTTGTGGGTTTCTAATTTTTCCAACACATGGAATTGCATTGGGGATGAAACACTCATCCCCTATTTATAGGCAAGGGGTGGTCGAAAATTTTGTGCATGAATAAGATGGGAAATCTTTTTCTTGATCTCCAATAAGTCTTGAATATATCTCATATATTCTTTTCTCCATATTTAAAATATTCCATAAAAAATCCCACCTCCTTAATTTATGGAATTTTCGAAAATAAGGGCCAAGATTTCCAAGATTGGGATCTTCTTGAATTTATGAGATATACTTGTATTTAAAGAATACATATCTTCCATAATATATTTTCAAGAAAATCAAGAAAATCTTTCCTTCCTTATTTACTCATAATTTTCGAAAATTTTCAAACAAATAGCCAAGTGGGAGATTTCTTGAATTTAATGAGATAAACTTGTATTACAAGAATACTTATTCTCATTTCATAACAAAATTCAAAGAAAATCTTTATCCCTCTTTTATTTATTTATTTTTGAAAATCAAAGGAAAAATATGCAACAATATTTTATTTTATTTCAAACACCTTTTTCAGTTATTGGACTTTATCTTTGGGCTACATGAGGGGCCTTTATGAGAATTAAGATTAGACCTTCCAATGGACCTTGAATTTCCAATATTGAGACACAATATTATTCAAGCCCATAAATATTAATTAATCCCACTACATAATTAATATTGCACTATCCATCTTAACTCATATTACTGTTAATATGGCTCCCGGTTATTATTTCTCGTGTTTAAGATTATCCACTCCATTAATTAATTTAAGCCACTGAAATAGCTTCAAATTAATTAATATTTTTTTTCCTTGGTTTAGGAACGGCTCAACATTATTATCCATACCGAAAACTAATTCCACTTGTAAGATTTAGTATGATAAAACTTCTGAGCCTCCCAAGGGGACAAATCAAGCAAGACGTACTTGCACACGTTTCTCCGCAATAAATCTTAGCAATCGTCATGTAACTAATAATATTGCCCAAGATACAAGGTATTGAATTACATTGATTCTCTACCCACCATAAGTCAAAGCAATAGTTATTAATTCCACACGATCCTATTTAAGGGACGGGATTAAGAAATAACTAACCACTGAGGTCTAATTCTTCTATATTTAGTACTGAAGAATTTATCCTCATGTAGGTCCTATTCAGCTCATCATAATGCACTAGTTCAATCTCTTGGTCAAGATAAATCAATCTGAGCCTTATACTTCAACCTTTCATGATGGATCGTTCATTTCCATCTAGGTTGTGAATTATGTACTTTTAGTTACAAGGGACTGTTAATTTAATCTTCTGTCATCTAGTATCACTAAATTAACTACAATGTAACACGTACTATTTATTGAACAGTTATGCAGTAAATATATGTAACATTCAATGATATTTAAAGCAACAGTGATAAATAATTTATTTAAGCAAATAAGACAGAAATTCAGTCTGGTTATACAAAGTAAAAGAATACTTTCCAGTATAACCCCAACAATCTCCCACTTATACTCAAAGTCTGCTTTTAAGTATATACAATATGTCTCGTGTAGAATCTACGTGACATCTAATGTCACCTACACGAATCTAATAATATCTCTCCCACTTATACTCAAAGCAGATTGGCAACTGTCTTGACACCCATTCCTTCCACATGTCTCTCGAATGTATTTTGAGGCAGACCCTTTGTGAATGGATCTACGCAATCTTTGCCACCTCTATATCTCCTCTCTTAACGATTTCTCGTATAAGATGGTATTTCCTTTCAATGTGTTTGCTGGCCTTGTGGGCTCTTGGTTCCCCTTGAATTTGCAACTGCTCCGGCATTATCATAATAGACCGTGATTGTGCTGGGCAAATTCAGAACTACGTCCAAGTTCACTAGGAAGTTCTTGAGCCAAACCTCTTCCTTCGTTGCTTCACAAGCAGCTACATACTCGGCTTCCATGGTAGAATCTGCGATACATTTTTGCTTAACGCTTCTCCATGTCATGGCTCCTCCCCCAATGCAAAACACACTACCCGAGGTAAATTTTCTGAAATCTAAGTCTGATTGGAAATCCGAGTCCGCGTAACCAATGGAAATTAGATTGTCTGACTGATAAACCAACATTCTATCGCGAGTTCTCGTCAGATACTTCAGAATGTTTTTAACTGCAGTCCAATGTTCTTTCCCCGGATTACCATGATATCTTGCCACCATGCCAACGGCGAAGCAAATATATGGCCTCGTGCACAGCATTGCATACATGAGACTTCCGACGGCCGAAGCATAAGGAACGCCCTTCATGTCATCTATCTCCTTTTGCGTCTTCGGGCACATTTCTTTGGATAGATGTATTCCATGTCTGAAAGGTACAAAACCTTTCTTGGAATCTTGCATGCTGAATCGCTTCAAGACAGTGTCTATGTATGAAGCTTGCGATAAGCCTATCATCCTTTTCTTACGATCTTGAGTGATTTTTATCCCAAGGATGTGACCGGCTTCCCCTAAGTCCTTCATATCAAACTATTTTGGCAGCCATGCCCTTACGTCCGACAACACCTTTACATCGTCTCCGATGAGCAGAATGTCATCTACATATAGTAATAAAAATACCAATGCAGTTTCAACACGCTTTTTGTACACACAACTCTCATACTCATTTTGATCGAACCCGTAAGACTTTATGACCTGAACAAAATATTGTTTCCAAGAACGGGATGCTTGCTTTAGTCCATAAATGGACTTCTTGAGCTTGCAAACTAGATGTTCTTGGCCTTTTTCAATGAAGCCTTCGGGTTGTTGCATATAAATCTCTTCTTCAAGACTTCCGTTAAGGAAAGCTGTCTTGACATCCATTTGCCAGATCCCTTCTATCGACAAGAGAATACGGATGGACTTAAGTATGGCTACAGGTGAAAAGGTTTCCTCATAGTCGATCCCTTCTTTCTAAGTATAACCTTTTGCCACAAGTATATCCTTGAAGGTCTCTACCTTCCCGTCCGATCCTCTTTTCCTCTTGTATACCCACTTGCATCCAATTGGTATGACTAGCTCCATCACCTTATTGTGATCCATAGAACTCATCTCAGCTTCCATTGCTGTTTGCCAAGAATCCACATCCTTGTCTTGGATTTCCTCATTGTATGTCCATGGGTCCAATTCATCTTCACCGGGGACCAAGTCCGAAGACTCTCCTATCCCCATGAATCTCTCACTACGACGAGGTTCCGTTGTGTAAGTGTGTCGTTTTGTATGTCAACTTGTACAGTTCGCATTGAGGTAAGCCCATTTAGCTCATCTAAGGTAATCTCAGTTCTGAGCTTTCTATCGTTCATATAGTCTTCTTCCAAAAATCTAAAGTGCGTACTGATTACCACCTTTTGATTTTCGAGACCATAGAACATGCACCATTTCGTTCCCTCGGGGTACCCTATAAACAACCTTAATTCTGATTGTGGATCTAATTTACCGGCTTTCTTGTCCAACACGTATGCCGGACACCCACAGATTCTCATGTGTCCTAAACTGGGCTTGTGCCCGGTCCACAACTCTGTAGGGGTTTTGGAAACCGAATTGGATGGCACCAGGTTTAGAATGTAAGCCGTTGTTTCTAAGGCGTGACCCCAAAACGATTTGGGTAGATCCGCATAACTCATCATTGATCTGGTCATTTCTAAAAGAGTTATGTTTCTTCATTATACAACCCCGTTTTGTTGAGGGGTTCCAGGTGCAGTCAACTGGGATACAATCCCTTCATCTGACAAGTAGTTCAAGAATTCATCGCTGAGGTATTCGCCTCCACGATCAGATCGTAGACACTTGAAAAGTTTTTCCCTATGATTATCTGCTTGAGCCTTAAATTCCTTGAATTTATCAAAAGTCTCATATTTATGCTTCATAAGGTAAATGTATCCATATCTTGAGTAATCGTCGATAAAAGTAATGAAATACTCATAACCTCCTCTTGCTTTGATCGACATTGGACCACATACGTCAGTGTGAACGACTTCTAACACTTCTTTGGCTCTATTCCCCTTGGCTCCAAATGCCCTCTTGGTCATTTTACCCTCCAAACATGATTCACAGGTTGGAAATGGTTCAACTTGGAGGGACTCCAATGAACCATCTTGAACCAACCTTTGGATCTTCTTTGGATTAATATGACCTAGTCTCAAATGCCATAGAAGTATTTCGTTCACATCTGCCGAACGTTTTCTTTTATTACTCAAAACAATCGATGTGTTATAGGATGCATTTCGTGAGTGATGTGCACAGTTAATTGTGTAGAGATTATTCAAAAATGTTCCATGACAGATAAACTCATTATTTAGAACAATGGTAACAACTTTATTAAAAGTAACCGAATATCCATCAAGAAAAAGTTTAGAAACCGAAATCAAATTCTTTCTAAAACTAGGAACGTAAAGAACATCTCTTAAAATAAATTTGTCTTCAAAAGACAACCGCACTTCTCCCACTACTTCAGCTGCCACTCTCGTAGCATCGCCCAGTGTGATGAGGATCTCACTCCCACTAAGTTGTCGGGTTCGCTTGAACCCCTGTAAAGTGAAACAAACATGATCAGTGGACCCCATATCTACTACCTATAAATGGGTAGCATACGCCGCTAAACAAGTTTCAACAACTAGTGCATGAGAATTACCTTTCTTTCCATTCCACTTAGGTTTGGAACAAGTAGACCTCCAATGTCCTATTTCATCGCACTCCAAACATTTCCTCATGCTTGAACTTTCATTCTCGTTGGACGTTGAGCCTACTTGGTCTAGCCTCTTTCTCTTCTCATCATTCTTACCACCAATTGGCCTAGAAAGAAGAGAAGACCCCCTTTTTCTCAAGTTCTTTTCCTTGTGCTCCATATCCTCTTCAACCAATGTAAGAGCATTTACCAGATCATCCACAGTAAAATCTAGATCGCTCATCAGATACTCTAGATAGTGATGATCATAGCCTTTTGGTAGAGAATGGAGAATGAAATCAATTTTAGTTTTGAAATCACATTTTTCGCCAAGGATCTCAAGTTCCTCAAAGAGAACCATAACCCTAAGAACGTGCTCCCTTGAGGTCGTTCCTTTTTCTATTTTTAATTCAGCCATTTCACGCTTCACGCTTTGGACTGCCATATGGGCCGGATGTGCAAACATCGCTTCGAGATTTCGCATGATGTCTGCAGCTGACTCAAATCCTTGGTGAAGGCGTCTTAAAAAATCTGACAGATGTGCCAAAATTGTATCCTTCATCAATTCATTTTCCAACTCCCATTCACCATATTGCATCTCGTCCCATACTCCGGCACCCTTAGCAGGTTTTTCGGGTTTTGGTATATCAAGCACCCATTTGGATGGTTGTGCAGCTAGGACAAGTTTCATTTTATAATTCCAATCAATATAATTTTCACCAGTAAGCATAAGATCCTTGAGTTTATACAACAGTGGATTAAAGGTTGCAACATGCTGAACTGAAATAAATAACGATTGTATAAGCACAAAATTATCACATAATTCAATCACATGAATCATATTAAAATCTCAAAAAATTATGCATCAGCCAACATCTCAAAACAATTTAAATAAGCCACGTGGGGAAGTCAGTATTTAAACACATTCAAGCAGGTTATAAACAAGAACAGTTACAAACCTTTAATGTCCAAATTAATAGTTGGCTCCCACTTGACCAATATAAAATTGACAGAGACTTCGGGGAAGTATATGCATATAAATTTTATACCTAAGTAATAACCATGGTTAAATACATAATTATTATTTCGCTTTGAACGAGCCTGGTGGGGAGGGTCATCGTCGCCACTAATAATGATTCACAATCATCCACTGGAATTTATTTATGTGAAAGCTATCTTTTGGCTGTCTCGTGGGGGGAATTTCTCCAAAAGAATTCACCAATAAATAAATCATGGAGGTCAATTAAAACAATTAATTATTTTCAAAACATACTTAGTAATTTTCAAAAGTGAGATTTTTCTAAAACAATTTCTCATACATTGCTTTTTAAACAAATTAAACAAGCACGAAAAAATAAAGCAAACATCAAAACAAAAAAATTAAACACATTGGGCACATATATCCAATTGTCACGTTTAATTTTTGTCAAGTCTTGATCTTGAGAAATCGTCTTCATAGCTTCATTGGTCCCGAACGGGTTTTTGTGAGGGCAGAAGTCTAGAGGGGAGGGGTGAATAGACTTCTGAAAACTTTTGTGCAAATCAGGTGTGAGGGCAGTTAACCTGATCAGAGTGTGAGTGAATCAGTTTGGGCTGATAACCAACTTACTGATCGCCTGAAGGCAGATCAGTTCGGTAACTATCAGTTTAACTGATGTGTGCGGAAGCTTAAGTTTTACCCGTGTGAAAAACTAGTTTTGATAAATCAGATTCCAAAGTTAATCTTTTAATCAGTTGACTGAAGTGTCAAGTTTGATCAGATCAGAAGCTTGGTGCTAACTGATCTCAATTTGGAATATGTATGCGCTTTAAAGGTTGTGTGCGATTGTGTAATCAGTTAATCAAAGCGGTAAAGGCACACAAGATTTATAGTGGTTCGGACAAACCAGTCCTACGTCCACTCTTCCCTATCACAAGGGGCACCTACTTAACCAACTGGACTTTGTTTTATGTGTAAGTCCAACACAGTACACCAACTAGATGTTTAAGGAGTTCACACTCAACCGATCCCAAAGATCAGAACTAGAAACCCTAGTCTGAAATCTTGCTAAACAACTTAACCTAACTTGGGGGTTTGGGTAAGATTGTTTTGGTTCCAACTATGAAATCTTTTCTTGCGTATAAGCAGCCTAACAGCTAGATGAAAAGATTTATATGCTAAGAACTTATGGGATGAACACTTAATAAAAATTAATCTTCTTGTTCGTGGTCTTGTGCGGAAGTCTGATATTAGCTTGAGCTTCTTGATTGTTCAGCGTTTCCGTTCGTGTTCATATTTTTCACTCTGAAGTGTGATCCCATATTTATAGACCTTGAAATCAAAGAGCCGTTGGAGAGCAATTTGAATTTCAGGCTATATTTGGTAGACTTGCAGGCTTGATGTGACGAGCTTCAGGAACGGCATGGCCAAAAGCGTGAATTTGTACTTTGTAGCCGTTACAGAGAGGTAGCATCAAATCCCGCAATTGCCGGCTCCGATCATACGTGTCTTGTTCTTATTGGATAGCAGACTCACTTTTCAGTGTTGTTCTTCCAACTAAGCTTGACATTCTCCTTGTTCAGATCATCGACGTATGATTAGGTGAATCATCAGATTTCACCTGGTGAGCTGACCTGATCAGTCTGAACTGATCAGTCTACCTGATAGAGTCTTCTGGTGCCGGTTGACTTAGCTTCAACTAGCAGACTCGGCTGATGTAGGTCTTCTGGTTTGATCTTCTAGAAGTCATCTGATCTTCAAGTATTCTGAGTTTGAGCTTTATGACTTCAGCTGAGATATCTGACTAGATCAGATCGATCTGATCTTCTGTTCTTGTCTTGCATTCCGCCTGTCGGATATCTAAGTTGTCTTTTGAGTCTTCAGATCTGACCTATACATATTGAGTTTCCCCCTCAATATGTGACCTATCTATTTCATCAGTTGTTCTATACAGTAATTATCAACTGGTCTCCTATAGCAGGTAATACAAACATCAGTCAGCTAACAGGTCTGACTGGTCCTATTACATGTGTTTTTGGAACTTTCATCAAAACTTTCCCAACAATTTCCCCCTTTTTGATGAAACCAAAACACTTTGAGAAACCAAAATACAGTTGATAAAAAATAGAACAGTTAAGAGCATATAATCAGAAGACAATGAGACTTTGTCTTAGGATCAGAAAAAATAAACTTTTCTTATTAATAAATGTTGATTACATGTTACATTAGAAAAGTTTGTAAATAAGAACAGCTGATCCTGAGTAGTCTTCTGATTCTTTACTCTTTAGGCTTGTATCCTTCTGGCATCTCTCTTTGATCTTGAGGTACGTTGAAAATCTGATAAAGTTTCCATTTGACATCATTAGTCAATGAAGATCAATTATATCGTTTTTTTTGCTCGGGATGTCAAAATAGAATCTTTGAAATGCCAATCATCAAATGAGCCATATGCCTTCTTCGAGTACTCAACAGATCATACTCTTGGCGAGAGATATTTTACATTGATAAGCTTGGCCTCATTTTCCGAGATACTTCGTAGAAAATCCGGGTATTTATTTTCTAACCGGTTGAGGAATTCTTCATCGAGGAGATTCTTCTTGTGGAACAAGATTAAGAACAAAGGCATCGAAGCCATTCACTCTCGATCTTATTCCATTCCTCAAATTTCTTAGCATCTTGTGAGCAGTTTTTGGGATGATCTCATCAACTCTTCTTTGGCGACTTAGGTTAAATACGGATTTTCGGCCCTTCTTCCTTTCTTCGCTCTCAATCCGAATTTCTTCTTGATTTTACGCCTCTGCCATTTTTTACGCCCTTCTTTCTTCTTGGCTTTTTTTCGGGCTTCTTTCTCTACGCTCTTTGGACATCTTTCCGAGAGTCCGAGTTTGTGATGTCCAAGACTGTTATGTCGGTTGGTTTCTCAATCATCCTTCCCCTTTTTGGTTTGATCAAAAAGAGTAGTGAGGTGGGAGGTCGAGAACCAAAGTTGATCATGCGATCGCCTTGTTGAGATGCAACAAGATATGCCTTGAGTTTGAGCGATTAGATTTTGAATCATCGATACTCATTTCGATCTTGGCAGATTCCATGGCGATGAGAGAGTGTTTTAATCGGTTTGTCAAGTTTCTCTTTGTCAATTCTAGCTTGTCGTTGAGCATCGAAAAAAACTTGTTGTTTATCCACCGAGTCGATTTGGCATCAACGGTCTTTATCGGTTCGGTGGACGGTGAAACAGATTTGGGAGAACGATCTTTGATTGCTCCAATGGGAAATAGCCAATTCCCTTTGATCTGTTATTTCTTTGATGGCAACCGCCTTTGATCGCCTATCGATCCCTCAACTTCTTCTTTTCGGGAGATCTTTGAGACAAGATTTGATCTCCTGAAGTTGATCAGTAGTGACGTGTGATGTTGGAATATTGAGTGTCACTTGATCTGATTCAGTTGTTTGTGCCTCCAGTGGTTGGTCATGAACTGCAGCACCAGCTCCACTATCATCGGCATCTCCTGCATCCTTTATGATGGCATCGGTTAGAGCTTTGTCGTGATCTCTAGTTCGTCTGTTCCGCAACCCCTAGCTTCCTGTGGATCGAGCTTTGTGGATTTAAGATTATCACCTCAATCGGTGGTGATCCCACTTTAGCAGATTTCCTCATGTCGAAATCGAAGTCTGCAAACTCATCCGCACCGCCCATCTGTTCAATAATTATTATAAAGTCTGAGAAGCTTTTTAGTCGAAGATCTCTCCAGGTGAGGATCTCCATGACTTCCTCTCTTATGGCAGGATGGGCGACCAGTTCTCGATACAACTCATCAATTTCTCTTTCGATTCGCATTCTGATCAATTTCCCAGTTATGATCTTTGTTGATCTGGACTCAGGAATTGTCTGTCGGATTCGGATTTGATGAGATGTGGAAGGTTCTGGTTGTGCTTGAGTCGGCGGAAGATGGGATCGGTTCGACTTGCGAGATATTCTGGCTTTGTGGAAGCAATCTTACGGTTCCACATCGTAAGCTTTACGGTTCGCGAACCGATGCGATTTCGGAGTTCATGGGCGGTGGAAGAATAGAGAGACATGCTTTCAGTGACCATTAGTCCGAGTGGTGAATCGGTTATGGTGGAGGAGAAGGAGATCGTTCGTCTCGAGCTTCTTCCTCAGAATGATCTGGCGAGCTCTCACCTTGAGAAGCCTGCCTGGCTGATGCTTCACCTGATTTTTGTGGTGCAACAGACTGTTCTGGGGCTCCTTCTTCATCGACTCATCTTCTAGCATCGAGTCATGGAGGCTTGCTTCGCTTCTTCGAACTTCTTCTGCCGGCCTTCACCAGTTTTCTTTTCTTCCGGGGGGCATCTGGTGGGCCTTCAGGGGGGCCTTCACGGCTTGAGCCGATTCGCCCAAGATCTGGTGTAGATGAAGTTGCTTTCTTGCTTTTTCCTTTCTTTGACTTTGGGGGGTTGGTCGATATCATCGTAAATGCGGTGGCCCAAAAATGATTTGAAGTGGTCGTGAGAAAGGCCTTATAGGACTTGAGTCCATTCATTCCCATTTGGCCTTTGGCATTTTATCCCGTAGGATAAGCGCAACCTTGTTGAGATTGTTGATCTTTTTCTTGGATATACCGCCTCCACTCATCAACTCCAAATTTATCATGTTCTTGGAGTAGAATGGCCTTGAAACCCATGCCAATTGATGTTCTTGGCCATCAATTATTGACCATCTTTGTC
The DNA here is from genome assembly GCA_037126765.1 of Stenogyne calaminthoides. Lineage (NCBI taxonomy): Eukaryota > Viridiplantae > Streptophyta > Magnoliopsida > Lamiales > Lamiaceae > Stenogyne > Stenogyne calaminthoides. The sequence continues at coordinate 10,988,667 of JBBCBC010000002.1, read as the reverse complement.
TGGTTTGACGGATGTAATAGCATCGGAAATTTGAATGCAATACCCATAATTGTTTTTGACAATATGTCAAACAACAATCGGTATTTCCTCTTAAGCATTGGCGACAAAACCCCGACGTATGATGTTTGTCGGCTTCTCTCGAAGAGCTCTTTTTCTCGATCGGCTCATCTTCGTTCTCCTGTAATGAGCAAAGTAGATTCGATCCTTTGGGTAGGCTGAACAGATGTGTTATATCCTCATTCGACAGTCTGATTTCTTCTCCGATGACTGTCGAAAGTAGTTCTTCTCCTGGAGCATTCGTATCCACTCTTAAATTCCTTATGAATTATAGTGCTTCATCTTTGCATCAGTATAAAAAAATTTCTCGATTGTCATCCCGAGTGATATTGATCTGCATTTAACTTATCATCCACAATCTTTGTTGCCGGTTTCAGATAGTTGCACATTATTTTACCCATACCGTGAGTGATCATCTACAGATAAGATAGATTTGGTTAAAAAATTGTGCATTAATACAAAGAATATCACACAAGCTGAAACTAAGAAACAATAAAGCATAACACATGATAGAAACATTTAAGATCAATGGATTTAAAAAAATACATCAAATAAACATAGATTACCAGACTTTGTTTTTCGGAAGGATGATTTTGAAACTTAGGAAAAACACTTTGAATCTGAGAGCAGTAATCTGGAGTTTTCAGAGAATAAATCGCAAGTTTGTGAAATGGAAAACTCTGGTATGGTTTTTTGATGATCTTTATAAAGACGAGGAGGGAAAAAGAAGACAAGATTTGGAAGATCAACCGTTTGAAAAAAATTAAACGTTCCAGATTAAGCGGTTTTGATCGTAGGGTCAGGAAAAGCACGTACGAAAACCTTTTGGATTTAAAAGCACATTTAGTAGCAGTTAATACATGTTCCCCACGTCCGCATTAAATGATTTGCAGGGAATACGTCACAAGGATAATGGGTACAGTAAGGCAAATAATATCAGATAAGATCCGATAAATAAGCAAAGAATCAAGAGAAAAGAAAGGCGTGTCGGTTGGTGATGTTTATGTCGATCAATACCACTAATCCATGTTGATTTCACTTGTTGATCTTAGTATTCCGCCTAAGCCTTAAAATTTCCCAACCGATCATTTTAGTCGATCTTCTTCACTTGCATCGATCTGTTGAAGTTCCAAGCTCAATCGATCTTCCTTGAATACGCCCCGATTTTCCTTCGATCCTCTTGATGGGTTGAAGTTCCCCCCTTCAACCGATATTTCATTTTCCCATAGACCGATGTATCCGATTTGTTGGAGTTTCAAGCTCGGTGATCTTCCTCATCGATCGACCAGTATGTATCGATTTTGGTTGACCTAACTGATTCTTCTCAAGTCAATCCAATTCTTGGAATAAGTGTTACCGCTTAAAACTTAGTCTAGAATAGTAGTCTCTATTCCTAAGTTGGCGCGATTTGACATGTGTAATTATCGCCCGAATCTTCGATATGTCAATCCGTAGTAAATTTACCTAATTATCGGTCGCGTGATTCCTACGCTTTGTCCTTTTGGTGCGATTTCTAAAAGGTTTTGAGAACTCGAATTTGCTTTTTGCACCCTTGCTTGGCCTCTATAAATTGGACCAATTGTTTTACACAACATAACCCAATCACCATACTTATCTTCTTTGTAGAATCATGTATCCCGGTGAACCCTTATTTAAATTGAAACTTCCCAAGAAACACCTTTACCCCTTTTTCAATGATTTGACTTCTCAAATCAACCATGTCGCCCCTTATCTTTTTTTTTGTCGTCATCAAAGATTTCACATACGATTGTTGCAAAGCTTCTCTACCACCATGGCGGGGGCTTTCTTTGTAACCCCGAAGACACTTCTCCTAACCGTATGCACCTTGTATATCGTTATGACGTAACTACCATCAACAGACTTAGTCTGAAAATGAACGTGAGTTTGATATGCGATCTTGATCAGTCAACAACTGATCTTCATATATCAACTCACCATTTAATTTGGAGAGCCCTTCGACTCTTTCTTAGGGCTCCTGGCTTAAAAATCCTATCAAGGCCGCTGTCGCTCCACTGGTTTTAGCTTCAGCTAGCGGCTTTAGGATTTCTTTAAAGCCTCTCTCACCCTTGTTAAGTGGGGGAAAATGAGAGCATCAGATTTAAAATCTCTCTCCCCGCTTTCTACTTGGGTTAGGATGAGGGTTTAGGGTTATAGGTTTAGGGTTTTTGGTTATGACTTATGTACTGACCTCCGGGTCCTTTGTACTTGTATCTTGTAATGTAATCTGACCTTCGGGTCTTTATCAATGAAAAGTTCTATTATTCCATTGTTGTGTAAAATTCCTGTATCCTTATGCGATTTTAAGCTTTAATCTTGTGAATACCACTTGTGAATCTTGCTTGTTGAATATCAGCTTAATCGACTTACAAAGATGTAAAATAACCCAACTGATTTAATCAGATATTCCTTTTAAATTGTGCGTTTCCTTTAATCTGATAAACCTTAAATCTGATCAGTTCCTTTAATCTGATAACTTGTAAAACTGATCAGTTCCTTTGAATCTTGTTGAATTTCAGCTTAATCGACTTACAAAGTATAACTGAACAGATTTAATCAGATAATCCTTTAAACGATCAGTTCATTTAATCTGATAAACTTTAAATCTGATCGGTATCTTCTCATATCAGTTCCTTGACTGATCTTCTGATCAGTTGAGATACCAAACTCAACTGATTCCTTTCAGCCTGGTTAGTCTCTTAACCAGCTGGTTCTGGAGAACAATCCATCAAACATTTTAGGTGCATTTTCTCCAAGATCCAGAAGCCCTAGCTCATTGCATAATTCTCTGAATCTGATCTCAGCTAGTGGCTTGGTTAGAATATCAGCTTTCTGTATATCAGTATGAATCTTTTCCATTCTGATATTCTTCTTTTCAACATGATCTCTTATAAAATGGTGTCTGACATCCACATGCTTGCATCTTGTATGTAGAAACGAGATTCGAGTGATTGCAATAAAGACTATTCTTTATCCTGAGAAAATAGGTACATTCTTAGCTTCAATGTTATAATCCTCACCGCCGATTGACTAAAGAGCGATTGGGAACAACGACTTCTATGACCATATATTACGCTTGATAGTAGATGTCATGGCGATGTCGCTTCTTTGAAAACCACGAGATCAGTTTACTTCCTAAGAATTGACAAGTTCCTGAGGTGGATTTTTCCGTCAATCTTGCAACCTCCATAATCGAATCCAGAATACCCACTAAGCTCTAGATTATCATCTGATGGGTAAAATAAACCAAGGTTTCTCGTCCTTCAGATACTTAAGAATCCGCTTAGTCGCTTCTAGGTGACTTATCATTGGATTTGCACGAAATCTAGCACATACACCTCTTCTGCGAAGGTTATATCCGGTTGGCCTGGCGATCGGTATAGTAGAGATCAATGAGAGCCCTATATTCTTCCGATTTGTTTTTCGACCATCCTCATCCGGATCCATCTTGAATCCGGTCATCATAGGAATTTTGGCTTCCTTACAATTTTGAACTCCAAACTTAGCCAATAAATTCCTAGTGTACTTTTGCTTGGCGAGATGAATATCCCTTCGTACTTTGCTTTACTTGAAGACCCAGAAAGTAATTCATCTGACCCATCATGGACATCTCGAACTTCCCTTGCATCAGCTTGCTGAATCTTTCACATAGACTTTTGTTGGGAGATCCGAAGATGATGTCGTCCACGTAAATCTGAACCATCAGAATATCTTTTCCATCTTCTATTTCGAATAAGGTTACATCCCTTTATTCCTTTAGTGAACCCACTTTCGATCAAGGCGAGAGAGTGTATCATACCAAGCTCGAGGAGCTGTTTTGTGCCATAGAGAGCTTTTCTTAAACGGTACACCTGGTTGCTCTTTTCAAAGCACGGAGGTTGTTCGACATAAACTTCCTCTCTGCTAGTACCCCGTTTAAGAAAGCACTTTACGTCCATCGATACCACAAGTGAACCCCTCGTGGAAAGCATATGCGTAAACGGCCGAATGGCTTCTAGGCAGCGGCCGGTGCAAAGGTCTCATCATAATCAATTCTTCGATTGTGAATACCCCTTAGCAACAAGTCTTGCCTTATTTACGGTGATGAGCGTTTTTCTCATCTCTCTTGTTCTTGAATACCCACCGTGCCAATTACGTCTTGATGATTTGGTGCATCCACCGGTTCCCAAACTTGATTTACGAATTTGTTCGGCTCTTCTGCATTGCTAGAATCCGAATTTGCGTCTTGTAGAGCTTCCTCTATAGTTGTTGGTTCCTTCATAGGCGGATACTTAAGAATACATGGCACTTTCACCAATTTGATGTCTAGTTTTAACTTTATCGAGATGGGTCTCCGATTATCGGTCGGTTGGATGGTGGTTATCCGGTCATTCATTACGATTTTGCGTCGGTTTGGAGAACATCGTCCGTTTCGATAAAATTTCATTACTAGCGATTGGGAGTGGTGCGAGTTATGATCCACTTGATAAGAACAAGTCTCGGTGATGTTGGACTCATCATGTGGCGATGTACGTTCGTGGGAACTCGGTGTTCCGACTAACGGATGGTTCGGTTGATCTTTATCTCATTTATGTCGAACTTCTTCATAAACAGTTTTTCGTACCTTAGGATCTGAATGATCTGGTGAATCAGCTAGATCTGGAATGTATACCGTTACGGTTTCTGATTCTTTTTCCTTGATCATTAGCTGATCCATTTTCTGAGCATCAAGTACTTGTTGATCAGGTACATCTTGTTCTGAGGCAGATTTCTCTTGATCAGAAGATGCTTCATCAAAGACTACATGGGGTGTTTCTTCCACAAGTAAGGTTAAATGCATTTGTAAACCACGAAAGCCTTGCTAGATGAGGAATATCTAAGAATATACCCTCATCTGACTTGGCCTCAAAAGTCTTCAACTGACTCTTCCCATTGTTGTGTATGAAACACTTGCACCCAAAAACATGGAAGTAAGAGACACGAGGTTTTCTGTCCTTCCACAGTTCATAGGGTGTTTTGTAGTGAGCCTTAGTCAGAAGACATCTGTTTTGAGTATGGCATGCAGTGTTGATTGCTTCTGCCCAGAAACGGCTTGGTATTGCATGTTCAGCTAACATCGTGCGAGCAGCTTCTTTGAGAGTTTTGTTCCTCCGTTCAGCTACTCCATTTTGTTGTGGCGTCCTTGCAGCTGATGTTTCATGCTGTATACCAAACTTAGAGCAAAAATCAGTAATAAAAGAGTTCAGAAATTCTGTACCTTTATCTGATCTGATTTTTACTACACTGACACCCTATGTGCCAAATTTCAGGCAAATCCAATGCAAAGCCACCTGGAAGCAGCTAAGCGGATTCTTAAGTATCTGAAGGGGATAGTAAACCTTGGTTTATTTTACCCATCAGATGATAATCTATAGCTTAGTGGGTATTCTGATTCTGATTATGGAGGTTGAAGAATTGACAGGAAGTCAACCTCAGGTACATGTCAGTTTTTAGGTAGTAAACTTATCTCGTGGTTTTCAAAGAAGCAGACATCGATTCGACATCTACTCTTGAAGCGAGAATATATGGTGCAGGAAGTTGTTGCTCCCCAACCGCTTCCGCTTAGTCAAGCGGTGAGGATTATAACATTGTAGCTAAGAACGCGTACCTATATTCTGATGATAATAGTGTTATTGCAATCACTTTAAATCCTGTTCTACATACAAGATGTAAGCATGTGGATGTCAGACACCATTTTATAAGAGATCATGTTGAAAAGAAGAATATCAGAATGGAAAAGATCCATACTGATAAACAGAAAGCTGATATTTTAACCAAGCCACTAGCTGAGATTAGATTCAGAGATTTATGCAATGAGCTAGGGCTTCTGGATCTAGGAGAAAGTGCACCAGAAATGTTTGGTGGACTGATCTCCAGAACCAGCTGGTTAAGAGACTAACCAGGTTAAGAGGAATCAGTTGAGTTAGGTATCTCAACTGATCAGAAGATCAGTCAAGAAACAGATATGAGAAGGCTTTATCAGATTAAAGGAACTGATCAGATTAAAGAATTATCAGATTAAAGGAACTGATCAGTTTGGTTGTTTTATACTTTGTAAGTCGATTAAGCCATGTTCAACAAGCAAGTTGTATAAGATTAAGGCTACAAATCTCATAAGAAATTAGAGAGAACACAACAATGGAATAATAGAAATTTTCATTGATAAAGACCCGAAGGTCAGATTTACATTACAAGTTACAAGTACAAAAGGACCCGGAGGTCAGAACATAAACCATAAGTCGTAAACCCTAAGCCTAACCCTAGAAGGGGGGAGAGAGACTTTAAATATTCTAAAGCCTGATGCTCCCATTTTCCCCACTTAACCCTAAAAGGGGTGTGAGAGGCTTTGAAATAATCCTAAAGCCACCCTCAGAGCTTCGGAGTGAGGAGCGAGGGCGGCATTGAAGGATTTCTAAGCTAGGAGCCCCTAGTCCTAAAATGAATGGGCTCTCCAGCTGTTAAATGAGACACAAGTGCCAAAGATGTGGTCCAAAGACCATATGGCCACAAGTGTCACATGCAAATATTGAGTTTGATATACGATGATCAGCTGGTATCTGATCGAAATCGGATGCTAAACTCATGTTTTGTATCAGACTGAGTCTGTTGATGCTAATTCCGTCATCTCGATAGGCACACAAGGTGCATACGGTTAGGAGAAGTGTCTTCTCATTTGCTATAGCAGATCCGCCGCCTCGGTGGTAGAGAAACATGGCAATAATTGTATGTGTAATCTTTGATGACGACGAAAGCAGTAATAAGGGACGCACAGGGTTGATTTGAGAAGCTGAATTCATTTGAAAAGGGTTAAAGGTTTTTGTCGGAAGTTTCACCGGAAATAAGGGTTCATCGGAAAACATGGAGTATAAGCTAAATAAAGAAGATGAATGGTTTATGTTGTGTTGTTTGCCTAAAACCCCAGATCCTTTTATAGAAGAAAAGCAGGGGTATAGGTGCAAATTTAATTTCTCAAGACACATAAGAGAAATCTGAACCACAAGGACAGCGCGTAGGAAACACGCGACTGATGATTGGATAAGCTTACGGTGATTGATATCCCAAAGTATCCAGACTATTATTACGAATGTCAAATCGTGCCGACTTAGGGAATCGAGACGAATCTCCGATTTTCCAAGACTAAGTTTAGGCGGTAACACTTATTCCAAGAATTGACTTGTCTGAGTAGAATCAGATTAGGTCAACTGAAATCTGATTAGATAAGAGACTGATCAGATGAGGAAGATCAGTTGAGTATGATACCTCAACAAATCAGATAAATCAGTCAATAACTAATCAGAAATAACAGTTGAAGGGGGAACTTCAACTGATCATGGAGGATCAGAAAAGGGAATATCAGACGCAAAGTGGAGCGGATCAGTTAAAAGGGACCTACAAGTGGTACAGTTGGGAAATTATAAGGATTAGGCAGAAAACTAAGATCAACAAGTGGTACAGACAGACTTCAAGTGGTATTGACTGATTACAATATCAGTCAACCAGATACGCAATTCTGTTTCCTTGTTTACTGTTTACTTATCTGAAATTATCTGATAATATTTGCCTTTACTGTACACATACTTTTGTGACGCATACCCTGCAAATTATTTAATGCGGACGTAGGGTATATGTATTAAATGCTACTAAATGTGTTTTTAAATCCAAAAAGGTAATTGTGCGTGCATATCCCGACCACACGATCAAAACAGCTCAATCTGGATAGTTTATCCTTTTCAAACGTTTGATCTTCTAGTCTCGATTTTCTCTCCTTCTTTTTATAAGCTTCATCAAAACCCTACCAGAGTACTTTTCTCAAAATTCTTGCGATTTATCTTTCTGCAAACTCACAATTATCTTTCTGTGATTCAAAGTGTTCTTACGATTCAACCTGTTTCAAAATCGAAAAGCAGAATCTGGTAATTTCTGGTTATTTGATGAATTACTTTCCTAAAATCCAATGATCATATAAATTACATCTATTTATGTTATCCTGTGTTATGCCTTATCATTTCTTGATATCCGTATGCATTCATCGATTACTAGGTCTGAGAATAGGTCTGATAATCAATATATGATATCTTTATGGTTATGCACAAATTTTAATCGAATCTATCTTATTGTAGATGGCCACTCACGGAATGGGCAAAATTATGTGTAACTATGCAGATTTGGCAACCAAAATTGTTGAAGACAAATTTGTAAGGTTTGGCGTTACACGGGATCCGGAATCAATGGAGGTGGAACAAATTCTGAGGAAGGGTGGTCTCGAAAAATACTGTGCTGCTCACTGCAATCCAGTAATGCAGTATGAAGCACTGGAATTCTTGAGGAATTTGAAGGTTGACGAGGAGAATCTTGGACACGAACTGATATCTTCAGTAAATGGAGAGGAGATCAGACTTACAAATGATGATATATCTCGACTGTTCAACCTGCCCAAAGGAAAAATCTCTCCTGCTCACTACAGGGAGAATGAAGACGAACTGATCAGGAAGGAACTCTTCAGAGAGGCTGATAAACACCAGACCGTAGGCTTTGTCAGGCCTATGTTGAAAAGGAAATACCGTCTGTTGTTTGACATTCTGTCAAAAACAATCATGGGTATCTCGTTCAGCCAAGATGGATTAACAGCTGTAAAAATGTATAGTATGGCTGCTATTATCGATGAAGCCAAAAATATTAATTGGCATGGTTTTCTGAAGGCTATTCAGCTCCAAGAACATGACAAGTTTGGAGTTAGTGAACAGAGACAAGTCTATCTGAAGAAAAGAATCAACAATCTCAACAAGGTTGCAGTCATTCTGAAGGACAAGATGCCCAATGCTGAATGGGATCAGAACGGACTGAAGTCCTACAAGGCCTTTCTCTCAACCACAACTGCCATCTATGGGCCATCAGATGATGATATGCTGCCCACCCCCCCTAAGACTAAGGAAGGGAAAAACAAGGAGGCAGCTACGTCTACAACTGATGCTCCTCAAAAGAAGAAGAGAAAACTGGTAAAGGCTCAGGAGAAGAGACCAAAGAAGGTAAAACAGGCCGCCATGACTCTTTTTCTGGAAGACGAGTCAGATGAAGAAGGAGTGCCAGATCAACCTGATGCGCAGCAGAGATCTGCCGGAACATCAGATAGGCAGGCTTCTCAAGTTGAGAGCTCGCCAGAACAATCTGAGGGAAGAGCAAGGGACGAACGATCTCCTTCACCTCAATCTCGCGCTGATTCACCACTCAGACTTCTAGCTGCTGAGCATATCTCTCCTTCTTCTTCACCTGCTCGCGAACCTGAAAGTTCACCAGTTCGCGAACCAGTAAGATCACCTGCTGCAGAACCAGACGCACTTGCTGCTACAGTAGAACCTCTGCAGATTCAGCCAATCAGCCAACATCCAGCTACTCAGATGCCACCAGAACCCTCTACATCTCATCAACTGGAACCTGGTCGATCTGAACAGGTGATTCCTGAGTCCAGATCATCCAAGACCATCACCGGGAAAATGGTCAGAATGAGAATTGAACGCTATATTGATGAGTTGTATCCAGAGTTGGAAGCCCATCCTGTTATTCGGGAAGAAGTAATGGAGATCCACACCTGGAAAGATCTTCGTTTGAAGAACTTCTCAGATTTCATGATCATTATTGAACAGATGGGAGGTGCTGATGCATTTGCAGATTTTGATTTCGACATGAAGAAATCTGCTCAGGTAGGATCACCAGCTGAACTGATAACTGCTGAAGCGATCAAAGCTCTGATCCACAGAAAGCTGGGAATAATTGAACAAGTTGAACTGGAGACTGCTGAAGAAACTCCTAAGGAAGATGATCCTATGAAGGATGTGGGAGTTGCCGATGATAGTGGAACTGGTGCTGCAGTTCATGACCAGCCACTGGAGGCGCAAATAACTGGAAAAGATCAGGTGATGCAAAAACACACCTCACCACTGATCAACTTCAGGAGATCAGATCTTGTTTTAAAGATCTTCTGAAAGAAGAAGTTGAGGGAGTGTTGGCTAATGAACTTAGCAACACAATAGTTGATCAGAGGCAAATTAGCCTCAAAGAGATAACAGATCAACGGGAATTGGCTATTTCCCATATTGAAGCAATCAAAGATCAGTTCTCTCAAACCGTGGCCAACCTAACTGCTGAATTTAAGAAGACAGTTGATGACAAGTTAGTTCAGGTTGATCAACAACAAGTTTCTCTTCTAATTGTCACAGAAAAGATTGAAATGACTGAAGAAAAACTTGATAAACTCATTCTTACCCTCTCTACTACCGTTGAATATGTCAAGACTGAGCTGATCTCAAAGATTCAAAATCTATCTACTCAAGCTCAAGATTTATCTGTTGAAGATCTTAACAAGGCCATATCAGTCAGCTTTGGATCTCTGACTTCCCACCTCAATGCTCTTTTTGATCGAACCAAAAAGGGGGAAGGACAGATTGAGAAACCAACTGACTTTATCAGAACAACAGAAGAACTGATTCAGACAGTTGAATCCTATGGCCAGAGATTAGACCATCTGGATCTGTTTGCTAATGAAATTTCTAGGAAGATGGAGAAGTCAAAGTCAAGAAAGTTAGTTGCGGGTGCTGGGATATCAAAACCTGTACCATCCACTCAGACTAAGAGAGTCACGAGAAACACAGCTAGCCAGATACAGGCCGATAAGGAACTGGCTGAGAAACTGTCTAAGGAGCAGATTGCTGAAGAAGCTCGACTGACTAAGGAGCAGATTGCTGAACAAGCTCGAATTAGTGAAGAAGAAAGAAAAGCAGAAAAATTGGCAGAGGCAGAAGATCTGAAAAAGAAATACAGATCGAGGGCGAAGAAAGGCAAAGCCGGAAAATCTGGGCCAGAACCTCAGTTGCCAGCAAGAGTTGATGAAATCATTCCGAAAACTGTTGAACATGCTGATAGGTTCGAGGAATGGAATAAGATCAGAAATGAATGGCTTCTGGATGCATTTGTTCTGGACCTAGTGCCACAAGAAGAATCACCAGATGTAGAATTTCTCAACTGGTTGGAGAACAAGCACCCAGATTTTCTGAAATATCTAGAAAATGAGTCCAGAGTAATCAATGTGAGAATATCGCATCAAGAGTATGACGCGATGGACTACTCGAAGAAGGCAGATGGCTCATTTGACAGTCTGGCTTTTCAAAGGTTCTATTTTGACATCCTGAACAAAGCTCGCATAACTGATCCTCAGCAGATCAATGATGTCAAATGGAAGCTATACCGGATATTCAACATTCCTCAGGATCAACGATAAATGCCAGAGGGATATAAGCCAAGAGATTAAAGATCAGAAGACTGTTTAGGATCAGCTGAATTTAAACCCAAACTTTTCTGATGTAATATGTAATCGATAAATCTGATGAATGAAAAGTTTATTCTTTTTCTGATCCTAAGACAAAATCTCATTGTCTTCTGATTATGTGTTCTTTACTGTTTTATATTTATCAACTATGTTGGTTTCTCAAGTGTTTTGCTTTCATCAAAAAGGGGGAAATTGTTGGGAAATTTAGAGTTTTGATGAAAGTTCTAAAACACATGTAATAGGACCAGTCAGACCTGTTAGCTGACTGATGTTTTTAATACTAGTTATAAGATGACTAGTTGATAATTATTGTATTGAACAACTGATGTATAAGATAGGTCACATATTGAGGGGGAACTCAATATGTATAGGTCAGATCTAAAGACCAGAAGAAAAAAAGATCAGCTGAAGTCCGACAGGCCAGAAGGCAAGGGAAGGACAGAAGATCAGACGATCTTATAAAGTCAGATAATCAGATGAAGTCATGAAACACAAATTCAGAAGACCTGAAGATCAGATGACTACCAAAAGATCAGACCATGGAACCTACATCAGCCGAGTTTGCTAGTTGAGTTAAGACAACTGGCACCAGAAGACTCTATCAAGTAGACTGATCAGTTGTAAATGATCAGGTCAGCTCACACCAGGTGTCAACTAATGTTTCACCATGCCATACGTTGGTGATCTGAACAAGAAGAATGTCAACTTTAGTTGGTGAACAAACTATGATATGCTGTACTTGTTAACCAATAAGAACAAGACACATATGACCTGAGCTGACATTGAGGATTTCGGCGCTGCATAGTCAAACGGCTAGTAAAATGACATACACGCTTTCGGCCATGCCGTACCTGGAAGCACGTCACATCAAATCCTGCAAACCTACCAAATATAGCCGAAAATTCAAATTGCTCTCCAACGGCTCTTTGATTTCGAGGTCTATAAATATGGGATTACTCTTTAGAGTGAAAGGATGGAAATTATCAAGAAGCTCATACTACAACAAAATTTCCGCACGAAGAACACAACCTTGAAGATTATTTTCTAAGTGTTCATCCCATAGTTCTTATCACATAAATCTTATCCTCTAGCTGTTAGACTACTTAAATACTAGGAAAGATTTCAAAGTTGGAACAAACAACAAATCTTACCCAAAACCCAAAGTTAGGTTAAGTTTGTTTAGCAATATTTCAGACTAGGGTTTCTAGTTCTGATTTCTGGGATCGGTTGAGTGAGAGCTCTATAAATATCTGTTGGTGTAATGTGTTGGACTAAAACAAAAATCTAAGTCCAGTTGGTTAAGTTGGTGCCCCTTGTGATAGGGAAGAGTGGACGTAGGACTGGTTGTCCGAACCACTATAAATCTTGTGTGCATTTAGCTGTTTGAGTAACTGCTTTACACTATTGCACACAACTTGATTAAATCTGCATACATATTCTGAGTTAGGATCAACTAGCACCAAGCTACTGATCTGATCAGATTGACTCCATAGTCATCTGACTGAAAACAGCTTCGGAATCGGATTTGTTATAAACTTGTTATTCACACGGGTATAAACTAGCTTTCGCACAATCAGTTAAACTGATAGACACCGAACTGATCTGCCCTCAGGCGATCAGTAAGTTGGATATCAGTCCAAACTAATTCACTTGCACTCTGATCAGGCGAACTGTAATCACACCTGATCTGCACGAAAAAGTTTTTAGAAGTCTATTCACCCTCCCCTCTAGACTTCTGCCCTCACGAAACCCGTTCGGGACCTACAATATTCAACATATATAATGTGTTGGGAGATGAATTTAATAAAGAAGTTTTGATTAGATCCCAAAAACCCCTGAGTATGACATGTTCAGGATAATCTTGATAGACTGAGTCAGGTTTCAGTATAGATTGTTCAGGAAGTTATCTGCACCATGTATAGTCAGCAGATATAGATCATGTTAGATTTTGAAGATGCTGAAGAACTGAAGACTCAGGAGATACGGAGTAATTCAAGAATCAGTAGATCTGAAGAATCAGTAGAACTGAAGACTCAGAAGAGACAGAAGAACTGAAAGACTCAGTAAGTTCCTGAAGATATTGAAGGACTCAGATAAACCAGAATGATTCAGAAGAAACTGAATAAATGTTCATAAGATACTAAGTTACTGAAGTCTCAGTAAGTTACTGAAGACTCAGAAAGACCTGAATGTTCAGAGGCACTGAAGAAATATCTATCTGAATTCATACAAAACTGAGGAAAACATACAAGTTCAGAAAAGTAGATATTGCCCAAAACATTCAAGTGCAGACAAAAGGAACTAAGTCTAGGTGTTGTTTAAGGATGTTTCATACTGAGAGATTGACCTAAAAGAGTCATTTTATTTGTCTACATTCACCGAAGAAAAGAACCAATCAGAGGAAGACAACACTGTACTTTACTGACACTAAAAGCGACAGGACCCTGAATTATGTAAGTAGTACTAAGTTCCAGACTGCAAAAATTGGTGATTATCTACATGGCTGCATATTTCCTAAAACATGCAAGGGAGTGTTCAAACCTTAAATATAGTCGTTCATCAAACACCAGAAGAGGAAACCCTTGATACTATCTCCTCCAACGGATAGTTTTTCAAGAGTAACCTTGGTGAAGGTTTCCTATAAATACCAGTGACCTTCTACATTGAGAGGTTACGAGAAATTTCAAGCAACTCAAGAGCTCATTCATATTATTGCAAATTGAAGCACTCGAAAACCCTAGAATTTCCCAAGTGTTTCATATTGGAGAGAGCTCATTCACTAAGCCTAGATTGATAAGAAATATGCAAAGCTTAGTAGAGATATCCTAGCCCTTTGCATTTGTTCTTATTGTAAAGGATATCTCACCCTAGTTGGAAACCAACCCAAAACCTAAACCCTTTGTTAAGGTAGTTTGTGTGTGATTTGTTGGTGAGTTAGAGTTGTAAAGAGTGAGTAAGCTACAGTGAGTTAGCCAGAAAACTTTAGAGAAGAAGTTAGTAAGTTACTCGTGGTAGTCTGAACACTTGTGTGTGTTTGAGTTAGTAAGCTGCAGTGAGTCAGCCAGAAAACTCAAGGTAGAAAAGTGAGTAAGCTACAGTGAGTTAGCCTGAAAGCTTTATGAAGTGGTTAAGGAATTTCTTTGAAGATCAAAGAGAGTGGATGTAGGAGCTTGAGTCTCTGAACCACTATAATTGCTGTGTTGTTTGCTTTCTGTACTGCATTTTATCTGTTGCATGTTTTTCACTGAAAGCTGACTTTACAGATAATTCAGTTAGAATCAATCCACTGAACTTGCATCAAATTGATCACAGCCTTAATCACTGTTTTATTGAAGGGAAGATTTTCAGCAAAGCTAAAATGAGTGTAAACTTAGGGCCAACCATTCCGCACACTTGAGTAGCTAATCTGATAAATTCAGGATCAGTTGGGCTAATCCGTGCTTCTCAGGGCAAAATTATCAAGATAACCTGACCCATCTCACCTCAGTGAAAGAAAAGTTTTAAAAATCACTGAACACGTGTATTCCCCCCCATACACGTGTGAGACTCGTTAGCACCGGGACCAACAAGTGTTATCAGAGCAGTGGTTCATTTTGACCACTTGCTTTGGTAGCCATAGTCTTAATTGCTGAAAGACTTTGGTGGTCTACTGAATAGATCTATTTGCTGATATCTTACAAGGCTCAGTCATCATGCCTTCTAAGAAACTTCCTATGTTCTCTGTTGAGAGCTACGATCTATGGAGATTGGGAATGCAGGCTCATCTGTATTCAAAACATGAAAGAATGTGGAGAGTGGTTTCTGAAGGACCATTCAAATTTACTGTTGTGAATCTCAGAATCACTGATACTGAGAGGAATGATCCCAGAGATGAATTTCCAAAGCCTGGTGATCAACTTACTCCTGATGAGAGAAAGTTAGTCAATCTGGACTACATTGCTAAAGATACTTTGTATAGCACTATTGATGATGGTGTTATGGGGATGATCTCTCATTGTGAAACTGCAAAGGAAATATGGGACACACTTGTTGTTATGTGTCAAGGCACAGATCATATTAAGGAAAACAAACTTTCTGTTGCTATTGGAAAGTTTGATAACTTTGAAATGGAAGATGGTGAATCCATTGACAAACTTGAAGTCAGATTCACTAGCATTATGAATGATCTGAATGCTCTTGGGAAAAGATACCCACAGAGAGAAGTGACACTGAAAATTCTTAGAGGATTATCTAAGAAATGGGATATACATACCGTGGAGATTGAAAACACCAAAAATATTGATTCCATGCCATACCAACAAGTTTTCTCTGAACTGAAAGCTTATGAGTTTGTGATTGACAAGAAAACTAAGAAATCTGACAGCAAAGATGATTCTTCATCTAGCAAGAATGTGGCTTTCAAAGCCAAAGAGAAATCCTGTAAGTCTAGAGAGTCTGAGAACTCACTTGCCTGAAATCAGGATGAGCAGGAGGATAAGCTAGTACTGATGACAAGGAGGTTTGAAAGACTCAATAGCAGATATGGGAAATATAAGAAATATTACAGGAATCACAGTTACAAGAGAAACTCAGAAGCTGAGGACAGATACACTGAGAAAAGGAAGGACCACAAAGCTGAAGGATCCTCATCCAAAAAGAAGGACTCCAAGACCAAGGAGGAAAGTGATCAGGATGATGATGCCAACCTATGCTGTAATTGTCAAAAGAAAGGTCACTTTCAATATGACTGTCCTGAGCTGAGTGCTAAAGAAAGAAAGGAGAGACAAGCCAAGAGAGACAGAAAGATCTCCAGCAAATAGGCTATGATTGCTGAGGAAGGAGAACAATCTGAAGAAGGATCCAGTTCCTCAGATGAGATATTCTCAGATAGTGACAATGATGATGTCTGCCTTGTTGCTATGGAGTAGGTAAATTCTTCTATCTATGTTGTTGCTCTTACACAAGCACATGAGTTCTCAAGTTCAACTGTAAACAGTAATTTTGACCTGATGGATTCTTTTGAGAATCTTATGAAGGACTATTCTGTGTTACAAGAACTGCTCACTGAAACTCAAGAGCAGAATAAGGAATTGACTGCTGAGAATCTGAAATGGAAAGACTCTAAAAATGTAGAGATCACTTCTCAATTGATGGGAACTACTGATGAACTGGATGTTCTGAAAGTACAACTCTCAGAAAAGGAGAAGGTGATAGAAATCCTGAAAGGAAAATTAGAGAAATCCACTGAAGAGATTCAGCTTATCAGAACTGAGTTCAATGACCTCTTTGAGAAGCATGAGACTCTAAAGAAATGTGAGGATAGTGCACAGAGAAAGTTAGCTCTATTGAATTCTGCATCTAAAGTGATAGATGAAATTCAGAGTTATCAAAGACCTGCAACTATAAAGGTTGGATTGGAATATAATCCAGGGGGAACCTCACAAGGTCTTCTGAATGCTGCTTCTAGTAGCACCAAGACTGTCTTTGTTAAACCAGTGGCATCTAATCTTCTTACTGAAGAACAACCCAGAGTTTTAGACAAGGATAAAGGACCTATGGTTTCAGAAAAACTGAAGGTTCGGGGAAGAAAGCCCAAACCTCAGGAAAAGGCTAGAAAACCTGAACACTCAGTAGGAAATTTTCAGGACAGTACTTCAAAGCCTCAGGCTAAGAATACCAACCTGAAGTGATCTGCACTGAACCATCAGAGGAATTTTCAGAAGAGAAACACTCAGCAGAGATATTCTCAACTGAAAAGACCAAGTCCTCAGATTACTGAAAGACCCCAATTTCAGTACAGCAACCTAAACCCCACTTGCCTCAGGGTAAAGGTTTCATGAACCCAAGTCAGCAGAGACAAAGACCAACTGCACCAAAGCCAAAGCACTTGAACAAAAGGCCTGAACCCAAGAAGAACTCTAAGGCTCATGTTCATGCTAAGGTTGGCACTCATACACAGGGTACTGCCAAGGCACCTAGGGTGGTGAATGTGTATGTAGAAGTTTATGGGAGACAAATCAGCCACTCTAAAGTAATTAGAGTTGTTAGGCAGATTTGGGTTCCAAAAGGTACAACTAACCTGGTAGGACCCTACACCAAATGGGTACCTAAGAATTGATCTGTTTTTCAGGTGAAGGAAAAGGGCACTAAGTTGAATGAAGACAACATAGCCCTGATGAGTGGAAATGAATTGGCTCCTGCTATATGGTATCTGGACAGTGGATGTTCAAGACATATGACAGGATATAAGCAATTACTCACTGACTATGTTGAGCAAAAAGGCCCTCAGATCACATTTGGAGACAACTCCAAAGGACAAACTGAACGATATGGAACTCTTGAAGTTGACTATGTTCATATCCATTGTGTTTCATATGTGTCTTGTCTAAAGCATAATTTGCTTTCTATCAGCCAATTCTGTGACAAAGGATTCAGTGTTGAGTTCTCAAAGAACTTATGTTATGTAAAAGACAATGCTTCACAGAAAATTCTACTGACTGGTACTAGAAAAGGAAATGTGTATCTTGCTGATTGGAGTTCAACTCCTAAAGATACATGTTTGGTTGCAAAAAGTTCCACTGATACCAGTTGGCTGTGGCACAAAAGGCTGAATCACTTAAACTTCAAAACCCTGAACAAACTTGCAAGATTAGCACTTGTGAGTGGGTTACCCAATGAAGTGTTCAGTAAAGATCATGTATGTGATGCTTGTCATAAAGGAAAACAAATCAGAGCATCATTCAAAAGCAAAGTAGATGTTTCTACTAACAGAATACTGCAACTGTTACATTTGGATCTCTTTGGTCCAGTAACACCGTGAGCACTAATGGCAGGAAATATACACTTGTGGTAGTTGATGACTACTCTAGATACACATGGGTCATATTCTTACTCAGTAAGAAAGAGACTCAGACAAAACTGCCAGAACTACTGAAAAGACTCAGTATAGAAAAGAATCTGAGTGTGGTCAAAATCAGATCAGATAAAGGAACTTAATTTATCAATCATATCATATCTGATTATTGTGCAGCAAATGGAATAACTCATGAAACATCAGCTGCAAGGACCCCACAACAGAATGGTGTTGCTGAAAGAAGAAATAGGACTCTGAAAGAAGCTACAAGAACAATGATTGTTGAAGCTGATTTTGGGCTGAAGCTATCAACACTGCATGTTACTCTCAGAACAGATCCATGCTGACCAAAAATCAAGGAAAAACACCTTATGAGCTGTGGAATGAAAGGAAGCCTATTTTTTCTTTCTTTCGTGTGTTTGGTTGCAAGTGTTTCATACATAATAATGGTAAAGAACAGTTGAAAACTTTTGATAGCAATGCTGATGAAGGGATATTCTTAGGATATTCTGAAGTCAGTAAAGCCTTCAGAGTTTACAACTATAGGACTCTTATTGTGGAAGAAACACCTCATGTTGTTTTTGATGAATCTACTTGTGTTCAGAAGAAACAGGAACATGACTCAGGAGAACTGACCAAGAGAATCACCAGACTTAGCCTGAAAAAGAAGTCCTCTGAACCTGAGAAGAAGAAATCAGTCACTTTCTATGAATGGAGTGAATCAGACTCAGACAAAGAAGTTCGGGATGGAAAAACTCAGGATGGTGAAACTCAGGATGGAAATTCTCCACTGAAGGAAAGCCAACACACTAAAGCTGATCAACCTGAACATACACCAGTTCAGACTCAGGTATGTAATGCCGATGAAGATGAGGTCATAGCTGAGGCAAACTCTGAATCTATCAACCAAGGGGAAACAAATGTCTCTGACAATGTTCTGAATAGAATATCCCCTGAGGAAGATGATTCCCTTTCTCCTTTTCTGTTGTTCCCTGAATTTGATGACTGCCTGAACCTAACATTTCTGATGTTGAGGATACTACTGAAGGGGGAACATCCAGGAGAAAATGGTTGGATAGTCATCCTACAAGTCAGATTGTGGGTGAACTATCAGAAGGTGTCAAAACAAGAAGGTTCCATGGAGAAAGTGCTTTGTTCTGCTGCTTCCTATCTGAAAAAGAACCTAATGAGATTGAAGAAGCTCTACAAGATTCATTCTGGATTACTGCTATGCAAGAAGAACTGAATCAATTCACAAGGAATGAAGTTTGGGAGCTAGTGGACAGACCTAAGAGGCACAATGTGATTGGAACTAAATGGGTGTTCAAGAATAAGAGAGATGAAAACAACAACATTGTGAGAAACAAGGTAAGGTTAGTTGCACAAGGTTATTCCCAAGAAGAAGGCTTGGATTATGATGAAACCTTTTCACCTGTTACCAGACTAGAAGCCATCAGATTGTTTCTTGCATATGTTGCCTACATGAAATTCACAGTCTATCAAATGGATGTGAAAAGTGCATTTCTGAATGGTGTTCTTAAGGAGGAAGTATATGTAGAACAACCTCCAGGATTTTGTCAGAGTGACCAAGTTTACAGGCTCAGGAAAGCCTTGTATGGTCTTAAGCAAGCACCCAGAGCATGGTATGATACTCTTTCTCAGTTTCTTACTGGCCATGGTTTTATCAAAGGAACTGTTGATAGAACTCAATGTTGGGATATTCTAGTTTTGATGAATTATGCCAAAATATTATCAACTTGTGTTATTGAAGCTAATTTACAGATAACAAGTTGAGGGGGAACGAAAGAACAAGTTGAGGGGGAACTCACGAAATCAGAAGAAGATGATCGAGATCAGACGAGGTTGCAGAAGAGACTGATCGAAATCATATGAGTAAAATGAGTTCCGGAGTTAACTGATGAGCTGTGCAAAATCAGAAGAGAAGAAAAGCTAAGCCACCGATCGTAAGATCGATGACTGTAATGCACTGATCGGATGATCGGAAGAACGCACGAGCCGATCCGGTGATCGTAAGAGCAATTAAGCCGATCGTAAAGAAACCGACCAAGATCGTAAGAGAAGGTTGCAGATCAGAAGAGGAGCAGATGAGACTAATCAAGATCAGACGTGATCGAGATCAGATAAGATAACCTGATATGCTAACCTGATGTACTGACCTGATGCTATCCTGATATGTTGACCTGAAGATGTGTTGATCCGATCACCGAAATGATCATATCAGCAAGAAGAAATCGATAGCTTTGAGTCAAGTGACCCGAGGGTCAAGAAGTAAAAAAGTGACTTGAGGGTCGGGATGTCCGGTCAAGAGATTTGAACTCAAGAAGTTCGAAAGTGTCAAGATATGCCGACAGACAAGGTCCGCTGAAGAGAAGTCTGCTGAATCAAGAATCCTGAGTAGAAGTATCCTGAGACTCAGAGAAAACTGAAGACTCAGTATGTCACTGAAGACACTGAAGACTCAGAGAAACCTAAAGACTCAGAGAAACCTGAAGATTCAGAGAATCCTAAAGACTCAGAAGATCCTGAAGAATATAGCCGTTAGATTCAGTTGACGTGGACCAATGAGAGGAAGACATCCAGCCTGAAAAAGCTGCAAAACTTACAGAATAGTATGGATTTGAATGTGATTCTCTCCAACGGTAACATTCAAATCCACACTATAAATACAAGGTCTTTCATCATTCTAAAGTGTGGAGAGTGTGGAGAATGTGGCAAGCGATGTTACAGAGCCAAGAAGACACATACTCAAGTATTCTCACCATAGAACACAAGTCTGTAGATATACAAATATATTCAAGAGTGTTCTTAAACCCAATCTAAGCAACCCAAGATATATCATAAGCTTAGAGAGATTTTCCCAACCTTAGCATTGAGGCTAAACAAATGTAAGGGAAAATCTCAACCTAGTTGGAGACACCAACCAAACCCAAACCCTATTGTTAGGTATTTTGTGTGGAGTTGTAAAGAGTTAGTAAGCTGCAGTGAGTCAACCAGAAAACTCTAGAGAAGAAGTGAGTAAGCTACAGTGAGTTAGCCTGAAAGCTTGTAGGCGATCCCATAAAGGGTGATAAGTCCAGTTTGAAGGAATTTCCTTAGGAACAGGGAGAGTGGATGTAGGAGCTTGAGTCTCCGAACCACTATACTTTGTTGTGTTCTTTATTGCTTTATGTTCTTATCTTGTCATATGCATTTGGTTATAAGCAAAACACAACACATGAACTTTAAAAAGTAAAAATTTGGAATCACCATTCCTTCACCCCTGTTTTATATGCATTACATGACTTTTCCGCATTTCATGGGTTTTTCACCGGGACAAACACTCTGTTCAAGATAGAAGATGGGAAAGACATCTTACTTGTTTAGATTTATGTGGATGACATCATATTTGGTTCTCCAAATCATCAGTTGTGTGAAAAGTTTTATATCCTGATGAAAGGAAAGTTTGAGATGTCAATGATGGGGGAGATGAATTTCTTTCTTGGACTTCAGGTGAAACAAACTAAGGAAGGAATATTCATCAATCAAGCAAAATACACCAGAGATCTGATTGCCACGTATGGAGTACAGAATTGCAATGCAGTTAGAATTCCTATGAATACTAACTACAAGATGGATCCTAATCCTGAAGGCAAATCAGTAAATCACACTGATTATAGAGGGATCATTGGATCATTGCTATATCTCACTGCAAGTAGGCCTTATATAACATTTGCTGTTGGGATATGTGAAAGATACCAAGCTAATCCTAAGGTTAGTCACATGGAGGCTTCCAAAAAGATTCTGAAATATCTAAAAGGCACTGTGAATAGAGGATTATGGTATCGAGCTGATGATAACCTTGAATTAACTGGTTATTCAGATGTTGATTATGGAGGATGTAGAATTGACAGAAAGTCTACCACAGAACTTGTCAATTTCTTGGAAGTAAACTGATATCATGGTTTTCAAAGAAACAGACCTCAGTAACAACCAGTACTACTAAAGCTGAATACATGGCTGCAGGAAGATGTTGTGCACAGATTCTTTGGCTCAGACAACAATTGAGGGATTATAAGATTATAGCCAATGAAGTACCTATATTTTGTGATAATAATAGTGCAATTGCTATTACACAAAATCCAGTATTGCACACCAGATGTAAGCATGTTGATATCAGACATCACTTCATCAGAGATCATGTTGAAAAGAAAGACATCAGAATGGAGAAAATTCATACTGATAAACAGAGAGTTGATATCTTGACTAAACCTTTGGCTGAATCAAGATTTCAGGAACTATCAGTTGAATTAGGAATGTTGGATACAGGTGAATAAAGCAAATCTGAAAAATTGAAGATTTTCAGATGCATGAAGTTTTTCAGGTTTTACTGAAAAACTCAGGATAAAATTGAGAGTCCTGAACACTGAGTCTTGAAAAACTCAGTAATCCTGAAGTTCAGTACTCAGTATTATACTGACATTTTATCAAGGTCAAAACTCAGTAAGACTGATGGAGAAAATTAGTCTGAAGAATTTGTTGACTCATGCACTTCACTTATTGTCCAAAACTGAATCTCAGTAATCATTAGCAATAAATGACAAAATACCTGAAGAA
Organism: Stenogyne calaminthoides; assembly: GCA_037126765.1. NCBI lineage: Eukaryota > Viridiplantae > Streptophyta > Magnoliopsida > Lamiales > Lamiaceae > Stenogyne > Stenogyne calaminthoides. Next base: position 10,965,808 of record JBBCBC010000002.1, on the reverse strand, counting down.
ATAATTGGGCGGGACTTTTGAAATTCTCGAGGAAAGTCAATGATCTGCAGGAACAGTAATTAAATGCACTATTCATTAATCACCAAAAAGGATAAATTGGTGGCTATGTATTTGCGAAACTGTCCTTTCAAATAACCGTTTTAGCCGGTGTTTTAATCTCAACCGTCGATTTTTTATCTACGCGATTTTCCATAAATCAAAAACCTATATCCATTAGGAAGAACCCATTGAAGCCCTATTTCAAAAAGGCCTTCATCTTCACAAACCCTCTGCTTCAAAACCTTCGATTACCCAGAAATCTCTTATCTCAAAAACCCTTCACTCAAAATCACCAAAAATGACACTGTCTGTATACGACAAACTAGCCATTTCCAACAAACCATGGTACGAACATGTTGTTTCTCTGGAAAGCACATCCAATGCAACTCACGAGGAGGAGACATTGCATATGATTCGTATGGTAAAGCTTACTTGTCTGGTCGCAAATCAACCAGATGCTGAATATGCCAAGGAGGTAATTGAGTGTTTCTAATATGCAATTGGATGACAAAAATTGCATAGAGTCTAAGATTACTGTGTTGCATTTGGAACATAGTACAAAATATGTGGATTTTGTTAGGGAATTGTATATTATTCCTAAGAATCTGAATGCCATATATGAGTTAAGTGATAGAGGTGAAGACCCTACGGTATACATGATGGGTAGGGAACAAGAGTATTTGGATAAAATTACTGAGCATCCGGTAAAGTTTGAAGCTACTTTGAATAAGAAGCATTTGAAGCCTAAATATCGAGTATTGTTGGATATTGTAAGCAAATGCATCATGAGTAGATCTGGTAGTTTCGAACAGATAAGCACGCCTAAGTTAAGGCTAATGGCGGCGATTGAAGATTCACCTACTACGGCATTCAATTGGTTGCACTATTTGATCAAGGTGGTGAGTGATCAAGCCAAACACATTCATAAGGTGAATGGCTCTGTAGTTGTCAAGGGAAAAATTCTACATGCAACCAAGATTGCATTTATCTTGGAAACGTGCAGAGAAGAGGAGGACATTTTTGTCGATTCCACTTCCTTTCCAAAGTCAAAAATCATGTTCAAACCAACGAAGAAGACTTTGAGAGGAAAGAAAGAGAAAAACACTGAGTCTCAGGAGGAGACTGCCGAAGAGGAAACTGAGGAAGATACAACAGTGGTGGAGCAAGTCAGGAAAACAAGATAGACTTCTCAGAAATCCACTGAGACAACTGACGAAGAAGCCAAACAAGCTAGGGGGAAAGCCCTGATGCAAATTAAAAGGGAGAAAGGTGAGAAACTGAAGAAGAAAGCACTGGCTCCTCAGAAGCGCAGAAGGCTTCAAATAATTGCGGAAAAGGAGGCCAGTGAAACTAAAGAAACTCAACCTGAAGGCCAACAAGGGTTGAAATCTCCACTTCAGGTTCTTGCTCAGGTAGTGACAAATGTGCAGGAGCAAGAAACTGAGGAGCATGTCTTCTCTGAGGTACTCGAAACCTCTCTGAGCTCAGATAAAATTTCTCAGGAAATTTTCAAAGGACCTCAGATCACTACTGAAGAAAGATCAGCTCAGGCTTCAGATCAATCTGAACCTCAGGAATTGCTGAATTTGGATGCGCTCCTGAATGAACCATTTCTTGATCCATCAGCACTAGAACTTCTACAATCCGAACCAACTGCTCCTGAAAGCCCAAAATTGAGGAAGGGAGAGGCCGAAGAAACTGAGTGGCGCAGCAAGGGGGAACGATTCATTCTTAATAGGTACCCTGAGCTGAGCGCATATCCTGACCGTCAGGAACTTTTCTTCCGACTCAGAACCACTATATACATTCTGAATCAATCACTTCCTGAAATGCTGAATATTGCCTCATTCAGAGGAGAGGACTGGTGGAACGCTGAAACTGCTGTGTTGACAGAGTTTTCAGGCTTCCGAAAGACAAAACTCAGGATGAAAGCTGCTGATTTCGATGAACTGGTGAAAAAGAAGCTAGCTGAAAAGAAAGCTACTGAAGGAGTAGATGCTTCCATCTCTCATGATCAAAACAAAGATAAGGATTAGGGAGATGATGCAGAAAAGAAATATGAGAAGGAGAAGGAACCTCAGACAGGTACTGAGAAAGAGAAGGAAACTGAGAGACAGATGGAGACAGATACTGATGCTGAACCAACTGATATCAGACAACCTCAGCCTGAAGTTAGCATTCTTCAGGTACCTTTTGGCACTGTTATACATTATGCCGAAGTTACTGAAGTACCTAGCTTTAAATATGATGTTTATGATATACAGACTGAGGCTCAGTTGGAGCACCCAGTTCTGTTGGAAAATATTGTACAAACTCCAGTGGTTGATTTCACACCAATCCTGGATGAGTTAAAGAAGATAGAGCCAAGGATGGAAGAGATGCTGACAAGTCAATCTCAAAAGCTTGAGAATCTAAGCTCTTCATCAGGCGTGCTGCAAACAACTCTCACAGACAAGATGACTCAGATGGAGTTAGTCCTGGCTGCTCAAAATCAGAAAATGGAGAACCTGAGTTCATCATCTAATACGCTTCAAACAACTCTATCAGGTAAATTAACTACATTAGATGGAAAGATTGATAGAGTACATACAGAGCTTAATGCCAACATGAAGCAGATGTATCAAGAAAGAACTGCCTATCTTGAAGCCAAGCTGATTGAGAAGAATGATCTGATGATCATAACAGCTGTTGAGGAAATGGGCTCTCTGCTCATGACCAAGATGACAGAGATGATGCATGATGTCTTCTCAAAGCAGTTTGCTCCTCTTTCGGATGAGTTCTCAATGGCCAAAAACTACATGATGAGGCTAGAAGATGAGCATGATCAGTTGGCAGGTGCAATGCGCAGTATGGGCAAGGAGCAATACTATATGGATACTGCACTGACTCAACTACTCCCAAGGTATGGTGCCAAAAAGGGGGAAATTCCTGGTGGCAAATTAAGTGAGTTGTTGGCACAAAACTTGGAGAGAAAGGCTCAAAAAGAAGCTGAAGGAAAGAAAATTTTGGATGCCTTGAGTGAGATTGAAGCCACTGAGAAATCAAGTTTGCGAAGTCGAGAAACCTACCTTCACTCGCATAAATGATCGATCACCGAGGAAGTAATTACTGAGAAAATGAGTGATAGAAGGATGGTTGAAACAAGCAAGGCAGGAGAAGAACAAGCCAGACCAGAAAAGAGAAAAGCAGTTGCCTTTGTTGAAACTGAAAAGAAGAAAAGAGCGAAGGTAGCTAAACCTACTCAGAGGAAGCTGATTATGGAATTTGAAGAATCAGATGAAGAACCAGAAAAGGAAATCGAACTCAACCGAGAGACTTTTGATACCAAGAAGACTCAAGGCCCCCCGCAGTTGAAAAGGATAAAAGAACTTCGCTTCAAAAGATCGGTGCTCCTCCGATCGTAAAGAAGAAAAGAAGAAGAAATGTAAGAGAAGGGTGGTTTCAAGAAGTTCATCAAAAAAAAAGAAGAGGAGACCGAGAAGACCTACAAATGGCCGCACATTGATAAATGGATACCATTGCAGATCTGTAGGTCCCGAACGGGTTTTGTGAGGGCAGAAGTCTAGAGGGGAGGGGTGAATAGACTTCTGAAAAACTTTTCGTCTTGATCGTGTGATTGCGTTTGTTTCGATCAGAGTGATATGCATCGGTTTGACCGATGTTCAATCTTATGAATGCGGAATGTGAAAAACCGGTTTATCAAATCAAATTCTCAAGTCGGTTTTCAATCGGGCCGACTAAGGTGTCAACTGATCGACGATCGGGATTGCTTGGTGCGATCGATGTTAACTCGTAATATGTATGCAATTTTAAGCTCGGTTGTGTGAATAGTGTAAAGCAATAAAAAGAGCAAGTAAATGAACACAAGATTTTATAGTGGTTCGGGATGAAACCCCGTCTTTACGCCCACTCTTCCCTTAACACACGAGGGGACCAACTTAACCGATCGGATCGAAGTTTAATGTGTTAGTCCAACACCCAATAGATGTTTATCGAGTTCACACTCAACCGATCCCAGAAATCAGAAACTAGAATCCCTAGTCTGAAATCTTTCGGTAACAAACTTAACCTAACTTTGAGTTTGGGTAAAGGTTTGTTGTGGTTCCAACTGGAAATCTATCCTAGTGTTTATGTAGCCAAATGCTAGAGGATGAGATTTTTATGCTAAGAACAATGGGAAGAATACTTAAGAATAATCTTCAAAATCGGTGTTCTTCGAGCGGAAATTCTGTTAGCTTTTGCTTCTTGATAATTTGCGTTAATATTGTTGTTCCGCTTTGCTCGATTGTCCTCCTTCTTCACTTGACAAGCAATCCCATTTTATAGACCACAAAATCAAAGAGCCGTTGGAGAGCAATTTGAATTTTGGGCTATATTAGGTAGGTTGTAGGATATGATTGTGACGTGCTCCGAATATCGGCGTGGCCGTAGGCATGATTAGCGTTGTTTATGTCTGCAGCGTCGAATCCCGCATTGTCAGCTCTTTTTGTGCATGTGTCGCTTTCTCTTTGGCTTCGCGAGGCGGCAATTCAGTATTTGTCCGTTTGACGATTGATATTTCTTTTGTAGAATATTCGTCTTGTCTAGTGTACCATTTTGGTTGACGCCAGGTGTGAGCTGACTTGATCAGATAACTGATCAGTCTACCTTGTAGAGTCTTTTGACGCAGATTGTCTTAGCATAATTTGCAGACTCGACTGATGTAGGTCTTCTGGTCTTCTGGTAGTCTTCTGATCTTTTAGGTGACTCTGAGCCTCAGTGTCTTCAGTCATACTGAGTCTTCAGGTTTGTTACTGAGTATCAGGTTTATCTGAGTCTTCAGGTTCATCTGAGTCTTCAGTGTCTTTTGTATCTTCACCTGATCATCTGACTTCTTGCCTTCTGATTTATCTTAGTCTTCTGATCATCTGACCTTATCTGGTCATCTGATACTTCGACCTGACCTATACATATTGAGTTCCCCCTCAATATGTGACCTATCTTTTACATCAGCTATCTATACATTTCAGCTGGTCATCTTAATCTGATTCTAAGTCATCAGTCAGCTAACAGATCTGACTGGTCCTATTACAACCTGTTTTGGAACTTCCATCAAAACTAAATACAAATTTCCCAACAATTTCCCCCTTTTTGATGGAACCAAAACACTTAATCAGAAAAACAGATACCACAAATAGAAATGCAGATAGTGTAAAGCAGTACATACTTCAGAAGACAATGAGATGTTGTCTTAGAATCAGAGAGATGGAATATTTCATTCAGATAGGTGTGTGCATACAGAATACATGAAAAACGTACCTATCATCTGATTCCAAGTTGTCTTCCTCAGGTGTACTTGAACATTTGAAGTTCTTTGGGGATACCAAACATCTTGTACATCCTTTGCATTAGCTTGTCCAGATCTTCTCTTCTATGGATCCCTCCTTTGTCAGCAAATCCATAGTAGGCATTCTTGAATTTGACAGCATCTAACTTGTTGTCTGGACGCAAAGGTGGAAGGAGTTGTTCAAAGGGAGGAGCTTCAGGTATTAGTGACATGATCTTCCCTTCCTTCATCACCGTCTAGTAGAAGTCTGGGTACTTCGTTTCTAACCAGTTCCGAAATTCATCATCATTTTCTGTCTGATCTTGATGAATCGGAATCATCTCCAGGATGTACACGTCACACAACCATTCTCCTCTGATCTGATCCCATTCTGGAAGCAGATCTAGTCGGGCACAGAGGATGTCTTTAACAGGTGCCGAAAGGGCATTCTTTTCCCAAGCAATCTCCTCTGCTGCAGCTTCATTCTTTCTCTTCCTTCGGATGTATGCGATGTTTAGTCCCTTAGCCTGCTAACTTCTGCTTCTTGATGGCAGCCTCTCTTATTCTCTGTCTGGTTTGCTCTTGAATTTGTTCAGGAGACATCTGGCTTTTGGTAGAGAATAATTGGCCTTGACTCTGATCTTCAGCAGTAGCTTTCACCATCTTGCCTTTGCCTTTCTTTCTCTTCAGAGTTTGCTCAGGTTCATCTTGTTCGTCTTCTTCAGCTAATTTCTTAGCGAGTTCAAGGCTCTTGGCCTGATCATCAGTTTCCATTCTTTTCTGTACGAACGAAGAGAAGTCTTCAATCTTGTCGACTCTGGCAATAACATATGAAAGTGCAATCTTCTGCTCAGTGATCTCTTTGCTGTGTTGCTCCACAGTTTCTTTTAATTCAGCAACAAGATCAGTAGATGGAGTGGCTGGCAAGTCAGATACAGTGGTTTCTGGTGTAGATGCAATTGTTACCAATTGTGTCTGTTTTTCTTTCTTCTCTTTATTCTCTTGTCCTTCCCCCTTTTTGGTTTCATCAAAGAGGTTGGACAGCCTGCGATTCAGAGCAATGAATTGCCGTGTGATCTCCTCTCTGAGTTCCTCAACAACAAGAGGAGTGATCTGAGCGGTGGCAGAAGGTGCAGGAGTTAAAAAGCGTCTGAGAGCAAATTTGATGTCCTTTCTTGCTCGTTCTGTAGAAGCTGCAAAGTGTTTCCAACCCATATCCATGTGGTTGTCAGTTTTCTCCAAGGATGCCCAGACATTTTCCAGTAGTACCTATGTCTCATTGAGCATATCTGTCTGAACTTTGAGTTTGTCAGACTGGAGATTGAGCTTCTCGGCAAGAGGATTTACTAGTTGCATTACTTCAGAAAGGATGGCATTATGCATCCCAACTGTGTGACTTCTTTCTATGTCAACCAGTTTTGCTTGCTCTTCTTCAAACCGCTTCATCAGATCTGCTGTGAGAGCTGTGAATTTGTCTTCAATAGCAGCCTTGATCCCATCCTGAATCTTCTCAGTATAAAGATCTAGGGTATCGGAGCTCAGCATAGCATTCTGGTCATATGTTGAAGCCTTGCCAAGTCGGGTCTCATCTGCAGCACTCATTCTTGGTTCATCGGCAGCTCCCTCATGATCTGTAGGAGGTTGAACAGTTTCCTCCCTGTTATCAGCAATTCCGAACCTTTCATGAATCAACCATCTGATGTCATCCTCAGAGGCCAATTCAACAGCGCTTTCAATCCCAGCATTGTTCAAGCACTTCATCTCCAAGTCTACAAAGAAATCAGATCCCAGAGTTATCATGAGGATCAGAAATTCCTCGATGCTTTTCAGTCTGATATCCCTCCAGAACACAATATCTTCTATCTATTGCTGGATGCCAGGATGTTGATCTAATTCAGGGCACAGGTCCTGCAGATACTCCTTGATTTGTTGCTTCATTATCCTTATGATGGGGCTTTCTGAAACAGGTGAAGCAAGCACGGTTCTGGTATTGAAGGGATTATGAGAGATGGACACTCGCTTGTCAGATCTCTCAGGTTCTTGTATCTTGTTTGCAGATCGGGAGTGAGATGGGGATATATGTGGTTCAGGTTCGTCTTCAGCTTGTTGAGGGGTTTAGGGTTTAGGAGGAGTGGGAGATCTGGGTGATCTGATTGGTGAGGGTGAGGGAGAGAAGGTTTTGTGAGGAGAGGGTGGTGGTGATGATTTTTGAGGAGAGGGTGATGGCGATTTGGAAGTGGGTGTAGGCGATCTTGCTTTCTGGAAGATCTTGGTGAGAGGTAGAGAATCAGATGGTGATTCTTCCTCAGAGTGCTCCACTTCTGTCCCTCTGACAGCTTTCTCTCCTTCTTCTTCAATCATCTGCTCGTCCCTTACTTCTCTGTCAGTGTGCTCAGAACTGACTGCTATCTCCTTTTCTGATTCCACCTGAATCAGATCCTCCGTTCTGCGAACTTGCTAAGAAGAACTCGAAGCAGTCTTCAGAGGAGAAGTAACTCTCTTCTGATGTTTCCGCTGAGTATCTGGTTTCTTGGCCAGATCCTTCCTCTTGAACCTCTTCTCTGGAATGGTCGTTCCCTGCGCTTCTGAAGATGCAGTGGCCTTCTCTTTTCCCTTCTTTTCTCCCTTGGGTTTGGGCACATAAAGAGTAGGATCCTCATCAGATTGTCCAGGCAGGGGCTCATCCTTGCCCAAGATAGCCTTGTGCTTAGCTTGATGTATCTACGCTCCATTCTCATTCCATTCATAATTCTGTGGCAGCTTGTCTGACAGAATGATTGAGATTTTATGTATAAAAGAGCGCTTGGAAGATAAGCACACTTCATTTCTCTGGGTCAGTTCGAACTTCCCCGAGTCTTTCCGCAGTCGTGCCTTGACCATACCCAACCAATCCATATCTGAAGCCTTCTTGATGATTGCAGCCATGACACTGATCTTATATGAAGTGACAGCATCAAGACTATAAGTTGAGCACATAATCACCTTCTGAACAATCTCAAGGAGAAGGCGATATTTTCTCTTCAGGTAGGAGGCTTTGACATTCGTCGTATTCTCCTTGTTTGCTAGTCTCAACAGTTCGGCTTCAAGAAATTCCTTCTCACCTACATCAGTCGTGTAGGTCTCTGGGTTGATGCTTCCTCGAGTTAGACCGAAGATCCTCTGGAGATCATCATTCGACACTCGTACTTCTAGTCCACCAACGGAAGAAATCAAGTCAGCATCAATGTTTTCATCCCTCTGTAGATTGTATAGAAACTCTAGGGCTTTATGTGTGTGGACAATGTTCTGATGTCTCGAGCAATACTGTTCAAGCCCACACGCTCGCAAGCACTCTAGAATTTCCTGTGATTCAAGATCTGAGGTGATTGAGAATACTACATACTTCTCATCAATGATATCTTTCTTCATCGATGCGAAGTTGCAGAACTTTTTCCCTTGGCCCTGTCGTGGAACAAGATATGTCATTTCTGTATGATATGAAAATTGATGTTAGTTTGAGTAAATTATTTCAATAAACTAAGTCAAACCAGTAATCTAAGCATCAATTAAGCAAGTAAGGCAAGTAAGCGTATAGATCGAATATAAATTACAGAAACATATCATCACGACTTGTAAACCTAGTGACCAGAGTGAATTGAAATCATGCAGTATTTAAACGAGAAATTACCATAAATTGATTCGTAGGATTGAGAAATAGTGAAAATAGAATCAATTGATTTTGAAAGTTTTGATCTTTTCAGAGTTTTGAGAAGACGATGTAGTGGAAAGAAGTTTTCTGAGAAAGATTTGGATTTAGTATGCGAGGGAAAACTTTTTGCACAACTTTCAAAAGGTACTCAAGTATCCGTATTTTGAAATCAGTGGCTGAGATTAGTCGGCCGAAAAGTGTTTTTATCGCACGGTTGAGAAAAATAGTCTTCTCGTATTTTGGACTCGAAAATTCGCAATAAAACACATTAAATACATATTCCCATGTCCGCATTAAATATTTTACAGTGCATGCGTCATAAAGTTAAGAAAAAAGGCAGAGTGAAAAAAAAAAAAAAAAAACATATAAGATATTCAGAAAGGGATAAATTAGAAACGTATCTGACTGATTGATATTGTAATCAACCAGTTACCAATGTGATCTGATCTGGTACTTGTTGACCTTACTGATGGTAGCCTTTAGCATTTCCCAACAATATTCCACTCATCTGATTAGATTCCTATTTGATCCACTTCTTTACTTATCTGATCCACTTATCTGATCCGCTTATCTGATACTCTTATCTGATCCACTTCATTCTTCAATCTTCTTCTATTCAAGCCGCATTTCCTATGTACTTAAGTCTACTCCCTCCAAAACATTTACTTCGGGGAGTCAAAAAGTCGCCTCGATTTCCAAATTGGCGCGATTTGACATTCCGTAATAATGGCATAGATACGCTGTGATTACTCACATCGTCAACTCATCCACCCATTAGCCGCGTGTTCCTTACACGTTGTCGATGCAAATTTCTCTTAAGGTCTTCTCAGAAAATAAATTTGCATTTATACCCCTAATTTCATTCTATAAATTGACCTGGGGTGTTAGGCAAACAACACAACATAAACCATTCATCTTCTTTAGCTTATACTCCATGTTTTCCGATGAATTCCTTATTTCCGGTGAAACTCCCGGCAAAAAACCTTTAACCATTTTCCAATGAATTCAGCTTCTCAAATCAACCTTGTGTGTTCCTTCACACTGCTTTCGTTGTCATCGAAGATTACACATATGATCAATGCAAAGCTTCTTTACCACCAAGGCGGCGGATCTGCTATAGCAAATGAGAAGGCACTTCTCCTAACCGTATGCACCTTGTGTGCCTATCGAGATGACGGAATTAACATCAACAGACTAAGTCTGAAACAAAACATGGGTTTGGTATACGATCTTGATCAGACAATAGCTAATCTTTAATATATCAAACTAAATATTTGCATGCAACACTAGTGGCCGTATGGTCCTTGTGACCAAACCTGTGGCACTGGTGTCCCATTTAACAGCTGGAGAGCCCATTGATTTTAGGTCTAGGGGCTCCTGGCATAGAAATCCTTCAAGGCCGCTCTCGCTCCTCACTCCGAAGCTCTGAGGGTGGCTCAGGATTTTCCTTAAGGCCTCTCACGCCCCTTTTAGGGTCGGGGGATAATGAGAGCATCAAGCTCTAAAATCTTTAAAGCCTCTCTCCCCTTCCCTACCTAGGGTTAGGCTTAGGGTTTATGGTTTATGGTTTATGTATTGACCTCCGGGTATTCTTGTACTTGTAGCTTGTAATGTAAATCTGACCTCCGGGTCCATATCAATGAAAAGTTCTGTTATTTCATTGTTGTGTTGCCTCTACTGACTTATGCGATTTGTAGCTTTAAACTTATACGACTTGCTTGTTGATCGTAGCTTTAATCGACTTATAAAGTATGACCTTCCAATCTGATCAGTTCCCCCTTAATCTGATATATCTTGAACTGATCGGCTCCTTATCTGATCTTCAGATCGGCTCCTTGTCTGATTTTCTGATCGGCTCCTTGTCTGATCTTCAGATCGGCTCCTTGTCTGATCGTCTGATCAATTGAGATTCCTAACTCAACTGATTCTTCTTAACCTGATTAGTCTTTTAACCAACTGGTTCTGGAGACCAGTCCACTAGACATTCCTGGTGCACTTTCTCCGAGATCTAGAAGCCCTAGCTCGTTACATAATTCTCTGAATCTGATCTCAGCTAGCGGCTTAGTAAAATATCAGTTTTCTGCTTATCAGTATGGATCTTTTCCATTCTGATATTCTTCTTTTCAACGTGATCTCTGATAAAATGGTGTCTGACATCCACATGCTTGCATCTTGTATGTAGAACAGATTCTCGAGTGATTGCAATAAGATTATTATCGTCCTGTAATATAGGCACGTTCTTAGCTACGATGTTGTAATCCTCACCGCCGACTTAGCCTGAGCAGGTTGGGAACAACAAACTTCCCGCAGCCCATATAATGCTTTCAAGTAGAGATGTCATGAATCGATGTCCGCTTTTCGAAAACCAAGAGATCAATTTATTTCCCATAAAACCGACATGTACCGAGGTTGACTTTCGTCGATTCGCAACCTCCGTGAATCGTAATTAGAATACCCACTAAGCTCTAGATTATCATCTGATGGGTAAAATAAACCAAGGTTTATCGTCCCCTTCAGATACTTAAGAATCCGCTTAGTCGCTTCTAGGTGGCTTTGCATTGGATTTGCTTGAAATCGCACATACACCCTCGCAAAAAGGTGATATCCGGTCTGGCGGTCGGGTATAGTAGAGATCCAATGAGAGCCCTATATTCTTTTCGATTAGTTTTTCGACCGTCCTCATCTGGATCCATCTTGAACCCTGGTCATCATGGGATTTTCGGCTTCCTTACGGTGTTGAACTCCAAACTTGGCCAATAAATTTTTGTGTACTTTCTGGCGAGATGAATATCCCTTCTGTACTTTTCTTGACCTGTAAACCCAGAAAGTAATTCATCTGACCCATCATGGACATCTCGAACTTCCCTTGGATCAATTTGCTGAACTTCTCACATAGCTTCTTGTTGGGAGATCCGAAGATGATGTCGATCCACGAAATGAACCATCGTAATATCTTCTCCATCTTCTATTCTGAATAAGGTTCTGTCCACTATTCCTTTAGTGAATCCGCTATCTATCAAGAACTGAGAGAGTGTATCATACCAAGCTCGATGAGCTTGTTTCAGGCCATAAAGAGCTTTTCTTAAACGGTACACTTGGTTGCCTTTTTCAAAGTCTGGAGGTTGTTCAACATAAACTTCCTCTGCTAGTACCCGTTTAGGAATGAACTCTTTACATCCACTGATACACAATGAACCCTCTGTGGGGGCAAAGATATTTAAATAGCCGAATGGCTTCTAGGCGAGCGACTGGTGCAAAGGTCTCATCATAATCAATTCCTTCTGATTGTGAATACCCCTTAGCAACAAGTCTTGCCTTATTCCTGATTATGACATTATTCTCATCTCTCTTGTTCTTGAATACCCACTTTGTGCCAATCACGTCTTGATGAGTTGGTCTGTCCACCAGTTCCCAAACTTGATTCCTCTCAAACTGTTCCAGTTCTTCTTGCATGGCTAGAATCCAGCTTGCGTCTTATAGAGCTTCCTCTCATCCGTAGTTGGTTCCTTCAAAAGCAGATAACAACAATACATGGCACTTTCACTAATCGATGTCTAGTTTTGACTCTATCGATGGGTCTCCGATAATCGATCGGTTGGATGACCGGTAATCCAGTCCTTCTTTTTTCTCGACGGCGTCTATTTGGAGAACATCATCTACTTCTGATAGTAGTTCATTACTAGTGATTGGGAGTGGTGCGGAATTATGATCCACTTGATAAGAACATGTCTCAGCTGATGTTGGACTCATCATGTGCTGATGTCTGTTCGTAGGAACTTCAGGAGTTCCCCCTGAACCAGATGGTTCAGTTGATATCTTTATCTCGGTTTGTACCAACTTCTTCTTTCGCGGTTTATGCGTACCTTAGGTCTGATTGACTGGTGAATCAGCAAGATCAAGTTCTCGGATATACATCATTACGTGTTGATTCTTTCTCCTTGATTCTTAGTCGATCCATTTTTCGCGTGATCGTACCGGTTGATCTCGAATGCACGCTTGTTCCGAGGCTTTCTCTTGTTCAGAGGATGTCTCATCAAAGACCACATGGGGTATTTCTTCCACAACTAGGGTTCGTTTGTTGTAAACCCTGAAAGCCTTGCTGGATGAGGAATATCCTAAGAATATACCCTCATCTAACTTGGCCTCAAAAGTCTTCAACTGACTTTTCCCATTGTTGTGTATGAAACACTTGCACCCAAAAACATGGAAGTAAGAAACACGATGTTTTTTGCCCTTCCACAGTTCATAGGGTGTTTTGAAGTGAGTCTTAGTCAGAGAGCATCTGTTCTAAGTGTGGCATGCAGTGTTGATGGCTTCTGCCCAGAAACGGCTTGGTGTCGCATGTTCAGCTAACATAGTGCGAGCAGCTTCCTTGAGAGTTCTGTTTCTCCGTTCTGCTACTCCATTTTATTGTGGGATTCTTGCAGCTGACGTCTCATGTTGTATACCAAACTCAGTGCAAAAATCAGTAATAAAAGAGTTCAGAAATTATGTACCTTTATCTGATCTAATTTTTACTATGCTGACACCCTTTTCGTTTTGTAGTTTCTTGAGCAGCTCGGGTATCTTTGTTGTTGTCTCATTCTTCTTGTGTAAGAATACAACCCAGGTAAACTTGGAATAGTCATCCACGATTACCAGAGTATATTTCGTCCCCACGAGATCGATTTGGTGTAATCGGGTCCAAATAGATCCATATGAAGCGAAATAAAGATTTCATTGGATCTTTGGTCCGTATTCCCTTGAATGAGGCTTTAACTTGTTTTCCCTTCTGACATGCGGCACATGTCTGATCCATTGAGAATACCTCATTCGGAAGTCCCTCAACCAAAGGCACCCTAGCTATCTTGTTAAGAGTCTTAAAGTTCAGATGACTCATTCTTTTGTGCCAGAGCCAACTGCTGCTTTTGGAACTCTTAACAATTAGGCATGCATTCCTTGGACAACTGTTCCAATCTGCTGTGTAGATCGTGCCTTTCCTTGAACCAGTTAGCAAGATTTGTTGAGTAGCTCGATTCCTAATCGTACACTAATCACTCGAGAACTCAACACTGAATCCATTATCGTAGAATTGTGATACTGATAGTAGGTTATGCTTTAATCTTTCAACATACGAGACTCCAGTTAATTGTACATCATCATTCTCTAAGGTTCCAAATCCTTTGGTAAAACCAAAGTTATCATCACCGAAGAGTACACGTGGGCCTTCTTGTTCTTTGTAAGAACTAAGGAGATGTTTGCTTCCAGTCATGTGCCTTGAGCATCCACTATCGATGTACCAGATAGTTGCTTGTACACCTCCTTTGTTGGCGATCCCCACGAACACCAATCGAATCAGGTTTTAGGTACCCCTTTGGAATTGGGTCCTGGGGGGTTAGTGGTGGATTTAGGGATCCATACAAACAGGGCACTTCTATGGTAATCATATAGATTAGAAGGCCTGATTTGTCTCCCATACACATCAACATAATCATACGTCTCTTTATATGTTTTTTGATTTGTATGATTATTCGTGTGAGCCTTGGGTGAATCAGAAGACTTGAGATTTTTCTTTATATTTTGTCTTCTTTTAACCTAGTGGGGCTCAGGTGCAGCAGCCCTAGGTCTCTGGTTATAAGGGTAGGTACGACTGCTACCATTAAAAGATTCATATCTTCTTGGCATAGATGGTCTTTGCAGTTTACCTATAGCTTGCTTGTTAGGAAGCTGACCTTGATTGGGTCTCAGATTAGATTTCCTTTTTACAGGTTGTCTCTTCTGATACCTAATCTGCTGATCAGGTTGAGGTCTCTTCAGAAGAACTGGGTTCTTCTATTGATTCCTCGGCTTATGCTTAATCAGTTGAGGTCCATTTCTGTTCCCTTTCTGATTAGGCACTTGCCTTACTTGCTCAGCAGGTCTCTTTCCCTTATCAGATACATGTTAAGTTTTTTGTGTATCTTTGTCAGAGACTCGTTTGATTACACCCTTCTGAAGTGAACCAAACAAAGCTTTTGAGGATGTAGAATGGTTTTCATACCCAATTCCCTTCTTGTTAGTCGACGTTCGAAAATAGGTGTTCATATCTTGAACGGTTTTTGATGACTTCGTGAAAACCTCTATTTTCTTGCGCAAACTATCCTCAGTAGATTTGAGACTCTCATGTAGTCGGAAGAGTTCATCAAACTTAGCTTGTAGGATTTTGAACTAATCAGCTTGTTGTTTGTTAATTGCTAGCTATTCTTTAATCTACTTCTCCTGATCAGAAGATTTAACCTTCAGAACTTTCAGTTCTTCAGTTACCTTCTGAGCAGTTTCAGATGTTTTCAGTTCAGCTGCTTTACTGATAACGTTTTATCTAACAAGCTGATTATTTCTGATCCTTAGCCTATCGTTTTCAGCTTCCACTATTGTATAAGTGTCTACTGCGTTAGAGAGATCATCAAGCAATTGCTCAGAGTAGAGCTGCAAGTCAATCTCTCCAGCAGGTGTGCTAATAATAGCTGGTGTGGAAATTGAAAAAGCAGAAGGTTTGGAGGTTACCTCAGATTGGTCTTCCTCCTTGGCCATCAGACAGATTTCATCGTCATTTGAAGAGAATATCAGGTCTTCATGGTTGAAGAAATCAACAGCACTGCTTATCAGACAGAAGTCCTCTACTGAAGAGTAGCCAGAATCCTCAGAAGTCAGATAGGAATCATCAATTCCTGATGTGTCAGCAACCATGGCTTTTCTGTCTCTGAAGCGTTGCTCTCTTCTGTTCCGCTTCTCTTCTCTTTCTCTGGGAGTCAGGTCTGGGCAATCGGAGCTGTAGTGACCTGGTTTCTCGAAGTTGAAGCATGATCCACGATCCACAGAACTTCCTCTGCCAGGTGAGTCACTCCGTCTGTAGGATCTGTCAGGTGACTTTCCTTTCTGATTGTAATTAGAACTCCTTCTGTGAGATCTGTTGTCTCTTCTATCTTCTGACCGATCATCTCTTTTCTTATCATCTCTGTGATCTCTTCGGTCATCAGATCTGGTCCTTTCTGGAGATCTGTCAGTTGGCCTCCTATTTCTTCTGTCTTGATAATCCTTGTAGAATCGGCGATACTTACCAAGTTGAATGTTTGATCTTTCTAGTTTCCTGGTAAGTAAAGCAATCTGTTCAGCTTGGCTCATTATGTTCCCAACAGGTTCAGTGACCTTTGATCTACCGTTGGTTGCTTTGAATGCAAGTGATTTTGATGTGGAGGTTGAGGCTTCAGCAGGCAACTCGTCTTCATCTGCTTGCCCTCTTTCGATTAGGTCGAACTCATGGGATTTAAGACTTAGGAACAAGCTACATGGCTTCATCTTGGCAATGTCTTGGCAATCCTTGATTACCGTGACTTTCATGTCCCACTTCTTGGTGAGAGATCTCAAGATCTTATAATTGATGTCTTTATCTGACATCTCTCTTCTAAGTTCTCGTAGTTGTTTACTGATATGGTGATCCTCCCATCGAGCTCATTGATGGTTTCGTTTGGCAACATCTTGAGCTTCTCAAACTTCACCAGTTCAGCTTGTAATCTGCTGTCTTTGATCTGATCATTTCCTTCGCACATCTCAGCAAGAGTATCCCACATTTGTTTCGCTGTTTTGAGATATTTTATCTTCTCCTTGGTGATCTTATCCATCGTCTTCATGATTATATGCCTGGCTATTGTATCTAGAGTATACAACTTTTTTTCTTCTGCATCCATCAGGGCTGGACTCTTTCGAACAAGGCTTCCAGGTGCAAAATCTGGATCTCCTCCAACAGCTGGGTTGTCGTGATATATGATGATGGGTCCTCGTTCAATGACTTCCATCATTCTGCCGCTTATTGACCCTAGATGGTTGCACATGTATATTGTCCAATCTGCATACTCATTAATTGAAAACTTAGGCAAATCATGATACATACCAGAGGTATTATCCATGCTGAGTGATTTTGAAAACGAATGAGTTTTGAAAACGGTTTTTCAAGATCTGTTCAAATGACCACAAAGATTCTTCCTCAAGAATTGATGATACTCAAAGCCAGTGGTCTGTAGAACCATTGCTCTGATACCACTTGTAGGACCCAAACGGGTTTTGTGAGGGCAGAAGTCTAGAGGGGAGGGGTGAATAGACTTCTGAAAAACTTTTCGTGCAGATCAGGTGTGATTGCAGTTTGCCTGATCAGAGTGCTAGTGAGTCCTTTTGGACTGATGTTCAATCTTACTGAATGCTTGAGGGCAGATCAGTTTGATATCTTTCAGTTTAACTGATAGTGCGGAAGCTTGTAAATACCCGTGTGAAAAACCAGTTTTATCAAATCAGATTCTCAAGTCAGTTTTCAATCGGCTGACTAAGGTGTCAACCTGATCAGATCAGTTGCTTGGTACAGACTGATGTTAACTCAGAATATGTATGCAATTTTAAGCTCAGTTGTGTGAATAGTGTAAAGCAATAAAGAGCAAGTAAATGCACACAAGATTTTATAGTGGTTCAGACGAAACCCATCTTACGTCCACTCTTCCCTTAACACAGGGGACCAACTTAACCAACTTAACCGACTTAACCAACTGGACTTGGTTTAATGTGTTAGTCCAACACCCAACAGATGTTTATCGAGTTCACACTCAACCGATCCCAGAAATCAGAAACTAGAATCCCTAGTCTGAAATCTTGCAGAACAAACTTAACCTAACTTTGAGTTTGGGTAAAGGTTTGTTGTGGTTCCAACTGGAAATCTATCCTAGTGTTTATGTAGCAAAATGCTAGAGGATGAGATTTATATGCTAAGAACAATGGGAAGAACACTTAAGAATAATCTTCAAAATCGGTGTTATTCGAGCGGAAATTCTGCTAGCTTTTGCTTCTTGATAATTTATATTAATATTGTTGTTCTGCTTTGCTCGATTGTCCTCCTTCTTCACTTGACGAGCAATCCCATTTTATAGACCACGAAATCAAAGAGCCGTTGGAGAGCAATTTAAATTTCGGGCTATATTAGGTAGGTTGTAGGATATGATTATGACGTGCTCCGAATATCGGCGTGGCCGTAGGCATGAATAGCATCGTTTATGTCCGCAGCATCAAATCCCACATTGTCAGCTCTTTTTGTGCACGTGTCGTTTTCTCTTTGGCTTCGCGAGGCGGCACTTCAGTATTTGTCCGTTTGACGATTGATATTCCTTTTGTAGAATATTCGTCTTGTCTGGTGTACCATTTTGGTTGACACCAGGTGTGAGCTAAATTGATCAGATAACTGATCAGTCTACATTGTAGAGTCTTCTGATACAGATTGTCTTAGCACAATTTGCAGACTCGGCTATTGTAGGTCTTCTGGTCTTCTGGTAGTCTTCTGATCTTTTAGGTGATTCTGAGCCTCAGTGTCTTCAGTCATACTGAGTCTTCAGGTTTGTTACTGAGTATTCAGGTTTATCTGAGTCTTCAGTGTCTTCAGTATCTTCACCTGATCATCTGACTTCTTGTCTTCTGATTTGTCTTAGTCTTCTGATCATCTTACCTTATCTGGTCATCTGATACTTCGACCTGACCTATACATATTGAGTTCCCCCTCAATATGTGACCTATCTTTTACATCAGCCATCTATACATTTCAGCTGGTCATCTTAATCTGATTCTAAGTCATCAGTCAGCTAACAGGTCTGACTGGTCCTATTACAACCTGTTTTGGAACTTCCATCAAAACTAAATACAAATTTCCCAACAAGATCAATGATGCATGGGAGGAAATCAAGAGAACCTTCTGGTTCTATTATGAGATACTGAGAGAATGGAGAGGGAGCAGCTCAGACAGGAATGAAGCTTTCATTGAATATTTGCTGACCTTCTACCCTGAGTATCTGCAGAAGTGGATCAATCTGGCAGACGAAGGCAATACTCAGATTGTAGCTCCAAGGCCATATATGTATCCAACTCTTAGGTTTGACAATGGCCTTGTAAATGAATCTGCCATTTCTCAAGAAATTGCTCAGTATGCCATTCCGCTTGGACTGACAGGAAACAACCCTGATATTATCAAAGGAGAGAGATGAACTGAAGAAGAGATACTTTGGGATGTTCAACATAGATGTTCCAGAAGATGAGATTTAAGAAGACTGAAGATTTGTAATCTTTATGCTTATGTCTTTTTTATTTAGTTTTTCATTGTAAACTGTAATGTCTTTCTGACTGATCAATGAAAAGTTTATCTTCTGCACTCAAAGATAATATCTCATTATCTTCTTACATGTCTATTATTTACTTTGATATGTCATATTAAATTGTTGGGAGTTTTTGTTTTTTTTTAGATAACTGAAACCTGAGTATAGGATAAGTTTTCTCAAATGTAACAAGATGATTTTGGCATCATCAAAAAGGGGTAAATTATTGGGAGATGAATTGAATAAAGAAGTTTTGATTAGATCCCAAAAACCCCTGAGTATGACATGTTTAGGATAATCTTGATAGACAGAGTGAGGTTTCAGTATAGATTGTTCAGGAAGTTATCTGCACCATGTATAGTCAGCAGATATAGATCATGTTAGATTTTGAAGATGCTGAAGGACTGAAGACTCAGGAGATTCTGAGTAATTCAAGAATTAGTAGAACTGAAGAATCAGTAGAACTGAACACTCAGAAGAGACAGAAGAACTGAAAGACTCAGTAAGTTCCTGAAGATATTGAAGGACTCAGATAAACCAGAATGATTCAGAAGAAACTGAATAAATGTTCAGAAGATACTAAGTTACTGAAGTCTCAGTAAGTTACTGAAGACTCAGAAAGACCTGAATGTTTAGAGGCACTGAAGAAATATCTATCTGAATTCATACAAAACTGAGGAAAACATACAAGTTCAGAAAAGTAGATATTGCCCAAAACATTCAAGTGCAGACAAAACGAACTAAGTCTAGGTGTTGTTTAAGGATGTCTCATACTGAGAGATTGATCTAAAAGAGCCATTTTATTTGTCTACATTCACTGAAGAAAAGAACCAATCAGAGGAAGACAACATTGTACTTTACTGACACTAAAAGCGACAGGACCCTGAATTATGTCAGTAGTACTATGTTGGTCCCGGTGCAAACGAGTCTTACACGTGTATGGGGGGGGAATACACGTGTTCAGTGTTTTTAAAACTTTTTCTTACTGAGGTAAGCTTGGGTCAGATAATCCTGAAGATTAGGTTCTGAGAAGCACAAATCGCTCTGAGTCAAAGTCTACTGAGACAGTGATCCTGAGCTGCTTTCAGAAACCTCAGATAATCCCAACTGAGTCCTGAGTGTCAGAGATCCTGAGTTGCTTGGATCAGATAACTAACTTAGTGAACCCTCAGAAGAGTACGTTCAGTTTGGTAACTATCTGTTCTAGCTACTCAGTTGTGCAGAATGGTTGGCCCTTAGTTTATACTCGTTTTAAGCTTTGCTGAAAACCTTCCCTTTATGAAATAGTGATTAGGCTGTGATTCACTTATGCAACTTCAGTGGATTGATTCCAACTGAATATCAGTGAAAAGTATGCTTTTCAAAATCAAGTCAATGCAACAAATAAGCACAGATAAGGAAAGCAATAAAGAACAGAGCAATTATAGTGGTTCAGAGACTCAAGCTCCTACGTCCACTCTCCCCGACTCTTCAGAGAAATTCACTATCAACTTCTGAGCTTTCTGACTACCTCGTAGTTTACTTACTCAACTCGGCCCTGAGTTTTCTGACTACTCCACGTAGTTTACTTACTCAACCCGACCTTGAGCTTTCTGACTACCTCCGTAGTTTACTTACTCAATCACACACAAGCTTTCAGACTACCCCTGTAGCTTACTAACTTCTCCTCTAGAGTTTTCTGACTACTCCGTGTAGTTTACTAACTCTTTACAACACTTCTCACCAACAAACACACTCCAACTACCTTCACAAGGGTTTGGGGTTTCTTGGTTGGTTTCCAACTAGGATGAGATATCCTTTACAATAAAGCACAATGCAAAAGGTTAGGATATCTCGACTAAGCTTTAGATAATTCTTATCAGGCTAGGCTTAGTATAGTGAGCTCTCTTCAATATTGAAGCACTTGGAAAATTCTAAGTTTTTCGAGTGCTTTTATCTTTTACAAGAATAGGCTTGAGCTCTTAAGTTATGTATAAATTTCCGTCACCTTACAATGTAGGGGTCACCAAGATTTATAGGCATACACCAAGGTCACTCTTGAAAACTATCCGTTGGAGAGACAAACCGTGAGTTCCCTCTTGTGGTGTGTGAAACGGCTATATTTAGGGTTTGAAACTCCCTAACACTTTCTAGGCAATAGCCTTTCATGTAGCCGGTCTTCACTTTTTGCAGTCTGGAACTTTTGTACATCTGACATCTTTTTCAGAGACACATCCTTTGTCGATGTCAAGATGGTATGATGTTGTCTTCCTCTTTTTGACTTTTGTCTCAGTTAAAGGTAGACACCTTCAACGGCTCTTTTTGGTTACAAACTCTGAGTTTGATATAACCTTAACAACACTTCTGACTTAGTTCCTTTTGTCTGCATTTGAATGTGTCTTGGCGCAGATATCTAACTTTCTAAGGAATCGTGATCTTCTCAAGATTGCATCCTTCGATAGATAGATATATTATGCCTCGGAACATTCAGTTCATCTTGAGCATTGAAGACCTTTATCGAGTCTTGATAATTATCGTGCCTTCAAAAGATTCTTGATCTTTAGTTCCTCGATCTTGATCTTTGTGTCTTGAGTCTTCTCGAGTGGTCTTCGAGTCTTGTGGTCTTCTTCGAATCTTTGTAGTTTATCTTGACCGATGTAATCGAGTCTTCTCACGAAGTCTTGATTTTCAAGATCCCATCGAAGTCTTCAAGAACTATCCTGAACTATATCTGCTGACTATGCATTCTGCAGATACAATCCTGAATATTCTAAAAACTGAATCCTGACTCAACTATCAAGATCATTCTGAACATGTCATACTCAGGGGTTTTGGGATCTAATCAAAATCATAAATCTTTATTAAAATTCATCTCCCAACATACTAAGTTCCAGACTGCAAAAATTGGTGATTGGCTACATGACTGCATATTTCCTAAAACATGCAAGGGAGTGTTCAAACCCTAAATATAGCCGTTCATCAAACACGTAAAGAAACCCTTGATACTATCTCCTCCAACGGATAGTTTTTCAAGAGTAACCTTGGTGAAGGTTGCCTATAAATACCAGTGACCTTCTACATTGAGAGGTTACGAGAAATTTCAAGCAACTCAAGAGCTCATTCATATTATTGCAAATTGAAGCACTCGAAAACCCTAGAATTTCCCAAGTGTTTCACATTGGAGAGAGCTCATTCACTATGCCTAGATTGATAAGAAATATCCAAAGCTTAGTAGAGATATCCTGGACCTTTGCATTTGTTCTTATTGTAAAGGATATCTCACCCTAGTTGGAAACCAACCCAAAACCCAAACCCTTTGTTAAGGTAGTTTGTGTGTGATTTGTTGGTGAGTTAGAGTTGTAAAGAGTGAGTAAGCTAAAGTGAGTTAGCCAGAAAACTCTAGAGAAGAAGTTAGTAAGCTACTCGTGGTAGTCTGAACACTTAAGTGTGTTTGAGTTAGTAAGCTGCAGTGAGTCAGCCAGAAAACTCAAGGTAGAAAAGTGAGTAAGCTACAGTGACTTAGCCTGAAAGCTTTAGGAAGTGGTTAAGGAATTTCTCTGAAGATCAGAGAGAGTGGATGTAGGAGCTTGAGTCTCTGAACCACTATAATTGCTGTGTTGTTTGCTTTATGTACTGCATTTTATCTGTTGCGTGTTTTTCACTAAAAGCTGACTTTACTGATAATTCAGTTGGAATCAATCCACTGAACTTGCATCAAATTGATCGTAGCCTTAATCACTGTTTTATTGAAGGGAAGATTTTCAGCAAAGCTAAAACGAGTATAAACTTAGGGCCAACTATTCCGCACACTTGAGTAGCTAGAACAGATAGTTACCAAACTGAACTAACTCTACTGAGTGTTCTGTAAGATAATTATCTGATCCAAGCTCCTCAGGATCTCTGATAAATTCAGGATCAGTTGGGCTAATCTGAAGCTTCTGAAAGCAGCTCAGGATCATTGTCTCAGTAGCCTTTGACTCAGGGCAATCCGTGCCTCTCAGGGCAAAATTATCAGGATAACCTGACCGATCTGACCTCAGTGAAAGAAAAGTTTTAAAAATCACTGAACACGTGTATTCCCCCCCAATACACGTGTGAGACTCGTTAGCACCGGGACCAACATAATGTAAAACAGAAAGCAAACAACACAGCAAATTATAGTGGTTCAGAGACAAAGCTCCTACGTCCACTCTCTCTGGTCTTCAGAGAAATTCCTTAACACACTACCACCTAAAGTTTTCAGGCTGAACACAGCAGCTTACTAACTTTTCTACACTGAGTTTTCTGGCTGACTACTGCAACTTACTAACTCAACACACACAAGCTTTCTGACTGTCTAAAACAGCTTACTCACTTCTTCTCTAGAGCTTTCTGGCTGACTCAACTGCAGCTTACTCACTCTTTACAACTCTTTCTCACCAACAATCACACACACACACTCAAACTACCTAATAATAGGGTTTGGGTTGGGTTGGTTTCCAACTAGGGTGAGATATCCTTTGACAATAAGAAGAATTGCAAAGGCTAGGATATCTCTACTAATCTTTGGATATGTAACAATGCTAGGCTTAGTGAATGAGCTCTCTTCAATGTGAAACACTTGGGAAATCTTAGGTTTTTCGAGTGCTTCAATTTGCAAGAATACGAATGAGCTTTGGAGTTGCTTGGATTTCCCGTAACCTTGCAATGGTGAATGTCACTGGTATTTATAGGCAACTTCTCCAAGGTCACTCTTGAAAAAATATCTGTTGGAAGAGATAGCATCAAGGGTTTCCTCTTTTGGTTATTGATGAACGACTATTTTTAGGGTTTGAACACACCCTTGCATGTTTTAGGAAATATGCAGCCATGTAGCCAATCATCAACTTCTGTGAACTGGAATATATCAGTCCTGACATTTCTCAGTGAGATGTCGCTTTCAGTGTCAGTAAAGTACGTTGTTGTTGTCTCTTCATTGGTTGAAATCTTCTTTTGAATAGAGACAAGCTAAACGACTCTTTTTAGGACAATCTTACTGAGCTGATATGTTCCTTAATGTCCACGAATGTCTAACATTCTGTTTGTTTGTACTAAGACTGAACATAACTTTATTTTATGAAAATAAAGGTTCAGTGTCTTTTTGTTCAGTACACAAACAGTCTTCAGGATCTTTAGTCTTCAGGATTCTTTCTGAGCTACTCAGTGTCTTCTGAGTCTTCAGTATACTTCTGAGTCTTTCAATATACTCTGAGTCTTCAGTATACTTTTAGTCTTTCAGGGTCTTCTGAGTCTTCAGGGTCTTCTGAGTCTTTTAGTACAATAAAGTAAGACATAATTCTCCCTGATGTTTATCTGCTGACTATACATGGTGCAGATAATCCTGAGTCTTAATATCTATTGAAACCTGATCCTTATCCTATACTACCAAGATGTCCTGATACATGTCATACTCAGGGGTTTTGGGATCTAATCAAAATCTTTATTAAATTCATCTCCCAATAATTTTCCCCTTTTTGATGATGCCAAAACCATCTTGTTACAGATATGCGAACATAATAGAAATAAACCTATCATCTATTCAGGTTTCAATTCATATAAAAGATATTTAAATGGCAACCATCAACATAAATAAGTAATATAATGAGATATTATCTTTTCAGTGCAAAACCATCAGTAAAGTTTTCATTAATCAGAAAAGTTAAGTACAGAATACATGGATTGATCCTACTCTACTGAACAAACAAACAAAAAAAAACACATTAATCTTCTTCAGACTCAACTTCATCAGCAGGTGGGTTCAAGTTGAACATTCCATAGTAGCGTTTCTTCAGCTCTTCCCTCTTCTGGATAGTTTCAGCATCATTTCCAGTCAGCTAGAGGTATTCAGCCTGATCCACAAAGTCAGCATAGATGAAATTGTAGTTGATCATCCCATTTTTGAACTTTGGTGGATGATACTTGATCTGCTCTGGTGCTTTCAACTGATAGCCTAGGGTGTCGAACACATTGAACCATTTCTGGCATTCAATGGTGAAATTCTTCAAAATTTAGGCTCATCAATGGAACGCGGCCAGACTTGCAGAATGTCACAGTTAAACACGAACTCCCTCTTGGCCATTTCCCATTTGTCATTAAGCTCAATGGGCATCCATTTATCCACATGAGGCCACATTCTCTTCCTTTGTTTTGTGCCTCTCCTCCTATAGGTCATCCTCTGAAATCCTCCACTGTTCCTTTTAGCTTCTTCCCTCTCTTTCCTTGTCATTTCTGAGCCAGATACAGACACAGCTGCTTTCCTTCTCTTCTCAACCTCAGTCATTTTTACTGAGTTGTGCCAATCCCAGTTCATTCTCTTGGAGGCCACATCATATTCACCAAATCCCTCTTTGAAGAGTTCATCGGTTTCAGATTCTTCATTCTTATGTGCCTCAACTTCAGAGAATTCCCCGGACTATCTTCTCCTGATTGGCTTCTCTACAGCAGGAATCACTTGGGTTTCTTCAGGAATAGAAATCAGGACACCATGAGCCTCTCCCATCTTGCTTGACTCATGAGCCCTTTTCCTTTTTGCACGTTCCTGAAGAACCTCAGCAGCAGCCTCAGGATGTACTGATACTTCAGGTTGTTTCCTTTTTCCCTTGGATATAATTACTTCTTCATCAGTCAGTAGCTTCCCTTCAATAGCTGGTAGTTTCGTGAGCATATCATAACTTTCCCCCTTTTTGGCATCATAGTTGACCAAAATTTCAGAAAGGGTGCGGTCCATGTGAAGCTGTTCATGTCCAACAGATCGAAGTTCAGCAGCAATATGGAAATTCTCAACCTGAAGCCTCTGCAGCACATTCAGCCCAGTTGCTGTATTCTCAGCAAGACTACCATAAGTAGCCTGTATCTTGGTCATGAGTGATGAACTCATTTCCTCAACAGCTGCTTTAATCAATTCTTCGGTCCTGGTCTTCATCAAATCCTCAAGCATTTTCGACCCCTGTT
Organism: Stenogyne calaminthoides; assembly: GCA_037126765.1. Classification (NCBI taxonomy): domain Eukaryota; kingdom Viridiplantae; phylum Streptophyta; class Magnoliopsida; order Lamiales; family Lamiaceae; genus Stenogyne; species Stenogyne calaminthoides. Next base: position 10,939,692 of record JBBCBC010000002.1, on the reverse strand, counting down.
CAAACTTCCTTTCCATCTTATCTTTTAGTTCCTTAGCAACATCTCCCAATTTTGCATTGAACTCAGTAAATCTACTATCAATGGAGGTGGATAGTAAGGTTACCTGATCAGCCTTTGCCAGAGATGTATGAAGCATTTCAACCAGGGCACTCTGACAAGTTTGAACTTCAGTAATCTTGGCCACTTGATCAACCAGAGGCTCGAGCTTAGAAATCTGATCAATAATGGGCTCGAGCTTGGTCAACTTCTCTAAGATAGGCGTGAGATCAACAATGGGTTGTGGAGGAATAGGTATTTCAGCATCTGTCTGCACCCCTGTATCTGCCATTTCTGTGATTTCCACCTCAGGCTCCAATGGGTATTGGATAGTCTGGCCAAATGTGATCATTTGCAAGGGCGGAGCATCCTGAGCTTGTTCCCCCTGAAGTGTAGCCTCAACACTTGGACCAGCTTCTTTCATCCTGTCCCCCTCAGGAAGGATTTCTTGATCTCCTTAGTTCTGACCCCCTTTTCCACCTTCAGCCTGAGTGGCTGGCTTCCTCTCAGCAATCTTCCTCAGCACGAGTTGGTCAAACTTTGTTGGCTTTATCCTTAGCCTTCTCTTCCCCAATCCTGAGAAGGCATCAAGCTCCGCCACCTCCTCAGCCCAAACCTCCTCGCCCCTGAAGTTGCCAATCCTGAGCATCATAGGAAAAGATTGATTGACAATCAACATGGCGGTCTTCAGTCTGAAGAACATATCCGGTAGGTCAGGATAGTTCTCCAATACTGGATACTTGTCCAGTACAAACCTCTCTGCCTTCAGCCTCCACTCCTTCTCTTCAGCCTCACCTTTCCTGAGTTCAGGAACAGGTGCCTCCTCTTCAGAGCTAGAATGAGCCTCTGAAGGAATGGAAATATATGGCTCTGAGGGGTGTGTGGGTGGGAGGATAATTTGGCTTTCATCCACAGGTTTTTGGGAACCTGCGAAGATCTCTCGGGTAAAATGGTCATCGCCAATACTGGTACCCAGTACCTCAGTAAAGACGTCCTCCTCTCCTTCACCTCCTAAGGGAATTAAGACCTGAGTGGTTTCTGCCGCAGTTGCCTGAGAGACAGCTTTGGCAAGAGTATCAAGAGGGGATTTTACTCCAGACTCTTGTTCCCGAATGGTTTTGAGCTTCCTCTTCTTCTTCTTCTTCTTCTTCTTCTTCTTCTTCTTTCCTCCTGAGCCTTCTTCTTCTCCTCAATCTCCCTCTTTACCCTCAGTAAATCAAGGGATTTCTTCCTCCTCTCTTCTTCTCCTGAAGCCTCGGGATGTTTTACTGATGTTGTCCTGACTGGTTTCTCGACAACCTCAGCAAGCACAACATCATCCTGATCAGAGCCCTGACTTCCTGAAGGAGCAGGTTTCCTCTTCTGGGATTTTGGCCTCCGGAACATGATCCTATTCCGGGAAAATTACACTCTAGATAACAAGAACATGTTATCTCTGGGCAAGGTTTTGATTAGAAAACTGATCTTTGTCCCAAACAATACCTTCCCATTCTTTGTAAACGCTCCTTTGGCATACTTTAGTTTTTGGTTCTGGTGAAGAATGCAATCTACCAGAAACTTCAGCCAGTTGAAGTCAACCGAAGGAGAGTCTTCTATTGCCGCCATGAGCCTCAATTTGTTCGGCTCACTTGTTCCAAACTTCCAGAGGTGCTCATCAAGCACTTGGCCACAATGTCAATCAAGACTCTGTATTTTGGCTGTAGACACCATTTATGCAGAGCCCCTTTCAACTCCACCTTCGTTTCTGCAAAGCGGTCCAGAATTTCTTGTTCTCTTCCAGACATATACAACGCTGGATCTTCTCCTTTATCATTTAATTCAAACTCAGAATTAATATCTTCTAAAGACAATATTACCTGCTTAGTGCAAACCACCTCTGCTTTCGATTTCGCATAAGTTCTAAAACTTAGCTGTGAAACCAGTCCTCACCATCCTCCTTCTCGAAGGTTAACAACAAATTGCAACACTTCTTGGAATAGTTTGGAATCTGGCATATTGCTCACCAGTCGTGACAATCAAGCCATTCGCAATATATTTAGGGCCTCTTCTTCCACCTTTGTAGCTTTGTTGTCGATCAGGGCCACCACATGTTCAAAATAGGGCTTTTTGGTTTCGGCAAGATCCTTAATCATAGCATAACTAGGGAATTCCATTGTAGAATGTTTTTCTGGGAAATGGAATTTGATGATCTTGAAGATTAAGGTTTTAAGTGTTTGAAACGTTTGGAAAAAAGATTTTAAGATGTGTAAAGTAAACGATTGAAGGCGAACAGTTAGTTTATATATGATGGGAAAATCATATATCAAGGGTTGTGATTAAATCTCAAAAAATATAATGAATGGCTGAGATTTAACCGGATTCTAAGGAAAATCTTTAGGGTAAGGCTATTTTTGGCTAATTTTCTGGACAATAGGCAAATAGCAGTTTATAGGTTAACAAATGGTTGTTTCACGAAAAAACGAGATGACTGTTCATCTTTTCTTAGTCAAAGACGCTCCAAACATTCCCGCTTTAAAAGATTCAGGTCTTTTATCATTTATTCCAAATGATTACTGAATGAAATAAATGATGTGAATTAATGCATGTATCAATGTTGCTTCAGGATTATTTGGGTGTATAATCCTTACTGAATACTGACCTTGACAAAATTTGTCCTGAGTCTCAGTTTTCATCCTGAGAAAATTTTGTCCTGAGTTATTCCTTCTGAATAACTACATGCCCCTGAAGGACTTCTCCCTTCAGTGAATTCACTCACCTGGATCTAACATTCCTAATTCTACTGATAGTTCCTGAAATCTTGATTCAGCCAAAGGTTTAGTCAAGATATCAGCTCTCTCCTTATCAGTATGAATTTTCTCCATTCTGATACCCTTCTTTTCAACATGATCTCTGATAAAGTGATGTCTGATATCAACATGCTTACATCTGGGGTGCAATACCGGATTTGTGTAATAGCAATTGCACTATTATTGTCACAAAATATAGGTACTTCATTGGCTACAACTTTATAATCCCTCAATTGTTGTCTGAGCCAAAGAATCTGTGTACAACAGCTTCCTGCAGCCATGTATTCAGCTTCAGTAGTATTGGTTGCTACTGAGGTCTGTTTCTTAGAAAACCTTGATATCAATTTACTTCCAAGAAATTGACAAGTTCCTGTAGTAGACTTCCTATCAATTCTACAACCACCATAATCAGCATATGAATAACCAGTTAATTCAAGGTTATCATCAGCTAGATACCATAATCTTCTATTCACAGTGCCTTTAAGATACTTCAAAATCTTTTTGGCAGCATCCATGTGACTAGCCTTAGGATTAGCTTGGTGTCTTGCACATATCCCAACAGCAAAGGTAATATCAGGCCTACTTGCTGTGAGATAGAGCAATGATCCAATGATCTCTCTATAATCAGTGTGATTTACTAATTTGTCTTCAGGATCAGGATCCATCTTATAGTTAGTATTCATAGGAATTCTAACTGCATTGCAATTCTATACACCACACTTAGCAATCAGATCTCTAGTGTATTTTGCTTGATTGATGAATATTCCTTCTTTAGTCTGTTTCACCTGAAGTCCTACAAAGAAATTCATCCCCCCCATCATAGACATCTCAAAATTTCCTTTCATCAGAGCAGAGAACTTCTCACACATCTGATGATTTGGAGATCCAAATATGATGTCATCCACATAAATTTGAACTAGTAAGATATCCTTCCCATCTTCTATCCTGAACAAGGTTCCATCAACAGTTCCTTTGGTAAAACCATGGTCAGTAAGAAATTGAGAAAGTGTATCATACCATGCTCTGGGTGCTTGCTTCAGACCATACAAGGCTTTCCTGAGCCTGTAAACTTGGTCATTCTGTCTAAAACCAGGAGGTTGTTCCACATAAACCTCTTCTTTAATCACACCATTTAGAAATGCACTTTTCACATCCATTTGATAGACTGTGAATTTCATGTGGGCAGCATATGCAAGAAACAATCTGATGGCTTCTAGTCGTGCAACAGGTGCAAAGGTTTCATCATAGTCCAAGCCTTCATCTTGGGAATAACCTTGTGCAACTAGCCTTGCCTTGTTTCTTACAATGTTGTTGTTTTCATCTCTCTTGTTATTGAACACCCACTTAGTTCCAATCATATTGTGCCTCTTAGGTCTATCCACTAGCTCCCAAACTTCATTTCTTATGAACTGATTCAGCTCTTCTTGCATAGCAGTAATCCAAAATGAATCCTTAAGAGCTTCTTCAATCTCAGTTGGTTCTTTCTCAGATAGGAAGCAGCAGAATAAAGCACTTTCACCATGGAACTTTCTTGTTCTAACACCTTCTGATAGATCACCCACAATCTGACTTGTAGGATGACTATCCAACCATCTTCTCCTGGATGTCCCCCCTTCAATATTGTCCTCAACATTTGAAATGTTAGGTTCAGGCAGTTCATTAAATTCAGGGAACAACAGAAAAGGAGAGAGTGAATCATCTTCCTCAGGGGAAATTCCATTCAGAACATTGTCAGTGACATTTGTTCCCCCTTGGTTGATAGATTCAGAGTTTGCCTCAGCTGTGACCACATCTTCATCGGCATTACATACCTGAGTCTGAGCTGGTGTATGTTCAGATAGGTCAGCTTCAGTGTGTTGGCTTTCCTTCAGTGGAGAACTGTCATCCTGAGTTTCACCATCCTGAGTATTTCAATCCTGAGCTTCTTTGTCTAAGTCTGATTCACTCCATTCATAGAAAGTGATTGACTTCTTCTTTTCAGGCTCAGAGGATGTTTTATCATTATTTTTCAGGCTAAGTCTGGTGATTCTCTTAGTCAGATCTCCTAAGTCATGTTTCTGTTTCTTCTGAACACAAGTAGATTCATCAAAAACAACATGAGGTGTTTCTTCCACAATAAGGGTCCTACAGTTGTAGACTCTGAAGGCTTTACTGATTTCAGAATATCCTACGAATATCCCTTCATCAGCTTTGCTATCAAAAAATTTCAACTGATCTTTACCATTATTGTGTATGAAACACTTGCAACCAAACATACAAAAGAAAGAAACAAGAGGCTTCCTTTCATTCCACAGCTCATAAGGTGTTTTGCCTTGATTCTTTGTCAGCATGGATCAGTTCTGAGAGTAGCATGCAGTGTTGATAGCTTCAGCCCAAAATCTCTTAGGAATGTCAGCTTCAACAATCATTGTTCTTGCAGTTTCTTTCAGGGTCCTATTTCTTCTTTCTGCAACACCATTATATTGTGGGGTCCTTGCAGCTGATGTTTCATGAGCTATTCCATTTGCTGCACAATAATCAGATATAATATGGTTGATAAATTCAGTTCCTTTATCTGATCTAATTTTGACCACACTCAGATTCTTTTTAATAGTGAGTCTTTTTAGTAATTCAGGCAGTTTTGTCTGAGTCTCTTTCTTACTGAGTAAGAATATGACCAAAGTGTATCTAGAGTAGTCATCAACTACCACAAGTGTATATTTCCTGCCATTAGTGCTTGCAGGTGTTACTGGACCAAAGAGATCCATATGTAAAAGTTGCAGTATTCTGTCAGTAGACACTTCTATTTTACTTTTGAATGATGCTCTGATTTGTTTTCCTTTCTGACAAGCATCACATATATGATCTTTACTGAACACTTCATTGGGTAACCCCCTCACAAGTGTTAATCTTGCAAGTTTGTTCAGGGTTTTGAAGTTTAAGTGATTCGGTCTTTTGTGCCACAACCAACTGGTATCAGTGGAACTTTTTGCAACCAAACATGTATCTTTAGGATTTGATCACCAATCAGCAAGATACACATTTTCTCTTCTAGTACCAGTCAGTAATATTTGTTGTGAAGCATTATCTTTCACATAACATAAGTTCTTTCAGAACTCAACATTGAATCCTTTGTCACAGAATTGACTGATAGAAAGCAAGTTATGCTTTAAACCAGAAACATAAGAAACACCATGGATATGAACAGAATCAACTTCAAGAGTTCCATATCCTTCAGTCTGTCCTTTGGAGTTATCTCCAAATGTAAACTGAGGGCCTTTTTGCTCAACATAGTTGGTGAGTATATGTTTGTATCTTGTCATGTGTCTTGAACATCCACTGTCCAGATACCATGCAGCAGGAGCTACTTCACTTCCACTCATCAGGGCTATGTTGTCTTCATTCAGCTCAGTGCCCTTTTCCTTCACCTAAAAAACAGATCGGGCCTTAGGTACCCATTTGGTTTAGGGTCCTACCAGGTTAGCTGTACCTTTTGGAAACCAAATCTGCCTGATAACTCTAATTACATTAGAGTGGCTGATTTGTCTCCCATAAATATCTACATACACATTCACCACCCTAGGTGCCTTGGTAGTACCCTGTGTATGAGTGTCAGCCTTAGCATGAACATGAGCCTTAGAGTTCTTTTTGGGTTCAGACCACTTGTTCCAATGCTTTGGCCTTGGTGCAGCTGGTCTATGTCTCTGCTAACTTGGGTTCAAGAAACCTTTACCCTTAGGCAAGTAGGATTTAGGTTGCCTGTACTGAAATTGAGGTCTTTCAGTATCCTGAGGACTTGGTCTCTTCAATTGAGAATATCTCTGCTGAGTGTTTCTCTTCTGAAGATTCCTTTGATGGTTCAGTGCAGATTTCTTCAGGTTGGTATTCTTAGTCTGAGGCTTCGAAATACTGGCCTGAGGATTTCCTACTGAGTGTTAAGGTTTTCTAGCCTTTTTTCTGAGGTTTGGGCTTTCTTTCCTGAACCTTCTGTTTTTCTGAAATTATAGGTCCTTTACCCTTGTCTAAAACACGGGGTTGTTCTTCAATAAGAAGATCAGTATACACCACCGGTTTAACAAAGACAGTCTTAGTGCTACTAGAAGAAGCAGCATTCAGAAGACCTTGTGAGGTTCCCCCATGGATTATATCCCAATCCAGCCTTTATAGTTGCAGGTCGTTGATAACTCTGAATTTTATCTATTGCTTTAGATGCAAAATTCAATAGAGCTAACTTTCTTCGCACACCATCCTCACTTTTCTTTAGAGTTTCATGTTTCTCAAAGAGGTCATTGAACTCAGTCCTGATAAGCTGATTTTCCTCAGTGGATTTCTCTAATTTTCCATTCATGGCCTCTATCACTTTCTCCTTTTCTGAGAGTTGTACTTTCAGAACATCTAGTTCATCAGTAGTTCCCATTAATTGAGAAGTGATCTCAGCAGCATTATAGTCTTTCCACCTCAGATTTTCAGCAGTCAGTTCTTTATTCTGCTCTTGAATTTCTATGAGCAGTTCTTGTAACACAGAATAGTCCTTCATAAGATTCTCAAAAGAATCCATCAGGTCAAAATTACTGGTTACAGATGAACTTGATAACTCAGGTGCTTGTGTAGGAGCAACAATAGAGATAGAAGAATTTACCTCCTCAATAGCAACAAGGCAGACATCATCACTGTCACTATTTGAGAATATCTCTTCTGAAGAACTGGATCCTTCTTCAGATTGTTCTTCTTCCTCAGTAATCATAGCCTTCTTGCTAAAGATCTTTCTGTCTCTCTTGGCTTGTCTCTCCTTTCTTTCTTTGGCACTCAGCTCAGGACAATCATACTGGAAGTGACCTTTCTTCTGGCAGTTATAGCATATGTTGGCATCATCATCCTGATCACTTTTCTCCTTGGTTTTGGAGTCCTTCTTTCTGGATGAGGATCCTTCAACTTTGTGGTCCTTCATTTTCTCAGTGGATCTGTCCTTAGCTTCTGAGTTAGTCCTGTTCCTGTACCTGTTGTTCTTATTGTATTTCTTATATTTCTCATATCTGCTATTGAGTCTTTCAAACCTCCTTGCCAACAGTACTAGCTTATCCTCTTGCTCATCCTGATTTTTGGCAAGTGAGTTATCAGACTCTTTAGCTTTACAGGATTTCTCTTTGGCTTTGAAAGCCACATTCTTGCTAGATGAAGATTCATCTTTGATATCAGATTTCTTAGTTTTCTTATCAATCATAAATTCATAAGCTTTCAGTTCAGAGAAAACTTGTTGGTATGGCATAGAATCAATATTCTTGGTGTTTTCAATCACCACAGCATGTATATCCTATTTCTTAGACAATCCTTTAAGAATTTTCAGTGTCACTTATCTTTGTGGGTATCTTTTCCCAAGAGCATCCAGAAGATTCATGATGCTAGTGAATCTGACTTCCAATTTGTCAATGGATTTACCATCTTCCATTTCAAAGCTGTCAAACTTTGCAATGGCAACAAAAAGTTTGTTCTCTTTAATATGATTTGTGCCTTGACACATGATAGCAAGTGTGTCCCATATTTCTTTGGCAGTTTCACAGTGAGAAATCATTCCCATAACACCATCATCAGTAGTGCTATATAAAGTATCTTTAGCAATATAGTCCAAATTGATTAACTTTCTCTCATCAGGAGTAAGTTGGTCATCAGGTTTAGGAAATTCATCTCTGGGATCATCTCTCTCAGCATCAGCGATTCTGGGATTCACAACAGTGTACTTAAATGGTCCTTGAGAAACCACTCTCCACATTATTTCATGCTTAGAATACAGGTGTGCCTGCATTCTCAATCTCCATAGGTCATAGCTCTCAACAGAGAACATAGGAAGTTTCTTAGAAGGCATGATGAATGAGCCTTGTAAGATATCAGCAGTAAGATCTATTCAGTAGACCACCAAAGTCTTTCAGCAAACAAGATTATGGCTACCAAGGCAAGTGGTCAAAATGAACCACTGCTCTGATACAACTTGTTGGTCCCGGTGTAACGAGTTTAACACGTGTATGGGGGGGGAATACACGTGTTCAGTGATTTTTAAAACTTTTTCTTTTACTGAGATCAGTAGGGTCAGGATATCCTGAGAGTTTGCCCTGAGAAGCACAAATTGCCCTGAGTCAAAGTCTACTGAGACAGTGATCCTGAGTAGCTTTCAGTGGCTTCAGATTAGCCCAACTGATTCTGAGTTTTATCAGAGATCCTGAGAAGCTTTGATCAGATAATTATCTTACTGAATACTCAGTAGAGTTGGTTCAGTTTGGTAACTATCAGTTCTATCTAATCATGAGTGCGGAATGTGTTGGCCGTAAGTTTATACTCGTTTTATCTTGCTGAAAATCTTTTCCTTAGTAAATAGTGGTTAAGGTTGTGATCAAGTTTGTGGTTCAGAGACAAAGCTCCTACGTCCACTCTCTCTGGTCTTCAGAGAAATTCCTTAACACACTATCACCTAAAGTTTTCAGGCTGAACACAGCAGCTTACTAACTTTTCTACACAGAGTTTTCTGGCTGACTACTGCAGCTTTCTAACTCACCACACACAAGCTTTCTGACTCTCTAAAACAGCTTACTCACTTCTTCTCTAGAGCTTTCTGGCTGACTCAACTGAAGCTTACTCAGTCTTTACAACTCTTTCTCACCAACAATCACACACACACTCAAACTACCTAATAATAGGGTTTGGGTTGGGTTGGTTTCCCACTAGGGTGAGATATCCTTTGACAATAAGAACAATTACAAAGGCTAGGATATCTCTAATAAGCTTTGGATATGTAACAATGCTAGGCTTAGTGAATGAGCTCTCTTCAATGTGAAACACTTGGGAAATCTTAGGTTTTTCGAGTGCTTTAATTTGCAAGAATACGAATGAGCTCTGGAGTTGCTTGGATTTTCCGTAACCATGCAATGGTGAAGGTCACTGGTATTTATAGGAAACTTCTCCAAGATCACTCTTGAAAAACTATCCGTTGGAAGAGATAGCATCAAGGGTTTCCTCTTATGGTTATTGAGGAACGGCTATTTTTAGGGTTTGAACACACCCTTGTATGTTTTATGAAATATGCAGCCATGTAGCCAATCATCAACTTCTGTGAACTGGAAGATATCAGTCCTGACATTTCTCAGTGAGATATCGCTTTCAGTGTCAGTAAAGTACGTTGTTGTTGTCTCCTCATTGGTCGAAATCTTCTTTTGAACAGAGACAAGCAAACCGGCTCTTTTTAGGTCAATCTTACTGAGCTGATATGTTCCTTAATGTCCACGAATGTCTAACATTATGTTTGTTTGTACTAAGACTGAACATAACTCTATTTTATCAAAATATAGGTTCAGTGTCTTTTTGTTCAGTACACAAACAGTCTTCAGGATTCTTTCTGAGCTACTCAGTGTCTTCTGAGTCTTCAGTATACTTCTGAGTCTTTCAATATACTCTGAGTCTTCAGTATACTTTTAGTCTTTCAGGGTCTTCTGAGTCTTCAGAGTCTTCAGGGTCTTCTGAGTCTTTTAGTACAATAAAGTAAGACATAATTCTCCCTGATGTTTATCTGCTGACTATACATGGTGCAGATAATCCTGAGTCTTAATATCTATTGAAACCTGATCCTGATCATATACTACCAAGATGTCCTGATACATGTCATACTCAGGGGTTTTGGGATCTAATCAAAATCTTTATTAAATTCATCTCCCAACAATAACATATTAAGTTTTGTATTTTAGACTTAATATTTTTAATTAAAATTTTGAAATTAATTATTATATATTTTTATTTTATACTATTCTATGAAACAATTAATGTTTTTCAATGAAACAATTAATACTTTTTAATGAAACAACTAATGTTTATGCCTCCATCTCATGCCGAGCAGGATCCACCGAGATGGCTTTCAAACCTTATACTATTCAATGAAAAAACTAATACATTCAAACCTAAATAACTAATACTTTTGAATGAAACAACTAATACTTTTCAAGCATAATTATTAACTAAAAAAAGGCAGGTCGTGACACCCACACGACGGGAGAGGCATTTTCAGTCCAATCAAATACAGTTGTTGTGTGCATATAGTCGCACTCCTAAATCTGAAATAGGTAATCAGTTCCACTAAAAAAACTATTTCAACATGAGAAGAAAGGGGGGACAATGGACAGCACAGAAATAGGAAATTGACTGCCACTGCCAAAGAAAAAAAAAATGAAATCTATTTGGTATCATAAGGAAATTGAAATTTAGTAGATTAGCCAAGGAATTTGAAATTTTGTATCATAATTGATCTAGTATATTATTATATTGTGTTGAAAGTGATAAAATTCGTAATGTGATTGTATTGAATTTGGTGAAAAATAGGAATGTATGTGTATTTTATAGGAGTGGATGTTGAAGCCGAATTTTAAATCACAAACTATAATGAAACTTGGTTTTCAAAGTCCTAAGTTCATTGGGGTGAGTTCCGAAACAAACATACCCTTATTAGGTTCTGGAAATACCACCTCAAATTGCTTCAATACTTCCAAAATTACTCCCACTATTTCATCTTATTGTATATGAGTGAATGACTTAGAGGTCCAAAGTGAGCCCCTATAGTACTAATATGTCCAATTCATTTCAATTAATACTATTAGGTCCAAAAGTGGTGTTGGAAAGACCAATCTAGCCTTAATTGCACCCGCATTTTTTCCACCCCATGTGCACTACACTATTTGTGATTAGACAGCTTCTCCATTTCCCCATGCAAATCTGCAGCTCTCTTCTACTTTTCCCCATTTTTAACACATTAGAAAAAGCTTATTTATGAAGATTCAAATATAATTGAGTATAATTAGCTTGATTATGGTTCAATCTTCATGGTGCTATCTCAATTATGATAATAGAAGAACATAATTCAACTTTATTTATTTATTTAAAATTTGAAAATTACATATCCAAATGAAAAATTACAAATCTAAAGATGAAAAAAAATCTTCCTTTCACTTCCTTCTACACAAAAAAGTCGCATACCTTCGTCTTCATCGTCTTCATTATGCACGAGTGCATATATTCATGAACAGGTTCGTTAATTTATGAACCGGTGCACTAAAAATTCATGAATGGGTGCACCAATTCATGAAACTGTGCACCAATTCATGAACCGATGCACCAATTCATAAACCCCAATGAACCCCCAAGAGATGAAAAATAAAACTCAAACCCCAAAATAACCCAAAAAAATGAAAAACAGAATTCAAACCCAGGATATCTGTGTTCTTCTCCATTCACCATGTTGCAGAGAACTCAAAAACACCCAAAACTTAGTGACTAAATCATCCAAATACATGATAAATTCGATCAAGCAGATCCAAGAAATCAAAATCACAGAAACAAACATAAAAAAATAGATCCAAAAAAACAAAATCACAGAAACGAAAAAAATCTCAACTAAAAATTCCTTTATAATCACCGTCAAACTTCAAAATAGAAGCTTTGACCTCAAAAGCAAAACACCCAAAATCAGGCCCTTACGGAAGCTCGTCACTGTCACCTCTTCTTCGAATTCATTCCTGAAACCCCCAATTTCTAACTCGTAACACAACAAGCATATCAAACTATGTAAAAATCAATTACCCTAAAAACCCAATTTACAAAACTCACTTCATGAATAATAGCGTCCAAGCCATAACCTCATCGCACTGCCTTCGTCTCAAGCCAAAACCAACACCGTCGCCCCAAGCTTGTCATCATCTGAAATCACCGTCACCATCGTTGGAGCCTCGCGATTCACACAATTCCAACGCCGCTCCATCTAGATCTGCACCCAACCTCTGCAACTCGTCGAGTTCGCCGCCGCATAAAGTCAGATCGCGACTGCCGCCACCTCGATGGCTGCCCGGTCTCATCAGATCTGCTTCGTCGAATATTTTTTTATGGTGGTGTGGGTTTCTGCTTCGACGGCGGAGCTATGGCGCAGGGCGGTGTCCCCCTGCGGAATCCTAGAATCTGCTGGTGGTGGTGGTGTGTTGGTTGTGACAGGCGGCAACTGAAAACTTGCTAATGGAGGTGGTGGTGGATTTCTCATTTAGAGAGAGAGAGAAAACAGAGAGAGAGAACTGACCGGTCGAAAATAATGAGGGGAGAGAGAAAACCATACTTTTTGGAGAAAGATTTTCCTCCATATATGAGAAAATATATTAATTACCACAGAATGTGGTTGGAGACGGAAATTGCGGATTTAGAGCTGTTGCACTCGCAATCTACGGAATCTAGGATGAATGGCCTACGGTAGAAGGAATCTGTTAAATGATCTCCGAAGAAGAAAAAAATTATACGAAGATGTTATAGGTGGTCTTATAACGATGTTTGCCTTGGAGGAAACAATTTCTCACTTCGATAGTTCAGCCCCACGAGATAAATAATTTTTGTTACCTGAATGTTGATACGTGGTTGCAACTACATATAATGTTATCGTAATGTCATTCAGTGACGTTGACAGACATTTATGTCTTCCCTCAACATTGGATACCTATCGAGAATGTCCGACCAGGAACGTGGTGTTATTTTATTGGTTATTGGTTAGAAAAGCTATATGTTATTTTATTATATTTTTTATTATGTATTTTATTTAATTATAACTATAATTTTTGAACTATAATTTCAGTTGCAAATGACACCCAGGGATCATCCAGTACCGTTGATATCTGCATACTGGGTCCGCAAACATGACCCATTTGCAAATGGTTTAGATTTACAATTTTCATGCTCGCTATGAATTCTTTGATTACTTAAAGTTACATGGAATCCAATCACAGTGGACTCTTCCCAGAACACCGCAAATGAACGGTGTGTCCGAGAGGAGAAACCGAACCTTGTTAGACATGGTGAGGTCCATGATGAGCTTTTTTTCTCTTCCGACATTCTTATGGGGATACGCGTTACAAACCTCAATCTACATTCTGAATAGGATTCCATCCAAATCGGTTGAGCATACACCATATGAATTATGGTGTGGCAGGAAGCTAACTTTTACACATATCAAAACGTGGGGTGGGCTTGCTCCGCGATTGTGAAAAAGATGCTTACCCATAAGTTGGAATCCAAAGGTGAAAAGGGTTACCTTATGGGATATCCTAAGGAAACTAGAGGATATTACTTCTATCTACCTGAGAAACAAACAGTGATTGTTTCTAGGCAGACCAGGTTCCTCAAAGAAGACTAATGATAGAACTTGAAGAAATTCAAGAACCACAGCTTAACCTAGAGACTGATGATTTATCAAAGAAACGTGACAAAGAATCAGTGGGAGCATTTAGCAACTCTCATGGTGGAAGTTTATCACTAGGTGATCCTCTTTCAGCCAGTGGGAGCGTAATTGGAGTTGTATTACCTTCGCAACAAACTCCAAGTGGGCTGAATGAGAATAGCATTGTTCAAACTCCTGCCCAAGAGGTATTTGAAAGTGTAGCTCTTGAGGACTCTCCGGACATTGATGGAATCGATGCACCATAAAATTTTCACGATTAGAGTGACAACCTGCACAACCACAATTACGTAAGTCTACTAGGACTCGTAATTCGCCCACTAGATATTATGGTTTCTGTTGGGATAACATATCCCAGGATCTATCGGGATGATCTCATAAACACAAATTTAAATTAACAATTATTGTTGGGAAATTTAGAGTTTTGATGAAAGTTCTAAAACACATGTAATAGGACCAGTCAGACCTGTTAGCTGACTGATGTTTATATTACCGTTTATAGAATACCAGTTGATAATTATTGTATAGAACAACTGATGTAATAGATAGGTCACATATTGAGGGGGAACCTCAATATGTATAGGTCGATCCAAGATCCAAAGAATAACCGATATCCCAAGCCGTAATGCAAGAGAAGAATAGAAGATCAGATCGATCTGATCAAGTCAGATATCTCAGCTGAAGTCATGAAGCTCAAACTCAGAATACTTGAAGATCAGATGACTTCCGGAAGATCGGACAGAAGACCTACATCACCGAAGTCCGCTAGTTGAAGCTAAGTCAACCGCACTTAAGAAGACTCCATCAGTAGATCGATCGATTCGACCGATCAAAGTCACCACCGTGTGAAAATCGATGTTTCACCAAATCATACGTCGATGATCCGAACAAGAAGAATGTCAAACTTAGTTGGAAGAACAACATGAAAAGTCGCGCTCATAACCAATAAGGACAAGACACGATATGATCGGAGCCCGGTAATTACGGATTTGGTGTTGCTTTCTCCAACGGCTATAAAAGACACTATTCACGCTTTTCGCCATGCCGTTCTCAAGACGCCACATCAATCCTCAAGAAGCCTACCAAATATAGCCTGAAATTCAAATTGCTCTCCAACGGCTCTTTGATTTTGAGGTCTATAAATATGGGATCACACTTCAGAGTGAAGACACGGAAACCCTGAAACGATCAAGAAGCTCAAGCTATAATCAGATTTCCGCACGAAGAACACGAACAAGAAGATTATTTTATTAAGTGTTCATCCCATAAGTTCTTAGCATAGAAATCTTTTCATCTAGCTGATAGGCTATCTTAAACACTAGAAAAGATTTCATAGTTGGAACCAAAACAATCTTATCCAAACCCAAAGTTAGGTTAAGTTGTTTAGCAAGATTTCAGACTAGGGTTTCTAGTTCTGATTTCTGGGATCGGTTGAGTGAGAACTCTTTAAATATCTGTCGGTGTACTGTGTTGGACTAACACAAAAATCTAAGTCCAGTTGGTTTAGTTGGTGCCCCTTGTGATAGGGAAGAGTGGACGTAGGACTGGTTTGTCCGAACCACTATAAATCTTGTGTGCCTTTACCGCTTTGATTAACTGCTTACACAATCGCACACAACTATTAAAGCAAAGATACATATTCTAAGTTAAGATCACCTAGCACCAAGCTTTCGATCCGATCAAGTTTGACACTTTAGTATTTGGTTAAAAGATCGACTTTGGAATCGATTTATCAAAACCGGTTTTTCACACGGGTAAAACTTAGCTTCCGCGACATCGATTAAACCGATAGTTACCGAATCGACCGCCTTCAGCGATTAGTAAGTTGGTTATCGATCAAACCGATTCACTCAAGACTCGATCAAAGCTACTTCGCTCTCACACCGACCAAGACAAAAGTTTTTTAAGTCTATTCACCCCCCCCTCTAGACTTCGCCCTCACAAAACCCGTTCGGGACCTACAAGTGGTATCGAGCAAAGGGTTCTATAGACCAATCGGCTTTGAGTATCATCGATTCTTGAGGAAGAATCTTTGTGGTCATTTGAACAGATCTTGAAAAACCATTTTTAAAACTCATTCGCTTTTTCCAAAATCACTTTCAAGATGGATAATACCTCCCAGATGTATCATGATCTGCCGAAGTTCTCAATTGATGAGTATGCAGATTGGGCCATTTATATGTGCAACCATCTAGGTTCGATTAGTGGCGTAATGATGGAAGTCATTGAAAGAGGACCCATCATCATATATTACGACAACCCCGTTAGCTTGGAGGAGATCCAGATTTGCCCCGGAAGTCTTGTATTTAAAAAGCCCGGCCTTGATGGATGCAGAGGAAAGGAAATCAGATACTCTAGATACAATCGCCAGCATATTACCATGAAAATGATGGATAAGGTCACCAAGGAAAAGATTAAATATCTCAAAATCTGCGAAAAGCAATGTGGGATACTCTAGCCGAGATATCTTGAAGGAAATGATCATATCAAAAGATGGTTTACAAGTTTAACCGGTGAAGTCGAAAAATCAAGATGTCTTTTAACGAGACCATCAACGAACTCGATGGAAGGATTACTATGTCAGTGAATAAGCTACGAGAACTTGGTAGAGAGATGTCAGACAAGGATATCAACTACAAGATCTTAAGATCTCTTACCAAGAATGGGATATGAAAGTCACCAGAATCAAGGATTGCCAAGACATTTCAAAGATGAAGCTGAGTAGCTTGTTCTTAAGCCTTAAAGCTCACGAGTTAAATTTAATTGAAAGAGGACAAGCAGATGATGATGAGGTGCCCGTTGAAGCCTCAACTTCCAAATCAGTTGCGTTTAAGGCAACCAGCAGCAGATCAAAGGCCAATGAACCTGTTGGAAACATCGTAAGTCAAAGTAAACAGACGCTTTCGCTTACAGAAACTAGAAAAATCAAATATTCAACTTGGTAAGTATCGAAGATTCTATAAAGATTATCAACATAGCCGAGGAAGAGATAGGAGATCAGCCAACAGATCTCCAGAAAGAACTAGATCTGATGATCGAAGAGATCACAGAGAAGAAAAGAAAAGAGATAATCTAAATGATGAGAGAAGAGATAATCGATCTGAAAGAAGGAGCTCAGACTACTATCAGAAAGGGAAGTCACCTGATAGATCATACAGACGGAGTGATTAACCTAGAAGAAAAGGTTCCGTGGATCAAGGAGCGTGCTTCAACTGTGAGAAGCTAGGTCACTACAGCGCAGACTGCCCAGACCTGACGCCAAAAGAAAGGGAAGAAAAGAGGAACAGAAGAGAGCAACGTTACAGGGACAGAAAAGCCATGGTTGCTGACACATCTGGAATTGACGATTCATATCTGCCCTCTGAGGATTCTGGATACTCCTCTGTGGAAGATTTCTGTCTGATAAGCAGTGCTGTTGACTTCTATGAGAATGAAGATCTGATATTCTTGGGGATGATGATGAGATCTCGCCTCGATGGCCAAGGAGGACTAATCTGAGGTAACCTCCAAACCTTCTGCTTTGTCTGCTTTTACACCTGCTATCATTAGCACATATGCTGGGGAGATTGACCTGCAGCTCTACTCTGAGCAATTGCTTGATGATCTCTCCAATGCAGTAGACACTTATGCTATAGTGGAAGCTGAAAATGACAAGCTAAGGATCAGAAATAATTAGCTTGTTAAAGAGAACGATCTCAGTAAAAGCTACCGAATGAAATCATTAAACCGCCGAAGGCAACCGAGGAACTTAACATTCGAAAGTTAAGTCTTTCGATCAGAGAAGCAGATCAAAGATCGCCTAGCAATTAACAAAAAGAAAGTTCGATGACTTCAAAATCCTTCAGGCTAAATTTGATGAGCTATTCCGACTGCATGAGAGTCTAAAATCTTCTGAGGATAATTTGGGCAAGAAAATAGAGGTTTTTACAAAATCTTCTAAAACTGTTCAAGATATGAACACCTATTTTCGAACAACGATTAACAAGAAGGGTCTTGGGTATGAGAACCCCTCCGCATCCTCAAAAGCCCCGGTTGATTCACCTCAAAAAGGTGTAATCGACGAAGTTTTCGACAAAGATACACCAAAAGCCAAACTTGTATCTAATAAGGGAAAAAGACCAGTTGAGCAGGTAAGGCAGGTGCCTAACCAGAAGGGGAACATAAATGGACCCCAACTGGTAAAGCATCAGCCGAGGAATCAACAGAAGAATCCAGTTCTTCTGAAGAGACCTCAACCTAATCAACAGATCAGGTATCAGAAAAGACAACCTGTAAAAGGGAAGTCTAATCTGAGACCCAATCAAGGTCAGCTGCCGAATAAGCACGCTTTAGGTAAACTGCAAAAACCACCTATGCCAAAAAGATATGAATCTTTTGATGGTAGCAGTCGTACCTACCCCTATAATCAGAAACCTAGGGCTGCTGCACCTGAGCCACACTGGAAGAAAAGAAGACAAACAGAAAAGATAAATCCCAAGTCTTCTAAGTCACCCAAGGCTCACACTAATAATCATACCAATCAGAAAGCATATAAAGAGATGTATGATTATGTTGATAGGTATGGGAGACAAATCAGGCCTTCTGATCTAACTGATCACAATAGAAGTGCTCTCTTTGTATGGATCCCCAAAACCAAACCTAACCCTCAGACCCAATCCAAAAAGGGTACCTAAAGCCTCGATTTGATTTGCAGCAGTTTGCGTGGGGTCCGCCAACAAAGGAGGTGTGCAGCAACTATCCGGTACATCGATAGTGGATGCTCAAGGCACATGATCGAAGCAAACACCTCCTCGGCTTCTTACATAGAATGTAAAGGCCCGCGTGTACTTTTTCGGTGATGATAACTTTGGTTATACCAAAGGATTCTAACCTTAGAGAATGATGATGTACAGGTCACTGGAGTCTCGTATGTCGAAGGTCTAAAGCATAACCTATTATCGGTTTCACAATTCTGCGACAATGGATTCAGCGTTGAGTTCTCGACTGATCAATGCACTATCAAAAATCGAGCCACTCAACAAATTTTGCTAACTGGTTCAAGGAAAGGGACGATCTACACAGCAGATTGGAACAGTTGCCCAAGAAATACATGCCTAATTGTTAAGAGTTCCAAAAGTAGCAGTTGGCTCTGGCACAAAAGAATGAGTCATCTGAACTTTAAAACTCTTAATAAGATAGCAAGGATGTCTCTAGTGGAAGGTCTTCCGAATGAAGTATTTTCAAAGGATCAGACATGTGTTGCATGTCAGAAGGGAAAACAGGTCAAAGCTTCATTCAAGGGAATTCCTGGACCGGCATCCAGCAGAGTATTGCAGCTGCTTCATATGGATCTATTTGGACCAGTTACACCAAATACCTCAACAGACTTAAATATACTCCGTAATCGTGGATGATTATTCCAAGTTTACCTGGGTTATATTCTTACATAAGAAGAATGAGACGACAACAAAGATACCCGAGCTGCTTAAAAGATTACAAAATGAGAAGGGTGTCAGTGTAGTAAAAAATCGACGATAAAGGTACGTAATTTCGAACTCTTTTATAACCGATTTTTGCTCTAAGTTTGGTATCAAAGATGAGACATCACCGCAAGAACGCCACAATGAATGGAGAAGCGAGCGGAGAAACAGAACACTCAAAGAAGCCGCGCCGACGATGTTATTTTAACATGCAATACCAAGCCGTTTTCAAGCGAATAATCAACACCGCATGTCATACTCGTAACAGATGTCTTCGACTAAGGCTCACTACAAAACACCTTATGAACTGTGGAAGGGCGTAAAACCTCGTGTTTCTTACTTCCATGTTTTGGGTGTGTAAGTGTTTCATACACAACAATGGGAAGAGTCGGGTTGAAGACCTTTGAGGCCAAGTCGATGAGGGTATATTCTTAGGATATTCCTCATCTAGCAAGGCTTTTCGGGGTTTACAATGCAGGCGAAACCCTAGTTGTGGAAGAAACACCCCATGTAGTCTTTTTTGATGAAGCATCTTCCTAACAAGAGAAATCGCCTCGTAACAAGATGTACCGATCAACCAAGACTGATGCTCGTAAAATGGATCATTTAACGATCAAGGAAAAAGGATCGAAATCGTAATAAAGATACATTCAAGATCTAGCTGATTCACCGGATCAATCGATCCTAAGGTACTAAAAACTGCCGATGAAGAAGCCGGCATACCGAGATAAAAGATCAATCGAACCATCCGGTCGGGGAACACTGAAGTTCCCATTTAACAGACATCAAAGACATGATGAGTCCAACATCACCGAGACGTGTTCTTATCAAGTGGATCATAACTCGCACCACTCCCAATCGCTAGTAATGAATCTTTATCGTAAATGGATGATGTTCTCAAACCGACGCAAATCGTAGCGGAAGGACTCGGATAACCAACCATCCAACCGATCCGATCATCGGAGACCCATCCGATAGAGTTAAAACTAGACATCGATTGGTGAAAGTGCCATGTATTGTTGTTATATGTCTATGAAGGAACCAACAACAAAGAGAGGAAGCTCTACAAGACGTAAGTCGGATTCTAGCCATGCAGGAGGAGCCGAACGATTCGAGAGAAATCAAGTTTGGGAACCGTGGAAGACCAAATCATCAAGACGTAATTAGCACGAAGTGGGTTTTCAAGAACAAGAGAGATGAGAAAAATGTCATAACCAGAATAAGGCAAGACTTGTTGCTAAGGGGTATTCACAATCGAAGGAATTGATTATGATGAGACCTTTGCACCGCCGCTTAGAAGCCATTCATTCGGTCAAGCTTTCGCATATGCTTCCCACAGAGGGTTCACTGTGGTATCGATGGACGAAAGAGTGCATTCTTAAACGGGGTACTAGCAGAGGAAGTTTATGTCTAACAACTCCGTGCTTTGAAAAAAGGGCAACCAAGTGTATCGTCTAAGAAAAAAGCTCTTTATGGTTCGAAACAAGCTCCTCGAGCTTGGTATGATACACTCTCTCAGTTCTTGATAGACAGTGGGTTCACTAAAGGAACAGTGGACAGAACCTTATTCAGAATAGAAGATGGAGAAGATATTCTGATGGTTCAGATCTACGTGGACGACATCATCTTCGGATCTCCCAACAAGAGTCTATGTGAAAGATTCAGCAAACTGATGTAAGGGAAGTTCGAGATGTCCATGATGGGGCGATGAGTTACTCGGGTCTACAAGTAAAAACAAAGTACGTAAGGGATATTCATTTGCCAAAAGTACACTAGGAATTTATTGGCTAAGTTTGGAGTTCAAAACTGTAAGGAAGCCAAAATTCCTATGATGACTGGATTCAAGATGGATCCAGATGAGGATGGTCAGAAAACAAATCAGAAAGAATATAGGGCTCTCATTGGATCTTTACTATACCGATCGCCAGCCAGACTAGATATCACTTTTTGCAAGAGAGGTGTATATGTGCGATTTCGAGCAAATCCAATGCAAAGCCACCTAGAAGCAAATCCAAGCTAAGCGGATTCTCGAAGTATCTCAAGGGACAAGAAACCTTGGTTTATTTTACCCATCGATGATAATCTAGAGCTTAGTGGGTATTCGATTCTCGATTATGGAGGTTGCAAAATTGATGAAAAGTCAACCTCAGAAACATGGGTTCTTAGGAAGTAAACCGATCCGGTGGTTTTCAAAAAAGAAGACATCGGGCCATACATCTACTATCAAGGTAATATATGGTCCGCAGGAAGTCGTTGTCCCTAACCGCTTCCGCTTAGTCAAGAAATGAGGGATTATAACATTGTAGCTAAGAATGTACCTATATTCTGTGACAGTAATAGTGCTATTGCAATCACTCAGAATCCTGTTCTACATACAAGATGCAAGCATGTGGATGTCACACACCATTTTATAAGAGATCATGTTGAAAAGAAGAATATCAGAATGGAAAAGATACACACTGATTTACAGAAAGCTGATATTCTAACCAAGCCACTAGCTGAGATCATATTCAGAGAATTATGCAATGAGCTAGGGCTTCTGGATCTTGGAGAAAAGGCACCTAAAATGCTTGATGGATTGTTCTCCAGAACCAGCTGGTTAAGAGACTAACCAGTTAAGAGGAATCGATTGAGTTTGGCATCTCAACTGATCAGAAGATCAGTCAAGGAACTGATATGAGAAGTCGATCAGATTTATAAATTTGTCAGATTAAAGAAACTGATCAGATTAAAGGTTTATCAGATTAAAGGAAACGCTCAGATTAAAGGATTATCTGATTAAATCAGTTGGGTTATTTCTCTCTTTATAAGTTGATTAAGTTGACATTCAACAAGTAAGATTCACAAGATTAAAGCTTACATCGCATAAGAAAACAGGTAATTTACACAACAATGGAATAATAGAAATTTTCATTGATAAAGACCCGAAGGTCAGGTTTACATTACAAGTTACAAGTACAAGAGGACTGGGAGGAGGAGGTCAAGACATAAGTCATAACCAAAAACCCTAAACCTATAACCCTAAACCCTCATCCTAACCCTAGAAAGGGGAGAGAAAGAGATTTTAAGATCTCATGCTCCCATTTTCCCCCCACTTAACAAGGGTGAGAAGGCTTTGAAATAATCCTAAAGCCTCTCGCTGAAGCTAAAACCAATGGAGCGAGAGAGGCCTTGATAGGATTTCTAAGCCAGGAGCCCTTAGACCTGAAGTCAATGGGCTCTCCAGCTGTTAAATGGAGCACATGTGCCAAGAAAGTGGTTCAAAGACCTTATGGGCACATGTGTTACATGCAAAAATTGAGTTGATATACGAAGATCAGCTGTTGTCTGATCAAGACCGTATATCAAACTCATGTTTTATATCAGACTGAGTCTGTTGATGCTAATTCCATTATCTCGATAGACACACAAGGTGCATACGGTTAGGAGAAGTGTCTTCTCGGGCCATGACATGCCAGATCCGCCGCCTTTGGTGGTAAAGAAGCTTGGCAACAATTGTATGTGAAATCTTTGATGACGACATTTAAAACAAAGGATAAGGACACACAGGGGTTGATTTGAGAAGTCAAATCATTGAAAAATGGGTAAAGGTGTTTTAGGAAGTTTCATTAGGAAATAAGGGTTCACCAGAATACATGATTCTACAAAGAAGATAAGTATGGTGAATGGGTTATGTTGTGTAAAACATTGGTCCAATTTATAGAGGCCAAGCAAGGGTGCAAATGCAAATTTGATTTCAAAAAGCCTTTTAGAGAAATTTGCATCACAAAAAGGAAAGGTAGGAATCGCGAATCGATAATTGGATAAATTTCTACGGATTGACATATCGAAATATTTGACTATAATTACGATGTCAAATAGTGCCAACTTAGGGAATAGAGACTACTATTCTAGACTAAGTTTTGGCGGTAACACGTATCCCAAGAATTGGCTTGATCTAAGAAGAATCAGATTAGGTCAATCAAATCGATTACATACTTAAATCGATCGATGAGGAAGATCGGTTGAGCTTAATACCTCAACAAATCGATATATATATATATATCAGTCTATGAGAAAAAGAAATATCAGTTGAAGGGGGAACTTCAACTGATCAAGGAGGATCAGAAAAGGGAAATCAGACGCAAAGTGAAGTGGATCAGTTGAAAAGAACAGTTGGGAAATTATAAGGATTAGGCAGAAAACTAAGATCAACAAGTGGAATCAACAACTACAAGTGGTATTGATCGACACAATATCACCAACCAGACACGCTTTTTCTGTTTCCTTGTTTATTGCTTACTTATTTGATTTTATCTGATATTATTTGCCTTACTGTACTCATTACCTTTTGTGACGTATTCCCTGCAAAACATTTAATGCGGACGTGGGGTACTTGTATTAATTGCTACAAAATGTGCTTTTAAATCCAAAAGGTATTCGTACGTGCTTTTCCTGACCATACGATCAAAACCGCTTAATCTGGATCGTTTAATCTTTTCAAACGGTTGATCTTCCAATCTCGTTTTTCCTCCTCCTCCTTATAAGTTTCATCAAAAACCCTACCGAGTTTTCTTATTCTCAAAAAATTTGCGATTTATTCTCTCGAAAACTCAAACTACCTTTTCGTGATTCAAGTGTTTTCTGCGATTCAAACTCATTTTTCGAAAAATTGAATCTGTAATTTCTGGTTATTTGATGATTTTCTTTTCAAAATCCTTTAATCATATAGATTATGTCTATGTGTTATCCTGCGATATGCCTTGTCTTTTCTTGATATCCGTTTGTGTTTATCGATTACTAGGCCTGTGAATAGGTCTGATAATCTATACATGATATCTTTATGTATATGCACAATTTTAATCGAGTCTATCTTGTTGTAGATGGCCACTCACGGTATGGGAAAGATTATGTGCAACTATGCTGATCTAGCGACAAAGATTGTCGATGACAAATTCGTACAATTTGGTGTTACGCGGGATCCAGAATCCATGGAAGTGGAACAAATTCTGAAGAAAGGAGGCCTTGAGAAATTATGTGCTGCTCACTGCAATCCAGTGATGCAATATGAAGCACTCGAATTCCTAAGGAATTTGAAGGTGGATACGAACACCCCTGGAGATGAGCTGATCTCTTCAGTCAACGGAGAGGAGATCGATCGTGAATGCCGACATATCTCGTCTGCTCACTTTTGCCCAAAGGATCTAATCTCGCTGCAAGACTACTGAGGAGAATGAAGATGAGCTGATCAGAAACGAACTCTTCAGGGAAGCTGACAAACATCAGACCGCAGGTTTTGTCAGACCGATGCTAAAAAGGAAATACCGACTGTTGTTTGACATATTGTCAAAAACAATCATGGGTATTTCATTCAGCCCAGATGCTCTAACATCCGTCAAACTGTACAGCATGGCTGCGATAATTGATGAAGCCAAGAACATCAATTGGCATGGCTTCCTGAAGGCCATTCTACTCCAAGAACATGAAAAATTTGGAGTTAATGAATGGAGGCAGGTCTATCTGAAGAAGAGGATCAACAATCTCAACAAGGTTGCAGTTATCTTGAAAGACAAACTGCCAAATGCTGAATGGGACCAGAATGGACTGAAGTCCTACAAGGCCTTCCTCACAACAACTTCAGCTATATATGGGCCACCTGATGATGATATGCGGCCCACTCCTCCAAAGGTGAAGAAAGGAAAAACCAAGGAGGCAGCCTCGTCTACACCAGATGCTCCCCAAAAGAAGAAAAGAAAACTGGTGAAGGCTCAAGAGAAGAGGCCAAAGAAGGCAAAACAGGCCGCCATGACTGTTTTCGAAGATGAGTCGATGACTAAGGAGCGCAGATCACCGATGCGCACAAAGATCGAGAAAATCGACAGCAGCTTCTCAAGTTGAGAGCTCGCTGTAACATTTC
This sequence comes from Stenogyne calaminthoides, assembly GCA_037126765.1. Lineage (NCBI taxonomy): Eukaryota > Viridiplantae > Streptophyta > Magnoliopsida > Lamiales > Lamiaceae > Stenogyne > Stenogyne calaminthoides. The sequence goes on along the minus strand of JBBCBC010000002.1, from coordinate 10,914,297 downwards.
GAGGAAGGAGCAAGAGACGAATGATCTCCTTCTCCTCAAACTCGAGTTGATTCACCGCCGGACTTCGCCATCACGAGCATGTTTCTCCTTCTCTTCCACCTGTCCGCGAACCTGAAACTACATCAGTTCGCGAACCAGAAAGCTTACTTGTTATGGAGTCGACGTAATTGCTTTTCGACAATAGAACCTCTCGCAGGTCGAGCCAATCGCCCAACTTCCGCTTACTCAAGCACCACCGTAACCTCTACATCTCATCAACCGAATCGGGTCGATCCGAACAAATAAATCCTCGAGTCCAGATCATCCAAGACCATCACCGAGAAAATGGTCGATGCAAATTGAACAAGATATTGATGCGATGTATCCAGAAATCGGGTAGCCCATCCTGTTATCAGAGAGGAAGTTATGGAGATCCTCACATGGAAAGATCTCCGGTTAAAAAGCTTCTCAGACTTTATGATGATTATAGAACAGATGGGAGGTGCTGATGAATTTGCAGATTTTGATTTCTATATGAAGAAATCGCTCAAGTAGATCACCACCGAGCCGATAATTCTTTGAATCAATTAAAGCTCGATCCATGTGAAGTTCGGGTTGATCAACAAGGCGAATCGGAGATCTGTTGAAGAAGCTCTCAAGCGAGATATGCCTATGAAGGATGCGGAGCCGCCGATGATAGTGGAACTGGGTGCTGCAGTTTCATGACCAACCACTAGAGGCACAAACAATTAAAACAGATCAAGTGACGCATACCATTCCTACATCTCACATCACCGTTGATCAACTTCAGGAGATCAGATCATGTCTCAAAGATCTCCTGAAAGAAGAAGTTAAGGGAGTGATAATCGATCGAGGCAGATTGGCCTCAAAGAAATAATAAGATCAAAAGGAATTGGTTATTTCCCAGATTGAGGCAATCAAAGATCGCTTCTCCCAAACTGTGACCACCGTGGTTCCGCCGAACTTATAAAATCAGTTGATGACAAACTAATTCAGGTGGATCAACAACAAGTTTCTTTTCTGATGCTCACTGAAAAGCTAGAACCGATGTAAGAGAAACTTGACAAACTAATTCTTACAATCTCTATCGCCATGGAATTGCCAAAACCGAGCTGATCTCGAAGGTTCAAGATCTAACTGCTCAAGCTCAAGGTTTATCTGTTGCAGATCTCAACAGGGCGATATCAGTCAGCTTTGGTTCTCTGACCTCCCACCTCACTGCTCTTTTTGATCAAACCAAAAAGGGGGAAGGACAGAGTGAGAAACCAACTGACACGATCGAAAAAATAAGACCCGATTTATAGTTGAATCTTATGGACAAAGACTAGACCATCTGGATCTTTTTGCTAACGAAATTTCTGAAAAGATGGAAAAGTCAAAGGCAAGAAAGGCTGCTGCGGGTGCTGGGACATCACAACTTGTACCAGTCACTCAGACTAAGAAAATCACAAGAAGCACAGCTAGCCAAATTCAGGCCGATAAGAAACTGGCTGAGAAATTGTCCAAAGAACAGATTGCGGAAGAAGCCCGAATAAGTGAAGAAGAGAGAAGGGCAGAAAAATTGGCAGAGGCAGAAGATCTGAAGAAGAAATTCAGATCAAGGGCGAAGAAAGGAAAGGCTGGAAAATCGTACGTAACCTCGGTTACAAAAAAAAGAGTCGATGAGATCATTCCAAAAACTGCTGCACACGCTGAGAGGTTTGAGGAATGGAATAAGATCGCTTTAATGGCTTCGATGCCTTTTGTTCGGATCTTGTTCCACAAGAAGAATCTCCAGATGCTGAATTCCTCAACTGGTTGGAAAACAAACATCCAGATTTTCTGAAGTATCTGGAAAATGAGGCCAAGATAATCAACGTAAAAATATCTCGCCAAGAGTATGATCTGTTGGATTACTCGAAGAAGGCAGATGGCTCATTTGATGACCGGGCATTTCAGAGATTCTATTTTGACATCCCCGAGCAAAACGCGCATAATCGATCCTCAAGAGTCAATGATGTCAAATGGAAACTTTATCAGATTTTCAACGTCCCTCAAGATCAAAGAGAGATGCCAGAAGGATACAAGCCTAAAGAGTGAAGAATCAGAAGACTTCTCAGGATCAGCTGTTTTTAAATTCAAACTTTTCTGATGTAACATGTAATCGACATATCTAATGAGAAAAGTTTATTTTTCTGATCCTAAGACAAAATCTCATTGTCTTCTGATTATGTGCTCTTTTATCGTTTCTATATTTATCAACTGTGATTGGTTTCTCAAAGTGTTTTGGTTTCATCAAAAAATGGGGAAATTGTTGGGAAATTTAGAGTTTTGATGAAAGTTCTAAAACACATGTAATAGGACCAAATCGGACTATTAGTCGATCGATGTTTATATTACCGTTTATAGAATACCAGTTGATAATTATTGTATAGAACAACTGATGTAATAGATAGGTCACATATTGAGGGGGAACCTCAATATGTATAGGTCGATCCAAGATCCAAAGAATAGCCGATATTGCCGTAATGCAAGAGAAGAACAAAAGATCGATCGATCCGATCAAGTCGATATCTCACCAAGTCATGAAGCTCAAACTCGTAATACTTGAAGATCGATGACTTCCAAGATCGTACTGTAAGACCTACATCACCGAAGTCCGCTAGTTGAAGCTAAGTCAACCGCAGACCAAGACTCCATCGTAGACCGACGCCTGCCGACCGATCAAAGTCACCACCAGTGAAAATCGATGTTTCACCAAATCATACGCCGATGATCCGAACAAGAAGAATGTCAAACTTAGTTGGAAGAACAACACCGAAAAGCGCTCTGTTAACCAATAAGAACAAGACACGATGATCGGAGCTCAAGAATTACGGATTTGGTGCCGCTTTTCTCCAATGGCTATAAAAGACACTATTCACGCTTTTTCGCCATGCTGCCTCAAGACGCCACATCAATCCCAAGAAGCCTACCAAATATAGCTTGAAATTCAAATTGCTCTCCAACGGCTTTTGATTTTGAGGTCTATAAATATGGGATCACACTTTGAGTGAAGACACGGAAACCCCGAAACGATCAAGAAGCTCTAGCTATAATCGATTTCCGCACGAAGAACACCTAACAAGAAGATTATTTTATTAAGTGTTCATCCCATAAGTTCTTAGCATAGAAGTCTTTTCATCTACCGATAGCTATCTTAAACACTAGAAAAGATTTCATAGTTGGAACCAAAACAATCTTATCCAAACCCAAAGTTAGGTTAAGTTGTTTAGCAAGATTTCGCACTAGGGTTTCTAGTTCTCGATTTACGGGATCGGTTGAGTGAGAACTCTTTAAATATCTGTTTGTCTTGTGTTGGACTAACACAAAAATCTAAGTCCAGCTTGGTTTAGTTGGTGCCCTTGTGATATGGAAGAGTGGACGTAGGGACGGGTTTGTCCGAACCACTATAAATCTTGTGTGTCTTTACCGCTTTGATTAACTCTTTTACACAATCGCACACAACTATTAAAGCAAAGATACATATTCTAAGTTAAGATCATTTAGCACCAAGCTTTAATCGATCAAGTTTGACACTTTAGTCAACGGGTTAAAAGATCGACTTTTGGAATCGATTTATCAAAACGGTTTTTCACGGGTAAAAAGACATCAGTTAAACCGATAGTTACCGAATCGATCGCCTTCAAAGCGATTAGTAAGTTGGTTATCATCCAAACGGATTCATTCGCACTCTGATCAAGCTAATCGCTCTCACACCGACCAAGACAAAAGTTTTTCAGGAGTCTATTCACCCCTCCCCTCTAGACTTCTGCCCTCACAAAACCCGTTCGGGACCTACAATTATTACTAGCATGAATTTACCTAAGTGAATTCAAATAATAATTAATACAACAACATGCAAATAATATTTCACGTAAAAGATCATAGCATGCGGAATTTCTAGAGTTTACGTGAACGTGCCGTTGGAGAGACGGCCCGAGATGCAGACAGGATCAAGTATCTGGGTACCCACCAAAAGTCCTTCTCAAGTATTCCCAAGTCCTCGTCCAATAACCCCGGTGGAAGGTTCTCCAATGAACGATTTATAAAACAAAGGAAAATAAAAAAATTGTTGCACCACCTTTGTGGATTTCTAATTTTTCCAACACATGGAACACTAGGGGATGAAAAAATTCATCCCCTTATTTATATAGAGGGGGAGAACGAAATTTTGGACTCAATTGATCTCCAATAAATTTTGAATATATCTCATGATGGGTTTTGAAAACCCATTTGCACGCAAGCGGAAGCAAAACGTTTCGATTCGGTGCATATAAAAAACAGGGGTGAGATTGATTCAATTTTTTTTTTTTAAGAACAATGTGTGTTGTGCTTCTAACCGAATGCATATGGCAAGTAAGAATATAAAGCAAGAAGAACACACGATTTTATAGTGGTTGGGACAACTCGCCCCTACATCCACTCTTCCCTTCATGGGGCACCTACTAAACCAACTTAACCAATGGGACTTATCACCCTCACGGGATTGCCGATAGATGTTTACCGAGTTCACACTCAAACGGGACTTATCACCTCACGGATTGGAGACCCTCTTTCGGGATTGCTTAGATGTTTATCGAGTTCCCACTCACCTACAAACTTAACCTATCAAACCGATTTGGGTATAAGATTGTTTGGTTTCAACTAGGGTGAGATTTTCCCTTACATTTGTTTAGCCTCAATTTCAAGGATGGGAAAATCTCTAAGCTTAGGATATGGCATTTATGCTTAGATCTAGGGTAGAACACTTTGAATATATCGTGTATTTCTTGCTCTGTGTTCTTGAATGGAGTTGTTGAATATTTGGCTTTTAATTTCACTTGCGGATCCTCCATTTTTCTTCCTTTGAAGATAGTGCAATGTATTTATAGTGTGGATTTGAATATTACCGATGGAGAGTAATATTCAAATCCATACTAATAATCTTCCAAATTTTTCTTTGTCCTTTTGCACCTTTGTTGTTTGCAACTTTTTATGTAACATCCATATATGTTGTTATCTTCTTATTGATTTGGAACGGAGTGGATCGTGGGATTCTTTGTTCATTTGCTTTGATCCGGTCATTTGAAACCACTATAAATCACTATTCATCGTGAAATCTTTGTTCATCGATTCTTTCATTTCGGCGATGACGATCAATCGATTTTACTTTTCATCGGTCGATTTACAAAAATTTCGGTCGGTCGGCGTCGTATATGAGCAAAGCGCAGATGATGTCGGTTACTCGATTCAAAGTCAATGATAAAGGATTAGCTCTGATAAAAGATCGATCTTGCGGTCGTTTGACACTTTAGTCATCTTGATCGGTTTTTTGGTTAAAACGATTTCATGAGTTCCCCCTCAACTTGTTCTTCCGTTCCCCCTCAACTTGTTATCTGTAAATTAGCTTCAAAAACACAAGTTGATAATGTTTTGGCATAATTAATCAAAACTAAAATATCCCAACAATTTCCCCCTTTTTGATAATGACGCCAAAACATTAAAATATATGCACTTTAACAGAGATCGGGTTTTTGATTTAAAAGATCAGTTCAGGTGGTCACTTTGAAAAGTTGTGAACGTTTGAACTCCTGCTCTGATACCAATTGATGGTATGTAAATCCACATTGGTTGACCTTTTGAACAACCCGCTCTGATACCAATTGATGGTCCCGTTTTGAAAACCCATTTGCACGTGCGGAAGCAAAACGTTTCAGTTCGGTGCATATAAAAACAGGGGTGAGGGGCAGAGTGATTCAATTTTTTTTGCTTTTAAGAACAATGTGTGTTGTGCTTCTAACTGAATGCATATGGCAAGTAAGAATATAAAGCAGTAAAGAACACACGATTTTATAGTGGTTCGGACAACTCGTCCTACATCCACTCTTCCCTTCATGGGGCACCTACTAAACCAACTTAACCAGCGGGACTTATCACCCTCACGGGATTGCCGATAGATGTTTACCGAGTTCACACTCAAACGGGACTTATCACCCTCACGGGATTGCCGACCCTCCCTTTCGGGATTGCTTAGATGTTTATCGAGTTCCCACTCACCTACAAACTTAACCTATCAAACTGATTTGGGTATAAGATTGTTTGGTTTCCAACTAGGGTGAGATTTTCCCTTACATTTGTTTAGCCTCAATGCTAAGGATGGGAAAATCTCTCTAAGCTTAGGATATGGCATTTATGCTTAGATCTAGGGTAGAACACTTTGAATATATGCGTGTATTTCTTGCTCTGTGTTCTTGAATGGAGTTGCTTGAATATTTGGCTTTTAATTTCACTTGCAGATCCTCCATTTTCTTCCTTTGAAGATAGTGCAATGTATTTATAGTGTGGATTTGAATATTACCGTTGGAGAGTAATATTCAAATCCATACTAATAATCTTCCAAATTTTTCTTTGTCCTTTTGCAATCGTTGTTTGCGGCTTTTATTAACATCCATATATGTTGTTATCTTCTTATTGATCACCGCTTTTGTGTGTCCGGACCGATATTTCACGGATTCTTGTTGTGTGTCAAATCACTATTCTCAGTAAGTAAATCACGATTTATCGCTCATCGAAAACAAAGTTTTCATAAAAAATTGTTTCACCACTTTTCATTCGATTTAAGTCGTCACCGATTCGGATCACGAATTTTTCCACGTAAAACACATAGGAATAAACTAGGGGATGAAAAAATTCGTGATCGTAAAATCCCTTATTTATCATCCTTCTCATCTGATCTTGATCACCGCCATCTCTGACCTCGGTCGATCTCGATCATCTTCGCCCGATTTCATGAGTTCCCCTCAACTTGTTCTTCCCCCCTCAACTTGTTATCGTAAATTAGCTTCAAAAAACACAAGTTGATAATGTTTTGCATAATTAATCAAAACTAAAATATCCCAACATCTCATATATTCTTCTTTCCATGTATTTTTCCACAAAAATCTCACACCCTTATTTAGCAAAATTTTCAAAAATAATAGGGGATCTTTCAAGATTGGATCTTTCTTGAATTTATGAGATATTCTTGTATTCCTAGAATACATATCTTTTTCCATAAAAATCTTTCCAAGAAAATCAAGAAAATCCTTCTTCCTATTATTTCTCTATATATTTCGAAAATTACCATTAAAGAAACCAAGTGGGAGATTTCTTGAATTTATGGGATAATCTTGTATTCCAAGAATACTTAACTCCTTTCCATAAAATCTTTTCAAGAAAATTCTTCTCCGTCTTTTTCTTTAATATTTTCGAAAAAATAAGGAGGAAATAATGCAACAATAATTTATTTTATTTTAAGCACCTTTTATTTATTGGACTTTAATTGGGCTACCTGAGGGGCCTTTAGGAGAATTAAGATGGACCTTCCAATGGACTTCTGAATTCTAATATTGAGCCACAATATAATTCAGCCCATTAATATTAATTAATGCCACTATATAATTAATATCAAGACTATCCAACTTAACCCATATTACGGTAATATGGCTCCCCGATTATTATTTCCCATGCTTAAAATTATTTAGTCCATTAATTAATTAAGCCAACGAAAAATCTTTATATTAATTAATATCTTTATCCTTGGAGTAAGGACAAATTGAATTTTTTATTATCCATCTGGGAAAATTAATTCCACTTGCAAGATTTGGTATGATAAAGGTTAGGGCCCACCAAGGGGACCAATCAAGCAAGACATTGCAAGCAACACGATTCTCTCAGATTAATTTTGCAATCGTCGATGCAATTAATATTATTGCCCAAGATATATAGGTATCAAGTCGCAATGATTCTCTTCCCATTTATAAGTCAAAGCAATAACTACTAATCACACACAATCCTTATTAAGTGACAGAGATTAAGAAATCAACAACCACTGAGGTCTAACTCTTCATTCCTTAAGTCAGTGCAAATGAGTTTATCCTCTCTCGCAGTCCACTTCAACAAGATCAAATGCACTAGTGTAATCTCTTGGTCAAGACAAGTCAATCCCGAGCCTTACACATCAACTTCTACCAATAGATTGTTCGGATCTATCTAAGTTGTGAAACACGACTCGTTTACAAAAGGCAATCGCATTAACGTGATCTTCTGTGATCTGGTATCACCACGTTAACTACAATGTAACGCGTGCTATGAACGGTTTGCAATGAATATATATAACATTCAATCATATTTAAAGCAAAAGTGATACACAATTTATTTCAGTAAATAAGTGTTTAATACATAGGTTATACAAAGTAAAAGCATACTTTCACATTATAACCCCAACAATATCCCACTTATACTCAAAGTTTGCTTTTAAGTATACCACAACACGTCTCGTGTAGTTCTTCGTGACATCTAATGCCACCTACACGAACCTAATAATATCTGACGGTCCCAATTTTTGGTGGAGAAAAACCCATTTTGCGAGTGCGGAAGCAAACATGACATGTGATGCATATAAAACAGGGGAGAGGGCAGAGTGATTCCAAATTTTTGCTTTTAAGAACATGTGTGTTGTTATGCTTGTAACCGAATGCATATGCCAAGTAGGAACATTAAGCAGTAAAGAACACACGATTTTATAGTGGTTCAGACGAAACCCGCCCTACATCCACTCTTCCCTTTCGGGGCACCAACTTAACCAACTTAACCTACTGGACTTAGTTTTATGTGTTAGTCCAACACCCAACAGATGTTTACCGAGTTTGCACTCAAACGGGACTTATCACCCTCACGGGATTGCCTACAGATGTTTACCGAGTTCATACTCAGCTACAAACTTATTCTATCAAACTGATTTGGGTAAGGTTTGTTTGGTTTCCAACTAGTTTGAGATTTTCCCTTACATTTGTTTAGCCTCAATGCTAAGGATGGGAAAATCTCTCTAAGCTTAGGATATAGCATTTGTGCTTAGATCTAGGGTAGAACACTCTTGAATATATGCGTGTATCTCTCGCTCTGTGTTCTATGGTGGGAATGCTTGAGTATATAGGATCGGGAGCACAATTCCTTTCAACGTGCCTTGTGTTGACTGCCTTAGCCGTGCTACGATCAGGCCATATTTCAAGACTCGCATCATCTGGCACACAACCTTGGCTGGGAACTGCTGGAACCCATATCTTCTTAGCTCTGTAGCATCGTTTGCTACATTCTCCACACTCTTCTACATTCATCCACACTTGATAATGAAGGAAGAACTTGTATTTATAGTGTAGATTTGAATGTTACCGTTGGAGAGAATCACATTCAAATCCATACTACGCTGTAGCTTTTTGTAGCTTTTTGAGTCTTGTCGTCTTCCTCTCATTGGTCCACGTCAGCTGAATCTAACGGCTATATTCTTTAGTTTCTTCTGAGTCTCTAACGGCTATATTCTTCAGGATCTTCTGAGTCTCGGGATCTTCAGTTTTATCTGAGCCTTCGGGTTATCTGAGCCTTCAGGTTATCTGAGTCTTCAGTTTCTTTCAGTTCTATCGGAGTCTCAGGTTTCTTGATTCAGCAGACTTTTCTTCAGCGGACTTTATACGATCAGCATACCGACACTTTCAAAGCTTCGAAGTTCAAATTTCTCTCCGAATTCAAACATCATCGACCCTCGTGTCACTTGACTCAAAGTATCGATTTCTTCTTGCCGATCCGGTCAAATTTCTCTTGATCGGATCAACATATATCTTCAGGATCATATCAGGATAGCATCAGGTCATCTTCATCAGGTTAGCATATCGATTTATCATATCTGATCTCGATCACGTCTGATCTTGATCAGTCTCATCTGCTCATCTTCTGATCTGCAACCTTCTCTTCTGATTTCGGTCGGCTTTTAGCTTTTCTTCACCGATTTACACAAAGACATCAGTTGACTCGGAACTCATCTAACTCAATTTTGATCTCGATCATTTTCGTCTGTTTTGACCTCGCCGGTCTCGATCATCTTCTTTCGATTTTGTGAGTTCCCCTCAATTTGTCTTTTTTTTTTCCTTAACTTGTTATCTGTAGATTAGCTTGAATAACACAAGTTAATAATGTTTTGGCATAAATTATCAAAACTAAAATATCCCAACAATTTCCCCCTTTTTGATAATGACACCAAAACAATTAAAAAATATGCAATTACAGAGATCGGGTTTTTGGTTTTAAAATAGATCAGTTCAGGTGGTCACTTTGAAAATAGTTATCTGTTGAACTCCCTGCTCTGATACCAATTGATGGTCCCGATTTTTGGTGGAGAAAAACCCATTTTGCGCGTGCGGAAGCAAACATGACATGTGATGCATATAAAGCAGGGGAGAGGGCAGAGTGATTCCAAAATTTTGCTTTTAAGAACATGTGTGTTGTTATGCTTGTAACCGAATGCAAATGACAAGTAGGAACATTAAGCAGTAAAGAACACACGATTTTATAGTGGTTCAGACGAAACCCACCCTACATCCACTCTTCCCTTTCGGGGCACCAACTTAACCAACTTAACCTACTGGACTTAGTTTTATGTGTTAGTCCAACACCCAACAGATGTTTACCGAGTTTGCACTCAAACGGGACTTATCACCCTCACGGGATTGCCTACAGATGTTTACCGAGTTCATACTCAGCTACAAACTTATTCTATCAAACTGATTTGGGTAAGGTTTGTTTGGTTTCCAACTAGTTTGAGATTTTCCCTTACATTTGTTTAGTCTCAATGCTAAGGATGGGAAAATCTCTCTAAGCTTAGGATATAGCATTTGTGCTTAGATCTAGGGTAGAACACTCTTGAATATATGCGTGTATCTCTCGCTCTGTGTTCTATGGTGGGAATGCTTGAGTATATAGGATCGGGAGCACAATTCCTTTCAACGTGCCTTGTGTTGACTGCCTTAGCCGTGCTACGATCTGGCCATATTTCAAGACTCGCATCATCTGGCACACAACCTTGGCTGGGAACTGCTGGAACCCATATCTTCTTAGCTCTGTAGCATCGTTTGCTACATTCTCCACACTCTTCTACATTCATCCACACTTGATAATGAAGGAAGAACTTGTATTTATAGTGTAGATTTGAATGTTACCGTTGGAGAGAATCACATTCAAATCCATACTACGCTGTAGCTTTTTGTAGCTTTTTGAGTCTTGTCGTCTTCCTCTCATTGGTCCACGTCAGCTGAATCTAACGGCTATATTCTTTAGTTTCTTCTGAGTCTCTAACGGCTATATTCTTCAGGATCTTCTGAGTCTCGGGATCTTCAGTTTTATCTGAGCCTTCGGGTTATCTGAGCCTTCAGGTTATCTGAGTCTTCAGTTTCTTTCAGTTCTATCGGAGTCTCAGGTTTCTTGATTCAGCAGACTTTTCTTCAGCGGACTTTGTCTGATCAGGCATACTGACACTCAGGCTTACTGAGTTCAGCTCTTCTGAATTCAAACATCCTGACCCTCAGGTCACTTGACTCTGGCTATCTGATTTCTTCTTGCCTGATCTGGTCAGCTCTACTGATCAGATCAACATATCTTCAGGATCATATCAGGATAGCATCAGGTCATCTTCATCAGGTTAGCATATCAATTTATCATATCTGATCTCGATCACGTCTGATCTTGATCACGTCTGATCTTGATCAGTCTCATCTGCTCATCTTCTGATCTGCAACCTTCTCTTCTGATTGCTGGCTTTTAGCTTTTCTTCACTTCTGATTTGCACAGCACATCAGTTGACTCCGGAACTCATCTAACTCAGCTTGATCTCGATCATTCTCGTCTGCAGCCTCGTCTGGTCTCGATCATCTTCTTCTGATTTTGTGAGTTCCCCCTCAATTTGTTCTTTCGTTCCCCCTTAACTTGTTATCTGTAGATTAGCTTGAATAACACAAGTTAATAATGTTTTGGCATAAATTATCAAAACTAAAATATCCCAACAATATCTCTCCCACTTATACTCAAAGCAGATTCGCTACGCACTTGACAATCATTCCTCCCACATGTCTCTTGAATGTTTCCAGAGGCAGACACTTCGTGAAAGGATTAATTAGGTTATCCTCCAGTGTGATCTTAACCACCTCTACATCTTCTCTCTTAACGATTTCTCGTCTAAGATTTCTTTCCTTCAGTGTGTTTGTTAAACTCGTGGGCTCTTGGTTCCCTTGAATTTGAAACTGCCCCTAGCAAATATTGCTAGACAAATTCGGAACTCCATCCAAGTCCACTGAGAAGATCTAGATCCAAACTGGTTCCTTCACTACTTCACAAGCAGCTACTTACCCGGCTTCCTGTTGGGGTTATACTGGAAAGTATGCTTTTACTTTGTATAACCAAACTGAATTTCTTATTTATTTTACTGAAATAAATTATTTATCACATGTTGCATTAAATATGAATGAATGTTATATATATTTACTGCATACCCGTTCGATAAAGTCAGTACGTGTTACGTTTGGGGAATATTTTATTATGGAGAAAGGAATATATTGGATATATTCAAGATTTCTTGGAGATCAAGAAAAAGATTTTCCCATCTTATTCCTAGGTCAAGAATTCGACCACCTCTAGTATTATAAATAGGGGATGAGTTTTTCATCCCCAAGTGCAATTCCATGTGTTGGAAAAATTATAAATCCACGAAGGTGGTGGCCAAATATTTTATTTTCTCCTTTAGATTAAAATCGTTTGTTGATAATCCTCCCACTGGATTACGTTCGTGGACGTGGGACATACTTGAGAAGGTACTTTGGGTTGATCCATCGTCTCAACGGTTGTCTCTCTGAGAGGTTAGTATTTACGTAATTCCTAGATTCTGCATGCTTAGGTTTTACGTGAACTACGTGTACGCATGATGTTTATTTGCTTATTAATTATTATGTTGAATTGGTTCAGGATTAAGTCATGTTAGTAATTAATTGATTAATTTAAATATGTATTTAAATTCCTTTTTAATAGATCCGGGCACCCCTAATTTCCCAACAAACCGGTATTAGAGCCTCGGTTTCTAGCTCAGATTTAAATTATTATTTAAATTATGTTGGCCATTAAACTTTATTGAAAAATGGATAGTAGAATTGTTAGACATTTTTGCGGTATCCAATTATCATGGTATTTAATGTGTTTATTTATTTCATGCGTATGAATGGTTTTAATTCGACTCGCTCGAATTTGTTTTTTCGTGAGAAAATCCACGAGTAGATTAAGCTATTTGATTTGTTCAATGTAATAGACTAGTCTTGATTTAGGTTTATTTATTTGTAATATAAATTGTAACTTCGATCGAAGATTTAAGATGGAGGCGAGAAATTAAAATGGATCCAAAATAAAGACGTGGGTGATGTCGTGCTGTAAACGCGTTAAGAGAGGCACGCTACATGACGCGGAAATCGCTAGTCGATGGGCTCGCACACTTGCGGCCAAGTGGATCAGACGCGACGACGGGTGACGACAGCAGACAAGGGAAGACGGGCGCTAGAGCCGGACGTGGACGCCAAAGTAGCGAAGGGCACGGCGCTGACGCGCAGGAGCGCGGGCGGCCGGGCGAGGATGCTGTGCGGCGCGGCGCGGGGGGGTAGCGCTGACGCTGCGGGCGGCAGTAATCGACGCTACGGCATTTAAGCGATGACCGACACGGGTTGGGTATATGCAAAGCGGCACCTAACCCATGAGCAGTCGGTGTACTTAGACGCGGACTTTTCGAGACGCTCGAGGGGAGAAATTCAAGATGGCGTTTCTTCAAAATCAAGCCAAGAAAAATCAAACCATGACAATGGATAATTTTTGCCCAATATGTTTATTTTTTCGCTTTTGCTTGATTTATTGATGTATTTTCTTATGCTTTATTTAATTTGTTTAAATGTGTTTGCATGAGAATTGCTCAACGAAAAATCTCAAATTCAAAAATTACTAAGTATGTTTTACACAATTAATTCGGTTTTGAATCGAATTAATTTTGACCTCCATGATTGATTTATTTGTGAAATCTTATGGAGAAATTCCCCTAAGGGACGGCCAAAAGATAGCTTTCACATGAATAAATTCTCAAAAGGATGACTGTGAATTATTATTAGTGGCGACGATGACCCTCCCATGAGGCTCGATCAAAACGAAGTAGTAATTTCGTATTTAATCATGGTTATTACTTAGGTATAAAATTGATATATACTTACCAAGTCCCCGCTAATTTTATATTGGTCAAGTGGGAGCCAACTATTTTTTTTTAAAAAAATTAAAGTTTGTAACTGTTCTTGTTTGTAACCTGCTTAAATGTTATTTAAATGATGACCCTCCCAAGAGACTTATTTAAAACCTGTTTTTTTTTGAGATGTTGGTCGATACATGTTCATTTTTTTTTTTTTTGAGATTTCAATATGAATCATGTGATCGAATTATGTGATTTTCTTTGTGTTGATCCGGATATTGACACAAGATGTATGTTTATTTAAGTTCAGCATGTCGCAACCTTTTAATCCATTAAAATATATGCTCAAAGAAAACCAACTTACTGGTGAAAACTATGGAGTTTGGAAAAGAAATATGAAATTTGTCCTCACTGCACAACCACAACATTGGGTTCTTGGGGGATCCAAACCTGAAAAACTTACTGATGGGTCATCAAATGCGGAGTGATCCATGTATGAAATCTGGGAGTAGGCCAACAATTTATGAAGTGTATGATCTTGACTTCATTGTCTGATGATTTGAAACACATTCATAAAGATGTTGAAACAGTTGCGGAAAACATGCAAAGTCTCGAAGAAATGTTTTCAACAGAAAGCCGCATGATTGAACAGTTCCATCAAAATGGCGTGGCCAAGCTAAAGATGACGGAGGGAACACCTGTGAGGGATCATGTTCTCAAAGTCTTTTGAGAAACTAGCCTACCTTGGTGCTAAGTATGATGATGGGGTTCAAATCGAATTCTTGTTCCTAACTCTTCCGAGATGTTTTAATGAGTTTTACTGTAGTTTTGTGATGAGTGATCACATGTTTACTATGGATACTCTACAAGAGGTCTTGGAGACGATAGAGAAACATTTGGGACAAGAAGACGAGGCTTTGGTGACTAAGAAACTTCTTTCAAGATCTAGGCCAGTGGAAGGCAAGATCAAAGTGAAGATGATCGATCGAAACAAAGTAAAGCTCAGACTTAAGAAAGGTAAAGGTAAGGCGGTAAGTGGGTTAGGGATCCAAAAGAAACCAAAAGGGAAGTGTTTTAACTGCGGTGAAAAAGGACATTGGAGGTGGGCCTGTTCCAAACCCAAGAATGGAAAGAAAGGTAATTCTCTCGCACTAGTTGTTGAAACTTATTTAGCGGCGTATGCAACCCATTCGTGGGTAGTGGATCTGGGATCCACTAATTATGTTTGTTTCACTTTGCGGGGGTTCAAGCGGACCCGCAACTTAGTGGAAGAGAGATCCTCGTCCACGCTTAGGGCGATCTTGCTACGAGAGTGGCAAATGAAGCAAATGGGAGATGTGCACCTATCTTTTGAAGACAAGAGTTTAATTTTAAGAGATGTTTTTTATGTTCCCGTTTTTCGCAAAAACCTTATTTCAGTTTCAAAACTATTTGCTGATGGATATTCTATTCGTTTTAATAAACATGTTACTGTTTTTCATAACGATGTGGTTATCTGTCATGGAACATTATGGAACAATCTCTACATTATTAACTTTGCACATCACACACACAATGCATCCTATAACACATCTACTATTTCGAGTAAAATAAAACGTTAAAACCAACGTGAGCGAGACACTTCTTTGGCACCTAAGATTAGGTCAAATTAATCCAAAAAGGATTCAAAGGTTGGTCCAAGATGGTTCATTGGAGTCCCTCCTGATTGAACCATTTCCAACTTGTGAATCATGTTTGAAGGGTAAAATGACCAAGAGGGCATTTGGAGCCAAGGGGCTTAGAGCTAAAGAAGTGTTGGAGATCGTTCACACCGATGTATGTGGTCCAATGCAAATAAAAGCAAGAGGTGGCTACTAGTATTTTGTCACATTTATCGATGATTACTCACACTATGGGTATGTTTTCCTAATGAAACATAAATCTGAGACCTTTGATAAATTCAAGGAATTTAAGGCTCAAGCAGAGAATCATAAGGAAAAGAGTATCAAGTTTCTATGATCTGATCATGGAGGCGAATACCTCAGCGATGAATTCTTGAACTACCTGTCGGATGAAGGGATTGAATCTCAGTTGACTGCACCCGGTACCCCTCAACAAAATGGGGTTGTAGAACAAAGAAACAGAGCGCTTCTAGAAATGGTAAGATCAATGATGAGTTATGCGGATTTACCAAAATCGTTTTGGGGTTACGCCTTGCAAACAACAACTTACATTCTGAACTTAGTGCCATCCAAATCGGTTCCAAAAACCCCTAGGGAATTGTGGACGGGGCGCAAGCCCAGCTTAGGACACATGAGGATCTGGGGGTGTCCGGCATACGTGTTGGATAGGGAAGCGGGGAAATTCGATGCACATTCGGAATTAAGGTTGTTTATAGGGTACCCCAAAGGAACGAAGGGATGCATGTTCTATGGTCCCGAAGATCAAAAGGTCGTAATCAGTACGCACTTTAGATTTTTGGAAGAAGACTATATGAACGATAAAAAGCCTAGAAGCGAGATTACCTTAGAAGAACTTAGGGGGCCAACTCCGTTGCTAACTGTACAAGAAGACATACCACGCGTCACACCTACACAACTGAAACCTCATCGTAGTGGGAGGGTTGTCAGACAACCCGAGCTATTCTTAGGGATCGGAGAGTCCTCGGACTTGATCTCAGGAGAAGAATCAGATCCATGGTCCTATAACGAGGCGATCCAGGACAAGGATGGGACAACCTGGCAAACAGCAATGGAAGCCGAGATGGGTTCAATGGACCACAATAAAGTGTGGGAGCTAGTCGAACCACTTAATGGGGTAAAACCCATTGGATGCAAGTGGGTATACAAGAGAAAAGGGGGCCCGGACGGAAAGGTTGAAACCTTTAAGGCATGACTCGTGGCGAAAGGGTACACTCAGAAAGAAGGGATCGACTATGAGGAAACCTTTTTGCCCGTAGCCATGCTCAATTCCATCCGAATTCTCTTGTCGATTGTTGCGCACCTAGATTTTGAGATCTGGCAAATGGATGTCAACACAGCTTTCCTTAACGGCAGTCTTGATGAAGAGATCTATATGCAAGAACCCGAAGGCTTCATTGAAAAAGGCCAAGAGAATCTGGTTTGCAATCTAAAGAAGTCCATTTACGGGCTAAAGCAAGCATCCCGTGCTTGGAATCAGTGTTTTGATCAAGTTATAAATCCTACGGTTTTGATCAAAACAAGTTCGAAAGTTGTGTGTATAAAAAGCGTGACGAAACTGCCTTGGTATTCATGATACTATACGTAGACGACATTCTGCTCATCTGGAACGATGTAAAGATGTTGTCAGACGTAAGGGCATGGCTGTCAAAACAGTTTGATATGAAGGACTTGGGAGAAGCTGGTCACATCCTTGGGATTAAGATCACTCGAGATCGCAAGAAAAGGATGATCAGGCTTTCGCAAGCTTCAATCGGACAGAATGTTGGTTTATCAATCGGACAGTCTAATCCCCATCGGTTATACGGACTCATATTTCCAATCAGACATAGACTCCAGAAAGTCAACCTCGGGTAGTGTGTTTTGCATGGGGGGAGGAGCCATGACATGGAGAAGCGTTAAGCAGAAATGCATCGCCGATTCTACCATGGAAGCCGAATATGTAGCTGCTTGTGAAGCAGCGAAAGAAGCGGTTTGGCTCAAGAACTTCCTGGTGGACTAGGACCTCATTCCGAATTTGCCCAGCACGATCACGGTTTACTGTGATAACGCCAGAGCAGTTACAAATTCTAGGGAACCGAGAGCCCACAAGGCTAGTAAACACATAGAAAGAAAATACCATCTTATACGAGAAATCGTTAAGAGAGGAGACATAGAGGTGGCAAAGATTGCGTCTGAAGACAACCTAGCAGATCCATTCACAAAGGGTCTGCCTCAGAGTACATTCGAGAGATATGTGGAAGGAATGGGTGTCAAGAGCATTGCCAATCTGCTTTGAGTATAAGTGGGAGAAATATTATTAGGTTCGTGTAGGGTGATATTAGATGTCACATAGAACACGAGACATGATGTAGTATACTTAAAAGCAGACTTTGAGTATAAGTGGGAGATTGTTGGGGTTATACTGGAAAGTATGCTTTTACTTTGTATAACCAAACTGAATTTCTTATTTATGTTACTGAAATAAATTATTTAATAAAGTCAGTACGTGTTACGTTGTAGTTAATTTGGTGATACTAGATCACAGAAGATCAAATTAACAGTTCCTCGTGACTAAGTACAAATTTACAACCCAGATGGAAATGAACAAACCATCATGAAAGGTTAAAGTGTAAGGCTCAGATTGGCTTGTCTTGACCAAGGGATTACACTAGTGCATTATGATGAGCTGAAAAGGACCTATAGGAGGATAAATTCTTCGGTACTGAATATACAAGAATTAGACCTCAGTGGTGCGTTATTTCTTAATCTCCGTTCCTTAAATAGGATCGTGTGAAATTAATAACTATTGTTTTGACTTATGATGGGAAGAGAATCAATGCGATTCGATACCTTGTATCTTGGGAAATATTATTAGTTACATGACGATTGCTAAGATTTAATACGGAGAATCGCGTGCAAGTACGGCTTGCTTGATTTGTCCCCTTGGTGGGCTCAGAATCTTTATCATACCAAATCTTGCAAGTAGAAATTTATTTCCGGTATGGATAATAATGTTGAGTTGTCTTTACTCCAAGGACTAAGATATTAATTAATATAAAGTCTGTTCAGTGGCTTAATTAATTAATGGACTAAGATAATCTTAAACGCGAGAAATAATGATCCGGGAGCCATATTATTGTGAAGTCGAAATGTGGGTTAAGATGGATAGTTCAATATTAATTTTATAGTGGAGTAAATTAATATTAATGGGCTTGAATAATATTTTGGCTAAATATTAAAGCTTCATAGCTCGTTGGAGGTCCAATCTTAATTCTCCTAAAGGCCCCTCAAATGGCCTAAACTAAAGTCCAATTAATGAAAAGGAGAAGAAAATATTTTGCCCTATTTTTCCTCAATTATTTTCGAAAAAATTGGGTAGGAAGAGAGAAAAGATTTTCTTGATTTTCTTGGAAAGAGATGAAATATGTATTCTTGGAATACAAGTTTATCCCATAAATTAAAGAAAAGTCAAAGATCTTATTCCTTTCCTAACTAATTGATATTTTCGAAAATATCCCTAATATTAGGAGGTGGGATTTTGTGGAATATTTTATTATGGAGAAAATAATATATTGGATATATTCAAGATTTCTTGGAGATCAAGAAAAAGATTTTCCCATCTTATTCCTAGGTCAAGAATTCGACCACCTCTAGTATTATAAATAGGGGATGAGTTTTTCATCCCCAAGTGCAATTCCATGTGTTGGAAAAATTAGAAATCCACAAAGGTGTTGACCAAATATTTTATTTTATCCTTTAGATTAAAATCGTTCGTTGATAATCCTCTCACCGGATTACGTTCGTGGACGTGGGACATATTTTAGAAGGTACTTTGGGTTGATCCATCGTCTCAACGGTTGTCTCTACGAGAGGTTAGTATTTACGTAATTCCTAGATTCCAGATTCTTAGGTTTTACGTGAACTACGCGGTACGCATGATGTTTATTTGCTTATTAATTATTATGTTGAATTGGTTTAGGATTAATTCATGTTAGTAATTAATTGATTAATTTAAATATGTATTTAAATTCAACTCGAATAGATCCGGGCACCCCTAATTTCGCAACACTTCCATGGTTGAGTCAATGATGCATTTATGCTTCACACTCGTCCATTTCATGGCTACACTTCCCAAATGAAAACACACTAATCGAAGTGCATTATGCGGAATCTAGATCTGATTGGAAATCCGAGTCCGTGTATCCCACTGGAAATAAATTGTCTGACTGATAAACCAGCATTCTATCTCTAGTTCTTTTCAGATACTTCAGAATGTTCTTAATAGCAGTCCAATGTTGATTTCCGGGATTACTTTGATATCTCGCTACCATGCCACGGCGAAAGAAAGATATCCGGTCTAAAGACACAACATTGCATACATGAGACTTCCCACTGCCGACGCATAAGGAATGCCTCTCATGTCATCTATCTCCCTTTGTGTCTTGGGACACATGTCTTTTGATAGATAGATTCCATGCCTGAAAGGTACAAAACCCTTCTTGGAATCTTGCATGTTGAAACGCTTCAAAACGGTATCTATGTATGAAGCTTGCGATAAACCGATCATTCGTTTCTTTCGATATCGAGTGATCTTGATCCCAAGAATATGATCGGTTTCCCCTAAGTCCTTCATATCAAACTGTTTTGACAGCCATACCCTTACGTCTGACAAAATCTTTACATCGTTTCCGATGAGCAGAATATCGTCTACGTATAGTACTAGGAATACCAAGGCAGTTCTATCACACTTTCTATAAACACAATTCTCGAAATCATTTTGATCAAACCCATAATATTTTATTACATGATCAAAACATTGGTTCCAAGCCCGAGATGCTTGCTTAAGTCCATAAATGGACTTTCTCAGCTTGCACACAAGGTGTTCTTGGCCTTTTTCGATGAAACCTTCGAAGTACATTGCATATAGATTTTCTCATCAAGACTCCCGTTAAGGAAAGTTGTCTTGACATCCATTTGCCAGATCTCAAAATCTAGATGCGTAGCTATTGCCAAGAGAATACAGATGGACTTAAGCATGGCTACAGGCGAAAAGGTTTCTTCATAATCGATACCCTCTTTCTGAGTGTATCCCTTTGCCACAAGCCTAGCTTTAAAGGTTTCCACCTTCCCATCCGGTCCTCTTTTCCTCTTGTAGACCCAATTGCATCCAATGGGTTTTATCCCATTGGGTGGTTCAACTAGCTCCCACACCTGATTATGATCCATTGAGCCCATCTCGGCTTCCATCGCAGTTTGCCAGGATTCTGAATCCTTATCTTGGACCACCTCCTTGTAGGACCAGGGGTCTGATTCACTATCCCCGGGGACCAAATTCGAAGATTCTCCTATCCCCATGAATCTCTCAGGTTATCGAACAACCCTCCCACTACGACGAGGTTCCGATTGTGTCGGTGTGATGCTTGATATATCAACCTGTACAGTTGGTATAGGAGTTTGCCCTCTTATTTCATTTAAGGTAATCTCACTTTTGGGCTTTCGATTTTTCATAAAGTCTTCTTCCAAGAATCTAAAGCGCGTACTTATTACCACCTTTTGATCTTTGGGACCATAGAATGTGCACCCTTTCGTTCAATGGGATATCCTATAAACAACCTTTTAGTTCGAACGCGCGCCCAACTTATCGCTTCCTTTTGTCAAAGACGTATGTCGGACACCCCCAAATCCTGAGGTGTCTCAGACTAGGCTTGCGCCCGGTCCACAACTCTTTAAGGGTTTTGGGAACCGATTTGGATGGCACCAGATTCAGAACGTAAGCCGCTGTTTCCAAGGCATGACCCCAAAATGACTTGGATAGATCTGAATAACTCATCATGGATCTGACCATTTCTAAGAATGTTCTGTTTCTTTGTTCTGCAGCCCCATTTTATTGAGGGGTTCCGGGTGCAGTCAACTGGGAAATAATGCCCTCGTTTGACAGGTAGTTCAAAAACTCATCGTTGAAGTATTCGCCTCCATGATCAGATCGTAGAAACTTGATACTCTTTTTCCTTATGATTCTCCACTTCGACTTTGAACTCCTTGAATTTATCAAAGGTTTTCGATTTGTGTTTCATGAGGAAAATGTATTCAACCTTGAGTAATCATCGATGAAAGTCACGAAATACTCATAACCACCTCTAGCTTTGGTTGACGTTGGACCACACACGATTAATGAACGATTTTCTTACACTTATGTGGCTTTATTCCCCTTGGCTCCAAATGTCCTCTTGGTCATCTTACCCTCTAAACACGATTCTCAAGTTGGAAGTGGTTCTAACTGTAGGTCCAATAGCGAACCATCTTTCACCAACCTTTGGATCCTATTTAGATTAATATGACCTAATCTTAGATGCCATAGAAGTGTCTCGTTCACGTTTTCTGAACATTTTCTCTTATTGTATGAAACAGTCGATGTGTTATAAGATGCATTTTGTGAGTGGTGTGTACGGTTAATAGTATAGAGATTGTTCCATAAAGTTCCATGACGGATAATCACATCGTTACCAGAAACAATAATTTGCTTAGAAAACGAAAAAAATATCCATCATTAAATAGTTTTGAAACCGAAAATAAGGTTTTTTAAAAAATCGGAACTAAAATCTTGTCTTCAAAAGATAGGTGCCGTCTCCCACTACTTCATTTTGCTACTCGTAGCATCGCTAAGTGTGATGAGGATCTCACTTCCACTAAGATGTCGGGTGGGTTTGAACGTAAAGTAAGCAAACATGATTAGTGGACCGAGTATCAACTACCCACGAATGAGAAGTATACGCCGCTAAACAAGCTTCAACAATTAGTGCGTGAGAATTACATTTCTTTCGGCCCTTTTGGGGTTGGAACAAGCAAACCTCCATTGTCCTCTTTTCACCGCAATTTAAGCACTTCCCATTTGGATTTTCCTTGACACCACCACCCGATTCCTCATCTTACCATTGCCCTTGGCAATGGTTGAGTTTGATTGCTTATGGCTTTTGATCCTCTTCTTTTTCTTGTCTTCCTTGGCCTAGAAGATGAAGGCGGACCACTTGCCATCAAAGCTTGAGTTGGTGCCCCATCAACATCTCTGTCGTGACCAAAGCTTACAACAAATCAGTTAGCGAGGCCAAAATGCTCAAAACTTTTGGGTAGAGGTGGAGGCATAAAATCGATCGGGTCTCGGATCATAATCTGCACCAGAACCTCAAGTTTGTTCGGATGGGCCATCTATTTTGAGGGCGTAATCCCTTAGGGGTTGCCCTCCACCATTTTCAAGTGACTACATCTCTCATAAGGTGATATGGCCAGTCTCGCATTTTTGACTCGTCCGGTTAGCTCATCCGGTTTTTGGTATGTAAAGAATCCACTTATGCTTTTGTGCGATTAGGACAATTATAATTTTTAGTTTCAATCAACATAGTTTCCTATACAATTCTATTGACTTTAAGTATATTAACGTGGATTAAAAAGGTTGCGACATCTTTGAATGAAATAAATAGTAATTTGTACAAGTACAAAATTATCACTTCAATTCGATCACATTGTTCATATCAAAATCTCAAAACAGTATGAACATGCATCACCGACATCTCAAAATAGTTTAAATAGGTCATGTAAGGGTGAACTGTCTATTTAAAACACATTCAAGCAAAAGTTACAAACAAAAGCGATTTACAAACCTTTAATTCAAAATTAATAATGGCTCCCCTTGACCACCCAATATAAAATTGAAGGGGGACTTGAGGAAGTATATGCATATCAATTTTATACCTAAGTAATAACCATGATTAAATACAGAATTATTACTTCACTAATAATAATTCACAATCATCCTTTTGGGAATTTATTCATGTGAAAACCATCTTTTGGTCGTTCCGTGGGGGAAATTTCTCCAAAAGAATTCACAAATAAATATATCATGGAGGTCAATTTTGACGTAATTTTATTATCCGGAATAAAATTTGTCAATAAAACATACTTAGTAATTTTCGAAAGTGAGATTTTCTTTTAGAAAATTCTAAATCATGCAAACAGATTTAACAAATAAAAGTTGCACGAATTTAAAAAACAAGCATCAAGACAAAATAAATCAAGTTGGGCACATATATCCAACTGTCATGGTTTAAATTCCAAATCATGATCTTGAGAAATTGTCTCTTCTTTTGCCCTTCATCGTTAGTCTCAAAAGGCTCTCCACTAAACCGCAACAATTCTTAAAAGAATGTCCTCCGTTTGAGTTAGGACGATGTCGAGAAAAATAGGTAGCTCACGACTCCGGGCGTGAGTCGTGATAGCGCCTAGGCGCGACGCCCGTCCATCGGCCATCCCGCCCCATCGCCGCCTTTGCACATTTGCCAGGCGCATGGCGGGCGTGTCGCATCCGAGGTCGCCGCCCCGTCGAAATAGCCGGCATGCGATGCACACGTGCGGCGCGCCTGTTCAGTCTTGTCTTGCCCTCATTAAATCGACCTCATGGCGCTAAGCGCATTCGCCACGCCCCATTTGGCGTCCCGCTGGCGATGTCTTGCGATCGTGAGCCCCCCGACCTAACTTGGCGTGCTCCGTCTTGGCACCAGCGTGACGTCCGAACGCATTTGGAAGTCCGTCTTTAACTCTCCGTCTCCGTCTTCGTTCACGATCCGGTTACAATTTATTTACAAAAAATAAATAAACCTAGATCTGGCAGACTAGTCTATTACATTGAACAAATCAAAACAAATTCTAATCTATCGTGGATTTTCACGAGGCAAAAAAGCGAATCCGAGCGAATTGAATTAAAACCACAATTTATTTGCATGTAAATAAGCACATTAAAATACCATGACAATTGGATACACCGCAAAAGCAGATCTAGCAGGTTCTACTATCCAATTTCAATTTTATTGAACAACAATTTAAATTACAGGAGTTAAAAGATCGAGCCCTAATATTAGGGGCTCATACCGCTTGTTGGGATAACATATGCAGGATCTATCGGGATGATCTCATAAACACAAATTTAAATTAACAATTATTACTAGCATGAATTTACCTAAGTGAATTCAAATAATAATTAATCCAACAACAACATGCAAATAATATTTCACGTAAAGATCTGGCGTGCGAATTTCTAGGAGTTTACGAACGCGTACCCCATTGGAGAGAGATGCGAGACCGGACATGATCAAGTATCCGGATACCCACCAAAAAGTCCTTCTCAAGTATTCCCAAGTCCTCGTCCAATAACCCCGGTGGAAGGTTCTCCAATGAACGATTTATAAAACAAAGGAAAATAAAAAAATTGTTGCACCACCTTTGTGGATTTCTAATTTTTCCAACACATAGAACACTAGGGGATGAAAAAATTCATTCCCTTATTTATATAGAGGGGGGGAACGAAATTTTGGACTCAAAATAAGGTTAGGAAAAGTCTTTTCTTGATCTCCAAGAAATCTTGAAATATATCTCATATATTCTTCTTTCCGTGTGTATTTTTTCACAAAAATCTCACACCCTTTATTTGTAAAATTTTCAAAAATAATAGGGGATCTTTCAAGATTAGATCTTTCTTGAATTTATGAGATATTCTTTTATTCTAGAATACATATCTTTTCCATAAAAATTTTCCAAGA
Organism: Stenogyne calaminthoides; assembly: GCA_037126765.1. Classification (NCBI taxonomy): domain Eukaryota; kingdom Viridiplantae; phylum Streptophyta; class Magnoliopsida; order Lamiales; family Lamiaceae; genus Stenogyne; species Stenogyne calaminthoides. Next base: position 10,888,978 of record JBBCBC010000002.1, on the reverse strand, counting down.
AAATCTTTCTTCCTATTATTTCTCTATATATTTCAAAAATTACAATTAAAGAAACCAAGTGGGAGATTTCTTGAATTTATGGGATAATCTTGTATTCCAAGAATACTTATCTCCTTTCCATAAAATCTATTCAAGAAAATTCTTCTCCCTCTTTTTCTTTAATATTTTCGAAAGAATAAGGAGGAAATAATGCAACAATAATTTATTTTATTTTAAGCACCTTTTATTTTTTGGAATTTAATTGGGCTACTTGAGGGGCCTTTAGGAGAATTAAGATGGACCTTCCAATGGGCTTCTGAATTCCAATATTAAGCCACCATATAATTCAGCCCATTAATATTAATTAATGCCACTATATAATTAATATTGCACTATCCAACTTAACCCATATCATGGTAATATGGCTCCCGATTATTGTTTCTCGTGTTTAAGATTATTTAGTCCATTAATTAATTAAGCCATTGAAAAACTTTATATTAATTAATATCTTTATCCTTGGAGTAAGGACAACCCAACTTTATTATCCATACCGGAAAATTAATTCCACTTGCAAGATTTGGTATGATAAAGGGTTTGAGCCCACCAAGGACCAATCAAGCAAGACATTGCAAGCACGCGATTCTCTAGTTAATTTTGCAAGTGTCATGCAATTAATATTATTGCCCAAGATATAGGGTATCAAGTCGCAATGTTTCTCTTCCCATTTATAAGTCAAAGCAATAACTACTAATCACACACGGTTCTTATTAAGTTGCGTAAATTAAGAAATCAACAACCACCGAGGTCTAACTCTTCATCCCCTTGTAGGTCGCGAATGAGTTTATCCTCTCCAGTGAATTCAAAGCCCAAGTATCAAATGCACTAGTGTAATCTCTTGGTCAAGACAAGTCAATTCGAAGTCTTACACATCAACTTCTACCAATAGATTATTCGAATCTATCTAAGTTGTGAAACACGACTCATTTACAAAGGCAATTATTAGCGTGATCTTCGTGATCTCGTATCACCACGTTAACTACAATGTAAATGTGATATGAAAGCGGTTTTGCAATAAATATATATAACATTCAATCATATTTAAAAGCAAATAAAGTGATAAACAATTTATTTTAGTAAATAATTGTTTAATACATGGGTTATACAAAGTAAAAGCATACTTTCACGTATAACCCTGGGGTCAGGTTTCTAAATGAAGCGAGAATGATGATGTGGAGATCCCGGATAAAGGCGATCCTAGAACTTTACCTGAGACAACATTAGATATTGATTTCGGAGAAGTGGCATGAAACCGTGAAATCCGAGATGAACTTCGATGTACACCAATCTAGTGCGTGTTGGAAGATGAATTTAATAAAGAAGTTTTAATTAGATCCCAAAACCCCGAGTATGACATGTTGAGAATAATCTTGATAGTCCGAAGTCGGGGTTTGAGATAGAATAGTTAAGGAAGATATCGCACAATGTATAGGCGGTAGATATTGTCGGGTTTTGATATCAAGACTCGTAAAACTCAGATGTTCGGTTACCAAGATATCAAGAAATGAAGACTCAAGATCTTGAAGAACTAAAGACTCAAAAAATATCAAGAATCGAAGACTCGTAAGATCATCAAGAACGAAGACTCGGAAGATCTTGAAGAATCAAGACTCGAGAAGATCTATCAAGAATCAAGACTCGGAAGTTACTAAAGACTCAGAAGACTGAATGTTAGAATATTTCAAGAAATATCTATCTGAATACATACAAAACCCGAGGAAAACGCACATTTTCGGAAGAATAGATGTGCCCAAAACATTCAAGTGCAGATAAAAGGAACTAAAACTAAGTGTTGTTTAAGGTTGTCTCATTCAGAGAGATTGACCTAAAAGAGCCGTTTTGTTTGTCTACATTCACTGAAGACAAGAACCAATCAGAGGAAGACAACACTGTGTACTTTCTTGACCTTCAAAAGCGACAGGACTGAATTTTGTCAAGAGTACTATGTTCGCATCGCAAAAATTGTTGATTGGCTACATTGTTAACCAGAAGAGGAAACTCTTGATGTTATCTCTTCCAACGGATAGTTTTTCAAAGAGTGACCTTGGAGAAGTTTCCTATAAATACAAGTGACCTTCACCATTGAGAGGTTACGGAAATTCTAAAGAACTCAAGAGCTCATTAAAATTATTCTTGCAAATTAAAGCACCTCGAAAACCCTAGAATTTCCCAAGTGTTTCACATTGGAGAGCTCATTCACTAAGCCTAGATTTGATAGATATATTCTAAGCAGAGATATCCTACCTTTGCATTTGTTCTTATTGTAAAGGATATCTTACCCACAGTTGAAACCAACCCCAAACCCAAACCCTTTGATAAGGTAGTTTTGTGTGTGTGTATTGTTGGTGAGTTAGAGTTGTAAAGAGAGTAAGTTGTAGGTTTATCGACCGAGGAAAACTCTAGAGGAGAAGTTAGTAAACTACTTGTGGTAGTCTGAAAACTTGTGTGTGTTGAGTTAGTAAGGCTGCGGTGAGTCAGACGGAAAACTTCAAGGTAGAAAAGTGAAGTAAGCTGCGGTGAGTCGGCTGAAAGCTTTAGGAAGTGTGTTAAGGAATTTCTCACAAGATCGAGAGAGTGGATGTAGGAGCTTGAGTCTACGAACCACTATAATTCTTTGTTGTTGTTCACTGCGTTGCATTGTATACATTTATATTTTTTCTTGAAAGCATATTTCACTGATATTCAGTTGGAAACAATCCACTGAACTTGCATCAAATTGATCACAGCCTTAACCACTATTTTATTAAAGAAAGAGATTTTCAGCAAGCTAAAACGAGTATAAACTTAGGGCCAACCATTCCGCACTCTTGATTAGCTAGAACAGATAGTTACTAAACGAACTAACTCTCTCGAGTATTAAAAAAAGATAATTATATGATCCATGCTTCTCGGGATCTCTAATAAAAAAATCAGTCGGTGGCTAATCTGAAACACGGAAAGCTGCTCATGATCATTGTCTCAGTAGACTTTGACTCAGGGCGATTTGTGCTTCTCGGGGCAAAATTCTCAGGACAACGACCGCCGATCTCGATGAAGAAAAAGTTTAAAAATCACTGAACACGTGTATTCCCCCCCCATACACATGTGAGACTCGTTTGCACCGGGACCAACAAGTGGTATCAGAGTAATGGTTCATTTTGACCACTTGCTTTGGTAGCCATAGTCTATTTACTGAAAGACTTTGGTGGTCTACTGAATAGATCTTACTGTTTATATCTTACAAGGCTCATTCATCATGCCTTCTAAGAAATTTACTATGTTCTCTGTTGAGAGCTATGACTATGGAGGCGAGAATGCGGGCTCATCTCGTATTCAAACATGAGAGAATGTGGAGAGTGGTTTACGAAGGACCATTCAAATACTTTGTTGTGAATCCCATAATCGTCTTGAAAAAGAATGATCCGGAGATGAATTCCCAAACACGATGATCAACTTACTCGATGAGAGAAAGTTAGTGAATTTGGACTACATTGCTAAAGATACTCTATATAGCACTATTGATGATGGTGTTATGGGGATGATTTCTCCTTTGTGAAGCTATGAAGGAAATATGGGACATCTTGGTATCATGTGTTAAGTCACAAATCATATTAAAGAAAACAAACTTTACATTGCTATTGGAAAGTTTGATAGTCGGAAATGGAAGATGGTGAATCCATTAACAATTTGGAAATCGGATTCACTAGCATTATGAATGATCTGAATGCTCTTGGGAAAAGATACCCACGAGAGAGAAGTGTCATTTGAAAATTCTTGAGGATTATCTAAGAAATGAGATATACATGCGGGTGGTGATTGAAAACACCAAAATATTGATTCCATGCCATACCAACAAGTTTTTCTCCGAAATGAAAGCTTATAAGTTTGTGATTGACAAGAAAACTAAGAAATCGATGTAAAGATGATTCTTCATCTAGCGAGAATGTGGCTTTCAAGGCAAAGAGAAATCTGTAAACACAGAGAGTTTGAGAACTCACTTGCTAAAAATCGGGATGAGCAAGAGGATAAGCTAATCTTTGATGGCAAGGAGGTTTGAAAGACTCAATAGCGGATATATGGAAACTATAAAAATATTACAGGGAACCCGCAGTACTGAAGCAGGGAATAACTTTCGAGGCGAGGACAGATCCATTTGAGAAAGGAAGGACCATAAAGCGAAGGTTCCTCATCCGGGGAAGTAGGACTCCAAGACCAGGAAGAAAGTGATCGGGATGATGATACCAACGGATGCTATGTTGCTTAGGGAAGAAAGGTCACTTCGATGATACATCTGAGATGAGTACCAAAGAAAGAAATGAGAGACAAGCGAAGAGAGCGGTAAAGATCTCTAGCAAGAAGGCTATAATTGCGAGAAGAAGAACAATCGAAGAAGGATCGAGTTCTTGGATGAGATATTCTCGAGATAAAGGATGGTGATGATGTATACGCCTTGTTGCTATGGAGGAGGTAAATTCTTCTATCTCTTGTTGTTGCTCCTACACAACACTGAGTTATCAAGTTCATTTGTAAACGATAGCTTTGACTGATGGATTCTTTTTTGAGAATCTTATGAAGGACTATTACGTGTTACAAGAGCTGCTCATAGAAACTCAAAGCGAGAACAAGGGCCGACCTAACGAGAATCTGAAGTGGAAAGACTCTAAAAATGTTGAGATCACTTCTCAATTGATGGGAACTACTGATGAACTAGATGTTCTGAAAGTACAACTCTCAAATAAAGAGAAAGTGATAGAGATACTGAATGAAAAATTAGAGAAATCCACTTAGGAGATTTAGCTTATCAGAACTGAGTTCAATGACCTCTTTGAGAAGCATGAGACTCTAAAGAAAAGTGAGGATAGTGAGCAGAGAAAGTTAGCTCTATTGAATTATGCATCTAAAATAATAGATGAAATTCAGAGTTATCAAAGACCTGCAACTATAAAGGCTGGATTGGGATATAATCCAGGGGGAACCTCACAAGGTCTTCTGAATGTTGCTTCTAGTAGCACTAAGATTGTCTTTGTTAAACCAGTGGCATGTACTAATCTTCTTACTGAAGAACAACCCAGAGTTTTAGACAAGGGAAAATGACCTATGGTTTGGAAAAAAATGAAGGTTGGGGAAAAGCCCAAACCTCAAGAAAAGGCTAGAAAACACAGACACTTTCGGTAGAGAAATTTTTCGAGGCCGATTACCCAAAGCCTCAGACTAAGAATACCAACTTTGAAGAAATACGCATTGAACCATGGGAGGATTTTTCTAGGAAGAAACACTCGATAGAGATATTTTATTTGAAAAGACCAAGTCCCCAGTTCTTGAAAGACCACAATTTGGTCAAAGGCAACCTAAACACCACTTGCCTAAGGGTAAGGTTTCACAACCCAGAAGTCAAGAGAGCGGAGACCAATTTGCACCAAGACCAAAACATTGGAACAAGAAGCTGGACCCAAGAAGAACTCTAAGGCTCGTGTTCATCTTTAAAAGGTTGGCACTTTCATACAGTCTGGTCTTTATGCCAAGGCACCTAGAATTGGTGAATGTGTATGTAGATGTTACGGGAGACAAATCAGCAACTCTAAAGTAATTAGAGTTATCAGTGACTTTGGGTTCCAAAAGGTACAACTAACTCCAGTAGTTCTAAAATCTTGATTGACCCAATGGTTTTAGTCAAGATATCGAACTCTCATTTATCGGTATGAATCTTCTCCATCACGATGTCTCTAACATGATCTCGATGAAAGATTCCTTCCTTAACTTGTTTCATTTAAGTCCAAGAAGGAAATTCATCTCATCCAACAATGACATCTCGGACTCTCCTTTCATGGGCTACCTTGATGTCTTCATTATTTCAAATGCCCTTTCATTTTACTGAAAAACAGTTAATGCAATGGTACCCATTTGGTGGCAAGGTCCTATCAAAGCGTTTTGTACCTTTTGGAATCCAAATACACTAACAACTCTAATTCTTTAGAGTGGCCGTTGTCTTCATCAAACATCTACATACATTCACCACTTTAGGTGCCTTAGCATTATCCTTTGTGTATGAGTGCTAGCCTTGTATGAACATGAGTCTAGAATTTTCTTGGGCATGTGCCTTTTGTTCCATTGCTTCGCTTTTGTTCACCGGGTTCTTTGTCTCTGATGACTTGGGTTGAAACCTTTGCACCCTTAGGCAAGTGGGGTTCGGAGGGCTGTCTTTGAAATTGGGGAATTCTTTCATGTCACTGGGGACTTGGTCTTTTCGAGTTGAGAATGTTTTCTGCTTTGAGTGTTTCTCTTCGAAAATTCTCTCTTCACGGTTGATCACGATCTCTTTTCAGTTTGCATTCTTAGCGAGGCTTTGAAGTACTAAGCGAAAATTTCCCTCTTGAGTGGTCGGGGTTTTCTAGCCTTTTCACGAGGTGCAGGGCTTTCTTTGAACATTCCGTTTTTTACTGGAACCATAGGTCCTTTACCCTTTGTCTAAAACTTTGGGCATTTCTTGATCCGAAGAATTGGTGCCACTTGTTTAAAAAAGATCTTTGTGCTACTAGAAGCTGACGTTAGGATGACCAGGAGGTCCCCTGGAATGTATCCCGATCAAAACTTTTTATATCAGCGGGTCTCTCGATAACTCAATTTCATCTATTACTTTAGATGCGTAATCTAATAGAGCTAGCTTTCCAAGACACTATCCTCACATTTTTGTAGAGTTTCATGCTTCTCAAAGAGGTCATTGAACTTAGTTCGATATTTGAATCTCCTCGATTGGTTTTCTCTAGTTTTTTCCATTTAGGGTCTCTATCAACTTCTCTTTCCTCGAGGTTGTACTTTTTCGGTAACATCTAGTTCATCAAGATTTTCCCGTAATTGAGAAGCTGATCTCGGCTTTACTAGAGTCTTTCCACTTAAGATTTTTAGCAATAGGTTCTTTTGTTACTGCTCTTGAGTTTCATTGAAGGATTCTTGTAAACAAAGATAGTCCTTCATAAGACTCTCAAGCGAATCCATCGAGGTCAAATCGATTTGTTTATAGTAGAACTTGACCTTTCATGTGCTTGTGTAGGGGCAACAAACGAGATAGAAGAACTTACCTCTCCTCTGACCATCTAGAGACAAATGTCATCCTTTAACACTTCTCGAAAGCACATCTCATCTCGGGAGGAGTGGAACTTTCTTGGAACTCCTTTTCTTTCTTAGCAATCTCAGCAAGTGTATCCCATATTTCTTTTGCAGTATTACAATGAGAAATCATCCCCATCACACCATCATCAATAGTATATATAGTGTATCTTTGACAATATAGTCTAGATTGACTAACCCCTCTCCTCAGAGTAAGTTGATCATGGACTTTGAAAATTAGATCCGGGATCATTTCTCTCATTTTCAATTACTCAGGATCTACAATGGTGAATTGGAATGGTCCTTCGAGGAGACCTCTCTACATTCTTTCATGCTTAGGAATATAGATGAGCCTGCATTCTTAATCTCCACAAATCATAGCTCTCAACTGAGAACATGGGAAGTTTCTTAGAAGGCATGATGTCTGAGCCTTGTAAGATTTCAGCAATTAGATCTGTTCAGTAGACCACAAGAATCTTTTAGCAATTTAGACTCTGGTTAACAAAGCAGGTGGTCAAGTTGAAACCACTGCTCTGATACCACTTGTTGGTAATGCAGATCGAGAGGCAGTTTTAAAATAGATCGATTCGGTGGTCACCTCGAAATTAGTGAACCTTTTGAACTCCTCGCCCGATACCACTTGTTGGTAACAGATCGTAGACTCGTTTAAAAAATGGATCGATTTCAGTGATCACTTTTGAAATTAGTGATCTGTTGAACTCCCGCTCTGATACCACTTGTTGGTCCTCGTGCAAACGAGTCTTACACGTGTATGGGGGGGGAATACTAGTGTTCAATGATTTTAAAACTTTTCTTCACTGAGGTCAGATGGGTCAGGTTGTCCTGATGATTTAAATACGAGAAGCACAGACGCTCGAGTCAAAGTTCTACCTAAGACAGTGATCCCGAGTCTTCGGAAGCCTCGTGTAATCCTAAGCGAGCTCGTTTTGGGAGATCTTGAGCCGCTTTTGAGTAGCTACTTTCCGGATGTCTTGGAATGGTTGGCCCTAAGTTTATACTCGTTTTTAGCTTTGCTGAAAATCTTCCTTTTAATGAAACAGTGATTAAGGCTGTGATTCAGTTAGATGCAAGTTCAGTGGATTGATTCCAACTGAGTATCAGTGAAAATATGCTTTCAGTTAAAGATATGCAACAGATAATCAATGCGAAGATGAAAAGCAAATAACATGACAAGTTATAGTGGTTCAAAGACTCAAGCTCCTACGCCCACTCTCCGGATCGGAGAAATTCCTTAATCACCTCCTAAAGGTTTTCGACTACCCTCAGTAGTTTACTAACCTTTCTATTTTGAGCTCGACTACCCTCGTAGTTTAGTTACTCAAAACACACACAAGCTTTCTGACTATCCAAGATAGTTTACTCACTTCTTCTCTAGAGTTTTCTGACTACCTCAATGTAGTTTACTAACTCTTTATAACTCCAACTCACCAACAATCACACTCAAACTACCTTACAAAGGGTTTGGGGTTTCTTGGTTGGTTTCCAACTAGGATGAGATATCCTTTACAATTAAGTACAATGCAAAGGCTAGTATATCATTGACTAAGCTTTGGATATATCTTATCAAAACCAGCTTAGTGAATGAGCTCTCTTCAATGTAAAAGCACTTGGGAAATTCTTGGGTTTCCGAAAGTGCTTCAAACTTGCAATAATAAGTTTGAGCTCTTGAGTTGCTTACAAATTTCCCCGTGAACCTTCAACGTAGAGGGTCACAAGTATTTATAGTAAATACCAAGGTCACTCTTGAAAAACTATCCGTTGGAAGAGATGGCTTCATGAGTTTCCTCTTATGATGTGTGATGAACGGCAATAATTTTAGGGTTTGAATACTCCTAAGCATGTTTTAGGCAATATGCCTTTATGCAAACCAATCACCACTTTTTGCATAGCGGAACATAGTACTCTTGACATGCTTTTGACTGTCGCTTTCAAATGTCGATAAAATACGGTGATGTCTTCCTACGATTAGCTCTTTGTTTTCATGAAATGTAGACAAACATAACTTGGCTTTTTTTGGTCAATATCTCGAGTGATATAACCTTAACAACACTTTTGTTTTAGTTCCTTTTATGCGCGTGTGAATGTCTTGGGCAATATCTATTTTTTACGTGTATTCGCGTTTTTCTCGGTTTTGTATCCTTCGGATAGATATTATTGATTGCCTACGAACATTCAGGGTTATCGCGAGCATTGGTAGATTACGAGTCTTGATTACTCTGGTGTCTTGATATCCTCTTTGTCTTGATCTTGATCTTCCGAGTCTTGAGTCTTACGAGTCTTGATGTCTTCGAGTCTTGAGTCTTCGAGTCTAAGAGTGCCGAGTCTTGAGAGATATCTTGAGGAATTGATATCTTTCGAGTCTTCATAATTTGAAGTCTTGATTTTTCGCCTCCCCGAGTTGATTTCGATTTCATATTAAGTCTTGATTTCTCGGTTTCATCGAAGATCTTGATTTTCGATTTCATCTTCAAACATCAAAACTTGAAACTTTAATGAAGTCTTGGAATCTTGATCTAACTTTGATCTATATTGCCGACTATACATGGCGCATTTAACATCCCTAACACTCTAAAATCAATCTCGGCCATCTATCAAGATTATCCCAACACGCCATTTCGGGGTTTTGGGATCTAATCAAAATCTTCTTTATTAAATTCATCTCCCAACACATAGTACAAATTATAAATTGATGTTAAATGATATAATTATAAATTATTAAAGTCATTAAAATAAAATTGCCATCATCGTTTTGTTGTATTACATGTGATGTGTTTGAATGAATTAAGGTATGTTTGTTTTGGGCTTTATAGATAGTGGGCGGGAAATCACAGACTTTTGAAGTCCTAAAATTTCAAAATCTTGATGAATAGTTAAAATGTATATTTGTTTGTGAGATTTTATAAGGTAGACTTATGGAAAAGTTAAGATTGATGTGAGATTATTATATTATTTTGGATTGGGAGAATAAAAAGTAGATGATGGAGTGTATATATAAAATAAAAAATAGAAAGTAGTAGGTGATGAAATAGTTTGGAGTTAATAGGATTTTAAAATTTTACTTTAAGTTTCAAAATAAAAATAGCCAGAACAGTAAAGTCAAAGTAGAAGGATAGTCTTGAAACAAACATACCCGGAACGAGAAAGGGCGTTGTCAAGTTTGAAAATATATTTCGATGCTCAATTTTTGAGTATTATGCTTATGGTTAGGGGCATGTCCCCTCTAAATTTGTTAATAAGATAAAAATTTATATCACTATATTTATAAATTGATATTGTTACACTTTATTAATGATATCATTACATTCTATAAATTGAGGATCATAATATTAAATGTTATAAGTACTAGTTTATATGGAGCGTTGGTCTCACTTTTATAAACGTAATGAGCATAGGTTTAAATACTATAACAAATTTCATACGTAGACTTTGTGTGTAATGACTATGGACCGCATTATCACCTCTCCGGCTCTTAAAAGTGTCTTACTTTTTTTTTTATTAATATTCATTTTATCTTTTACTCCTTCAACCATCAATTTCTAATTCTTTAATATTATTATTATACTTTACCCCCAAAATTTACTTTTATTTATAAATAAACTCATAATGTCTTATAATGCTCTTTACTTATCAATTTTATTTACCTTTTAAAAACTTGTGCGTAAATAATTGAGCGAATTTTGTGGACAAAGAGAGTACAAGAAATTCGAACTTCGTATACAAAATATAAAACACAGACTACATAATAAAAGTGAAAAATGACTATTCACGTTGACCAAAACAATATTATTAGTTATTAGTAGTACATCTTGGCACATGCACACCGTGTTATACTGTTATATTTGCAGTGATACTTAATATTAGGCTCTGTTTGGTAGGTCTTATTATGGTCGTAATAAGAGACCATTTGG